>JBAMNC010000954.1:467500-1102378 GCA_037902135.1 Cetoscarus ocellatus
TGTATGTTCTTACACATTCTTCTTTGCATTTATTTTTTAATATTTCAAACATGGCTTTGATTTTTTAAAAAGAAAAATTTACACTTTTTAACTGCGTGTTAAAATAATTTTCCCTTAAACATCGCTGGAAAAAGTGTAAAGATACTGAAGGGGATTTTGTTGAAAAATAATGCAATATGTCTGCCAAAAGTCAAACCCTTAAGTATGAGGCTCACAACTTATCAATCAGCCCTCGTAACTTATGCTGCGTTCCAGGCAACCCGTAACTCGTGTTTTTCCCACCTGTAACTCGTGAAAGTGCACTGGCACGGCAGTCGAACTCGTAACTTCCCACCCGTGAACTCGTACCAGATTGATGTACTCCGAGTTACGACTTGTGACGTCACATCACTGCCTAAACAATATGGCAGCCTCTAAGTAACGACACATACCTTAAAATTTAAAGTATAAGCTTCTGTTACCTTCTGCACCGTTTCCCCTCCTCCGTTTCACTCAAATGATCAAGTTGCAGGTTTCTTTGGTGATTGAAATGATTAAGCATAAATCTTATAATGTCTGCCATGTTGTTTTGTTTACATACCAGAATTCCTTGTGCTCAAACTGAAGTTTTGATTTAATTTAGTTTATTAATCAGTTTAATTTGTAATTAATTTAGTTTAATTTGCCTGGAACGCTTTCAGGTCGGAACTCGAAGATTTCAACTGGGAAATTTCTGAGTTATGGGTTGCCTGGAACGCAGCATAACACCCTATGTCATGCTGTTTGTAGACCGCTATGTGATGTTAAATCAGTCAAAATAAGTCCCAGCAGTTTTGTTTATTCGCTTTGCATGGGTCACTTTCTAATAAAGATAATAGTCCATTAAAGAG
The DNA here is from genome assembly GCA_037902135.1 of Cetoscarus ocellatus. Taxonomy (NCBI): domain Eukaryota; kingdom Metazoa; phylum Chordata; class Actinopteri; order Labriformes; family Labridae; genus Cetoscarus; species Cetoscarus ocellatus. The sequence continues at coordinate 468,370 of JBAMNC010000954.1, forward strand.
GATTCTTATTCAGAATTGTTTAAGCAAATCAAGCAGTTAAGCCAGCTTCAAAAAGCTCCTGACAGCATATTATAGCTCTTTAGTTTTACTGCTAATCCTGAGCTTCAGTACTGACCATGCAGAGACACTTTCGAGAGGCACTGCAGTCAAGGGCACCTTCACCTGCTGCAGCTTTAAGGCAAGGCTGAAACTTTTACCTACTCCTTTTAAAATGCAAATTGTACCAGGAAATAAAAAAAAGAACTCTTAACAGGATTTTGTTGAGTGGATATGAGGAGAGGAACCAGAGAGTCTGGGAGCTTTTTTAGAAGAAGGGTCTATTGTTCTCATTGTTTGCTGTTTTTTCTCCTAACCGGGAGATTTAACCTCACTTTCACAGATATTCACTGTGCCCACATACAAACAAGCTGCACCGTTTACAACTGAAAGAATTAAACCAGTCGCTGCAGTTTACAGCGAGAGAGGTCTGTGAGGTTCGCTGATCAGAAAATGCTTCTGTTGTTGGAAAATTCTCAGAGAAAACTGAGAAAAAGTAAGCTGCTGATTATGCAAAGAAAAAGTCTCAGAGTAAAGAGAACAATGGATGGTTAAACTGCTGTGCAAACTGTTTGTGAGACCAATAAAAAGTCTTTTAAAAGACTGATTTTCTTATTTTACTTTTTTTTTTTTTTTAGCAGAGTCTTGTCTCTAGGCCATTAACAGCTGAAGTAAGAGGCATTATGTGTTTGTCCAAAAGTCTGTACAAACATTAGTTTCTAGAGGATATCTCAAGATTGCTGTGAGGGCTTTTCTTTAAAGTTTGCTCAAATGTCCTTTATGATTCAAGATTACCTTTAATAGATTTTGGAGGTTACTTTTTGACCCACTTTATGTCCATCCCTTTCTTCTAAACACATTATCTCATGAATAATTTGTGGCATTTGATTTTACTTTACATTAATGTCCACTGAGACTCAAGAAGGAATCAACTAAATCTAAGATAAAATAGGTCAAATGTCAAAGTCATTGGTCCTTATATTCACTTTGCTTGTTAATGCAATCATGCAATAATGAAATCTCCTGAAGGACTGAGAGAGTTTCTCTGAACTTTGCACAAATGTCCACTCTGGTTAAAGCTTGAATGTGCATGATCTTAAAGGTCATTTTGTCTCATGACTACGTCTTACTTTTGATCACAATATTGCAAGAACACTTAAAGGGAGTTTGATCAGATTTTACATAAAATCTCCACTCTGGTGTCACTTTCCGCTTTACTTCTAGCGATAATTCACAATAATTATTGATTATGATAAAATTAATAATGTGTGAATAATACTAATAAACTCATCTTAAATAAATTATAAATCTGTTGAATTTTTTGCACGAGTGGTATTGTAGAGGTCCTAGCCGGCACTAGTGGTGATGGAGTTGCGGTGGCAGCACATCATAAAATTTTGACCCGACGCAGGTCAAAGTTTAAAAGAAAATAGACAGTTTTAAAATGTAACAGACTTTACATTTATGTTTTTTTTTGTCTGTTTTTTTATGCAAGAATGATGAATTAAAAAAAAAAAGAAATCAAATAAAAAATTGGCTATTTATTTCGTACTTTGTGTGAACAGCTAATAATCTGACACACTGTTCAATATATTCCACTAGTTCATCTGATAAACAGCCCATAGAAATTGTTTGGGAATGTGCAGAACCTTTCGTTTGCAGGTAATTGTACAATCGCTCTTCCAATCACATCTATTACAGGTGAATCAGACAATGTACTAGTGTACTAATTCTGTGGTGTGAAATACAAAACGTGAGCCACTTCATAGAACAAATCCTCACCAAAACATGTCAGAAATGGTGCAAGATATCCTCTCTATTGAGAAATGCTTTTAGTTTTGTTTGTTTTTCATTTAATAAACAGATGCGGTCCAGATCTGAAAAAACTTCTACAGAAGCTGTTAGCATCTATGCTAATCTCTGTACTAGCAGTCACTTCCTTCTGTCGTCTTGCTCATAGCTCCCACCTCTTCCTTCTTTACAGAACATTGATTGGACCATGCTGTTTTGTTTCGCTCACCATCGTCACCAAGATGAATCTGCCTGATTACAGACATCGTGTTTTAGCACAATGCTGAAGTCCAGTGTGTCTTGTTTAATGTTGTTGAAATACAACTTTAATCCAAATATATTTATACAGGATCCTGTGTGTTTAGTGACATTAATAAAGAGGATGATGATATATAATGCAACTAGGTATGACCCAAACTTCAAAATCCACCATTTAAACAATCAGACTGCAAGCACATGCCAATACAAAGAGAATAAGAGCTGACAAGGCACATCAGTCATTTGCTTTCTGTCTGCACCTGCCTTTGCACTGGGATTATACTTCCTCATAATAGCAAAGTAACAACTGACACGCCAAAAACCACCAAATGCTGTGTGCTTTAATAGTTTAGCTTCCATAACAGAAAAATGCACAAAATGAACAAAAGTATGAAAGGAAAGCTCTGCCTGAATTTATGTGCACATCCAATACAGATAAATAGCCAATAAATTAGCCTTCTTTTGTGACAGAATGGTTTGGTAGGTAAAAAACAGAGAAATAATATTGGTAGACAAATACTACTAAAAGTTATGATTTTTTGAATAGTGGGTTTTGTATACATTTGAGGTAAGTGTTTTTGTGTCTGCCAGTATGACTTACTTGACTTCTTTATGTCAGTCTGAGAAAGAAAAATTAAAAAGAGCTTTAAAGACATATAATCTGATTTTTTGAGGCTAGAGTTTGTGATAGAACTGGCTTGTCATACATCATGTACCAACAGAAAAAGAAAATAATTTCACAAGTACATGGCACATATGCTCTTCTTCCTCCCCCCGTCTTGCAGTGTTATGAATCCACTGCTGAAAATAGTAGATGTTGTCAGGGACCTTCAGGACTCAGCTGCAGCCCTGGCGGTATGACGAGCCGTGAAGCGGGCTGCGTTGCTTGGTTTCAGCTCTACAATGCGTCTAGAAGCGGCCCTGACGTATTAACAAATGCAGATAGATTGCGTATGATGACACAAGTTGAGTTAAATTCCCTCTTTGCCGGGAGGAGAGGAAGAGCTGAGGGAGAGAAATGTACCCAGAGCTCTGGGAGTGAACTCGTCGTCTAACAAAGCCCAGAGGTGTGGCTTTGATCATCTGCCGCACGGAGCTGTGACGTTCACTTTCCTGAACTTTGGTGGCCTTCTTACACAATACCCCTGGAAAATAACTTCATCCTGGACTCCCTCCAGAATGTGGAGGATGAAACAAGCAGATAAAATGGCATTAGTCTTCTCTGTTGTTGTCTTGGTTTAACATGAGAGAGGAGCGGCGTGCTGCTGACTGAGGCCTGCGTGCATTGTAAATCTCTTATCTCCGTGCAGCACAGGTGGGGTCAGCTCGTTTCCTTCTGCAATCAATTCAGGATGTCAGCAGAAATTCTGCTTTATTTCCCTCTGCAGGAACATTCAGTCTCATTTATTTGTCAGCGAGCTGGATATATGTCGAGTCGGGATTCCTGTCGCCTTGCAAACCACACAAAAGCTTTCCCCTGCACAGCACGCTTCTGTCAACAAGCCTGAATTCATCCTTTATATTTACCTCACTGAATGTTTCAGAAGACCTATGGCCCTCAGCAGAGTGAGCCTCTGTTGGATTAGCATTTTGTACATTTTACATCTCTTAGTCCTCGTGTTGTGTAAGCCCTTCATACAGCTGGAAATATAGTGAGATTTGAACACACCTTTCAGTCCTTAGTTGTAATTTTTATTCGTTTTTGGGGTTGTGGGGGGGTGGAGCCTACTCCAGCTGATGTTGCATGAGAGGCATAGCACACCTTGGACTGTTGGCCAGCCAATCACAGGGCTCACTAATCAGCCAAAAGGCAAATTCACACATCAACATATATTGGTTGATGCTAAACAATGATGAGAAATCATTGAAGTATTGTTGAAAGTACATTTGTGGGGTCAATTCTGCTGTGTTCATCTTAGGTTGGCGTGTTTAAAGCAGAGAGAAACATGAAGAGTATGACATTTTCCAAAGGCCCCCTGACTTACTGTAGACAGATTTTAACAATCACCAACACTGACTTAATGCATGAATAGCATCCTCAACTTAGGGGAACTTTGTACAATGTTCAGCAGCACCAAGCTTCTTTAGGCCAAACGTATAGTGATGTCATTAAACGAATGCCAGACAAAGCGGACGTATATGCTATTTCACCAAGTGCAGCTGCTGCTGGTCTCTGTATTAACACAATGGACAGGGGAAGAAAGACGTTGGTCCCTGCAAGGGTGCCTTAGTTACAACAGGAGTCTGTGGAGGACGCAACTGAAACCGAAAGAGATGAACGCAGCTGTAACTGAAGTTAGCAAAGGTAAGTGGAGGTCAGCTCTTGCTGGTTTACAAGCCTGTTCGGATCAAAAGTTTAATGTTTTTCCCCATGTTTAAAATTTTTCGATATACCTTACAAACATCAGTGTCACCTAATATGAACTAAGTTCAGTGTGGCCTGACTCAACGCAGCTTGATGTTTCCCTCTATGTTGGCAAAAGTTGGACAAAATATCAGTTTGTGAATGCGGCTTAACAAGCATGCTTTTTCTTTGGTAGGAAACCAGAGTACTTGGAGAAAACCCACATATGTAAGGTGAGAACATGCAAGCACCACACAGGTCCTGCCCAACTGGGAGTTGGACCAGCAACCTTATTGCTGTAAGGACCCCAGCACTATCTGCTGTATCACCACGCAGCAGCAGTTTCCTACATGTCAATAGTTATGTGCATGGCAGCGGATGCAGACAAAAGAGTTGCTGATCAGTGTGACTTACAGAGAGACTGGTTCAATCCAAGTGAGGAAGATAGATAATGAGGGTAAAAGAGCTGTTTGTTCCATTTTCATACTTAACTGATAAATATAGAGAAATTATTTTTGTTACAATCTTCCCAGCCTTAACTTTATGTCATTCCCAGCCTTAACTTTATGTCATTCCAGTCATGACTGATTTGTCTTTAAAAATGATATGATTCTGTCAGATTAGTTTGATTAATCATTTTTATTGCTATTATTTTGAGTAAAGAGTCAAATGTAATCCTCTTCTATTTTGTTGTTTACCCAAGATTCCCCTGAGCCACAGCCGCCAACTCTACTACTACTACTACATACTGTATGAGTCTCTCCAGCTGATGCTACCTGTTCTAGTGTGAACATTAAACAGCCTCAGGTTATCATCCAAACTGCACAGATACTATACTCCAGGATCAAAATAACTCCTACATGATGATGAGACAGGCCAGTACAGTGAGTTCTTTAAGAGGAAGATAGATTTATGTCCAAATGAGAGGGTAAAATAATATTTCTCTTACTGAAGCCACCACAAGTAACGACACTGTTAAAAATATTCTAACTTCACAGTGAATCATTAAGTTAATAGGTGTTATGATTTCACAGTAAAGTGTTGTATTTTTTGCAGCAACACAGAAATTACAGTAAATTGTCGTTTTGTGACAGCAGGAGGTGGCTGCAGAGATTAGCATCGATGCTAACAGCTTCAATAGCAGTTTGTCAGATTAGAACCACTTTTCTTTATTGAGTGAAAAACAAATAAAATGAAGCAATTCTCAATAAAAATGTTTTTTTTTTTCTTCACTTCTGATTCACTTCTGACATGTTTTAGCGAGTTTGCTCCACCAAGGGGCTCACATTTTGTACTTTACACAATGACAATATCACCTGCCTGCTACATTATCTTATGGACTCAAAATGAATGTGATTGACAGAATGACTTTCCAATCACCTGCTGGATATGCTTTCAAAAGCTTCTGCTCTCTCCAAATGCTCTCCATGGACTGCTGTCAAGATGGACTAGTGAAATATAATCTTATAATACTTATTGAACAGTCTTTTTGGTGTGTCAGGTTAATAATGTGTGACTATTTTTCAGTATAAATCCGGGATTTTATAACACTACTGTAATGTGTATCTATAAAATAAAGAGTATGGCTCCAGCCTGCTCTATTGTAAGGAGTCTTGTAAAACCTTTTATATTGACCCTGTACAAATAAAGATTGATTGATAGACTGAGGGTTTATGCCACAGTCGCCCTAAATTAACAGTACTTGTGATTACCAAAATCATTTCCTATGTTTCTGTAATGGTAAATACACCAGTTTGTTGAAGCCCTTATCAGAAATAATATTTTTAATGCTAAAATATAATTATAATTGAACCCATAAATTTTCAAATGTATTTAAAGCACAGGTTGTAAGCCAGACAAGACTGAATAATGCTGGGACGAAGACTTTGAGGTACGACCGACTGGCACAGGACAAAGGGAGGTTAAATACAAAAGGTAATGAGGGGTCATGGGAAACAGGTGGGGTGAAACAATCAGGAGGCAGGTGTGACAAGACAGGGGCAGGGCAGACAGGAACGGATCTGAAACAGAGACAAGGTTAGTTCTTCAAAATAAAACAAGAAAGACAAGACATTAGACAGGAATGTGCAAAAAAAAAAGAGAGAGAAACTTGACTGACATGAAAAATTCCTGTTTAAAATGTTTGTCCAATAACGATCACATTACATTAATTTCAGACATGTTTTTGAAAGATTTCTAAAATACTGTTGCTGTGTCTTGTTTTTATGATAGGTGGTCTGATAAATTTGTTAAAGCACTGTATAAAGAGAGGGATTACCTTAAATAGTATCCGAGTTAAGTGGCTATTTTAAAGTGCTTAATGACTAAAAGACCAGCAAGAGACAGTATGAATAACCGTAAGACAAAAGGAGGAGAAATACAAAGGTTTAGAGAAAACACCTCCTACTCAAATGATAAAATGTAAGCAAAAATATGAAAAACTACATAAAAATGTTGAAGACTTTTAACAACTTATTGTTAAACAACACTAAAAATCGTAGTTAAAAATGCAGTAGAAAACACAAAGCATTTTACAAACTTTAAAAACAAGTTTGAAGGTGAACTTTAAAAGCTCATTTACTGAAAAGTCATCAATCATCACCTCTGAAACTAAGCCTTTTAGATAAAATCCAAAATCCCTTTCTCTTGTTATTGGTGAGATCATATTACCATTTGTTTAAGTCTGTTTTGTGGTTTCTTTATGGCCGTTTTATGACTCTTTCATTCTCTAAGCACCTTGAAAGTTGTGTCAAAACAGTAATGTAACACTGGTTGCAACCTTTTGATTTTTTTTCAAAGAAGAATAAATACTGAGATAAACAGTTTATTTTGTGCATCCCCATTTAGCTAAACAAAATGAGGAACAGTTTCTGGTCCATATTGCTTGGCCGTGATAGTGATCTGTGTTCTGAAGGCAGGAATGACCAAAATAAGTTTTGAAAGGCAGACCCCCCACCCCCGCTAAAACCATCAGTTTCAGATTTTCAGATAACAAAATGCTGTACGGCTCAAAAAAGTGTTTTTCTTTCAGCTCAAAGTGCCACAATTGAAGTTTTTTTTCTCCAACGTCTTTGGGGAGCTCACTCAATCTTATTCAAGCCAAACGCTCCAGAAAACAATCAATATAATTGTCTCTGACTGTGCATGAATACAGCACAAATGTGTCTCTGAACACTGCACAGGCACTTTTATCAGGCTTAGAACATTGTCTGGTAAAGATGAGTCTCATTCATGTCGTACATTACACAAACATCATGTTCCATTTTTGTGTAACTCTTTGGAGCAGCATCGCACTATTCTGTGTGGAGCTGAAGTGCTGGATGTCAGGGGTTCAAGGAGAAACTTGAAAGCGAACAGAGAGGTGTTCACAGCTTGAGATGAGGATATTTAGGCCCCTGATGGCGAACCCTGACGTCTTATTGTGACTCTGTGGCCTGTATTACAGAACTGTTTGCAGGTCAGAATTTCAGAAGAAAGTACCACCTGCATACTCATCCAAAATCACAAACAGAACATCTGTCTGAGTATTAAAAAGTGCCAAAATTTTATACAAGAAAAGGACTAAGCTTGTGTTGCAAATTGAAGATATGAGTCACCGAGGTGTGGGATCAAAACCAACGATCTGCAACAAGCGAATCTCCTCTCCCACTGATCTGAACACATTTAGCTAATCAGCAGGGGTCAGGAGGAACTGCATTTACTCACATTACTGTACTTAAAGGGTTAGTTTGGGTTTTTTAAAGTGGGATTGCTCAAGGCCCATGGCAAGAGAAAATATGAGTGCCACCATAGAAACTTAAGAGCTTTGTTCCTGTGGGCAGAAATTCAGGGGCTGATGCTAGCCGATACATAGGAGTGTGAGGTGCCACCAAAGCGGTGTAATTAATCCACTTAGAGGTTAAAAAGCTTGACAAGACACAACAGTAAGATTCTTTATAGCTTTTAATTTTTCCTTGACAAATTCTGTGTGCTTAAAACTATTTTCATACTGTTTAGGTTGTAGTGCTGCAGCCAGTCAGGTATAAGTCACTGGAGCACAAACATATAAATCTAACTCCCTGGATATGATGAAGAAGGGTGTCTCCTGTATTTATCACATATGTCTATAAAGGCAAAAGAAATGGCCAAATTTCTGATTTCACAGCATTCTGTTGCATGATGTGGGCCTTTGCCAACACTGACTTCTTTAAAGTATGGATATCAGAACTCACCTCTCTGCCTTTTTAACTGATTAGAACCACAACATGACAGCGGTTTAAATGGTTATTGAAATTCAAGAGCTCTGATGTAAGGTCCAGAAGAAGCAATGTTACTAAGTCCAACTCTTGACAGCGATAAGCATTAAGGTGTGTTGTGTGGACTCACAGTTCATGCATCTGCACCACCAGGTAACTTGTGATCTGTCCTGCTCCTCAGTTTCCACAACTGTTTATACAATCCTCTTTCTACCTGTGACTCCATCGGCAACAAGTCTTCCTCATCAGTACCCCAGTTCATAAAGATATCCTCTTTTGCCTATTACTAACAGCATATTGTCATAGCTTGAGTGTAAATTCCTTATTTTCAGTTCAGTTTTAGTGAAGTCAATGTTTGTTGTTTCTTCTGATGACCTGACAAGGTGATGGTAGAGGGATACATAACTCCTACATGCCATCATACTAAAGTTCTTAACACAGGGGCTTTGTCAAGAAAAAATTAAACACTATAAAGAATCTTACTGTTGTATCTAATCAAGCCAATGTTGTTTTTTGAGTTTTTTCATCCTAAAAGTGGAATAAGTATGAGGCATTTCATGGCACCATGTACTGCTACAGATGCAGCCGCTTCAATCTTCCCCTTGCGGTCAAATGCCTGCAGAGTTCCAGCCAATTACCAGACAACATCCAGCCAATAAGAGAGTCCACATTCCACCATTAACAGGCCTATTTGATAGTGCTTCCCTAACAAGAACATGTCCAACAGGCTTGTCCTAATTGGAGTAGCATTAGTGTTAACTAGTCACTACGTTTCTGCCATGTCATTGCATGAGATCTTAGTACAGTCATGGCAGTGGGCAGGTCCCAGTCATGGACCAGACAAGAGTAAGTCTTGGAAAGTGGGCAAATTTTAGTGGCTCCATTTGATGTTTTGGCTAGTGTTCACCCCCTGTTATCTCCCTTCAGGGATGAACCTCGCAAGTTTATTTAGAGTCACTCATATTTACTAGTGCCATGGGTCTCGAGCAACCCCACTTCAGAAAACAGAACTAACCCTTTAAGTAGATTTTTTATTGTCACAATAACACAATTTTGACTTCAACTTTGAAAGTTACTGATCTAAGTTAAATGTTATGATACTCAATACTTAAGTAATTCTTAGTCTGGTACTTGATACCCAATTGAACAGGAAGAGGATGTTCTTAAAGCTTATGAACTAAATTTAGTGTCTAAAAGAACAAGTGATTAAATCTGTACTCAAATTTGGCATGCTATATTGTATTTATCTGATCAAATACAGCATTATTAAGCAAAACTATTACTCAAAGAGTACAAGAATGTAGTTGATTTTATCTTTGTCTGATTTTAAAAAGATACCAGAGGGACTGCTGACTCAGGGTTATATCATTTGGGTCAAGCATTTGTGTACTATATTTTTGTACTGACACTAATAAAATATTGACTCATCAGACTCCAGCTGTAATCATTTTTACACAACACAGAAAAGTGTGTTCAGAATATTACATGCTTTACAAACTCCATTTCCACTGAAGTTGGGACATTGTGTAGAAAGTTAATAAAACTAAATACAACGAAGTGCATATCTTTATTCAGTTGAATACACTACAAAAACAAGATATTTCATTTTCACTCTGATAAACTTCATTGCTTTTTTTTTTTTTTATCAAATGTTCAATTATTTTATTCAATTATTTTTGGATATGATGCCTGGAACAAATCTCCAAAAAGCTGGGACAAGGACATGTCCCTCACTGGATTGCATCACCTTTCCTTTTAACAACACTGTTGAATCTTTGTCGGTGGAATTCTTAGGTGTTTTGGTATTGCTAAAATAAGCAGGGACATCCCTGAAAAAGACATCACTTGTATGCCAGCATGTTACTCCAAAATCTGTATGGACCTTTCAGTAGTGACAATGCTTTCACAGATGTGCAAGTTACCCATGACATGGTCACCAACACTACCCCATACCATCACAGATGCTGACTTTTGAACTTTGTGCTAATAACAATCTAAACTTCTCATTTAGACAAAACAACAAATAATGATAGTCAGTAATCCTTACCTTTTGTTCTATAAGATGCAGCTAAAGTCTGGTATTTATATTTTCAGAAAAACATCTTCCTTTATGCAAAATAAGGAATATTATCTTACACAACATCTAACTTGAAAATAGCTCTACAAATCCTCAAACTTCGTAAGTCCCTGCTCCTGTTCGCTTTCACTGGTGTGCAACCCCCACAGCTTCTCCTGCTCTAATTATGGTCTTTGCCTTCACATGCGCCACACAGTTAAAGTTTGTATCCAGTTCAAGACTTCACTGTCAGCCCAGAGGGCTCTGAGGCTCTCCTTCCCACAGTCCCTGGGAGCCTCAGTCAGACCCTCTACTCCAGCTCCACCACCGTGCTCTCATGTCTTTTCTCAGTTCTGGCCCCACAGCGGTTTAATGAACTCCCAGCTGAAGTCAGAACTGCAGAGTCACTGCCCATCTCCTGCTGCAGGCTCAACACTACTTTCTCAGAAACAACACCTACACACCATGCTAGCTCACAGCAATGTCTTATTTCTTACAATCTCTGAGTCTTTTCTGGTTCTTGTCAGTGTGATCCCCTGTGGACACGAGCATGTCCTGATGAAAGAAATTGATTTTTAATGATATACAGCAAAGTGGAATTCAATTCACGGACAACGGCTTTCAAGATAGAGAGCTTATAGTATATTTCAATACTTAAATGCACAGAAAGTAGAAAACTGAAAATGCAAGTCAAAATGAATTATTAAAATAATTTTTTTTTTTACTTAACTTCCATCGTCACACATGTTTTGTTTTGTTTTTTAGCTTAGTAGTGTTAGGGTTGCTTTCATACCCAAAGTTCAGCAGATTTGCAATTTTTACTTTGTTTGGTTTTCTTTATCACTGCTCTTTGTCAAGAGGACCACAGCCTTGCAAATGCTGTGTAATAGAGTCACCTGCCACTAGTTCGGGCAGTAGCTGCAGTGTTTGTTCCCACCCTCTGGCCCATTGTTGCACAATGACCTGGAAATACCCAACTGGCTTTGAACAAAAACATCGTAAGCTCAAAGCAGTTCAGGACTTTAAGTGATAAAATAATAAAAAGAAACTTTCAGGCTGACTCAGGTCAAACTTGAATATTAGTCAGAGCAATGTGTAACCATATTCTGCACAGAATTCTAGATGTTAATCCTTAAAGAGGAATGGAGATGCTTGCAGCGCTTGTGTAAACTATTTTCAGCTGGATATTGGTTAAAAATGATCTGTTAGCTTGTTTTCTGTAGTGATGTTTGGATGGTTTCAAGCCTAGATTGACCATTTGTTGACTCTCTGGTTGGTTAACTGACCAGGTGTCAGGTTACACAGTCAAACCCTTTCTGTGTGGGCAGAGTCTAAATTAATGCAGATACACCTTCAATTATCTAAACAGATCCATAAAGATTTCAATTTTTTTCAACACACCTTACTGGGGTTTAGGCAAAATTTGAAAAAGAATCAAATGAGTTAAATATTATTAGTATCATAAAAGCTGGTCGTAAAGTGAGTAATTTCCAATTGTTTCAAACAGAAGAGGGGTCAACAACAACAGATTTTGTCTACCCTAGTAACAGTTACTAAGGAGGGTGGGGCTTAACAGAGGTTCACTCCCTGGAAAGGGTTTAGCTTGACAAAGGGTCAATTCCTTACTTTTTGGTTTGCTTGTTTGGTCCTTGCTTGATTTGGATGTCTTATCACCCCCACTGTGAACTGACCTCTGGTCCATCTGAAAACACAGGGACTCTGGTCATTTCTAGGTGCACCAGAGGTTGGTACTTTGGTCTGCACTTGAGTTCACGAAAGCCTTCACACCCCCAAATCAGACAAACTCTCAGTAATGTCAACTGTAGTTGTAATGTCAACTGCAGCTCGACACTCATGCAAACAGAAGTTGCAATGTCACACAGAGGCATCGCATGCTGTTTGGGTGTATTGAGGGCTGTGATGCATGACATTTTTTTCAAATGAACTGAGCCTACTGAAGACTACGTGCTTCACAATGTCAAATTCATCCACACCTTGTGGGGTGTATTTATTTTTTTCCAACAGAACCCTTGTTTAAAACAAGAAGTGAACAGCAGAGGTTGAGGTAGCTCACAGTGAATCAGTCTCCATTTGCCATGTTGTTATTTTTTATTGAAAGCCCCCTGGTGGCAGATTTGCCCACTGCACATAGAAACAAGATTTATGATTCTTCGTATAAGGTTGAATAATGAGACTGCTGGTGTTATATACTGTTAAAGGTTTTATCTTTAATGATCCGAGGGCTATTATGGTGATAGACAAATGGTTTCAGAACATTATGATCCACTTTAGCTGCCAGGGCACTAAGCAGCTATTTAAGGAATTTTGGATAGAAGGGTTAGAGGAAAGTACTAAATGGAGGGCTTACCAAGTTTCTGTGACCCATGGAGACCATATTGTGCGTAGGAGAGGGTCAGAGTGCAAACAGAATGTGTTGATGACTGAGGTTTGGTCGGCAGGGTTCATTTTAGGATTTCTTAAAAATAAACGTGACTTCTTGCTGATCAGTGTTTGGTGTGTTTGTTTGTTTTGTTGCTCATTGTTGGCAGATTCTTCAAGGTCAGAGAAGGCTTATGATCACACTTTCATCTGCTGAGTGAGAACAAAGAAAAAAGTGACTATACCCAAGGAGGGACATCACAGAGGACAGAGTCAGGACTTGGACAGAAGGAGACTGTGACAGAGAATGAGTAAAAGGGCTTAGGGAGGAGAATACAGATGTTGTGCAGACAGAAATATGGACAGAGGACTGAGTTAAGATGAGGATTTGGATTCAAATTCTGATGATAGCTGGATGGTTCAGACTGGAGTGTTCACACACATTTTTATGACGTGTATGAGTGCATGATTTCTTTGCAACAAGTTTGCTTAAATAATGTTAGATACATCTGGCTGGCTGTATCACACCATTAAAGGGATATTGGGATTGTATGAGGCATATTGCATAAGTCTGAACATTAGCCACAGTGACAGTCATCTGGATGCTTCATGGAAGCTAGGGCTATGCATTCGTGCAGATGTTGCCACCATCTCACATAACTTCAAATATTTTAGGTGAAACCTGCAACAAAAATATGACAGTGGTGATTGCAAACTGTATTCAAAACATTTACAACAACTCACTTATCTGCTACCAGGCCATTATGTTGAGGCACTACTTTGCTCAGCTCACGTGTCCCTCCACCAGCAGTGTACTGATCAAACTACAATTTGACTTTAATTTTTCTGAATACAGTTACAACACTTTGGGACTTTTATAGGCCCTGTGTGATTTAAAGCCTTGTTTTAACCAAGTGTTCTGGTTTGATTCGGTGCTGTTCAATACGGTTTGGAGTGAATAACCCTGATCTTGTTTGCGTTTTCACTGCTGGTTTTAATTTCATTTGAAGGCGAGAATGTGAGCTGGTAAGAAAAGGCCATGCCAGCTATGCACAGATGGAGCTACTTAAATTTCTCTCACTGTCTTCAACAGAGTCTTCTGGAATATGCTGAGATTTTGTCATGACTGTAATGAGATCAATAACATCAAAAACTAAGGGACTAATTAATGAAAATGCTAATGGTACTCCAATATGGGCAAAGGTTGAACCCATTGAATGTGCTATTGTAAGAGCAGCACCATCTTATTGTGACACCCTGCAATTGTGTGAACTGGGCATGTTTATAACTCACATGACTAGAAATTGGTTTGTAATTGGCTGGAACCCAGCATGTTTTGTTGTGACTTTGTTCTCCGAGGTGGCCGATGTCTTGTCCTTTACACCGTGGTGTAAAGGACAACCTACTACATTGTTTGATTGACCTGTAATAAATTTGGTTAATAGAATTGTCGAATCACCTGCCGTATTTACTTTGAAAGGTTCTGCCCATTCCCAGACACTTTTTATGGGCTCTTTACCAGATGGAATAGTGAATTACATTGAGCCATCCATCCTGAGTGTCGGGTTAATTCTTCACAGCAACAGATCACTTTTTGTGACCAATCAACAGACTGATTATACCTTCACCCTCTAGGGTCAGTTTGATACACTCTGCAGAGCCCCTTCAGAGGGGTGCCCAAAAGTGGGATGGTAAATTATTTGAAGGCCTTTTCTCCTCATTTGGCAGTGGAAACACTTGTAATTGCATACCGTACTGGTCCAAACTGAACCAGTCTGCTTGGTGGAAACGCAGCATAATTTTCCGAAATTTCATGCTAACTATTTTCATCCATGAACCTCACATTCTTGCAGGATCCAAATCTCCTTATTTTCTCCTTTACTTTTAGGTTTTTTTTTCTCCCTGAGTTTTAATTTATCCGGCCCAGTGTACCCAGGACCTTAGACTATCAGCTTATGAGATATCATGGAACATGAACACCGACTTTTTAAAGCCACTTTTTAATCACTGTTCTCCACAGAGGATGTCTGGCTGAAACCATGTTCTAATTAAATCAGTGTGCAGGTGTTGAAAGTGTGATACACCTCTCTGCTGCAGCATATAGCTAAAGCCAGACCAATTATGTATAATGTACCTTCTTCTGAAAGCCTCAGAGAATGACCATTTGTCTGACATTTCAGCATTTTTATAAAGGCTGACACTTCTGCAAAGTTAAAAAAAATGCTTAGATACACAATACAAAGTATGCATCTCTGACTATAATCTCATTTTACATCGATTATGTTTATTTTAAAAGAGACTATGCATATTAATGGAGAATTAGTACTACACCAAACACTGTAAATATGCCAGATCATAACGGACTTATGAAGCTTTAAAATCAAAGGTTTTGTGCAGCTGTTTTTGCATCTGTATGTCAGTTTAGCAGACTTTCTAAATTAAGACAGAAATTGAAGTAACACAAGCGCCTCCCTCTGGTGGTTCTTTACTTCTGTTAAGTGTACAAGTGCCACAAAGTGAACGTACAGTGATGGGTCAAGATCAAGCGGCAACCTCAGGAACTGGGAAACAAAGCCAAAAACATAATGTTTGAGTCAATTCACAATGAGATATGGCAAGAGCACGAGAGAGCATGACACAATGTGTGCCTCACGTACACAAAAAGGCAGACGCGCACACACACAGCGCTACTCTGTCCTGTTGCAACATTGTTTCATTTTTCACTTGGTTTGGTTTTCTATCACTCTGCACTGTCAGGCCTACCAAAGTCTGTAGAATGCTGCGTTGAGGCTGTAGCTGTGGTCTTTTGTTCTTGCCGTCTGTCCCATTGTTGCATTATGACCCAGAACTACACAACCAGCTTCGAGATATAACAGTGTTAAGCTCAAAGCAGTTTGGAAGTATTCTGTGCTATAAAATAAAGATAAAGCTGCATTTAGGCTGTGTTAGATGGCACTAGAATATTGATTGAAGTGACATATAAACACATTCTGCATGCTAACATTGGCACACTCTGCTTGATACTGTCAGTGAACACATTAGCTGTGCCCAATCTTTTCGATTGCTTGCCTTGTTTGGTCCTTGTTTAGTTCGGATGGCTTTCACAACCATACCAAACTCTGGAATGCTTGAAAATGAAATCGAGACAACGTACACAGGGGAAAAAACAGTCATTTGATGCATTATGATAAACACAGAGACTTCCTGGAGGAAAATACAGCACCCTGAAATCTTAAATTTGAGCCAACATAATGTCATGGCTCGTTTGACCTAAAACTTGTGCAATTATGCAAAATAACTGTATATGTCATCATCAGTGTACCATAACCGTAGTCTCAGCTGGTTCTCCATAAAGTTGCAGCACCGCTGGAAGCCCTTTGAGCCACTTTACTGCCTGTTGTCAAGTACCTCATACAGCGAATTTCAATAATACTTAAATATCTCTTTAGGGCAAAAAATGAGGTCTTGAATGAAAATTCGTTTTTAGAAATGTCATCTTTACTTTACTAGTAACATAAAAATCAAAGTAATACATAACAAGTAACTAAGCTACTGCCCAGTTCTGCGTGACATCATGCTCCTTGTGTGCATAACTCATGCTTCTCTCAAGACTTAAAACACTTGTGTCACATGTCAGCATTTCTGAAGACTGAAGTCTCTGCAGAGTTCAAATCACACTTGGATTCAAGATACAAAGACAACGTCTCTGACTGTGATCTCATTTGCTCAGCTGCACATGATAAATAAATCATCAAAATATGCTGCTGCTAATAAAATACTGCTTATAAAATTCATACTCAGGGAGGATAGTGCTATACATCAACAATTAAATAATTATTTCTATTTCACAAAGGGAGTGTATAGCTTCCTCTTCTGTAGGGTGAGGAATGTAAAACTTTCTTCTCTTGGATACAATTTATGGTTCAATTTGTCATTAGACAATTACATAGGCAAAGAATTCAATTTCCACCCTCTCATTTTTCCTTCCAGGGCTGTGTTTCCCAGAAAGGGCAAAAGCATAATTACAAATGCAGCAACACGCTAACAAAGAAATATCGACCGAGGGCTTACAGGAGAACATTTAGTGTGAAATGTGGAGGTTTTTTGTATGCTTAATAATGTTTTCCCCTCTATTATTGTTTGTTTTTTTCACAGCTGCCTTATAGCATGAGAGCAGTCATATTTAAAAAGAGAGAAAACAAAGGGAATGACTGTTTCTCAGTCTCATAAATCTACCTCTGTTTTGTGTGCACAGACAAAAGAAAGCAACTTGACTTGGAGATAAACAACGAGGCAGTATGCAGTGGGCAGAGTGTGAGAATGCTTTTCAAAATGTGCCAAAGAATTAGAGCATTGTGCTGTCTCCCAGCAGAAGCATGCATTTGATTTTATGTTAATGAATGTCTGACTGTGTGCAGAGGATGCACAGCAGCACACGCATGTCTTCCCTCCTCTGTAGCCAAACGCAATTTTCGGACGCTGAGGCTGGAACCAGAGCCGGCTCACATGGGAGCTCATTTGGCAGAGCGGCCCGTCACAGGGGAGTGAATGAAAGCTAAACCTAATGAAAGCACGAGTGGCCAAAACCTGCCGGCTAACATCTGCCCCGGACTGCGGCTACAACCTGCTCCGCTCTCCGTTACAAAGCTAAACCGTGCGCTGCTCGTTCACCACGCTCTCTCTTTCTCACTCCAGCTGCAGGTCTGTGCGCTCTTTTATGTGTGACACGGGCCACGTGGCCTGTGGGGGCTTGGAAACACATCAAAAAGGTGGTGTGTAATTTTCAAAACTACAGGGATCTTTTTGTGGGAATTTGGATTGATTTTGTCTTTGTGAGCTGTTTTTGCAGATAAAGAGAAGCTTTCCTTATCCAGGGCTGACAGTTTCAGTGAGACATAGAGCATTCATTCTCTCATTATCAGCACTGATATAAGTGTTTTTTGTTTTTTTTGGGGGGTATTATTTTTGAGTCTGAACAGATTCTTTTGAGATCCTGAAGGAAACATCCCAGTGTTTATTAAGAATACTTCTGCTTCTGCTCAACTTATCTTTTGGTAACCTGCTCTGCTTAATACGAGAGTTTAAAGTCAGATAGCTCTACAAAAAATGAATAAATTCCCTGAAATTATGTGCAGATTGTGCTCCATCTGTTAGAAAAAAGATTTTAAAATATTAATGTTTGTTGTCAAAGCTGAATTTAGAACATGCAACTCACTGAAAGCCAGATGGTTCCAGGTAGAAACCTCTGGCAGAAAATAAAAGCCAATGCACAAGCAAAGCCAAGCAGGCATTAAATCTATTAGATTTTTTACTTTTCACTTATTTTTCTCTCAGTTGTAAATCCACAGACTATCTTAACACTAAACGCACAATCATCTCTTACTAAAACCTGCTTTTATTTGTCAAAATGTGCAGCAAAATCAAGCTAATAACTAGACTAGCACTCGGAGAGCCCAAACTTCCACCAAGGCTACACACAAATTGCTGTTACACCAATAAGCAAAAAAGCTCTCTTTGTCCAATTTCAACCAACATTACACCAACTGCAAGGAATCTAGGATTTACTGATCATCACATCAAGACCATCATCAAGTTGTGCTTCATCCAAATAAGAACAGTTTCTAAATCAAATCCAAACAGGCCCCTTCTGACCCAAAGAAAAACAGTCATGCACCTCTCCCATCTCGCCTATTGCAACTCAGTCCTCCCAGATATCACCAAAAAATCACCCTCCCACCCCTAACTGGTCCAGAATGCAGCTGGTCCAGAAAGTAGCACAGTTTTTAACTGATTTTAACAGACATCACATCACCTCCGTCCTCGCTTTCCTTTAATGGCTTCCTGTCTGTTTTCACTGATCACTTTCAAAGCACGTGGGTCTTGCCTCAGTTTAAATATCTGAATTGTTGACCCCTTATGAGCCAGCTCGCAGCCTCAGGTCCTCAGGCGGGAACCTCCTGGCTGTTCCAAAGTGGAGACTCAAAACCAAAAGAGATCGAGCTGTCTCCATCTGAGCTCACCGACTTTAGAACGACCTGCCTGAGGAGATAAGCTGTGCAGAATCAGTAAGACATTTTAAATCGCCTCTTAAAACTCACTTCTATAGACTTGCTTTTACCTCTTTTCCAGCCCTGTGATCTGATGTCCTCTACGGCCGTACATGTCCAGACCTGTTCCTTCCACTGGAGCCAGCTTTGAGTTGGACAAACACCTGGCTATGGGAGTGTCTCTCAAGTAGATGGTGTTGCTGCATGCACCTCTAATGACATCGTGAGGGGCCAATTTTTAAACAGAGTGTTTGAGCACACTTTCTCTGAAAGGTAAAGGAAGCTTCAAAGCTGGGACGTTGTTTTCATGTTTGGGGGGGTTCGGCATGCCATGGACACATATTGGACACATCAAAAACTGTTTTTACATAAAATGGATCTTAAATATATGATCTGCTTTAAATGTTTTTAGGGGAGGAGATGTTTGTCCTTAACACTTTGACTTTCACACTAAGAAATACATTTTCAAAAAATTATTTGGCTGTAAATTGTGTTCCAGGCTCTCCGTTTAGCAACATTTAAGGATTTTAAGGTTTTATTTTTCAGACAACCCAATCAGGCAGTAGATATGCCAATCATCCCCCTGGTTGACTTGTCCGTTTAGGGTTAAATTTGGCATGAATAAATTTATTTCATTTCATATTTCACCTGGCTTTGAGTAATTGCATATGTGTATGTTTGTGTGTGAGTTGGCCTGTGTGTGTAAATTTGTAAAATTGTAATGATTTACACAATTTAAATAACAAGGCTGTATCATGAACTGTGTATTTGTTTCAGCTGTGACCATTGATTCAAAACAAGTGTTTGGAAGACAGGTTTTCAGAGTTTTAAATGCAGCAAAAGTCAACCATGCAGTTACGATGCCAGTCAAAGCATTATTAATGGCCTACATGTTTGTTAATGTCAAAGTTTACTTATCAGAGTATTTGAACATAAAACATAGCAATCTTTAAAAATTAATTACTGATTAATTAACATTTGGATACATGTACAGATTGACTTATTGCATACATTTAAGAGCAATGTCCTTATTTTAGTCTATTCTTAGTTATTTTGGTCTTACATTTAGTTTTTGAATGAGAAAAAAAAAAAAAAGTCTTCATTCCAGGTCTCAATTTTGAAATGCTAAGAAAATTAAATGACATTAATCCCATGTTTATCCTGCCACCCTTTAAAGACCCATGCTCCCTACATGGTATCTCCGTATAGTAACATTGTAGAAACTAAACTCATTGAAATTGGTGCTAACTGCCCCCACAAGCAAAACCCAACTATTGGTGCCACCATTTCACTTGAAATATAAACGGAAAGAGAACACAAAACAAGATAGAAAACATGGATTAAAGTCCAAAGAAGAAGAAGGAGACTGGGGATGTAGAGCCAGATTAAAGTGCCCCAATCAGACTAGCAGGTGTTGCTCTTCCAACTCCCCAACCCATAATCTAAACAACATACTCTGTATTGGGTTGTACTTCCATCAAATAGAATATAACATAAAGTAGAACAAAAAAAGCTGTCAACTAATTTCCCAAAAGTGGTCACTGAGGGGGCCTTTGGCTAGAACTTATACATCCTTCTGTACACCTTCAAGGCTATCCACAACCGTGCACCTCTATATCTGTCTAAAGATGGAAAAACTGGGAAAAATTATTCAAAAGGGAGATTAAAAAAGGTCGCTCTTGAGTTTGTCCTTAAAAGTGCTGACACTCTGTGCTGCCCTCAGGTCTGCAGGCAGGCAGGCAGGCTGTTTCACAGAAATGGGCTGTAATAACTAAAAGCTGCTCACCGTGAGTCTATGTTCGGACTTTTGGAACGACTAAAAAGCCACTGCCTGAAGACCTGAGGGCTCTCACAGGCTAATATGATAAAGCAAATCAGAGAAGTAGCTAAAATAAATAGTTTTAAATCTCTTAATGAATAACCATTAAGAGATTTAAAACTAATAAAAGAACCTTAAAATCAATTCTAAACTAGAAAGCAAACCTCCGCCAAGGTATCTCACATATTACTGTTACATCTATAATCAATAGTTCTATGATAACGTTACCATCATAATATGATTCCTTCACCCTGAAAACCCACACCTAGCACTCAGAATCATGTTGATATCATTATTAGTTGGACAGTTATTGAGCAAAAACGATTGTTTGCTAATGGCAGGTATCTGGATCACCACCAAAATCTAATCATTTTTAAGTTGGGCCATTACCAACACCTCCTGAAAATTACAGCAAAATCTGTCCAGTAGTTTTTGCATAATCTTGATAACAAACAAACAAACAAAAAGACAAACAAACATAAATGGGCCGGCAATTACATAACCTTTTAGGAGGAGGTAAAGATACTGTATATATCCGACTCACTGTAATGATCCTCTCCTCATCTACTTCCTTCCTCATTTAACCTTGTTCAGAATTTCTTTTATTGTTTGTCGATTTTATTCATTTGTTTTTTGATTTTTGATTGTTGTACAGTGTCCTTGAATGTCAAGAAAGGCACCAATAAATGAATGTATTATCATTATTAAAAAAAAACTTTGGACTTTATGACTCACTGCTGTGATAATTATGAGACTAAATATTTATCTATTAATGACACTTATTGAGTGTGATAAGCTTTAAATTGTCTGTCCTCTAGAGATCTGGTATTTTCGCTGTGAGTCACTGGTGTCCATGAGTTATTTGATTCCTTCAGAGTCGTGATAGTTTTATGTCAGTCTTTAAAAATTCCCCATGCAGCTTGTGCCAAATGCTGCTTTATTTTAATAAACACTGTATTAGTCATGTTGGGATGAGAGAGTCCCATCTGTTTTGCCAAATTATTCTCACTAATTAGCCCAAAAATTAGAGTGGTCAGATCAGTCAATTATGGATAAGAGGTGGGCAAACAGCTATAAAACATTTGGATGTAATTCCAAAAGCATCAGGATGATCAGAATGAAATTAGTTACTTTAAAGAGCAAAACAGTTACGTTGAGTTACGTCATGAAAACAGAAATTAAACTGCCAAATCAAAAACTATGAACGCTTTTCAGAGACCTGTTAAAATTGGGCTAAAAACATGCAATGTAAAAGCCTCTTAAAAGACATAACCTACAAACAAGATCTGGACTCTCACTTTAAGGGCACTTGTAAATATACATCCTCTCTTTTTTGTTTCCTGTTATGGTGAAACACTGTAAAAATCATAGGTTACTAAGGTTTGTTTCATTTGTTAATACATTTTCCACAGTGGTTTGATCAGCTCTGCCCCTGGAAGGAGAGAACCAGCACTGAAGTTTGGCTGAACATTGCTGCAGATGGGGCCACGAGCTCTAAGTGATTACTGAATTTGTGTGAAAACAAATGGAAAAAGAGATTTGGAGTGATTTTTTTTTATTGTATGGAGCATATTTTAAATACTTATCTTTTTAACTAGCAAGCATAAAAGCAGTTTTGATTCACCCCAGCTGGAAGTACTGATAGGATATGCAGTGTGCAGTAGTCCCAAAAAAGGAGAGTTCATCTTTTCTTTAAGGATCGAAATACTGACAAACTGCTTCAAGCTGCCCAATGCTATTCCTCAGTGTCTGGTGTATTTCTGGGGTCATAGTCATAGGTGGTAAAAAGCGCTGGACAAAGCCATGAGACATCAGCTGTATGATTATCAGTGGATGCTGCCATTCTGTACATGTCCATCTCAACCAAACTTTGGCTAAACCTACTCATAGATGTAGATGCCATGTTGAGGCTGGATTTAAGACCATCTGACCAGTAGCACCTCTTTGTGGACTTGTTCCCATGTCATGTCATTCATAATTTCTAAAATCAGAAATCCTAAATAAAATAATCACCCCCTGTATAGTGTGAGCACGTATATGTTTTGTATATTTAGACTAGAGCTATTTTTAAACACCAAAGCTTTCTCTGTAGTAAAGATATTTTCACTCCACTTTCGATATGTTTTGACAAGTGTTTGTTTCACCAAGTCACTCACGTTCTGTAGTGAAGTATCTTCCGCCTATGACATTATGTGATTGACGGGAAATCATTCAATCACCTGCCGGATATACTTCTGAAGGTGCTGCCCTCTCCAAACACTTTCTATGGGCTCTTTCCCAGATGGACAAGTGAAATATATAAAACAGTCCATCTTGTGCCAGATTACACTTACAGACCCTGCTGCAGCTCTTTGGCTCTTTGTGTCACATCACACAAAAGTTCTAAACAGATGGACTTTGTCTAGAAAAGCCGAAATGCTGTAAAGTATCGTACTGTAGCGTCTAGTCAAGCAAAGAGTAGTGGGGTAAAAGTGGGGTAATTACAAGGCTCTCAGTGGTGCCACTTGCTGCTGTTTTGCTATCTGTTCTTAAGGGGGCGGAGCGGGCCAGTTGCTTTATTGGCAGTTATATTGACTAGAGCGATTGGTCTTGAGCAACCTCACTTCAAAAAACCTGAACCATCTCTACTCAGTCAACCAATGACTGAGTATTTCTTAAATAACTATGGGCTAATATTTTCTATATAAATGTACATATTTCAGGGTTAGTTGTACATTTTATCAAGTCACGACCTACCGCTCAGCATCACATCTCACATTGTCCCTCACAACCATACTCTAGGCCAGTTTATGATCGGGATAAATAATAAGTTGTGTGTTTTCTCTCTTATGCTGTATGACTGTGAGGGGCCAAAGGATAATTGTGAAGCAATAAGTAAACATGTGAAGGCATGGGGAAACAAAAACAAGTTACTTATCGTCACTTCGACATGGAGGGAGCATGTATATAGATATCAAGGTCTGTGTGTGTGGTTTTTTTTTTTTTATCACAACTCATCATACAGTCTTAAATATTGGTGTACTGAAATAGCCGCTTATCTTTGGCAAGTGAGCATGTAAGCACATCAGCTATTATAACCCTCATAAAAGATTAGTGTTTTAAAACTTACTTTGCTTTCAGATAAAATTGCTGATTTCTTTAAAAGCCAAAAGTATCACCACAGCAGGCTGATTGTTTTCTTCAGGGCTTCCTGAGATGTACCCTATATACTGTACAATAACACTCAAGAGAAGAGAGATGAGTTTGTACTTCAGGGGCCTCATTTGCTCAGAAATACTCTGTTATTCTTACTGGTGAAGCAAAAAACACATTTGTCATGTGATTAGTCCACATATGTGCAGTGGACATGGGCATTGCTGACCTACTAAGATAACCTTGTTTTCTTTTGTATTTTTGGAGGGACTGTAGCATTTGGTGCTCTGATTCCTGATGCGGCTCAGGGGATGACTGGCTCAGGAACTAGAGAGATGCCGCAGCTCTTAATGAGACTGCACAAATGAGGCTCTGCGCCAGGGATACATACGAGGGGAAAAGGGAGAGGAAGTGAGAAAGAAGCGGATGTTTTCTGATGCTTGATACAAGCAGATTCTTGTGGTAATGTTGCACAAAGCTCCTGCTAGTTATTATCACTTCAGCTATGGATCATAACCTTCTAATCAAGAGCTGAGGAAGAGCAGATTATAAACTGTATTGTAAAAAAAACATTTGAAGTCAGAGGATGCACAAACCATTTTAAGATGTAATTCAAGAAACTAATGCAGATGTAAATGGACTTGGCAGTGTATATAGGATTAATATGTATTTTAAATCTTTCACTTCTCCTAGAAATCTCCCCCTAAAAAGTGGGTAAAAAGTAACTTTCCCAAAAATCCTCTCAGAAATTGGATTATGGCATGCCTTTAAACCCCTTGGTTTCATCACTGCTCAGAACAGACTGTTTCACTCTATACACTTCTAAGTTTTTCCTGACCCTCTTAAGAAGTGGATGTGAATTTATAGTACTTTATTCTAAATTTAGTTTGACTGCACAGATATTGACATGTTCTTTTGACTGGAGCCAGAACAACCCCCTGGTTCAGGGTGTGGCAGGACATCCTCTCATGACATTTTTGGGTAAGATAAAAAAAAAAAAAAAATCCAACTAAATGTTAAAGCACACATTTCCTAAAACTGGAGCAAGCAACGGAAGGAGAGGAGGGACTTTTCTCATGCTGTGGAGGTTTGTAGACAGGCTATGGACACATATTTTAGTATAAATGCCATTTAAAAGTTTACAATGCATAATATGGGACTTAAGACTCTGCATAGCCTTGAGCTGCCATCATTACTTTATTCTGGCCTTCAACAACACAACAGTATGGCATTTAGTTTGAGACCTAAACTGCCTGCAAGCAAGTGTTGAGGATTTGTGGTGTCCTCTAGTTTTGTTCTGTTTTGCTTCTGGCTCATAGCATAAAGTTACCCGAGACAAAGGTCATACAAGGGTTTATGGGAGAGGCGGTCACTTTTGGGGAGTCTGCCAGAGAAAGGAGAAAGTGGGGAGAAAGTTTCATGCTCTCTTTTTGTGTGTCAATTTCCACCTGTGCTCTGTACAGTTGACAATGTGCAGCATCTGTGCAGCTGCTTTTGTGCTGTCTGTTTCCCCCTTGTAGCGTTACGACTCTTGCTAGCAACTAGTGCAGTAGATGCTCTTTTATCCCACAGTTATAGTTGTGAAACACAGACCCACAGTCCTCTCACTACCCACCTTCCTTTGTCACTTGCTGACCTGAGGAGTCAGACCAGTTCTCTACAAGGTTTATTTACTTCACAGTCCTCCTAAAAAGCAGGGTTTTGGCTTAATGATGAGGAAAAAAAGGCTTCTGCTAAGTTTCCCATCACAGTCTCTGCAGTGAAGCAGCAGTTTGTAATGTCCGGTGAATTTTTGTGAACTCTGAGTGGTGTCAGGTGGCAGACAGTGTGTGATGGTGGCAGAGTAGAAGGTTTCAGCATTTCATGTTGAGCTGGTTTTGCCAGGATGTGGATCACAGCTGAGTTTTTTTTTTTTTTTTTTTAAGAAGTGGTTAGGAATGAACTGCTAATTTTATGGTAATAAAATGAAACATAAGACTTTTTAACATTGACTTTGACATGTCGGGTTGTTTGCTTTGCCATAGCATATTTCTAAACAAATTATTTTTTCACTGGCACAATCCCCTTCTTTCATAACAAAAGCTGGTCCAATCACTGCGTAGTTTATGCTCAACTGACCCTACACTGGCTCTCTAATTGGTTCACTGACAACCAGTCTGAATCAGAGAGCCTCTTCTCAAATCAGCCATTGCCATGTTACCCAGTCATTTTATCATGAACTATGATAAAATTGTAATCAAAATGTTGTTACTTTAGCATCGAAATCTAAAAAAAACTCGTCTACACTCAAAGGTAAGAAAAAACATTTGAATACTGACAGTATTTGGTGCTCTTGCAATATTTAGCGTAAATAAAAAAGCCTCCTGTTGATGCAAACAGCCGATGACATCACTGGAGCCATTCACAAGTCACATCTAATTATTTAAAAAAATGTGAACTATCCCCAAAAACCCAACAGCAGTTGAGTCTTTAGTCTTTCAATGATGCTGAATCCTGAAACGGGTTGAAATAATTTAAGATTATAAAAGTTTGTCAAAAGGTCAGTCATTTTCAGTTGTTTCAAATGGAAAGGAGGCCAGCAACCATAAATTTTGTCTAACCTAGTAACAGCAACTTAGGAGGGTGGGGCTTGACAAAGGGTCAACTGAAGTGCCATCCCAGCAGTGTAAGCAGGTTTGGCTTTTACTGCCCAGTTTGTTTCAGTTAAAGAAATAATGGGGTGATTTTTATGCTTCTGATTTTCTTTTGTCTGCTATTACCTCCACCAAGGAGGTTGTTTTAGCTGGGGTTTGTTTGTTTGTTATCAAGGTTACGCAAAACTACAGGACGGATTTTGCTGAAATTTCCAGGTGATGTTGGGAATGGCCCAACTTAAAAATGATTAGATTTTGGTGATGATCCAGATAACCACCATCAGAGAATGACTGTTTTTGCTCAATAACTGTCTAACTAATAATATCAACATGATTCTGAGTGCTAGGTGTGGGTTTTCAGGGTGAAGGAATCATATTATGATGTATAACTTTATCATGCTTTATTTTCCCTCAGAGTTGTAAATGACCTTTGATCAAAAGCAATGTTTGTTAAGTGCTTTATGAATTAAGTCAAGTTAAATTGGTATATTTACTCTTGATAAATTCATATAGGGGTTGCACAGAAGGCATGTTCTCTCTGTGCATGTGTGGTTTCTCTCCTGGCAATCACACCACTCCTGCTTCCTCCCACAAACCAAAAACATTCCCATTACGTTGACTGATGACTCCTTTAAATTTCTTTTAGGCATGAGTGGGAGTGTAAGTGGTTGTGCGTCTGGCCCTGCGATTGGTGGGGGGCTGGTTCAGGGTGTACCCCGCCTCTTGTTCAAAGGTACAAGTGGTATAGATAATGGATATTCATACAGTGCAAAAGTCTGGGTCATCTGTATCGTATTTAACCTCAAGACAAAAAAGCTCAGTGTAGCTGGATGTGTCACTTAGTATGTGAGTGTTTCTGCAGAAGTAAATTCCACTGTTTGTTTCAGACATTGAGTCAGACTCAGTGGTACAAATACATCTTCATTTATTTCACATACATTTTTTTTACTTTTACTTTGAAGTTTTCACAATCTAAATGATTCAACAACAAAATGAGGAACTACCACAACAAAGTCCAAATTTCCTACTGGGAAAAAAATTATGCAAATGTCACTGTAATAAAATTGACACATGTAATTTGCCAACCAGCAAAGGTACAGTAAAAGTAATCAAAAGAGACAAAAATAGGACAAATAGGTGGTTCATGTAGGAAACTGATTGATTCTGGACCATCTTCATGATGATCCAGGCATTAAATTAGATCCTGAACAGTATTTGAGGACTGATTTTTGTATGCTTGACTTTTTTTTTTCATAAATAAATCTTTTATCTTTTACTTTCACCAATAAATAATATATATTTATTTATATTTAGGAGTCAATTTTGGGGAGCAGGGACGGATAATCAACCATAGAAGCCCTTCCTGAATCCATGAAAACGGCGAGAGTCTGAAGAACGTTCTTGCTGAACATATGGGGTATATCAATTTTGGCTAATGCATCCCATGAATATTGCTATGAATAGTTCTTTTGAATGAATATGTACATACATGTACATAATGAAGCATTAAGTACACATATGCAAAGTATTGAACGTAGGAAATAATGGACTGCTTCATTGATCTGTTCTTGGAATAAGCATGGCGCAAGACTAAACAAAGTAGGTTAATAGCTTAGATACAAATTTGTTCTGTACATGGTTCAGCTGAGTCTGTAGATTCAACCCAAAACTGAAATGTTCTTTTCGGGCATATAAATTTCAAAAAGCTGATAAATGACACCTATTCCCTTCAGGTCCCAGTGGTGGCAATAGTTTCCACTTCACATCTACTTTGAGATGTTGCCAACTGACATTTATGTAAGAGAGCGTCTCACCACGATATCCAATATTGGAAACACGGTATTCAAGCAATATGTCAACTTCCAGGGATTTTAGGTAATGCTCCTCTTGCCCCAAAATGACCCCTTTACTTCACGGCTGCTCTCCTCAAAGCAAAGGGAAGTTCAGTAGTCCTATGTTCAAAAAAATACATTGTACTTTGGGCATTTCCACAATCCAGTATCTTGGATTTAAAAAATAAGTCACATCATCTTCATGTTGAAACGTCGGGGACCAGCCTGTCCCTCTGCCGAGTCCACATTAGTGCCGTTAGACTTTGACCGAGGCACATATTCAACATCTATGTTGTTTTTATGTTTCCCTTTTCCTCTGCTCCAAACAAAGAGGAGCAGGAAACAAAACAAGACCACTCCCAGAAAGGTGAAACAACCCATCGCTGTTGACACTAAAATAGTCTTTAGGTCCAAACCGAGGGTCACTCCGGCCGTCCCATTGGCAGTGGTGTTACTGGGATCTGTGTAGTACTGGGTCCTGTTGGCGTACAGCGATCCCAGACTTTTTACTGCCAGTGAAGTCATCAGGGTGTCATTCCCGGCAGTGTTAGAGGCCAGACAAAGATACACTCCGCTGTCTTGTACCTCTGCAGCCTTAATCTCCAGTGTGCCATTGTTGTGGACGGTAACTCGACCATGGCTCCGACTTGTCAGGACTCGACGACGTGGTGACAACCAGGACACAACAGGCCTCGGTGTGCCCTCAGCGCTGCAACGCAACAATGCTTGGTGGCCCTCATCCACAGTGATCGTCTGGGTTTTGTTCTCACGAATTCTTGGCTTGGTGCATGTGACGTAATAAGACAGGAGGGTCTCTTTGAATTCCTTGAAAGGCCTGCCACGAATACCCTCAGGTGTGCTGCACTCTGGCTGGGAATCCCCAAACAGGATTGAATGCCTTTTCTGTAGGATCCACATGAGACGACAGTCACACACCAGAGGGTTGTTGTCAATCAGAAGAGCCACCAGAGCCTCAGGAGATTGAAACACTCCCTTCTCCAGAGTATCCAGTCGGTTGTGAGACACATTAAGGACTTTGAGTCCCCGAAGGCCCTGGAAGGCGTACGGTTCAATGGCAGTGAGTTGAGCCCCAACCAGATGGAGCTCTTGTAGCCGAACCAGCTCCATTAGCATTCCACCCTCGATGTGTTTGATGCGGTTGAAGGACAGGTTGAGGTGTGTCAGGAAGGGAAGATGCTTCAGAGCTTGGTAAGGGAAGGAGGAGAGGTTAGTGTGGGTTATAGACAAGGTGGTCAGGTTGAGCCCATGCAGGGTATTGGCCGGGACGTTGTCAAGTGAAGACCAGTTATCGATTTCTAAGTGCCGCAGCCGGAACAGCTTTTTGAATGAGTATGGATGCAAAGTGCTGATGCTGAGGTATCGTAGATGGAGGCTGACCAGGTTGTGCAGGTGAGAGAGGGCCTCAGTAGGTACAACAGTGAGGTTGCACCTCTCCAAGGTTAGTACCTCCAGGCTTAATAGTCCACTGAATGCTCGGTGAGAAATGTAAACCAGATCATTGTCGCCTACTTCCAAAAACTTGAGATTGTGCAGGTCCTGAAACATATAATCCAAGAGAATCACGATCTTGTTGTCACTTATATCCAGTCGGGTTAGATTTGTTAAACCAGTGAAGACGCCCAGAGGGATGAGCTTGATGCGATTGCTCTTCAGACTGAGCGAGTGCATGTTGTACAGAGCATTGAAGGCTCCAGGCTCGACATAACTGATTATATTTCCACTCAGGTCAAGTTCCTCGAGTCCAGGAAAGTTAATAAAGTCATCAGGGTTGATCATTGTCAGCTTGTTCTTACTCAAGTCCAAGATCCTGGTCTCTGTCGGGATGCCATCCGGGATACTGGGCATGCGCTTGCGGTGACAGACAACCGCCTTGGTCTGCGCTGAACACTCGCAGCGGGAGGGACATCCCAGGGTAGAACCCACGAAGACAGCCAGGAGGGCCAGTCCGAGGAATGGCTGCCAGCATGAGACGACCGTGTGCAGCATGACTTTGCTCATACAGTCGACCATTCTGTCACGGTTCTGTAACAGAGAGAAAGAACAAGGAGAGAGAGAAAGTGAGTTGATGGTGATGCATTTTAGCTTAGATAGAGCTCAGACTGAAATAGATGAAATTGTAAACAAAATGGCAAACTACACTAAATGATTAAACCAGATTACAAGACAACAGATTGGAGGGATTTTTGCAACAAATAACACATATAAATTTCCATCCCACTTTCCAAATAAGTTCCTCATTAGAATAAAAGAAAGCTTAATTACTGGGCTCCACATTTTAGTTCTTCATCTTCTCCTGCTTTAGCCTTTAAAGTTTTTAGTGTTTTTTTATTATTTTAACCAGCAGTTGAGAGTGTCTGTTGTCTTCATTTTTCTTTCTAAAGGGGGAAAGAAATCAAGGTCCAAAAGTGCTGGTTAAAATGGCTCCCTGTTGAGTGCCGGCACTTAATCCAATTTTCTCCAACTTTGGAACAGAAAATAAAAAATGCTGCTTTTGCGACCCACAATATCACTTGCTTTTTCTCTTCATTATTTAAAAAAGAAACAGATTAGAATGACCTGGTGTGTAATATGTAAAACAATAACCAGCAGTCAATGGTGGCAAAATGAAAAGGATTAATCAGGAAAAGAAAACACCTGGTTCTTTATGCAGTTCATGGCCAAATGTGGTAACAGACACACAAACACACAAAAGAGGAAACACAAAAAAACTTAGGAAAAGAGTGATCTTTAATGAAAATGATTTTCATGAGTATGAGTTAAATCAAGAACTTCCTTTCACTGATCGATTGATTGATTGACTTTTATTTTAAACATGTCACTAAATTAAAATTGGGGAAATAAAATGAAACAGATACTTGGACTAAATCAAGTTTTTTTGTTGTTGTTTCATGAACCACATCTACCCTGTAAGTAGTCTTGGTTGTTGTTTGAGAACATGACCTCCAAAGGCAGGAGTGGGCAACTGGCAGCCTGGGGGCCACATGCGGCCCACCATCTCAATCAAAGAGGCCCCCAAGTCACTTTCAGTTAAATTCAAAAAAGTCACCATGAAGAAAGTAGATGTAGAAATCTGCAATTAATGATTTTAATTGAGTTTTCACAACAGTATGCACATTACAATGTGCTAAATTAAAGTTTTTTCAACATTTCTGTGGTTCCCCACCAGAATTTAATGAAAGTCCTTAAATTTGAACTATTTTTATAACTACAATTGGCTGGTTTTGTTCCTGTAAAACTATTTTATAAAGAATTTAAAACTGCAATTGCAGAAATAAATTGTTAATCACATTCAATGATTGGAAAACAATTTGTTCATTTCAGTAAAAGGATCTACAACAGTTCTTATGTTTAGCTAAAGTCAAAGAGTAAAACTAGCCTATAAATAATATGTGTCCTAAACAGCTTTACATTCTTACTTTTCGTCATATCATAAACAATTTTACAAGACATGTCACATGTTTTGGATCACTTTAATTTAAAATTATTTAATAACTTAATAACAATTTTATAACATAAAACAAATGGTGGGATGGCCTCCTGAACAGCATCATTCCATCTTAATTAACCCGTTAACCCCGTTAACCCCATTAACCCCATTAACCGGTTATGATGCTGTTCAGGAGGCCACTGGTACCATTTACATGTGAATTTTCAAATCTGCTGCCATCTGGTTGCAGATATACTCTGTCCAGGTGTGGGACATACAGCTTGTTCTCTGAATAAAAGTGTGAATGCAGTTGGACAGAATCTCCTCTTTTTCTGCTCTGGCTTTGTATGAAAGAGCAGGTTCTTCAAAACTGATGTGAGCAATTGTTCTGCACAGTCTGCTAATGTGTGTGAACCTTTCCTTTGTGTTTTTTTAGGAAAAGTGACCTAAACCAACAGATTAAAGAGGAGGTTAAAGCAGACGGAATAAAACAAGAACTAAGCATTTTCATAAAAACTGTGTTGACATTAAAACTCCTGTTTCCTTGCCTCTGCACACATAGAATCACTGCTGGCATCAAAAGTAAGATTCTTATTTATTAATGCTTCCATTCAAGAGAAAAAGAAAGGATAAATGAATAGATTGATCAATAGATGTATGACGGATGGATAGACTGACAGACAAACAGATAAACACGTGATGGGTGAACAGAAGGTATGAATGCACAGGCAGGCAGATGGAAGCTCTGTTAATTCAAAAGTCTTACAGCACTTGTTTTAAGCAATTTAAGCAGCAGAAAAACTAAAAATAAGTAGTCAACTAGAATATTCAGAAAGCACAAACAAAGGACATTTATGACATTTTTAACAGAGTTTAAAATTCTTTAAAAGAATCCAGGATCCACATCCGGATTAAGATCACCACCAAAATCTAATCACTACTTCCTTGTGCCATGGACAAAATAACATAAAGATATCTTTTAAAAAATCAGTCGAGAACTTTGAGTTATTAGCAGAAATGGAGAAAACTGCCCTATCTCATTATCACCAATATTGAATCAGTCCTTTATTGTACCATGACAAACATTCTCCAAAAATGTAACCAAAATCTACCGCAAAATTCCTGCGTTATCTTACTCACAGTCAGACAAATAAAACAGACAACTGCAGGAAAAAACATGACCTCCTTAGCAGAGGTATTAAACTCCAGCAATAAAGAAAAAAGAAAAATGTCCATTACACAAATGTATAAAGGAGTTCTAAACAAAGTGAATCAGAATGTAACGTTGAAGTCGAAGTCTGTAAACACTTCAGTTTAACACATTAAAGCATGAACTAAGTGTCCACATACTTTGCTGGGAAGTGGAAGTGAAAATGTGAAAAAATGTCATACAAGTTGAGAGAAAGTACAAAAAGGAAGCTTCACTGTTTAATCCATAAAAACAAAAATTTGATGTCTAGAAAAATTTTGTGACAGGAATTCATGTTAACCTAAAATCAAACGCACTACTCTTCATTCAGTCTAGCACTGAATCAATATTAGTTTATTAATACAGTAACTAATTACCCAAGTAATACGTAAATATCTGTTTCATTTAACTCTTTTAAACATGCTGATATGTATATATATATATCTATATCTATATATATATACACACACACATATGTATATATATGTATATATATGTGTATATATGTATATATATGTGTATATATATGTGTATATATATATATATATATATATATATATATATATATATATCTCCTGTCTTTGTTTCTGTTCATTCATTGACATTCATACATAATAACCTCCTCATATGCACTCATAGACACACCGAGGCATTTATTTCAGCACCATATGATTTAATGGCTTCCTGAGACGATGTCTAATCAGCATAATGATTGGATGTCTCTGTAACTGTGTTTAATCAGAGTGTGATGTGACCCTCTCAGCTGGACACTCATCAATGCAACAGCTACAGTACAGTATGGATGCATCATCAGAATCACCTGCTGGAGTGTTTCCTGCTGGGAAGAATTAGGAAGATGGCCACGGACAAAGTCTGCCGTGAAATTCCCCAGAATGAGCCAAAATATATTTGTAGTTTGTGCGTGCCTTCAATAAATGAAGACACAGGATTGTGTATTTTCCCATTCTCGTTATTCTATTTAGTTTTTCATGCTTTTATATTGCAAATGAGTTGGTTTTAAATGTGCTTTAGAAACAAGATGTGACTTTTGACTTAAAAGAGACCTTTAAAAAGGGCAGCTTGAATAGGACAAAATATCATAGATTGAATTATTCCAACTGACATTTAGATCACGATTATAGACATGAATAAGTCTCCTGATTTTACAACATGCAACACATGCAATCACTGAACTAAAATGCTTTCTGCACTGTTAATTTAAAGATCAAAATATGTAAAAAAAAAATAAAACACTCAAGTAACTTAAAAAGATACAAAAAGTGCATTATGTCCTGTGGCAAACAATCTTAAATCTTGATTATTCAGCTTTCAGAATTATGAGAGGCAGTAATTGTAATCAAAATTCAATTAACTGTCCAGCTCTATCTTTGATTTTCAATTTAAGAATACATTTGTTGCTTTTTTTTTTTTTTTTTTTTTTTTTTTACATTTTTTTTACCTTAAAAGAGTGTATGAGTGTATGAGATCATGATTTCAAACTATTTTAAATAGTTATACATTTATTAGAAAAAAATGTAATTATTGCATCTTAAAAAATTCTGTCTTTATATTCTGCTGGTGCCTGGTTGCATTGCTATACTACCACGAGGCAGTGGCTATATCACATTTCACAAATGTTATTAATCCATAAAAATAAAGAAAAATAAAGCTCTGTTGTGAGGTGGTCAGTGTATGGTGTCAAAAATGAAGCTGATGTAGAAGTGCACCAAACTCCACTGAACTTTCTCTACTCGTAAAAAGACAGAGACCTATAGACACAAAATTGTCCTCTAGCAGAATAATGGAAAATCATGTCTTCAACTTCTTTAACCTATTTCAAGATAGACTTTGGGGAGGGCAAAACTTAGCTTTGTTAATGGGTCACCAAGCAGAGACTGCAGCCTTCAGCATTTTTAGCATGAATACAATTACACAAGTAAGAGGGAAGCAGGTTTAGTTTGGTGTTGAAGACGAGGATATGATTCTGGTTTAGTAAAAGACCCAAGAGCACAATGTTGAGTTTGAACCCTCAAATTTGCTTTTAACCACAATCTTTTTATCAAAAGATTTTAGGCATAAAAAGAAAGCATGCGTTTTAATACTTTACCAATATCAGTCAAATCCAAACAGATCTTTAGTTGAAGCAACAGAAGAGTTAAGACTTATATCTGACAAAAAAACATAAAAAAATCCAACTAGTGGACTCTTAAGACTGTATTTATAGCTTCAAATTATAGAAAATAATACACAGTTATAAATGCAGTGAATCATCAAACCAGAATCTGAGGTATCTATGAGAAGATACTGACTCCATTACGTCACCCTGAGATTAAATAATAGAGTTATGATTCAAAAGATCAGTTTAATGATGTAATTTACTTCCCATCCCATGTCCTGCAAAGTCCATTGTCTGAAGGGTCTTGGCACACAGAAGAACTTTTACTAAACTCTCAGTTCACGGAGAAATGGGCTTAAAGAAAATGCCCCTTAAAACACTCTGTTTTTTACCTCCTGGGGTTTATGGTGTAATAGCTATACAGCCTCCACCTACATGTTCATCAAAGACAGCGCCATGACTCTCTTTAAAGTCCACTCTAAGGCCATTAACCCCTCCTCACCCCTGCCATCAGACATCGCTGGTTTGGTAAGCCAATCAGTGCAGAGCTCATTATTATGGCCTTCCCATCTCCCCAGATCTGAGTGTTTCCAAAGGAGAGGTAAAAAGAGCTATATCTGACCCTCTACAGTGATGACATTTTTCATTTTTCCATTCAATTTGAATCAAGTCCTCGCTTCATAGACACAAAGACGTAAATATGGTCAAACACATCAGGGCATGGGACATTCAAACTCTTAAGCAAGCTACAATAACGACTTTCTTATAAAATAAGCCTTGTCTGAAGCTAAATGGGTTAGCTGGCTAGTGGCCATGAGTTACACATTAGCAACAAGCTAACAAATGTAGATGTACATACGAGTCAGTCTGAAAGATATAATTTGAATTCAATCTGAAAAACTTCCAGTGACTTTAAATTTTTAAAAATTAAAAAAATTTTTTTTTAAAATCTTGCACCCGGGGGTGCATGCTTAGGTGACCTTGAATGTCTGAGTTTATTTGATAACTGGCCATTGTAGCCATTGATAAATCAAGAGAAGAGAATGTAGTGGAAACAATATATTCTGTAACCTTGAGGACAGCTGTGGAAGTGTTTCCTATTTTAATGTTTTAAACCTTGAGGCTGATGTAAAAACTTGCCAGCAGAAAAAAACCCCACAACCACAGCCTGAACATGAAGAGTTCTGAGTAAAAAACAAACTATTGCAAAACAGAGTAATCACCTTTTTTTTTACTCAGATTACACATTAAAATGAAAGAATTTCAGAGAAACAGTGAATGACAAAAAATGAACCTGTTGTAGCCTGTGGTATGCCACAACATTGCACCATTCTTGCCAAAATTTCCATTTTATCTCCATTTTCTCTTTGACACTCAGTCTTGTGACCGCAGAATTCCTGCCCTGCACAGTGAGATAAGACTGCACGGCGAGGGTGTTTCTATAATGTGGTCCCTGACCCACATTAGTGCAGGGTTGGATCCGGAGAGGCGGAGGATAACAGCTAATGGTGTCTGACTCAGCATAAATCAGTGAAGAGCTATTTCGCAGGGGTGCCGGGGTCGTCCGCACAAAGCCATCATCCCGGAGCATATGTACAAAAGAGGCCCTGATGTGAATCTCAACTTACGCAACACTCCAGACAATTAAATCAAGATTTACTCATCCAGTCAGACAAATGTATGACAAACGTATCTGCCTTTGCTCATTTCTAATTCGCAAACAGATTTCTATTCCTGTCACAAACTCATTTCCATATGAATCGCTCCAAACACGCAGGGCTCCTCCATCCCATGTTGCCAGTGTTTACTTCTCAGCCCCGGGGCTAACTAGTGAGAGGATGAGTAGGGGTGACGTGTGTCGATACCAGAGTGGCATAAAAAAACAGCCCTTGTTGCACTGTTAATCATGATTCCACAAACACGTCTTCCTTAATTATCTGCATGCTTCTACTGCCAAAGAAAGGTTCATATTACTTTGATTAGGACCTTGATTTGGTGCATATTCACGCCAAATGCAATTATAAACCCTCCATCTTTTAGGCTGATGCAGCTTTGTGTAGCGTCGACCTCTGTACTGTGTCTCTTTGTCCTGATGAGTGAGTACAACAAGAGGATTATCGGATCATAATGGAGAGGTGAGAGTGGAGCTACTGTAAACAGAAGATTGTAATCACTCTCTAGGCGGGTGACCGATACCTGACCAGGGTCAATGCTGTATTTTTTCTCAGTATGTTTCTCTCTTGCTGCTTATCTGTGATTCTTCTGATTTTGCCCACAATATCTGACTGTGACAGACTTAACATGGATTCAGCGCCCCAATTTTGAATAAGGTTTTTATTCCATGCATCCTGCTTTGTGTTTGGATATCCATACATCATAGGGGTGTGTACTGATAAGATTTTATTGATACCAATGCATTTAACTATTCTGCTTATCAGTCAGATTCCTTGATGTGGATTTTCCTACATAGTTTTATAACAGCAATGATGTCAAACACATGACACTCCTGATATCCAACGCTGTACTGCATAGATATATGCCTCTGCAAGTTACTGGTGTTTCCATGCACTGAAGTGTCTTTTTCTCAATAAAGTAAGCCACAATTTTACGAACTCTGCCGCATTTTTACCATTTCTGCTGTCTGCCCCCAATGAGAGCATGAAGTCTTTGATTTACAAAGCATACAGAACAAAGTGGAAGGAATAAATAAGAAAATTTTGTTAGCTAAAAGAATAATGATATTGATCATACAGAGTTACCAAACCTGGGTCCACAGCACACAAAACCTCATTCCCCCACACTACTTTGAGGGGTTAAGATTCATAGTAAGACAGAGTTTGGTTGCTTTTATCTGGAGAGGACAGGACAAAGGACGGAGTTAGAATTCAGGAAGAGACAGGCAAAATGTTGAGTCAGATTTTGACTTTGTCATCAGAAAACCTGTGTTGTTGTCATATCTAAAACTTGAACACATATCAAGCAAACTGCACAGAATGCCAGAAATAATGTATAATGAACCAATTAAATGTAGTAAATGACTATATTGAAGCCTTACTTTTACTTACTTTCATGAACTCTTCTGATTTGCCATGAAAAAGAAAACACTTAAGTAAATACCATAGTTGTGGCAAAAGCCATAATTTGTTTAAACCTTCTGATGACCAAAAATAGGTTATATGATTTGTCTGTTGTTTGTCCAAAACAAACTGAGCACTGGCACTAAACAAAAGGACAAGCAAACAGAGAGATTGTGCTGTTATTAGTCAGGGCGTTCTTTGCCTTTGCTAAAAAATCTGCATTCAGGATGTGAAAGTTGTTTAATCTATTTAAAGAGGTTAATTTCAAAAGAAAGACAGATAATAAGTCATTCATGATTCTCTTTTATGAGGAATAATCAACGATTAAGATCTTAAAATTGAGTTCACATCCTATGGGATTCTTGTACTTGGCAACAGAAAAATCTAATTTTTGTTCACAGAATATCATCAGAACAAGTGAATATGAACTAATGCTTATTCTATACAAACGACACATAGAGAATTTAAGCATACTTCAACTTACAGAGCTCAGAAACATGTCTCCCTATTTAGTTTTAATTAGAGCAAATTGAATCAGGCAATCATGGGTCACTTTTCTCATCAACGTCTCCCCCCCGATGGGTGGAGTGGACACCCACTATGCATGTTTGATTTCAAATTATTGAACAACTAATTAGCCCAACAGCTCTGTATGAAGCAGATTTAATTATGCAAAACGATAAATTAAACCCCTCAATAGTGGTCCTCTGTGTGAAGGAGGCTAGCATAATACACCAGCTGTACACTAAACGGTTTTAGGCCAGATTCAGGACTCTTATTTGTCCCTCTGAATGAAGTGGGGTGTAACCCTAATCATAACTTTGCAAAACCAATTAATTTTCCAAATTATTCTTCAGTATGTCATTGATATGAGAATTTCACTGCTACCAAATGGGTTAAAACTTCCACTGCCTCAAATCTTTTATATTTACAACTTCGGGTTGGCCTGCCTCTGACAGAATGGCTGCCAACAAGAGAGTTTCGACCAGGAGCAATGCCACACATAACAGGGGAAACGGGGGAAAGCTTTCTGGGGCCCAGAGGCATGAAGGGGCCCACTGAGGTGAGCAAAGGCATGATCAATCCTTAACAGAATCAGAATTTTCTTTGTGATAAACTAAATGAATCTGGCAGTGTGAGTTGTGCCATGTTGTCACATCATAGCTCAACAAAAGCCATAAGAACAGAACTCTTAAGTCTGTCAGTATCTGTCCGTCTATGTCATGCCTTACATTTTCAAAACTGACCAAGATTTGAAAATCCACTCGTGTTTCCAGCCTTTGACTGCAAACAGAGCTTGGCAAAGATTTTTTTTTTTTAACGTAATATGATCAGACTCTAACATAGAGTGTATCTTGGAAAATGAATTTGTGCTCTGAAGATACTTATAAGAAAATAGTGTGTTTTCAATTCATTTGAATGCAGCTTTAGAGGCATGAAACCTGCTTATGCGTTTTAAGATTACATAAGCCGTCAGCTTGAGTGAGAACATGAAAAATCAAAGTTGGCATAATGCAGTTTTTCATGCACTTGCAATGACACCATTTGTCACTGGCCGACTTTGTAACCCCTGCATTCTGTTTAGTCTCTTAAGCTGTAATCCTGGCACACGATTGGTTGTAAACATTTTGCTTCGGCTTTCATCCAAAGGGTAAGTTTGCACACCCTGAATGCTCACAAGGCACTTCTTATTTTGCCCAAGTAGTTTAAGGATTTAGATAACAACTTAGCCCCTGTGCAATCAACCAATAAAAAGCCACTTGTGAAATTGGCCTGCTTCTATCTCCCCTAGAAAGGTTTTCAGACTGTTTGATGTGGCCCCCAGGCACTGATCAGTGCACATAATGTGATTCCTCTTCACACTGAAAAAGAGAAGCCTCCCTCCCTGCGTTTACGGTGGATGGTGGGAGACAGTTGCCTTTCTTTACCCAGCAATTATCAACACCCCTTAAAAAGCATAATCAAAGCGTCAAGTTTTTGATATTTTCACTGTGAAGACGACTCTGCTGGAAGAAGAGACACTTTGAAAAGCAGTGAAAAATGAGAGAAAAATTAAATCTCAATAGCTTGGGTGCAAAAGGCTGCAAAGGCAGGGGGTTGTGACAGGAATAAAAGCATAATGAAAGACACATTATGTGTAATCATGCAAAAAGAGGAAGTGCTACATATACTGGGGGCAGCAGCTATACAGCCAGCTCCCTTTCACATTACCATCTGACATGGCTGCCCTCACATCAATAAGTCCAAATGTTTGAAACATAATTGGTTATGAGGAAAATTGAATAGCAGGAGGGCTCTTGCATTCATTGGTAAGAGTGATATTTGCAGAACTTTATGAAATATTATACAAAATTAGTCATTCAGTTCCTTTGTAAAGATCAGGGGAAAAGACCTGGGGGTGGTTTGCAATGAACATGCCAAGAAAAACATCTTTGAAAGAAAAAATTTCCAACAAATTGCTTTGGTCTACTTGTAATGCTGCTACTATGGTTACCTTATTATGCTTCTTTAAGCTTTAGTTGCCATATACGGCTCCTCTTGCTCCTGGTCAAAGTGCATTGCTGCCCTTCCTTGGTCACCTTATGATACAGCTCTTGCACCTTTGCCACCTTTTAACTTTAAACATTGTCCCATAAATGTTCACTTCATAATCAAACATTTCATCTTGAACATGGCTATGAAGACAAATATGTGGATTATTTCGGTAGATGTTGTCTCCTGGCACATTATGATGTTTCAATCGTATGTTTTGGACTGGAATTTCTTTCATGTAATGAAATTTAAAAGGATTTGTTAGCATTTCTAAATTAGGCAGTCTTGCTCATTCTTGCTGATAACTCTGTAAGGTCTCATTACATTTTGATTAAATTTTCAGAGAATGTTGGTCATGGCACTAAAGAGAAGTTATCACATTTTGAAGGTGATCCAAATCTGGATGTAGATTCAACATTTTCTTGTTAACACTGTGTAATAGGGCAGTTTTCACATTTTATATGATATAATAACTGGGCAAACAATGTCAGAAATGCCTTGGTGAGGCTGAAGACAAACTCTTCAATTTATGGATACACATATATGCATATATACATATAAAATACACATACACATATATATACAAATACATACATCCAACACCCAACATGAATCCAAATAGCCAATCAGGAATCCCTCCATCATGGCGGCAAGAAAAATCTCTGTTTAGCAGTAGGAAACCCTGAATGTGGATCCCAGTCTCGTGATGAACAGCCAACCACACTATGCTGTGTTGGGTGTGTGGCCGAAGGAAGGGAGGTGGGTGGAGACAAGTGGACTGAAGTAAGAACTAAAGCTAGAGACAGATCCATGGGCCCATCATATCCCTGTCTTCATCATATTTTTCTCTGCTGAATATAGATTTATTAGAGGCTAGCCCCTTGAGATGCAACATCTCGTTTTTAGGAGGGTCCTCATGTCTGTATGACTGTAGTGATACTTTCTATAGAAGTATACTCAATAATCATGAAAAGAATAATTAATCTAATATTAACATTAACGTGCACCGGGGTCACAGGGGGCTGGAGTCTATCCCAGCTGACATCAGGCCAGAGGCGGTGTACATCCTGAACCAGTCGCCAGCCAATCACAGGGTCACATAAAGAGACAGACAACCATTCATGCTCACACTCATACTAAGGACAATTTGGAGTCACCAATCAACCTAACAAGCACGTTTTTGGTCTGCTGGAAGAAGCTGAAGTGTCCAGAGACAACCCATGCATTCACTGGGAGAACATGCCAAGTCCACACAGAAAAGCCCTGACTGACAGAGATCGAACCAGCAACCTTCTTGCTGTCCCTCCGTGCCGCTTGGGGTTGTTTCAATGAACTGAAAATTCAAGCACCCTATTTAGCTATTATTATCATCACAATAATCATACATTAATCATCTGTATTATTTTTCAGTTGAGTGCATCTGCTGTGTTCAGATTAAATGGGGCAGTGGAGTGAATGGGGATGAGAGTATGGAGATGCTTAATGTACTGTTGTGTCTGTTTGTTATTGCTGTGTGCTGGTTATTGTACACATGGTGAGAAATAACTAATAAAAGTCTAAAGCAAAAGCAGTAAAATCAGAGGTTAAAAATAACTTTAATGAAACAAAACACTATTACCCTCATAATCCATTCAAGTGAAAGATAAAACCATTCAACACTTGGCCAAACGCACAGCTGGCTTGTGTAAGTGTGTAGTGAATTACAGTTTTTCCCACTGGGTAGTTTAAGTCCCAGTGGTTAAGCAATGGTCAACTCTTTCTCTAATGACATACATAAGGACAATGTTTGATGTCTTAATCTCTAGGATAAGCACAAAATAACAATACATCCTCACAAGGGTCATTGCAAGGCAAAGTTATTAAATCATCGTTTTATTTTAATGAGGCTGACATCTTATAACGATGCTACCCTGAAGGAGAGATGTTATTAACTTGCAGGTTAGTTCGCAGTCAGAGTGTGCAATTAACCCACCTCCTCTTTTTTATTTTTTTTTTTCAAAGAGCATAGGAGAGTAATCAAATGGGATCATAATGAGAGGGAAGAGACTGCGTTGCTCTTTTGCCTGATCCATTATTGAAAGGTTCTTTGTAAAGGGCAGCCAGACTTTAAGGTGAGCCTGCCAACACGCAAAATGACACTGTTCTCCTTTAATAAACTGCTATCAATCCGACTTCTCATGCAACACAATGCCTCTAAAGGATGTGACCTGGATTAACAACCTCGCCTGCGTCCATGTTTCCAAACACAAAAAACGAACATGAGAAGGTGGCATTATTTCTAATTGTGGAAGCAGAAAATAAGGACAAAAAATAAGAAAAACAGCAGCAAACATTGATGAATCATCATACACACAGATAGCACTGATGGTAAATGTCCCATTTTCAAAGCAGATTTCATAAACTGGATTCAATGTTGCAAACTGTATAAATCATTAACGCACACTGAGCATGGGAAACATGATCGCAGTCATATGACTGAGGGGTTTCTGGACCTTGAGGCCCTGACAGTGTGGATCAACAGCCTGGGGGCAGTAATGGGCTTCCATGCACAAATCGCCCTTCTGCTTGGCCTGCAGAGCGAAGTCAAAAGCTCAATTAATCCGTGTTAATTAGAGATAAACTTCCTCGATTGAGTTAGTTGCTTTTTTTGGTGTCTGATAAGCGCTTGGTTTGGAGAAAAGTCAAAATGGCTGCAGCATACAGACAGATCTCTGCTCATCCTAGGGCTGGGTAATGTAGACAAAAAACATTAAAATATTTTTGTATTCTTTTAAGCTTGGTGACAATCTTGGTATATTTTCTGTGAAGAAATGCCAAAAACAAAATCAGCTCCGAGTCAAATCCAATGAGCCGATGTCAAAAACTGAAATGTCAAAAATAAAAAAGTAGACCATAACATCTCTTTTAAGCTAATCAGCCAAATATTGACATTGCACACGTCATATGTTTAAAAAATGATGAAATCCTCATAAAGTTTAAGTTCATGTACTATGAAAAAAATATATTATGATAAAATATATATATGTATATCTATCTATACATATATATATATATATCCATCTATCTATCTATCTATCTATCTATCTATCTATATATATATATATATATATATATATATATATATATATATATATATATATATATATATATATATATTTTTTTTTTTTTTACAAATTAACTCCAACATAAAAAACTCATCAGCTTGCTCCACCTTTCATAATATGTGCAGAAACAGACAGTTTTTACATAGGTCCCCAAAAAATGCCAATTAATACCCCAAACTTGAGTTTGCCACAACCCATTTTGAAACATCAAAATAATCTGGGGTCAGACAAAACCCTCATACAACCAACATAATATGAGACTCAAAATACTGACCTCCTACATTATTTGGAGAAACAGATTTCAGCATGAACATATTTCTTTTAATACTGTCTTTTATGAACACATGTTTTGACTCAGAAAACTCTTTCAGAGAACATTTCATGTCTTTGAAATC
Source organism: Cetoscarus ocellatus (assembly GCA_037902135.1). Taxonomy (NCBI): domain Eukaryota; kingdom Metazoa; phylum Chordata; class Actinopteri; order Labriformes; family Labridae; genus Cetoscarus; species Cetoscarus ocellatus. The sequence continues at coordinate 512,793 of JBAMNC010000954.1, forward strand.
ACAGATTAATTCTTAAAATCAGGGAAAAAAGTGGCGCAATAAGATTTTTGACAATAACTCACCAATAAATTTATCACAGATTAAACTAATAACAATGGTTTATCAGAAAGTATTAATGATAAAAAGCCAATATATAAATAAAATCTTCCAGCTCGTTTTTTGTGCATTCTGGGGCTTAAATATGTAACTTCTACATTTTATGACAATTGAAATGTTTTTTTTCAGTCAGAGCCACTGCACCAATTCTTCCAACAACAGTTAACTCTAATGAAAGACAACTGATCCACTGTTCAACAGAATATCAAACTTTGGAAACAATAACACGGTTAAAAACAAGGTAAATTAACTGTGTAGAGATGAAGGTACAGTAGAAATAAGAGAAGCCAGAAATAACGTCTTATAAGTCACTAAGTGCAATCTAATACATCTATGAAGTGCCATTCAGGAAGGAAATAGCCCTCTATATGTCAGATCATTAGAGAGAAATGTATATGCATTAAGAGTTTTATTGCAACATATTTAATTTGAGTTGAAATGACACCCACTCCCCCTCCCATTAGACACAGCCAATAGAGGCACTAATGCACCTTCAGATTGATCCTGAAGTGGTGTTATTTGCTTCATGTCAGCAGGTCTAAAAATCCTCTGAGAGAAATCTATTTTCTTTCACCATGATGACGTCAAGAGGAAACAAAGCTGAGCTTACATTAGCATAAGCAAAGAAAATTAATGCTTGAAGGATATTATGAGCTGTTTTCTATTAGATGTGCCACATTTAACCTTCAAAACATTTCTACCAACATATGGTCCTATCTAGGTTCTTACCTTTCTTCCCTTGTCCCTCCTTTTCTAACTGCATTCCTTCCTGCCTTCCAACCTTAAATCCTACCCACCTTACTATCTAATTCACTACCAACCTGCAGTTGAACCTACTTTCTTACCTACATTTCCTTTCTATGCACCTTTCTCCCCAGATGCATTTCTACCTCCCTTCATTCCTACCTAAATTCCTACCCAACTTACCTACATCCCCTCCTATGTACCTACCTTTACCCTCCCTTCTGACCTACATTTCTACTGTCTTACCTACATTTCTACCAATTCCTCCTCCTACCTTTCACTCTACCTAACTTCCTAGTTTACTGTCCACAGTCCTACATACCTTTCTATCTACCAACTTACAGACAGTCCCTTTCTCTCTACCTGCCTAAGAACCTCCCTTCCTACCCATCTACCAACATTCTTACCTACCCTCTCTTCTTTCTACTTTCCTAACTATCTACTGTATCTACCAAACATCACATAGGTGTACAAATGGCAGCCAGGTGTCATGGCTGCATGTGTGTAAAGGTATACACATGCATGTATCCAAACACAGATGTACAAATATGTACACAGGAAAAACTATTGACCTGGGTCAAATGATAATAATAAGGCATACTTTAATGTAAATTAAACATTGTAAGGTATCACCTAGCATTAGCTGGGCTCTAAAAGCCTTCAGCAAACTACTGTTGGCTGTGTGACTGAACTTAAACACTGTTTAATGTTGATAGCGACAAAGACCAGCTGAATGTAAACATATCCCCCTGATAAACATCTATCCTGATACCCACCTCCATCATCTGCAACATGACAGGAAGCTGATAAACATCTGTGTTGTTTTAAATACCCTGAACATATTCATATTTCACTAATGACAGCAGAGCAGCTCACTCATTAATCAGAAGAGACAATGGTCTTAGATAATGGAAACAGATCTCTTATCAAGTGCACCCTGAGCAGCACTTAGGCTGATAATGTATACGCCATACGTACTACACAACATGGATTCTATTGCACCATCACTAAATATAACATGCAGCTGACTGGACTACTCCATCTTTATGGAGTGAAAAATCAATAAATGCACTGGTAACCAGAGTCATGTCAGTCTATCATTAAACCAACATTATATGGATGAGTGAGAGTGTACCCCTGATTAATTATAATGACAAAACAGCAATGAATGTCACTTTGAGAAAGAGCTAGCCGATGTGGACCAAATATCATTTCTTGATGCCGTCTTTTTTCTGAATGATGAAGCATGGTACATATCTCAGTATTTTTTTATAGTGAAATGTCAGACAGGTCACCAGTAGACTAATGGTAATGTCCACACTCCCCATTTAAAGAGGCTGTTGTCCTTAACATGAAAGCAGTTGTATTTGGATCGTGGCTTCTTTCCTCCATATCTTTCTTCACTCTTCTCTCTCAACAATAACTGACTCTATCCACTGTCCCATCTTTAATCCTAGCATACAGAAGCCTAAATAAATCTTAAAGAAAGGAATAAAGAAAAAAAAAACTTTGATTTAACTTTGCCTAGAATAAAACAATATTAATAACTGTTTGATTACTTTAGCAGATTGGAAATCTAAGACACCAAATATGGGTTCATGTTTCCATAAATTATAAAAATGGAGAAAATACTTGCAAATCCAACAAAACACTGACAAAATCCTGCCCATTACAATGAGCACTGTTTAAATTGCACAAAATAGTTTGCAATATTTGGAAGTGTGGTTGGAAAGGGCAAGAAACACTTGCTCCTATCTGCTTTTGATCACTTTTTTAAAATTGCCAAACACTTTGTGCAATTCATTCACTGAAGTTTGCCGGTAATTTTCAATAATTACAAAGGATAATTATTAAAATATTGTAAATGACTACTATTTGTGTTGCAGTGGTATTAAATAAGTATTGCTATTGTGTGATTTTTATCTTGAAATACAAATGTTCCTCAAATATAATGATATACAACAATTCAATTTAAAAAATGCACCTACAGCTAGGAAAACAGCACAGCCCAAAACACTACAAACTCAGAAAACACCTGCAAGTAAGAACCATCTGACATACTCTACATTTTCTATATGGTCACTCAAATAAACACATGTAAATTTTAATTGTCACATCGGGTAATACAGTTGTTTTTTTTTTTTTTTAGCTCAATCAACACTAATAGTAGGTCTGTGATTGGTATCAAATCCCTCATCAATGCATCCCTAATCTTTAGTCATATTTAGAGTAAAGAGAGAAAGATCTGACTAAATTATTTTGGCTTTATAGTGTCAGAAAATATTCTGTGGTGACTGCTTTGCCCCTTTTTAGAATAAATTTAAATTCTGCTCAACTGTATGGCAGTTTATTGTCATCACTGCCAATTTTGAAAACAGCATTTGATCTGTTAATGAAAACTATTTTAACTGCTAACAGATATCCGCATAATCACGTTTGCTACTCATAGAAATGATCCTAAATAATAGCAGAACAATTCACGCCATTCACTTACTCACGGTGATTAGTGTTGTCAGTAAGCTTTGTTTTTAAAATAGTTGTTCATGAAAACAAACATTTTATTCACTCTTAGGCCCAGTATCTAATCAGTTTTCTTTCAAACAAGTTTAACTGATGCTACACTCATCCATGGCCAGAGAAAGTCAAATAATGTACAACAATAAACATTAAAACAAAACAAACAAAGAAACAACATTGACATAAAGAGTATTGTCCCCACTCCACTGATCTTATTTGAAAATGCATTGATATATCTGAAAAACGTCACAAATTTCCCTGACCTACCGTAAGATACATGTTTGTAAAGAGCAGGAGTACCGAAAAGCGTGCTTCAGCTTTGACATTTTTCATTTCACATTTCAGCTGTTGCAGCAGTGTGAGGCAGTGACGCCTAGAGGGATTTTCTTTTTCCACCTGCTGCCTCCACAGAGAGATTAGCCAACAACAGCACCCCTGAAGCTGCACTAGAAGCTGTGTCTTGCTCATGGGTTCAACCAGCAGCCGGAGTGTACACACACATGCCAGCAGAGAGCCTTGAACTGTGTGCTGCGGGTGTTGGAAAACTGCTGCCTGAATAATGCACGACTGTATCCAGAAACAGGTGAAGTAAGGATAAGAGCCAGACATTAAGATGAAGAAAAGAATCTACATTAGTCCCCTTGCTCTCAATCTTCTCTTTCACTTAATGACTTCATCATAAAGTTGCATAAGCAGCAAGACTTCCTTCATTTTTGTCACTGATCTCTTATAGTTTCACTGACCTAGATGGTATTTTAAATCAGCCACACGTCTAGAGAGCATTTTTTTTAAAGAGTAAGCAGATCCTCGAGTGAGTTCCCTCCTTCTCCGCCTTTGAACTAAAGGAGCCTCATGAGATAAATTGTGTGGACTGATTAAAATGCATCTGCAGCATTCGTTAAGACATTGTGTGGGCTCCTGAGAGCTCTCATGTTTTTGCTTCTTTGCCCCCTGCCCATCCCGTCTGGGCAGCCTACATCAGGTCTGAGTCAGGTGGTGTTTCATGGGTGCCGTGACTCAACCACAGGGATGGTTAAAGGTGCCTGAAAACCACTTGTCCCCCACTCCCACCCACCTCAATCAAGCCCTTATTTACATTTTTGCATAAATCTGAGTGTATCATTTCAAAAGCACAACTTGAGACCAAAAGCAGAGTGCTGTGTGGGAAAAAAAGACGAAGCAGCTATAGCAACTATCAGCCATAATAAAGGAAGACATGAACTGCTGACTCTATAAATGCCCGTGGCGAAAAAATCTGAAAACAACAAACATTATTACTGCAGCATAATGAAAACGTCATGCTTCCTATTGCCAAAAGTGCATCAGCTTGGGCCAAGTGCTGTGCTAGGAGGATGGTTTTTGTGTTTAAAAATGAGATACTGCACAACATTTAGTGTAGAAAGATAGAAAATGACCCAGATTTACCAGAAACAGGGCTGGGTGATATGGATCAAGAATAGTGTCTGATATTCTGTATTAGCTGGATGCATTGCTGTTTCCATTATCTGATGTACAGTATATCTCCATGTGAAAAAAAATCACATGATTTTCAAGATCAGACTTTAAACTTTAATATGATTCTTTAAGAAATCAAACCTGTCACTTGCTTGATACTCTGAAAATAAAGAAACAGTCCTGGACACTCCATGAAAATGCTAAGCCTACATTCACGTAGCATTCACACATTGGTAGTTCATGATGCTATGTGCAGTATCCATCATTATTAGCTTCTTACATTTGTCTGTTTCGATACATATTTGCACCACTACCACAACAGAAGGAGTAATTTCTGATTAAATGTCCTATTCAGGAACACGTCAACATTTAACTGCAGGATTTAAGACTAAACCCCTCAGCCTTCCAGTTGGAAAACAACCTACCTCTAAACTATGGTCCCAACCAATGGATCAAAAACCTGGTCTCAATGTTTTTAAGCTGAATATCAGTGAAAGAAATGTATAAGGGTTGCACATTATTGGAATTTGCCAGTATCAGATATGCTGATTGTTCCTAATGCTCTAACGGAAGAGAAAAATAACATTTGATGTTACCATAGTAGGTAATGAGTTGTTTAACTGGTAGATATTCAGTGGTGAAAATACAAAAAGTCACAAAATGACTTTTTGACAGTACCCTTAAATGATTGACCACTGCGGGACACTTCACCCTTCATCAAAATTAGAGCCAAAATAAATGGCCAATATGAAAAGCCATAAATTCAGCAGAAAAAACACTGTTTTGTCCTGGTTATAAATATTTTTTGGGCTTTAATTTGGTTAAATGTTTATAAAATCCACCGACCAACATGTAAGTTGACTAACAGCGAACGAAAGCAACAAAGACTAAGAAAAATTAAGATAGGAGGTTTTTGCCAGCAAGCGACAAACACTGTATAGCTTCATTCTATTTCACATATAGGGCTAACATATGGTTGTTACAAATTCAAAACATAAACTTTATTTGACATTGGTAAAAAATCGCACAACACTGCTAACTGTCCCCACAGCAACAAAAATGGTCTTAGACATCAAAATTTGGGCAATTTCCTTTAAAGAGATTGTATTTTGTCTGAACTGGAGTTCACATGGTTGACCTCAATGACTGATAGAGTATGTTCACAATAACTAATGTTAAATAAAACAACTTCTACTTCAAGTTTTCACTTAACTGATTAGGAGGAGTGGAGGAAGTTCAGATGCCCAAGACTTTTTGTCTTATGCATAGAAGTACTCTATCACACAGAGGAGACATGTAACAAACAAGAAAGGGGATATAAAACTGGAAAAAGCACATCATGGCCCCTTTTAATCAATTTTACACACAAACTCCCTCCTAGTGTGAAATTGCACAAAAACATTGGCAACATTTCTGTTTTGTATTGATGTCCCTGCTCCAACAGTTCCACCCACTTTTCAAAATATTGCCAACATACAAATATTTGGCAAAAAAAATCATAAAGTTTCAGTTCTTTTTGACTCCACAGATAATATAAAAGGAAGGATATCTTAGAATACCTGGTTAATTAAAGTTTAAAAAATTGAAAACCTCAACAAACAGACATGTTCCCAATGCTTTTGTGCATGTGAATGTAAAAATAAAGATAAATAAGAACAGGTTAACAAAGAAATGAACCAAAAGATGTTTTTAGGACCCCTATTTTGTTGCTGTGCCTTAAACATGGTCGAAACACAATTTCCATTTTTTGTTGTTTCGTAAAGCATTTCAGCAGGACAGTATTCTTAGTATTTATGACTTTTTGAATCAGCTGTTGTACTTAAGAATGATGAAGTCAGATGAAATGACTTAATTTTCAAACAAAACAAACTATACAAATATAAATAATAAAGGGTTACCCTGTTTCTCAACAACAAAAAAACAATATATATATATGTATATATCTATATCTATATAAATATATATATATATATATATATATGTATCTCTCTCTCTCTCTCTCTCTCTCTATATATATATATATATATATATATATATATGTACATATATATATATAGATATATATATGTATGTATGTATATTCAGTATTCAGAATTTCCAGCACAAACTCAAAGACAAACAGTTTCTGCAGTGAGTTCTAGAAATTATTGATAAAATTAGCTTGAAGGAACAAATCCAGCTTCAACATACCCATGCCTCTCCGTGACGTCCCAACAGTGTCTCTGCACACTTGGCAGGAAATCTTGTGCAAATATCTGCGAGACATCTCTCCATCTCTTCCCTCTAAATCAAAATGGATTCATCACCACTTCCTTCAGGTCTCAGTCTCCCCTGTGCTGTATTTTCCTCTGCTCCAGTGATGCTGTTTCCTCTGTGTCTCACTTCTTTGTCTCCCCTCGTCTCTCCTTCCCCCTTGTTTCATTTGTTCTCTTTCTCACCCAATCACCACATCTGGCCTCTGACCTCACAGCTCAATGCCATTAAACTCCTTTCAATTCTGCAGCTTGTAGCGCCTTAGAAAAGACAATGTAGCTGCACGTGGTCTTTAATAACAGCTCCTGGTATGTCTGTGTGTATTTTTCACCACATCATGGCTGTGCTCTGATGTGAGAAAACACATTGGAGGCTTTAAAGATTGACTTCATGTATCATTATTTGTCCTCACACTGGTATTTGAAAACACAGTCAGGAGAAAGGTAATGGTGTATTGATTGACTCCAGAGAATCTATGGTTTGTTCACACACATCATTCAAATCAGATTCTTAAGTAAAATCAACAAAGATTTACAGGATTACAAATTGTTCATAATGGTGATCTATGCATGCCAGTTCTATAAGATAGAGAGACTTTCAGTGCAGCTTTTTAAAGTCACATATTTGTTGTCAATCCTTATCTCAAACCTTCGTCTTTCTTTCTTTGCAATACTGACACTATTCCTGCATGCTGAATACTAAAGCGAATGTCTTTGATTTTCTAACATACATACTTTTTGCTATAGCACTTTTGGTCCCCCCTCCCCCAAACAAAGTTTTGAGCTATTTTTTTCTATGCATGTAAGGACGTAACAATCAACAATGTTTTACTGCATACTGTGGATGTAGTTTTAGCTTTAACCTTGAGCATGTCCACAGACCTGCTTAAGGTTAAACTGTCAAAAAATAAAAATAATCACAATGGTTTTACAGCCTTTGCATTTAATGAATACCTTAAATTCAGACACCTTCATTACATTCTGACATTTCTTTTGTCCTTTCTTGCTAAAGGGATAGTTCAGGTTTTTTGAAGTGGGGTTGTGTGAGGTTCATGGCATGATCCTGAACATGTGCCAGAGTGTCACAGCTGAGATCTCTCCCTGTTTAGAAATCTCGGGACCAACGCTAATGCTATACATTGCTTTGCATGGTGCCAGATGTTTTGCGTGATTAACAGAATTGTGAGAGACACAAGCCACAAAAACAGCGTGGAGTCCTTACATGCTTGAAAACAGTCTGTTCTTCATTGCTTCCCACTGTTAGCGAAGACTAAGCAACACACTGGCTTTATCTCTGGCAAATGGACCTTTTCTCCCTGCTCTGCTGCCTGGATGCAAACAAGTGCTGTGAACAAAAGTCATAACCAAGGGAAAGTCTGCATGGCAGAATTATGATCTAGAAAACTGAGATTATAAAGGAATGTTTAACAAAGTATTATGACATCCAGCTAAAGAATGACAACAATTGATTTGCAAGGTGGACCACAGGCTGAGATCTGGCAGTATTAACGTCTGCATACAAAATGACATGAAACAATGTCCATGAATATAAATTACAAAAACAATGTGCCCAATTTTTACTGTTCTCTCACTTTTATAATGTTACAGTTTTCCCTTAATGACATTTAAAACAAAGTTAAATTCTTCTTGAAAGAACCCCACTCCACCTGTAACTACACAATCGCATTGCATTCATACCGGATATATAATCTGATGTCAGGTTAAAGCCCTCCAATTAGATATATATATTTATTTGTAGGATTTTTCCCAGTGCACAAAAAAGCAATCAAATCTGTTAACATTTTTGCAGTAGTCCAAGAATATTTTTTTTGTCCTGACTTTAATTTTTTTTACAGTGGTATGACAAACCTGTGCATTTCAAGGACTTCATTGTGAGCTATTTAAGGTAACTAGGTCTAGAAGTCTGTGATTGGTTTTAAAGAAATATATCTTATCATTGAAGGTAACATGAAGGCCTTACAAAGTAAAGCTAATTAAGAGCAAAATTTACACACAGTAACACCAGTAATCAGTAATAAGGAGGTTATTAAAGGGAAAATCCTTGTTAACAGTCTATGAGCTGTTTGTCATGTTCATTTGCAATTTAGCAATAATAAACCATTAATGTCAAAGGAGCAGCTAGAATGCTGCTAATTAGCATGCTAATCCAAGTCATCAACTATGATGAGCTTAGAACAACATGTAACCGTTGACTTTGCCCTGCACAATGTGTAAATTGTGTTTTTTCCTCAATTTACACACATCTATAAATGGCGTTTATGCATTTATTTTGAAAGGATAGGACAGTAGAGATCAGGAAATTAGAGTTGGAAATAACATGTGGGAAAGAGGACCAGGGTCAGATTTCAACCCTAACTGTCCACAGGGAGGAAAACAGCCTCTGTGAACTGGGGACACAGACATTGCTGCTTTTCCATCAGCATCACTATGTTATTATTGTTTTTGCCTCACCTTAACTATCAAAAGCACCACTCTTTGAGAAATATTGCCAGGAAAAATGCACACATATCTGACTTTTTCCCTTCAGTGTTGGTTTTCAGACATTAAAAATACTATGAGGAAATAATTAATCGTATGTTGCTGTTTTCTTTGCTTTTATCACTCATATACAAGCAAAAGTGTTCATATGAATCTGTTTCATCACCAGACAAAGACTATATTTAATGTCCTAAGTTTTTTTTCACTGTACTTATACCTTAGCTGTACTGCTGGGGGCCAAACAGTGTTACAGATGTTTTTACATGTCCATGCAGAGAGAGCAGCTCTGTTACACAACAATGAACACTGTGGAACGAGAAGCAAACAGTTTCAAATTTGTTTCCACAAGACCTCCCTGCTCTGATGTTTCTGGTTAAGTACATAAATTAGTTTCAGGTCAAATAACTCGGCAGCTGTAAATCTGTTATGATATGTTTGAGATGATACCGCAGTATGAACTATAAAATGTTAATGCTAATGTTACTGCTGCAGGAAACACTCCAACGCATACCATCGCTTTCAGTACAAATCTAGCTCGAGTTGGATGAGAACGTGCTACACTGCTGATGATTGTAGGAAAAACTGAATACACACAGACAAAGCATTGTCTCAAGACCTCAACCCCGGGGAATTCAAATAACATGGCTAATCTCACTGTGGCTGAAGATAGAGGGTTTACAAAGGGTTAATGAAGTGTCCAGGGACAGCTCAAAACAGACGTTTGAGTGATTTGAGTGTTTTTATAGCCTGCTGTTATCAGCCATCCAATATGGCTCTCCCATGGGATTATGGTTCATACAACACAAAGCCTTATTGGATATTGATCAGTTCTCACGTGATTCATCTGTTGAGGAACAACAGCAACAAAATAAAATAAGAAATACAGCAGGTGGTTAAAGATAATGTCCAAAAAGGCCATCCTGCTGATTCTTGTCTCCAACGGCTCAGTCAATATTGCATTTATGGCGTTTCATGCTGTTTATGTTCACTCCTACGCTGTGGGAAAGGACTCCTAAAGCTGCTCATGATGTCAGTGGAATGGTTTGTTGTCATATTTCCTCCCCTTTTATCCTGCACTGGCTTTTCCTGAGTGAATACAACAAAGTCTCAGCAATCATCAAGGCACCCTGGTGAAAAGAGCAATTCCACCCCAGAATAAACTGTTAAGTTGGCACAATTGTGTTTAAATTACATTCTGGTTCAAAATGTAAATCAAAACTCTAAATACTTTTGTAAGGATACAGTGAGCAGCCATGATATGTTGTTTCAGTTATGTTATGACTGAGCCTTGATTATTTTTTAAATCAGGGACAGATCTATTTTCCAATTGTTATGGCTTTCAAGATTAATATTTTCCTTTACCCCCCTGAAAAATCAAACCTTAAATCAAACTGATTATTTTCTACTATTGCAGTGGTTCACAAGGTGCTGGATCAAGTGAATGGGGAGGGTGGTCAAGCACCGTGGACTGGTTTTAGGCCAAAAACTGCTTTACCGAGAGCACAGTGTGAGCTGGCAGGTTGTCTTGATGAAGAATGGAACTATTTGTTATCAGCAATTTTTGATGTGCATGACACGTTCACCATCTTGGACATCCTCTCTGCTTATACTAGATCTTCTGGCCACTCAAATACACATGCAGTGACACGCCATGTTCCCTGTACATCTCAGTTAAAGATATTTTGGTTGTGTTCTCAAGATCTTGAAAATTTAAATTCACTACCATGGAAAAACTAGCTTAGTTATCCCAGGTTAACAAGATAAATAATTACAGATACCTAAAACTAAATAAAATTTACACATTTTTATGACAGATTTATTTTTATGTAAGCTTAAGGATTTTGTATCTTTTAACCTTTTTTGCCTCTTTTTTTCCCTTTGGCAGATATTCACACCCCATTGGAAACTGCTCCACAACCCACTGCTGAGTCACAATCCAGTGTTCAGAAGCACTGATTTTGAAAGCGCAGCACATTGACTAAAAGTCTACCTAATAGAAGTATTCTCTGTAAAACTCAGTGCTTCCCACACACATACAGTACTTGCACAGGTTAACCAGGAATATTTACAGGCACCACAGTATATCTGCCAGACACTGTTTCCTTCTTCAGATTTTGCCCTAATACTATAGCCATCTATGCAACAAGAGACACAGCCATCTGCATGCCCTTCAGCTGCTGTGTGCAGTCAGGTAGGATGGCCCCGTCTGCCAGACCCACCTTGTAAATCAAATTCATTTTGTGAGAAATGCAAAGTTTCAAGGATGCTGAAACATGCATGGGAAAGAAACATGTTACAGAAGATGCCACCATCAACATAGATATTGGCAAGTTTCAGTAACTGTTTTAATATATTTTGTGTTTATTGCCAAAAAACCTCTGATCTATGTATGGTTTTATTACCTCTGCCAAGGAGGTTATGTTTTTGGGAGGGTGTGTTTGTCTGTCTGTTAGTTAGTTAGCAACATTACTCAAAAAGTTATGGACGGATATTGATGACATTTTCAGGGAATGTCCTGATTGGGATAAAGAACGAATGATTAGATTTTGGAAGCGATCCGGATCTCCGTCTGGATCCAGGGATTTTTTAAAGGATTCTTTAACATTGGGAGATAGGGCCATTTTCGACATTTCTGCATATAACTCCACAAATAATGGTCAGGGCACTTGGGAAAAAAATACAGGACGAGTTTCTAACATGCTCTACAGTATATCAAACACTGATCCGGATAAAGGAATAATTCCGGATACTATGATCCAGAATATGAAAAAATAGGGGACCTTTGGAATTTTCATCATAGGAAGAGAACAAATGAAGCTATAAACATGCAACAAACACCATTAAATAGCCAAGGCATTGTGGAATTTGAAAGGTGCCAACGGATTTGCTGTATCTTCAAAAGCTAGGGAGCTAGATCCAGAAGAAAACCACAATTGAGGAAAATTCGATTTTCGTGAATAACTACTGAACTAATATTGATATCATTATGAATTCAGTTGCCAATGGTATGTTTTCATGATCAAGGAATCTAAAAATTTAGTTAAAATAAATGTGGGACTAATATTTATGGTGCAAATGACAAATAGGGGGAACTATGGTGCTTGGCGGAGGTCTGCACTCTCCGAGTGCTTTCTAGTTTGTACCTCTAATTCTGCTGCCTCTCTGTAGAACAGAAATTGAAATGAAAAAGTGTTTTCAATGTTTTGAAATTTTAACATGAGCTATGTGTGTGGACACAGCATTTTCCACTGATTTAACCAAAAATTCTCCCTGATATCCCCCATGTGATGTTTGACCTACCATCACATTAAAAGGCCACAAAGGTAATAATCTACAAATATAAAATAAATATGCAGGTTTTTATGAGATAATATAAAACAAAAATGTCAACAAATGTAAATGAGATAATATAAAACAAAAATGTCCACAAATGTGATAACTATCCTTTTCAGGGGTTTGTTGCATCTGTGTAAAGGTGTAATCTTTCAGGTCATTGTTTGTTTATTTACCCATGCACCTAATGATGGATCAGGTCAGCTCAGGACCAACATCCAATTTGGACAAGTGGGTCAAACATGTATAAATAGCATTTTATGCCATAAATAAATAACATAATCAATGAATGCAATAAAGGTTGTGCAAAAACAAGGCCACCCTCTTGACTCAAATCCTTGCAAATATCCTATGTCGGATTATTGCATTAAAAGCTGCAGAATTTTATAACATTTGTACTTTATAATGCTTCAAGTTGTTATTATATAAGCAAGTTTAAGACACTCTTGTAAATCCTCTGCATGAGGTCAGATTAGCTTGTGTGAGAATGCAGCAAAAAATATCTGGGGGAACTCACTGCCAGATATTCTACAACTGGCATACAGCTGTACACTGTATGCATGTGACAAGTACAATCTCTGACCATGTGTTTGATGAAAGTGCTCTATTATGTCCCGTTTGCCATTACTTGATTCTACTGTGTGGTTGATACTGAAGATGTGTTTGTCATTGTGGAGGACTCAGTTCCTTTATCTGCGACACCTGTGTTGTTCTTTTAACACAATTTCTAAACAATAATGTTCTCAACCATGGTAGAAGGACACATGTATAATGTTCCTATGCCTCCACCTCATTTGCAGGTTTTACCAGGTGAATGTTTGATCACAACAACTCCTTTACATCTGGAATTAAATGCAAGGTAACTAAATTGCCCCTCTGCTTCTTTCTCAGCTGTTACGGGCTCTTACTTCTCTGAGGCAGAGCGGTTAAGGGAATGAAAATACAACTGTTTACACACCTTATAGTCTTTTCATTACAAGTGTACATTTGTGCGCTATACTATAGTTGCCTGCAGTGAAAGTCTTGTAGAGATATTTATTTCCACATGTGACATCCATGTTGGCCCCTCTAAAATGCAAAATAGTGATGTTTCATTATGTTTGTATTTTATACCATGTTATTTAAGCTATTTTGTTGATTCTTCGACTACTAGGAAATACACTTGGCATTGATTTGAAGAAAAAAAAATCACCATAGCATAAAACACTTGCTATGTCTGTAATGTCTGTAACTCTTAGAAAATGTGTACAAGTCATGTCACCTCTGCAAGGAAATGTCTTATCAAATATGCAACTCATAGTCAAGTGTGAGTTACATATGTGAGTTCTCACTTCATAACAAAATAAAAATAAATAAAATATAAAGTGCATGTTTTAAAAGGGCTAATGTTAAATGGGGCACACACACCACAGGGTAATAGGCCTAAAATTTGGCCAAAATCCCACCTTTGACCAAAGCCGGCAAAAGCCAAATTATTTAATGTTCCCTACAATTATCTAACATGATTATTCTGTGGTGTGAGGCATGTTAAGAGAATTTTTATCCTCTGGAGCTCCTCAGAAGATGATCAGAGAGCACAAACCTCCACCAAGGTGCTTCTGACTCTCTCAGCTGAGTTACTGGTAAAACTTTGTACTCACAATGTTAAAATATCCTTAAAAAAATCCTGGGTCTGCATCTGAATTCTGATCACTACCACCAAATCTAAATCTTACCTGTACCATGACCAATATTAGCTGAAAAATGTAATCAAAATCCTTTGAGAACTTTCTGTGTTATCCTGCTTACAGACAGACAAACACGAACAAACAGAAAAATGCCAACAAAAACACAAGCTCATGGCGAACGTAATAACAGCCAATCAAGAAGCAAGCTGGCCAAAGCAGGAAGCACAATGTAGCCATGTGGATGATAAACAAAGTTTGATAATCTTTTAAAATTGGAGGACCAGCATCTTGTTTAGAACCAGAGGAGCTGGATCTAATTTGCTAACACAATGGTTTCAAGCCCTCACCAAAGTCATATCCGACTGTGTGAGATTACAAGAGGCCAGATCAGAAGGAATTAATGTGTGGTGTGCTGTGTGGATCATCTCATTTCACAACAGACACTACTGTGCATGAGCAAAACTGTTGAATCCATCAGTTTGTCACCATGTGTCAAAGTTTAAAATTGATTAAGAAAATCTGTAAGTTTGTTGCAGCCTTTACACATTTAAGGACACCTTTGAACAACATCAGTATCAGCAGAAAATGCTCATCTTTGTTGCAGTGCAGTTGGTTGTTGATGTGACAAATATATTTTGGGTCCCTAACACTCAGATTTTTAAAAGGGTTTTCAAAGTGGAAACTTTTGAGATCTGTACCATCTTTTTTGTCACGCACACTGACAATAAGCAGTTCCTCTAAAACCTGAGGCTTTTTCCCAAAGGCATGTTACAGTTCCAGTCAAGGGTCATTTGATTGTTGTTGATTGAACAACAAGGACAGAATCTAATTCTGTTTGTGCTCACCACCCTCAGTCAACATTGTCCTGAAAGTTTTTGACTTCGTAGCTTGGAGTAACGGAGATCAAGCCCTGCCTATTGTCTATGCTCACAAACATCTGTGTGTGAGCCACTTTTGTATGTTTACACCTCATTGCTCCGTAGAGGAAAGAGTACACATGTATGTTTTTATTCATTATTAAGTCACTTTACCAACACCTGGCCCAGCAGATTAGCATTGACCATAGCTGTTACTAAAATATAGACAGAACATGGAAATATTTAAAAATATGAGCCGCAAACAATTCTGTCTTAAGTGAATCATTGCTGTGGCAGCATGTCCTGATGTGATCTTGAGTTCTGTGGAAATATTACAGTTAATTTCAAAAAATGATCAATTTACTGACTTCTTATCTCAATTGTCAAAAAAGTTAGATACTCTATTAAAGAACATGGTGTAAGTTCAAGGAGTAATCTTGATCTGATTCCTTTGCTTAAATTGAAATAATTTCTCTTTGTACCACAGTATTTGTCATTGTTTAACTCCACCATCACACTGTGCTGTTTTTATGATACACTCTGAGAATAGAGATGTATGAAGCTCTATTGCCCAAGGCAAATGTTCCCTTGAGGAAAATGAAGTACATCTTATCTAAACTGGCTTTTGCAATGATGATGTGATAAGTGTTATCTAAGACACAGGATGTTATACCTCTTTAAGTATTAACGGAGCAAAGAAACTCCAACTTAATATGAAAACACATCTGTCAAAAACAGGCTAAGATAATGTGTGTAATAATTCATGAGATGCAATCTCTGATCAGATTT
The DNA here is from genome assembly GCA_037902135.1 of Cetoscarus ocellatus. Taxonomy (NCBI): domain Eukaryota; kingdom Metazoa; phylum Chordata; class Actinopteri; order Labriformes; family Labridae; genus Cetoscarus; species Cetoscarus ocellatus. The sequence continues at coordinate 529,002 of JBAMNC010000954.1, forward strand.
ACTCTGGATTTACATTTATGTGCACCTAAACACGCTGCTGTAAAATATGACGTATTCTGGAGGATTATGTCACATATAACGTCTATTTACAGAGCTGTAGTAAGTGACAGTTTTATTTTTTCACCCCTCTGATGTAACCTCTGTGTATTGCCTGAAGAAAAGCCATACTTGAACAACAAAACAATGCCTTCATCTATATTTAGTTCTAAGATTAATCATCCTACCATGATGCTTTCGCGTCTTAAACTTTGAATAATTCATGAGGAGAGGCCTGGGTGGTCTCCATGTATCTTTCACACACCTCTCACTCAGAATCATGTTTGGAAGCCAAGCAGTGGGAGTAGAATAAAAACAAAATAACAAAAAAAATTGAGTTTTGGATTTGAATACTCATCCGTCAACACTGCTTGTCAAAGGCAATAGCCACAGGCAGCGTTCAGTCAAACGTGCCTGAGCTGGATTGTGTTTGCATTGCCAGCGGGTTGCTCAGGTAATGTCACTGCTTCAACGATGTCGACTTGTGAGAACAGAAACAGTACAAAACAATGTAGCCGGAGTTTAATCAAAAATAAACATGTTCAGCTTTAATTAAATTGTATTCTCTGTTGCAAATTGCCTCCAGTACAAACACTGGAATAAGATTAGAAGACACAGTTCAAGGAACTTTGGAAAATACTTAAATTGGAGAAGTTTGCAGGAGTCAAATACAGTAAAGAAAAGAAAAGAGATGCTCTGAATTTCTTTTTGTTTCAAAGTATCTGAGCTCAGGATGGGTACAAATAGTTTTTCTCAGGTGGCTGTCTTCTCCGTGGTAAACTGAAACACATTTCCTGCTCTGTTGGCTCCCTCGGGTGCTGGGTGAAAGAGGTGGGGGAACACCCTCGGTACTAATCACTGAACCACACTCGGCCCCCCTGGGATCTCAGAGTGTTATTGTGATGACAGGGCCAAACTGGCTGGCGATGAAAAATAAAACTATGGCCATAATAGTAATAAGAAAAGTTTAATGAGTGCTTCAAAGACCGAGATTATACCAGGACACACCTTGTTTCAATGAAAGGTTGTAATTTAAGAATGATTTAAAATGCTCTAATGTAGTGCTAGATAATAAATATGCAGTTTAAAGATTTACTGATAGATTTGATGACAACATACTGAATAAAACAATATTGCAAGTTTGACTGAATGCTGCCTGTCAGTAGATTATCTGTTCAAGGGACAGGCCATTTCTTAGGTACACCTTGCTATTACCAGGTTGGCTTTTTGCCTTCAGAACCTGTGGAAATTTGTGAGGCATGGATTCAGCACGTGCTGAAAATGTTCCTCAGAGATTTTTGTTCCATATTGAAATGATACCATTGCACAGGTACCACAGATTTGTCAGCTGCAAATCCATGGCTGTTAACTCCTCCTCCCTCATCAGGGATCATTTGGACTGCCAATCAGCATGGAGCTAATTATTACAGCCTCCTGTAGCCTTCCCGCTACTCAAATGAAAGCGTTTCCAAAGACGAGTGAAAAAGAGCTGATCCTCTACGGAAATTTTTGTTTTCTTTTTCAACTTAAATCAAACCCTTGCTTAATAGTCACCCAAGACATGATGTTAAGTGTAAACACACCAGGACAAGGGACCATCAAAGCAGCATTGAGTGGTCGTTGAGTGTAACTGTGTGGTTACAAAAACAGAGTGCCTCACACCAACTTGCATTTGTTGACATACAGAGGGAGAAGAGGCCAGCCGACAGAACATCCCATGAGACAAATAAACCATGTGGACTGATAAGGTACAGTCTGATCATGTTTTTTAGTTTGTAGCTTTTTAGTGTGGAAGTGTTCCTACCATCCACATCGAAGTTACATAGTGCCAGTGAAGGTGATACAGACCCCCCTCAGACTACGGCAGAGGTGTCATTCAACCTGTTGTAAGGTGATGTACCATCACAATGATTCTAGAAATATTATATTAGGGTGGAAATCTGTGTAGTGTTGATTTAAAGTCTGTACCACTGTTTTATAAAAGTTCTAAAACAACCACCATTTTCTCTCTCTTCCTTTTTTTCCTCATATTTACCTGTCTCATGTCTCTTTAAAGCTGTCTGCCAAGTAAAGAAGGTGCAGTAAGCAAATATTTGGATCCATATGGGGACTGCGAAGCTCACTGCACAGAGGCAGTTAAGCTAAGAATAGCCTTGGGTGATTAAGTTTTGGCAAAAACAATGGGGTAAAGTGAGATGCTGTGGTTTAAATAGGAGGTCCATCAAGAGTTTCACAGCAGATGGATACAGGACCTGGAGTATTTTTCACTGTACAGGTCCCTAAAACCTTTTATTTTTGCTTCAATTTTTATAGTAATCTGTATCTGTATACAAATTACAATATTAATCCGGTGGTGTAAAGTCCACAGGGTATGCACAATTGTCTCTTCATTTCCTTTATCACTCTTCCTTGGAGAAATAGCAGCCTGCCACAGCAGCTTAGGAAGAGGCAAGGGCCAAATTTAGCTAATTTGCATTTAAATCCACATGTAAAGGAGTTGTATGTAAACATCCACAGATTAACATATTTAAATGAAGTGAAGTCTCCAGGATCACAGAACTCACACTGGAATTTGCAGAGTATAATACACCCTTTCAATCCTCATTCAGTCACAAACGAATCAAAGGATGCCTATCCATGAAACAGTCTTCAAAGTAAAAATAAAAAGTGTTAAATAGTTTTGCCGTATGTTTTGGATACATACGGTACATAACTTCATCATTCTTATATAACTTTTACAACAAATAAACATCTAAATCAGCTGTACTGGCAGCACTGTAGTGTGGACATTTTGTGCATAAAGTGTGAAGTTGAACATGTTGCTATTTTTAAGAGGACATTTTTTACATAATAATCTGATTTGCATATGGACCAACAAACTCTTGTTTTTGTTTGGTCCAAGAGCAGCTCACTAATGTGTACTTCCACTGCAAACAGAATCCATTCAAAGTGTTCTATATTTATCCATGCAGGTACAAATGTGAGCAGATAAAACTATGTAAGTGAGCAACACTTATGGGTTTGCATGCACTTTAGAAAATCAAATTTAAGTAGAGGTCTGAGTTACATAAGAGTTTTAAATAGATATAAACATCTAAGTCCAATAGTCGTCACACTAAAAAAACACTTTCTGATAAGCTTACACATAGATAGAAGATCTTATTTCTCTTGTGTGTATGCTCCTTAATCAGATCAGACTGGACTAGATGGTCTGGGCATTATTTACTGTCTCCATTCAAGGCTTTGACTCAGAAAATAAAGAGCATTCCACCAGAAGTTGAACAGTATGCTAATATGTCAGGGACTAGCATAAATACTAAACATTAGTGCTTTACATCAATGCTAATCATTGGCAGAAGTGTTATTCCCTTTTTTGAGGTGCAACAATGGGTCAAAAGAAAGGTGTTCATTTGATTTTCATATAAAATTTTATATAAAATGTACAGAGCTGTTTATAAATTGATATTAACACCACATAGGCAGTTAGATGCTTGCTCTTTGACCTCAGGCCAAAAAGAAGATTCCGTGGAGAGGCAGACACGTCTCAGTTATTAAAAGCGATTTCCCCTGGTGCATATATACAAGGACAAGGACAGTACATCAGTGAAACTGCCTTATAAATCTATTACAATAGCTTGACTCAACTGTGTATTTCTACCTCCACCATTACATGTGGTGCTTCCTGTTTGTGGTATCTGCTCAACTTTGCTTGACTCTGCACTGTTTGGATACTACCTGCTATGTTTTCCATAACAGTACAGGCTTTACAAAAGTACAATGACAACCTCATTAAACTATCAGTGACAATCTTCGGAAAAATTGAGCCTATGCCAGCTGACATTGGGTGAGAGGCAGGGTACACCCTGAACCAGTCGCCAGCTGATCACAGAGCCTTTAATTTCTCAACTCTCAATCCCCAAACTTAGTCTATACCTAAGAAACTGAGAACTCTTAAGGAAATGCACACAAATTACCAAGTAGAACATTATCACTTAAATTAACATATTATTCCACATCAAAGGTGGGCCACATATGGCCCTCCTACTCCCTCATTCTGGCATTCAGTCAATTTAAAATATAAAAACATGTATGGAAATGAAAGTGTGAGAACATTTTCCATAAAACACTCCATTAAAAATAACCATTTCATAGCCAAAATAAGGCTATGATTGACTGTAATTGTTTCTGTAAACTTCCTGTTTGTGCAGTCCTAAACACATTTGTCAGAGTAAAAACAAAAACTGTTAGTAAAACACTACTTTCATTACCATTAAATGCTTTAAAAGTTGAAAGTATCTCATTCAAATTTTAATATTTTTGCCCTCTGGAACTGAGGATAAATGAATGTTTCTGTCTTGGTTACAGAAGTTGCCCATCCCTCTTCTATATGTACCCAATGTACAAAAAATATTGACAGGATTGTCAAACCAGACAAGAATATTTGTTATCAATAGAAAGGACCCATTCTCAATTAATCAAAATTCAGAGGGTGAAGATAAATTGCTGCCTCATTTTTCTAGACAAAACTCAGAGGCAAACAACCTAACAAGCACGTATCTGAAGAGAGATGCTTTGTGCTGTTCTTCTGACTTCCCACCACCACTCCTTCACATTAAAAGTTTGTTGCCACCTGGAGACCTGGGGCGGATTTCATCTGGTCTGTTTGCTGAAGATAAGGCCCAAATGAAACTTGGCTGCAAACAGAACCTCTTGCAAAGGAATCATTACCACGGCTATTTCTCATGGCACTCAAACAATTTCTCCCATAATTTTTTTCCTGCATCCTGCACACTGTCAGCGTCTGCTTAACTTAATGACTTTCATGACTGCTTCCAGGTAAGTGATTGGGAAGTGTATAACCTTTTAAGAGAGTGGAAAGGTAACGCTGAGAGGCGGGAGCGGCTAATAATGTTTTATTATGAAAACAGATTAAATTAATCTTTGGATTAATCAGCTGCTCTGTGGACTTCCCCTCAAAAATCTTATTATGCTCCTCTCACAACACTGCAATTCACTTAGAGTTGGAAAACTACTGTCTACAGTCTTGAATAACAAGATGAATACGTAAAAGAATCTAATTAACAGTGTTTCTGCTGCATTCAAAATTTGGGTGTTGGTTGCCTCCACCTAATTGTATGAGTTAGATGTGTGTTTTCATGAACCGCCAAGAGCAACATTTGAGGAACTTGTCGTGTCCGACTGCAATTATGGCGAAGTGCTGACATGGAGGTGGTGGTGCTGTATTGTTGCTAAGCTGCTGAAACCAGAAATGCAACACACAAACTAACAGCTATATGGAAAAAGATACCTTTTCTCTGTTCTTCTGATCAGGTGATCAGCTAGACTTGACCTTTTAGGCATGATATCCAAGGCCAATCATCTTGCTCCTGCCAAATTTTAACTTAATTCGTCTCTCTGCATCTACTAGTTTGGCCTCAGCATAGATCATCAACCCTCACCTCCAGTCACCTCCCATCCATCTTATCAGTGTCCAGATCTGCTCTTCAGTGTCCAGGTTTTGCTTCAAAGTTCTTTAAGCTCTAGAGTATCAGTGTCCTGGTCCAGATAATCAGTGTTCAGGTTCAGATTATAAATCTCCAAGTCAAGATCATCAGTGTCAAAGCTCATATCATTAATGTAGAGATGCAGACTACAAGTGCTCCGGTCCAGATTATGTGTTTCAAGGTCCAGATCACCAGTGCTCAGGTCCAGATCATAAATGTCAAGGTTAAAGTCATAGGTGTCAAGGTGCATAACATTAGTGTCTAAGTGCAGATTGTTAATGTTCAGGTCCAGATCATCAGTGTTGAGGTCCAACTTTCTAGAATGCAAATAACATACTACTTCCTTTCATGTACCATCACTACCAATATCTAGAGCCCATACTATTGCTTTCTTATCCTGCTGTTGGCCTCACGTCCTTTGAATTTAAAAAGACTTTGACATAGAAATTGATTGCCAAAGAAATGGTGTATGTTTATATCACTCATTTAAAATTGCACTCAATATTTTTGACTTTAAATAAAATCTCCCCTGACAGAAAAAAACGATGTTCTCACAACAGGCACATACTACAAAAACACAGCTATCACTGAATTTTCACTTCAAATTATTGCAAAACAAGCCAAGCAGATATGTAATGCATCTTTCACTTTATATGTGACAGCTTTAACCATTTAGACTGCAGACTAGAGCTGATACTTTCACTTCATTAAATACAGGAGAGTTGCAGCAACAAAAGGATTTGAAGTGGGGTTGTATAATGGGACATGATATGGCATAAGCTTGAACATTAGCCACAGTCATGTAGGCTGTGCTGAGTACTGAAGTACTACCAAAACAAAGTGGCTTGGAAGTTAAAAAGTAAGTTGTTGTAAATGTGTTGACTATAGCATAGTGATAGAAATAACCCAATGTTTTTTCTGTGGCTTGTTTTAACTCCAAATTCTTTAAATTACTTGGAGTTGGCAGCATTTTCTGCAGCAATAGCCCCAGCTTCTATGTCGACACAGAGCTGATCTCTGTCCCTGTAGCTAATGTTCACACTAACGCCATATACCTCATACAACCCCACCTCAAAAACCCTGATATATCCTTTGACTACATACAAGTATTTTCTTGTCAGCTCTTCTGCCCTGTCCATATCTATAAGCTTCTTGTGAAATGACAGAAATACAGAGACAAATTAACACAAAGTAGAAGCAGCAGTAGACAGAGGGCTGTATTTGCATCTCTTGCGCCAAGCAAACAAAGAGCCTGAAGTCTTGTATGGTAAAAATGGATACTTTTCTGACAGGTTGTTGCTCAAAAATACATCAGAGGAGGCAAAGCATAGGACACCTAAAATTTCCTCGGGGAGATCCCACAAACCCTTAAACCTAATCTTAACTAACAAATCTACGTTAAACGGTACATGACTTCTTTAGGATTTACTTTGCCTTACAGTTAATGTTGAACAGGCACTTTTGCCTGTATGAACCAGCTTTAAATCAACAGTTCATTCACCTTCATAACTAGAGTTTCTATTGTTTCTATTGTTCTCCTGTTATTGTTGGTGGAGCCAGCACACAAAAAGCATATGCATATTTACTCAATAAGAAAGCTACAACCAACCCCTCATTTAAAGCCATAAAAACACTGATTCATGACCAGGTTTGTATGTTATTCACCATGTATGTCCTTTACAAGCACTCAATCAAACTGATTATATGCAATGAAATTCAAAGGATGCAGGGTTGGGTGTAAACTGCAGCTAAGGAAGGACAAGGACCCAGAGTTCAGAGCTTATCGGCCACTGCAGCTGTTTCATAAAAGCCGCCACACCTCCCTGCCTCCGTCTGGCCAATCCCTTTGACATCTCACACTCTACCTGCCACTGCTGCTGACAATAAAAGTCTTCCCCACACTCACACTTTACACACACCTGCTCATTTCCCTCACATAAACAGATTCTGAAGTAACAGAGACACTAACAGATTCTCACTCCAGATACTCAGCTCATTTCTCACACCCCAGCAACATTTGGATTGCCAGAAAACTTCAATCATTGACCTCTGAACAAATCCAGCCAGCCTCCAAACAGCCCAGGAATATGTCACTGACCCAACATAGTGATGAATTTGGCCTCTCTTTGCACTGTGATTTAAGGGCCAAGTGCTGAGGGCAAATGTTCCTGAGATGAAGAAAACTTCTCTTTCTCACTGATTTTCTGTTTCACTCCCACAAGACCATGCTGTTCTGCTTTTTTTTAGCACCCTGTATTCTTGATTTTTTGGTGTAACCTCAAACTTTAATGTTCAAATTAACTGCAAAAGTATTAAAAGACCAGACATAAAATAATATAACACATAATGAATGAAAATAAACATAAAGAATGCTTGGTATGTAATGTCATACTATTACAGACAGTCTCCTGGTGATGGAACAAAATACTTAATCGAAGGCCATGAGCAAAAATTGCAGTTGAATTTTTAAAAAAGAAACATGCCCATGAAGGCAAATTAAAAAGTAAAAGTGGACTGTTTCTGATGGTTAACTTGTACAGCCAAAACTTGGTCATCCTTTGTTTTAAGCCAACAATATGGAGCAGCCAAATGACCTTAATGAACTAACCTTCGAGGACAATAAGAGGTGAAAAGGTCACCAGGCAACCATGGACAATTTAGGCAAGTAATTTGACACAGAATAGCCCTAAAGATAACTGACAACCAGCAGAGAAAACAGAAAGTGGGGAAATGTGGATAATTAGTCAGAGCCTCAGCCGTTAAACTGGTCTATCTTTAGACTTCCTAGATGAAAATAAGTGCTCAAACATCTGTTAATAAGGCAGAGCCCCATAATGCACTCTGCTTCAACCTTTTCACTGATTCCACATGTTGCACTTATCAGTTTTTAGAATCTTTTAAGGTAGACTGCCCTGTATTCTTCCTGACTTAGTTCACAAATAAGCCCCACAACTCAAGCCTATCTCTGGCAGGCAGAAACAGCCTAATGTCCTTAATTAACTAACCTTTGGGGACAGTAAGAGGTGAAAAGGTCACCATGCAACCATAGGTAACAATTTAGGCAAGTCATTTGACATAGAATAGCCCCAAAGATAACTGACAACTAGCAGAGAAAACAGAAAGTGGGGAAATGTGGATAATTAGTCAGAGCCTCTGCTTTTAAACTGGTCTATCTTTAGACCTCTCAGATGAAAACAAGTGCTCAAACATCTAGCAGGGAATATCTGTTAATAAGGCAGAGCCCCATAATGCACTCTGCTTCAACCTTTTCACTGATTCCACATGTTGCACTTATCATCACTTTTCAGAATCTTTTAAGATAGACCGCCCCTGTATTCTTCCTGACTTAGTTCACACATAAACCCCACAGCTCAAGACTATCTCTGGCAGGCAGAAACAGCCTAATGTCCTTAATTAACTAACCCTGGAGGATATTACAGAGTTAAAAGGTCACCAACACAAATGTTTAAACAAATCATTTGACTTTAAATAGCCTTTGTGATAACTGACAACCAGTTAAAGACAGCCAAAGATAGGGCACTGTGGGACAATGAGTCAGTAACTAAGCTGCCAAAAACTGGTTTCATTAAAGCTTCTGAAATGAAGATTTTAGTGGGTAATGAAGCAGCCTGAATTTAGTATTTGTACATATGGCCTGGAAAATGCAAACAAGACCATTTGCAAAATGATTAGTTTCCTCCAATTTGTTATAATAATTGACTGAAAACGCTGCCATGGGGTAGGTGTCAGGTTATACCGTAAACAGTATGCAGACTTTTTTTCAAGCTAAAAATCCATTGTCATTGTTAAACACTCTACACAAAGATAGATACAGTATGTTGCTTTATTGAAAAACACTACTGGTGCATTCTACACAAGACAAGATGAGGTAAAGGTATATTAAAACAATTTACTATAATTATTGGCACAATACCATTATCAGTTAATATATATATATATATATATATAATATAAATATATACATTTTTTGTCACTTCAGGACAAAAATGCACTGATGCAAGTTGTCAAATGGGCGGGGAGGTTAATTGGGGAGCCCTGCAGCGCAAAGCCAGCTCTATCCTCACAGACTGCTCTCATCCTTTGCATCCTTCGAAATCTTGACCTTGACCTTGATATCAGCTGTAGTATCAAGAGAATGTTTGGAAGTATCATGTTGTTTTACCTTACAATGACAGTATATCTACATAGAGAAATTATCAGGCATGGTTGTTTGTGAATCAAATGTTTTTTTTTTTAATTTCACATCTGTTTTTAACTAGGGATTCGCAGTTTTATCTCAACAACATTGGTATTGGCACATAACCGGGCATGATGTATGAATGTACCATGCTGCATCTGCTTTTTATCACCAAATGTCTACATTAAAAAAATCAACAATATTTTAAAAAATGAAATGTTGTGTCTGTGGTTTCACATCCACTTCTGACACAAGTAAACTTTCAAAGTGTAAGGAACAGGTTAGTTCTAATAAAGTAGAGACTGTGTACTTTCAACCAAAAAATAGCTGGAAAGATATCGGTATATGCCAAAATGAGTTCAGAAATATTGGCATATTGGATTATCAACCAAAATTCAATATCATGCATCTCTGGAAATAATGATTTTGGAAATATTGTCATACTGGATGATGGCAACAATTCAGTAAAGTGTGAATGAATTATTTTCCTTTTTTTCTGACAGGGTAATCAGATCAAAACAGCCTGGAAATGTGACACAGGGGCTGTGATTTTTTGCTATTATTCTGTTCGAGAAAGAGTCTTGCCTCACTTGACCAATACAAACAAATCATCAGGTTTACTGGACTCATAAATAATACTGAATGTCTTGTTTTAATTACTGACCCATTTACAACTGTTTTCCATTCAGCTTTTACTGATTGGCGACAGAAACTCATGCCAAAGACAGCAAAACTGGTTCCAAGGTGCCCCTTTGGGTTGCATCTGAGGACACTGTGTCGGGGTGGTGGAAAGGTTCAGGGGAAAAGGTTATTGCTTCCAATCTGGCGCGGGAAAAGGGAAGCATGATGAAGCTAAGCTAGAGGGCACTACTGTGGCCTAATTATAGCCCAGATGGTCCGATAGGTAGGACTTCCAACAATTAATTACTCCAAGTCCATGTGCCGCACACAGACAGCATCTCTCCAAAAAGGGAAGCAAAATTCTTATTAAAATAAATTACTGAGAGGAAACTGAATTCGTCCAAAAAGATTATAATTCTCAGAGAAATAGTGTTTATGACTGTCTGAGTAATGTTGGACACATATGGTGCCCCCCTCCCCCGCCGCCCCATGATTGAAATCATGATTATTCTAATAAATGGCTTCATCATGATTATTAATCACAATTATTTACTAAGGACTGTCTTGTCGTAGATTTTGAAGTGTGTTAAATACAGCCTCCTACTCAGACATTCTGGTATCCTGGGCCTGGCAACATGTTGTGGCACCAGGGTTGGACTGAGACAAAAATATCTGCCCTAGCATTATCTAGGTCACACTACCCCAAACAATTAGCCAAACATCAAGTGGTCTATCCTCAAGACCTTAACTGATTTTAGCCTCAACACCCACCGCCCCCTTCTGAATGAAAAAATGCAGCCAAGTATGCAAAATAATCATATTTGGACAGTGATAGAACAATAAATGTGACTGGACAGAGAGACAGGACAGGACAAACAGACATCTAACAGGCAAGACATGCATGCATATTTCCCTCCAATTTTCCATTGCACTGGTAAATGTTTGCAGATTTCTGAAGATCACAAAATTAACAGATTGATATACAGTAGGAAAACCACAATTTATCCAAAGAATCTAAAATATATAGTCCAAGCTCTCAAGAAATGAATCAAAATGTTCTCATTACAATCAGATAATTGACATAAATAAAATTTATGATATATGTCTCTTTAAGGCTTCTGCAACAAACTTAGTATACATGCCGTACCCAGTGACAACAGCTAATAACAAACTTCTGGGTCCCAAACAAAGAGTTGAGAACATTTGTCATGAAATGTTTCTAATAATCAACATCAAAGAGTTTTCAACAGACTGAAAATGCATTTTAAATGCAAATATCTTTGTTAGTCAGGTTTCTTTGACTGTGAGAGGGCCAAACTCATGATTTCCCTGGAAAGTTCTATCAGTTATGCAAGCAAAGTTTCACTGATATACCTTCCTGTTCTCAAAAAAGTGTGCCTCATATGAAGTGTCCAGAGCTTATTGGTTATGTGCCAATGTTTTGGGAACTCTTTCAGCAAACTAAATGAAAGTGCCTCTGGGGTGCATTTTTAAGGACACGGAAGTGATTTAAAATGTGGGTCACTTTGAATTCCTGGCATCCTACAAAAACAAGGTAGTGTAAAATGGAGCAGAATAAAAAAAACAGCTCTGCTTGTACCCACAGACGCCTGACCGGTCAAATAACTTGAAGGTTTATTTTCACTTCAGATTGAGTTGGACAACTTCCTCTTGCAGCTGTATGAAGATGATGTGTGGGGTTGTCTTGGCCACTGTCCACCACTTTTTTTCTGTGTGACAATTAATTTGATCTATATCATGTATGACAAAGCCCATGGGCCCCATTACGGGATCCTGGATATCCAATGGGTCTTGTGAAGACACTTCAAACCTATCTTCTGTCGACAGCTACAGTACACTCTGTTCTGCTTTAATAAGAGAAAGAGCTTGTGTCATCTAGTGTAGTACTCTACTATATATCAAATTGGAGAGTTAGGGGTTGGCTTTTAAATGGGTTAAGGGTTCAATGAAGGACAAAGAGGCAGGGATTATCAAGGAAATTAGTTGTAATTAAAAAGGAGAGGGAGAAAACAGCTCAACAAGGCACAATCAAGGGTGTTTGTGTGATCAGAGTCAGAGGTATGACTGGGATAACAGTTTGTTGCTAACAAAGGGGGAACATGAAGGCCTTTTTCTGTCAGCAGTGTGGGTAAAATGCTTTGAAGTACTGCGTTCTGCTCACAGGGCGTGTTCGTGCTATGATAATGACTCTTCAGAGGTACAAAGAAGTGTTAACGAATGTCTCCTGTTGTTGTAAAACAAAGTAAGGGGAGGACATCTTGGTTGGGTACAGCATCAACTATATAACTTCCTGCGCAAAACTTTCAAAGTAATGCATTGTATATTTTCAACATTGGGTTTTAAAGGGTTTTATGAGACAAATACACAGTGGGAGAAAGAATTACAGACCCACCACAAGAAGATAAAAGTGTCAAGAAGATGTGCCATTAATTTTGAATTTAGGAGGAAAACACAAATGAAGTCCCTTTACTCAAGGACTGTGTGCAATTTTATATACACCAGGGGAACATCATTATTTTAAGCTTACAGAGTAGAAGTGCTGCACATTATACTACCATTCCAGGATTTTTCAATGCCTTTGTTGAAGTGTCTTATACCAGAATTTCTGACGTCTGGTCAGATATGGCTCAGGTGTGAGTGACTAAGGCAGCATGATCCAAGCAGCAACCTCTGGAGTTAAAAAATAAGGCCAGTGCAGAAGTGAAAAAAAAAATGTAGTTCCTTGAGTATCCACTTGAGGCTGACAACAGAATCACCAGTGGTCACATACACACCCCATGTTAAATTTCTGCTTGTACTAGGGTAATAAACATTTCAACAACCTGGTTGAAAAGTTATTTTGAGCTAAATAGTTCATGTATTTTTGTTTTACACAGTACAGGGGAGATTTTTTTGTACAACTTTTTTTGTCAAGCATTCTTATTTGTCAGACAACCTTAAGTCCTCAATTTGGCCACCATCTCTCTAAATATGTTGTTTCAAAGTTTGAGACAGCATTTGTTAACATTTAGTTATTGTGCACTGAAAAGCCCCCATTAGCATCCTAATGGCTTACATCACTCTGAATTTGTGATGTTTTTAAAGATGACTGGATAACCCAGAGAGTTTTAAAAATCCGTCCTACTATCTCAACAAAGTAGCATATTGAGCGATAGTCAATCAAAAACATCTGTGGTCAACAACAGACATGCAACAATCATTCACACACTTTTATACACTGCTAGTCTGAGCCATGAGTGAGAAACATTACCTCATTATGTTCACTTCTGACAACAACAGCAAGTTATCTACTGAAAGGATATCTCTGTGTCCTGAAGGGATGCAACAATACACACAGCCCACGGTTGGTCCGGTAAGTGCTGTTTTCTTTGGTTATGGTTTTCAGCTTGGTTTGGTTTTGACAGCCTTGGCCAATTGAGGTGCATTACAAAAAACCCTGTTCCATTCTGAGGCATTTTAAGGCTAGATTTACAAGAACAGCAAGAGGTTATTGAGGAGAAAAACTGTTATGTTGCTCCTGAAACAATTTGCGCTTTGTTTCTTTTTAATTTCCAGCAAAAAACATGCAAAAAAGTGACAATTTCATTTTTTTTTTACCCTTGCTTATAAATGTTTTGCCTATTTTATGATGCTGTAATAAACAAACCAACAAATCAGCAAATTTGATGCCCCCAAAATTTAAATTTTTAGGTTTGGACAAAAAAAAAAAAAATCTTGAAACTACATTCAAACAAATCAAACTAATATTTCTTTTATCTGTCTGATTGCCATTTTTACAAGCTGCCTTTGAATTTATCATGACATAAAAGCTGATGTTCGCCAGTAGAGCTAATTAAGACTCTAAATTTTTTAAGAGCAGCTCTCCTGTCAAATTCAACAAGGACTTAAAGCAGACTACAATTTCTATCCAACTTGTCTTTTGACAAAGTCCGAGTGTGCCTTTGTATACAGCTTCCTCTCTGCTGTATACAGCAGAGAGGAAGAGATTCTGCAAATATCAGCATGCTACAACTTTTTGAAGCAAAGCCACTACAGTTTTAATCAAAGGAGCAGTGAAGAGGTACAGCATGTAATACACAAATTTGATGCACTATGCTGATTTGATTAGAGTTCATGCTTTCCCTGCAAACCTGGATGTATTTTTGTGCACCAACAATTTGATAAGATGACGTAGAGCTGGGTATCAATTAGGGCTGAACAATATATCGTTATTGTATCGATATCGAGATATGAACATTCAGGATATTAATATTGAAAAGCAATGATATAAACGATACAGATTTCCCCCACACTAAAACTGCACTTTCCACATTCTTTTGTATTGATGTTTTTATTTTTCTGAAAAATGCTTGGTTTTTACCGAACCCGTAGTCATACCGTATCGTATCGATATCGAGATATCTGGCATGAATATCGAGATATGAAATTTTGTCCATATCGTTCAGCCCTAGTGTCAATTCAGATTTTCCAAATCGATTCGATTCATAAGGGCCTGATTTGATTCGCGATTTAATTTGATTTGATTGATTTGGATTCAGTTAAGGATATTTCAGCCAGAGTACCAATTTTACTTGAATATGGAAGATATTCTTAGATAACTAACGCTGTAAACATTAGAAACTAACTCTAACTTGGTGCATTATTTAAAATATTAATGTTTACATCAAGAATTGAGTTCAAAGCAGTTACAGTAATCAAAAAACTGTGATGTACTTTTTTATTAAACATAACCTGACCAAAACAAAAATGTTATAATTTAAATCAAATCAAATCACAGGGCAGGTAGCGTACATATGTCCTTGCATATGAATGCTGTGACAGTCTTGGTTATTTTCTGGGCTCGTGGAGAGTTTGCTGGTAACTTACAAACTAATGCCTTCACCAGCTGCGTTTGCTTCGGGTCTGACGTCTTTGCAGACTTTGTTTCCAGGCGGTGTCTCATTAAATGATTTCAGAGATTTGTTGTGTTTCCACAATATGTCATCTGAACGCTGCATATCTTGCATATAGTTTTACTCTTGTCCAGTTCATTGCTGCCTTCGTGTTTTTTAAATCCAAATGCATCTAATATCAGTGGATATTGGATTCAAATCGATTAATTGATTATTTAAATCCAGTTCTAAGATGATGCTATGTGACAGGATCTGGCTACGAGGCTCAATCGCAGTACTGCTTTTATGAGACATCGATTTTTAGTTTGGCATTTTTGGGAACCACCTTCACCAATAATCACAGCACATTAGAGGAACGAGGGTCCCTAATATTGCGATTATGGATGCATATTACTGCCTCTCCTCTGAAAACAGTAATTTGTATTTTTGGTTCATCTTCAGGACATTTATTCTTGTTGAAGCAGAAGTCTCTTCCCCCCTGTGTGCTGACAGGCACAAATGAACAAATACAGAGACATGGGCAACAATAAATGGAAGCTGCAATTCACATGTGTGTATTAAACCGTGGAGGTGGCACTTTATGGTTCAATATTTTCTTGAGAATTGTTGCACCCCTAATGTCTTGTACAGGTAAAAAGAGCTGGCTGCCAAAGTCAACTGAGGACAACTTTACACACCCAAAGGACTCTGATAGCCCATTTACTGTTTAAAACAGGTGCCACAAAATTTAAACATAACATTTAAAACTAAACCAGAACTTCAGTGACGGATAGAAAAGCCTTGGCAAGGGATATAAAACAAAACAGGCTTGCACGTAAGCTGGCTGGCTATCCTGCACATATGCTCATTTTATCTCTTCAATTATGTAATGTTATAATTGAATTTTAACACACCAATCATATTTTTTAATATATTCAATGGGTAACTTTCCTTGCATTTTGTCAGCAGGTCAACTGTAGGAAGGTCCAGCGATAATTAGTTGAAAGGGTGAGTGAGTGAAGCGGAGTCTGATTTGATTCCGTTAATTAATTGGTTATCTCTTGGTGCTCGTTCACAGGGCGAAAAGCATTGGGCCAGTTGAACTGCCTCATCTAGCATGTAAACATACTGAGAGACTTTCAGCTTCCTCTCATGTGATGGTGATACAGCCTCAATGTGCAGAACAAATTGGTAAAAACATTTTGTTCCTGCATCTATCACTAAATTCAACAAGCTGCAGCAGTTTTGCCATATTTAACATTATTTCATAAGCTTGATTTTTACTCTTGCTAATATGAATGGTTATTCATTTGTGATGATGTTATAGGTTTAATTAGTTGATATCTCCTTGTCTCTTAAGCCCTGATTAGGTTTTCCGTAGCTTCTTTTCTTTCAAATGTGCTATTTCATATTAAATCTGGTTTTAAAATTGCGTGTCATAATGGGCGTAACAACCTTGTTGACCACAAAACAAATCTGTCGACATGCACATACTGTATAAAGTAACTCAAATCCCATGACTTATCTGCAGGCTCGCACTTTCGTTTTCCTTCTCTTAATGCATATAAAAGCAATAATTTATACAAACAAACCGAAGAAGTCCTGATGCCAAATGCATTCAAGTCTGCTCACACCCCAGGGCCTACACTTTTGTGTTTCCGTAATGATGCTGTGATAATTCACTTTCACCATAAGAGCTTCTCTTTTCACTCCGTCACTCAAACAAAAGGCTCGACTAGAGTCATCAAATTCTCAAGGTGCAGCCGAAAGCAATCACAGAGCCTCTGGGTAGAAGAGCTACAGCCAAGGCCCTTTTCTTACTCCGCTCCTAATAAAGGCTCCCCTTACAAACAAGATGAATCATGCTCGTCTTTTCCTTAAGCCTCAGCACTTTGCAGAAACCTCTCAGACAAGCATTGTGCGCTCATTACATGTACACCTCAGCCCCGAAAACAATGATGGCTCAGATTTCCATGCCATTTTAGCGGGAAGCAGATGAGGGATAAAACTGCAGCCCTATCAGATGTTACATGTGTGAGATGTTCCAGCAAGGATCTGTGAATCATTGTGAGCACTTATTCTTCTCTCTGTCAAGTGTTTTTAAGATGGTCCTTAATTGCAAAACACAACGACAGAAGTAAAGCAAAACAGAACACAAAACAAAACAACAAAATAAAAACAGAAAAAAATAGCTTAACAATGCCAAAGCATCATGAAAAGACCAACTAATCAAAAAATAACAAAAAAATACAGCATGTAACAAAACACAATGACATATCAAAAACACAACGGCAATTTAGTAAACCCATGACATAAAAGACAAGAAAAAATAAATAAATGTAAATGCATAAAACATAAAACAACACAAGTAACACAATGACAAATCAAAAAATACATAACGGCAAATTAAACAAAACAAAAAGCACAACACATTTATTAATATGGAACAAAAAAATGAACAACAAATCAAAAAAGGAGAAAACAAAACAAAAGCTTTTCTTGCTGTGTTTTCAATGTTTTTTTTGTGAATGTGGTTGTAGTTTTTGGATTATCATTATGTCTTTAAAAGTGTTGTTGTGGTTTTAATTGGTACTTATAGACTTATGAGCAGATTTTGATTACATTTATTGGGAATGTTGCTCATGGCACATGAAGGAACAAGGGTGTCAAACTCTGATGTGGATCCAGGAACTTTTAAAAAAATTTTTAACATTGCGAGGTAGGGGCATTTTTCCACTTTTTGGCTAAATATTGAGTTGATGAATTTTAGCAATATTTTCAGGGAATGGTGGTGAGCCAAATCCTGATGTGGATCCAGGAATTTGTAAAGGATTTTTAACATTGCGAGTTAGGGGCATTTTTAATTTTTTTAACTAAAAATTGAATAAGCTGTTGATGGATTTTAATGATATTTTCAGAGAATGTTGGTCACGGCACAAAGAACACATGATTACATTTGGTGGTTAACCAAATCTTGACGTAGAGGGATTTTTAAAAAGGATTTGTTAACAGCACAAGATAACACAGTTTTCTCTATTTTTCCACAATGATTCATCCTTGGCAGAGGTTTGTGCTCTAAGAACAAACCTAGTTGTGAATTGATATGAGACAATTACACTTTTAGGAATGTCTTAAAGAAAAGGAGAGATAAAGGTTGTTGCAGAGGCACCATTTGCTTGCATTGCATTTAAGGATACAAAATAAGAGGGCAGTGGAAAATCTATCTCCACAAGTTGTCAAAAATGTGCCTCTAAATTTATCAGGAAATTATATTTATTAAGTCTAAAGATATACAAAAATGCATTAACTTGTAGCTGACAGTGAGTTCTGATCGACAGCTGACAATAGTGAAACAGTAGTGAAACAATAGTGAAACAACAAGAGCTCCCTGCAGAAGCTCTTGTTGTTGAAAAGCACATTTTACTACAAGGATCAAGGTTTGACAAGAAACAAGACTAATTTTTGGACACATAGAAGAAGCACAATATTGCTGGTTATTATGAATTTTTCTATGGTTTAATCAGGGATTCAGCTCAAGAAACTCCATTCTGCATCGCCACGAGCTCACATGGTGCACATGAGTAACAGGACAATGGGCTGCATGGTATACACAAAAGTTCTGCTCTGAGATGGAGACAACTTAGTGAAGCAGCCCAGAGACACACAAGCTGTCCCAAATTTCTACAAAGGGCATCTGGCATCACAATGTTTCTGTAAAGTTTGGTGGCACTGGCACTGGTTTTTATGGGATGACATGGATTTAGTCCCATCTGCGTAAGAGTCAAAAATAATCATTTGTCTGAAGACAGACGCAATCTCAGCATGGTGCTCACTGACTTTTTCAGGCAGCAAGAGGAATATTCTAAAATCCCACTTTAAGTAACACAGATTATGAAAGCTTTACTACACATCTTTAATGCTATATTTAACATAGAGACTTGTTCTGCCCTCAACCTGGAGGTAAGGATCCTTAAGCAATTGACTGGGTGAGCATGCACACTCTCTGATGATAAAAACCATAAAATATTTAAATAAAACTAAATTAATTGAAGAGGATTACTCAGAAATGAGTGCAGCTATGACTCCATCTGTTTCCCCTTTCCCCCTCTCCAGTTGGAGATTTTCTGTGCACAAATTAACCCACTCAAGTAATTGTGCTTGTATGAGTAATGCTGCGGTATAAATATCAAATGGAAAGGCGGTGCTTATAAGTGGCCCTATTGACCTTGAAGAATAAGAAAAATAAGAAATGACAGAAGTTTAGAGGAGATATGGGTAACAGGACCCTGTTCTATTCAATGACAAGCTTAAAAATAAACCTTGGAAAAGTGTTGGCCAAAATGAATCAATCTGACGATGTATCAGGTTGTGGCAAAGATATACACAGAACACCCTGATTGAGGCCAAAAATGTAATTTTAACTGGAATTATTTCACAGGACTAGTGTGTAGCTATTTTTAATTGTTACCAAAGTCTCCTTCTTGATATCTATATTGCAGCATTACTCAAACAAGAACAGAACAATCATCTTCAATTATTAAGTTACATCTATGCATTTATTTTATTTATATTATCATCTCTATGTTTGATACGACAAACAGCCTGTTAAACAAAAAGTGAGTGAAAATGTCTATCTTTTACATTTACAACTACAATTTAAAAACAGTTTGCAGTTCGTTACACAGCTGTGGCTGTTTCCTAAGGCAATATGATTCACATGTAGGGGTGGAAATTGATAAGATTCCAAGGACATTATCAGTTTTATTTATCAATTCAATTCTTTATAGATTCTCTTATAGTTTCCCGTGGATTTTCTGTGTGGATAAAAGTTTACCACAGTTTTTCAGTGGCATCAATGTGAAACACACAGCACTCATAACATTAAATCTATCTCTGCCAGTTAATAATATTCCCTTGTTTGAAATCACACAAACACTCTGGACATGAAGCAGTTTGAGTCATTTTCAGGAAATCTGTGCCACCTTTTGGATCTCCTCTGGCTCCTGTGCAGCATGGTCAAATCTTTGATTACTTTGTTGTAGTTTCTGCTGACTGCCTGTGATCAGAGCATGACAGTATTGGTGTGCAAGGCATGCAGAGCAGTTTGAGGGAATTGATTAGGGAATTGCTGAACATTAAGACTAATGATATCAATTCCTAGAGAGAGTTGTTATCGATTCTCAGCTGGAATTGTCTTTCGATTCCCATCCCTATTCTTATAACTGTTTTAAATTGAAGCACATATTTCTTTCTAAACAAATGGAAAATCATGCTTTACAACTGTAATCAAGCAGCCTTAAAATAGAGTAAATCATCTGTGTAATGGTGCAAAAGTGATTAGATGAGCCAATAACAACTCGCCAGTGACTGGTTAAAAATTGATGTTTTTTTTTAACGTGAATCCACCTCTTATCAAGCATGAACTTAAACACATCATAAAAACCAATCAAGCTGTTTTTTTCAATCAGTGAAATCTAGATGATCGTCTCTTACTTAACCAGTTATTTAAGTATTTGCTAAAGCTTTATCATTTTCTCTAATACTTGATAGTGAGTAGCTTTAGTGTTATACTATTTTTAAGTTTAGTCATCTTACCGCAGTCAGTTAGAGAGATGTCTGATGCAGCTGTTCGGCAGAAAAAGAAAGCCAAGCCAAAAACAGATCCATTAAAAGGCAGAGTCCACATCTTCAGCTGTTGTTTTTTCTCAATCTCAGACAAGTAATCTCTCCAGAGCATCACAGCTGCAGGAATTTACAACACAAAAGAGAGGCCGGACATTTTTCAGGCACACACAAGGCAAGAAAAGCACTTTGTTATGTCTCCTTATCTTTAATTTCCTGGACCAAAACTTTGTGAACACTATCTAATCCAAGCAAAACACAGACAGAGAAGATTCAGTGGGTCTGTTTGTCTGCTAATGCAATGCGCGACCGCTAGCTAGTTACCTAGTCTGGTTAATTAACCCCTGGAGGTTTAGCAGAGCACAGAGGCTGCTATCTGGATAGGCCTACTGGGCTCAATCAAGACCACAAACTGAACATTGTATATGGCATAAAAGTGTTGTAGTAAACACATTCTCCTCTCTCTGCGGAGCCCTGGGGAGCTCTTAATCAAACCACAGTGCACAAACACTCAATGGAGGCTCTGCGCAGAATGAAGAAGAGAAAAGACAGAAAAGTGAGTGAGGACCATGCCCTTTTTATCTGAACTCCTCTGTGCCATTTGAGCTCTGATTCTCTCCGCGGAGACTGTTTACCAAACCACAAGCAAGAAATCACAATATATGGTGAAGAATTATGAATTGTTTCTAATTATCCGCTTCACCTTGCATGAGTTTGTTCCTCAGATGGAGAAACGAGTTAACACAAGGCAATCAGGGTAATTGAACTGATCTGTTTTGTCACTCTACACAGAATATGATCATTAGCAATCTGTTGTGATGTAAAAGCTAAGCATTTTTACTCTAATGTTACAGACACTACATATTTTATCTTTGCATGATGAACACTGTAGTTACTTAAATAGCATCTTTATCTTCACTGTTTATTTGACTTTTTCATGAATAACAGATAATCTTTGTTATTCACACATCATGCTCAGGAACCACTGGGCCCTGTTAAGACAGCGCAGCAGTTCTAACTTGGTTAAGAGGATATTTTAGAACCAAAATGACAAAAATGTTGGAAGAAAGTAAAACTTCATCTTCATTATTAGAATATTATATTTTTGCAGGGTTGTTTCTGTACTGCCTTTGTAAGGAACTGCTTATTTTTACCTTTATTATATATCAATACATCAACAGACAATGTGGCTCATAAAAATATAAAAACAGTTTGTGATTCATTATTTTAAAATCCATCCTTATCCATCCTGCTTCTACCTTTCTTGGTTGTGGGGAGCTGAAGCCTATCTCAGCTGACATTGGGGCAAGAGGCGGGGTCCACCCGGAACCAGTCACCAGCCAATCACAGGGCCACATAGAGACAAACAACCATTCACTCCTGCACTCACACCCAAGGGCAACTTAGGAGTCACCGGTTAACCTTATAAGCATGTTTTTAGTCTTTGGGAGGAAACTAGAGTGCAGATGAAACCCCACACAGACAGAGAGAGAACATTCAAACTCCACACAGAAAGGCTGACACAGGGGTCAAACCAGCAACTGTCTTGCTGTGAGGCACATGCACTAACCTGCGTTGCCACCATGCCGCTCTGTTTTCTAGTAATAAAAGGATTCTGTATATTTGTGGTGGTGCTGTCACGATATCAGATTGTCACCACAGCTGCATGGTCAAATAACATCAGTATAACAGTGTTATTGTGAAAAAAACAATTATACTTGTCAAGTTGATCCTCAGCTTAATGTTTTTGTCTCTGCTTTTACTAAATATTCTTAAAAGGTACATTGGAAGAGGAGGAGACTATCTGCAGCCAAAAATGTATTAAAAAATACAGGTTGTTGGCCTTTATTTCACATGTAAATGGATTTTAAGGTCAATGAAAACACTTTTTGGAAAACGCCTGCCAAAGTGAAAATTTTCAAAACTCAGTTTAGGGTAAGGACAGGTAACTGGTGGCCCCGGGGCCACATGCAGACCTCCATCTCATTAAATGCTGCTGCAAGTCATTTTAAAAATCAACAAATTATGATTTCACTTGAGACACTGATATAACAGCATGCACTCATTGAAATATTTAATAGAAGTATTTCTGAATAATCTATGTTTTTAGCTAATGTTTTGTTTTCCTTGTATGGAAAAAAAAAAGACTTACTTTGTCATAATTGTTTCTCCAAAACTCTTCAATGAAACATTGGAACATAAAATTAAGCATTGATTAATGCTGTACTTTGAAAATAGTAAATGTGAAATATTTGTTTTTTGATGAATGGTAAGCACACGGTTTTGGTTGAATTTAAAAAGAGCTTAAAACTTGAATTCTGTGTCAATCTTGTTTAATCATACGTTACTACGATGTCTGAGTTAAAGTTTAAATGTTTAAATGTTGTTAAAATGTTGGGATAATACCTGCTTGCGTGTGGATTAAGTCCAAGAAAGGAATGACTGGTTAGCTGTGTGGTGGTCCAAGTGTCCTCAGTTGAAAAGTTCAACCTTGGGAAGAGTTCAGCCTTCATCAATGTTACTTCTTCCTCACTGACCAATCAAAATCAAGAAGCTGCAGGACTTCCAATATCTGATTTGTAAACAGCAATGGCAGAGGAAAAAGCAAACAGATTCAAATTTTAAGGAAACAATTTCCTTGTATTTTAGCTGCCATCAGTGGTACATGATTTTTGACTCAGTTTTCATTTGTTTTGAGTGACATTTTATTGGAAAAATGAAAATAACAAGCCTGCAGAGGGTGTTTTTGACAGCCTTTTGGGTAGTACTGAGGGGAGTGGAGGTCAACTCGCTAAAAAGCAAGGGAAGAACATGAGGCTTATTGACCTTTTGGCCCCTCAAATCTAACCTTTTACTTCCTCAATAAGAGTGGTCAGTTTTGCAAAGCTTAAGGTGCTCTGAAATATTTTCATCACAAAAGTGGCCCACTGACTTCTTGCCCTTTCTATTTTATACCAACAGGTATCAAAGAAGAAGACATGACACTGGCAGGACTCAGATAACAAATTGCTTTTCCTTCACAGGGAGGAGAGGCCTGTAAAAAAGCCAAACTACATTTTCTCAGGTAACTTGTGGTAAAGTTGAAGGGGACAGGCAGCTGGAGGAGGACAGTAAAAGTTCAATCATATCACTGAAGCAGAACATTTATCAGCTGTCCCAGCCCTCTTGTAAACCACAAGGTCTTGCGCCCAAATTAAAGTGGACACTGCCAGGAAATAAATAATTAAAGGCTCTTTTTGTGTTGTGAGGTTCCTGAATGATAAATGATGAAGCCTGGATGTGCAGCACTGGAAGCCGAGATCTCAGGACCTCGAACACCTGGCGAAGGGAGGTGAGGGATGGGGTGTGGGTGATGAGTGAAAGGGTTCAAGAATTGTAGGGCTGACTATCTGAATGACAGAGAGTTGAGTGTTTGTTCTTTGCTCAAATGGAAAATTCAATTCAAGTTATTCAGTGCCATTGACCCCCTTATGGTACATCAAAGTCTACAACAAATACAATCGACATCATGTTTATGGAATTTGTACATTTCATAGTTTGAGCTAATTGAGTACCCTAATATTAGAATGTAATAAATTACTCATAAGTTCATCAACAGAGCTAAATTAAACTGAGAATCTTCTCATTAATAACAAATACCTGTCATCAGTAAGAAATGGTAATTGATAATACTGACGTTCAAATAACTGCTATTTTTCTAAATAATTTTTTGTGCCTCTCCACCTTTATTGGAGAAAAAAAAGACAGTGGATAGATTCAGATAACAGGGATCAAGAATGAAACATCATATGCGGAGAAGAGGTCACAAGTCAGACTTGAACCCTGACCTCAACCTCTGGGGCCCACAGACAGGGGTGTGTTTAGCCCTATCTCTGCCGCCACTGCCCATCTCCCAAAACATCCTGTCTCAATATACAATATATATAATAAAGAACTTCGATGGGAAGTTGAGAAAGAACCACTGCAGGCACCCCATAAGAGACTTGATATGCTGTACTGGTAAAGTCGCAGGTTAAAAAAAATTCTGTTAATTTAAGGGGAGTTCCTCTGCTGAAATGCATAATTGACTTTTAATGTGAAGACACAACAAGAAGAGAGTTTGAACTGTGTCTATCTTGTCTGTGAAATATTCTGTTAATGTGGACAAACAGTACATATTTGTTGAAATAAGGTAAACACGGTTCTCTGTAAAAATGTGCAAGGCTTTCGACATACAGTAGGCATGATGCTCATGCGTAGTCTGAAAGCCAAATGAGAATCATCCAACCCAATGTGCCAGACGCACCATTTAATAAATATCACTAGTCCATCTGGGCAACAGCCCATAGAAAGTGTTTGAGAATTGGCAGATCCTTTCAAAAGTATATCTGGCAGGTGATTGGACAATTGTTCCATCAATCATATTCATTACAGGCCAATCAGATAATGTAGTGGGCAGGCGCTACTGCCCCAGTGTAAAATACAAAATGTAAGCCACTTCAAAGAACAGCTATAAAATATCATTTCAAGAAATGCTTTCAATGTTGTTGTTTGTTTTTAATTTAACAAAGATATGTGGTCCAGATCTGATAAAAATACTACTGGAGCTGTTAGCATCAATGCTAATTTCTGTATGTGCAGCCACTACCTGCTGTCATCTTGCTCAAAGCTCCCACCTCTTCCTGTTCTGAAGGACTCTGATTGGGCCAGGCTGCTTTGGGCCGAGCACAATTATTGTAGGTTGGAGCTTGGCAAGATGGAGCTGTGTGATGTCTGATAACAGATTTTGAATCAGGTAGATCCAGCTGCTGGGCAAGGTTAATAATCTCCATTGCTGTTACACTGCTAAAATAAATCCAGAGTGGAACTGTTGTAATTTGTAATGTAAAAGTATATTTTACTGGGTTAGAAAAAAAAGAAATATTTTGGGAACATCCCTTGCTTGTTTAAATGTCAAACAAACAGCAATCAACACTAATATTCAACACACCTGTGTCAAGGTAACACATTTAGTCACCAGGGAACATTGCAGCATGTTAAGTTAAATTGCACACTGGGGAACAGGGTTTAATTTAAATTATGTGTATTTATTGTTTCCCCTGAACTCCAGGTTAATTCTTATCATTTCTGCGTTGGTCAGAAGTGGTGATCTGAGCAGAAACTTGAGCCAATTACCTTGTAGGGTATTCCCCGCTTAAGCCAGGTGTTTGTTCAGTCAACAGGAGGCTCTTATTGGAGCGAAATGTCTAGGCATATTAGTGCAGCTACAGCAAAAAAAAAGAGCACAGGGTTGGAAAGCTAGGCCTAGAAAGGAGAAATTATTATGATTTTTAAATTACATACTGAAAATTTAAATAGATTTAGATTTAAATAAATCTGTTTTCCTCCAAATCAAATCTATTCATTTCTTTTGCATTTGTGAGACATTGCAATATGGACACAATGGAAACAAATCCCACCCCTGCAGAATACTACTGATATCTCTATTAAGATGTACAAGTGGAACAATAATAGTTTCATTATAAAAGCAGGACACAATCTAAATAATAAATGTGCTGTTACATCTGTGAGCATCAGTAGACTGTTTATTTGACAACCTCAAGTGTGACAGTCCTCACTGAGTTTCATATCAGATATTAGATTAGTCATCTCTTATGTTGAGGACACAGGCAGACACGTCTGATTTTTATCTCTCAAGTGCTGACTGAGAAAATACACACCCATTTCACTTCTAAAAGACAGATAACAGCTGAACTACCCAAAGTTCAGCTTCCTGTTTAGATCCTGTGTGAGTGCACAGACAGGGTTAATCTGCAGACTAAATTTACTGCAGCCACAAAGTGAGAAGGCTGTGTGCAGCAGAGGTGTTTGCAGAAAGTATTTTTGCTCTATGGTTGTCAAACATAGAAAAATTATATATATAATCAGTCTGATGCTAGAGAGAAAACAACAGCCACCTGCTGGTGAGGAAATAACCTATGTGCAATTTTATATTTTCCTATGGAGTCATTGCATGGTGTCATTTTCAGCCCATTATAGCCAATTACACCCACACTGGCTGACAAAAACATTGAGCTAAAATAGAAAGCAGAAAATCTGAAGTATGGCAAAACAAGATGCTGGATGTAAAAGTTAATTTATAACACAAATAATGATCAGAAAATGCACCTGAGAGTTCAAGGCTGAGAATATCAAAACTCAAAGTACAATTCCAGGTATAATTTAAATACTTTTCTTCTCAGATCCCCGGTGTGGCATCGATTCTGATCTGCATTTTGGCATCAAATAAAAGGGACTCTCAGAAGACTTGGTGACTGTCGGTTGTTTAAAGTGATGATTTTTACTCCTCTTAATTCAAACTTCAAAAAAAGCTTTTCTAAACTTACTGATGGAGCTTCATCAACCAAGTAGCAATTTAAAATTTCAGGGGTTTGTCATGCTAGTGCCAGCTGTGTTTAAGATGCCAAATATTAAAACAGGAAGTTTTTATTCAGTGTCCAATTGATGCCACAAGAGTCTAAACAGCATACAAAAAAAAAAAAACAACCCATGAGCATATGACCATCCCTTAATGGCTAATATCTGATTTAGGGCATAATAAACTGAAGAAAAGCTTTGTTGACTGAAAGCATACTGGCATATTTATTAGTTGGCTGAGGGTTAGAGAGTGGACATTTTCTCTACATCAGTCTAATCAGTGACAGTGCAGTCTGTCCACCCTGACTTGTA
The DNA here is from genome assembly GCA_037902135.1 of Cetoscarus ocellatus. Lineage (NCBI taxonomy): Eukaryota > Metazoa > Chordata > Actinopteri > Labriformes > Labridae > Cetoscarus > Cetoscarus ocellatus. Next base: position 556,583 of record JBAMNC010000954.1, read on the forward strand.
GTCTGTAAGTGCTTAAAAGTAAATAATACAAGCACAACAGATCATTTTTGATTTCAGTATTTTGCTTTAAAAACATTTGACGGAGTCAGTCAGAACTATATGAAGCAATAACCACAATATTGCTCATCACAACCCAATAACTATTTAGAGCTATTTTAAAATGATCTATTTTGGGTATAAGAATGAATACCAGGTGGTAATGCTTAATGCTTGTGGTGCGCACCTTTTAATGTGTCCTGCAAATGATCAACTATAGACTACCTTAGACTACAAATGGAGGTGATCTAAGAATAGACTGGTTGCTGTTCTACTGTGAACAGTAACCTGTAGCTCCACCTTCACAGGTCTACCACTGTGACTTCCTGCCACTGTCATATCAGTAATTTAATGGCTCCTAACAAAAACCAGTGCATAGCATGAATTGTAAAAAAAAAAAATGTAGACCTGCTAAAACATTTAAGCATTAAATCAGACTAAACTGAGCAATTACCACATTCTCAGGGGAACATTAGTTATTGTGAACATACTGGAGCAGTCATCATATATGAATTCAAGTTTAGGCAAAAAATAATCACTTCTAATGACAACACATTTGCATTCTGAGTCTAAATTCTTAAAATAGGCTACTCGTTTCCCCTCATTCAGTTTTATCATCGTAATCAAATCCGGAGATTTCAAAGGATTTCAGTGTTTTATTCAAAAACTTCAGTCATTATTTCTAAGTGGGGAAAGCTTCCAAAGAAAAGACCGACGTGGAGCAATAAAAACCTCCATTACAAAGCATGCTAATGAAATGTGTACAAGGATTAGCAGCTCCCAAAGCAGGGTGAGGCAAGGTTCACTGCAGATTTTATGGACCCCTGAAGTTGTTTGGGGAAAATCATGTCTTCATCTCCATCCTGGGCAACATTGGCAAAATAATAAAAAATGACAAAATTGGCTTGATGTACAGTATTGGAGGATGCTTGCACAGGCCAGACACACAGACTGCCTGGTTTATGAGATTTTAGGCAAACCATGCTTCAGGGCTCAGTTTTTAGCCTCCTTCTATTCTCTCCCCGCGGTGCTGTGGCTTAGTTATTATGTCTCACACAGACGGGTCCAAAAACACATCTCTGCACGCCTGGCTGACATTTCCAAGTGGATGTTTCCCACAAACTCGAGCCTCCAAAATGACTTTCTTCCTTCGTGTGAAAGCCCACCTCCTATAAGATGAAGCTACAGTAACACCTCTCCTATCTGCAAAGACCTCTGTGTGATCTCTGACAGCCCACAGCCTTATAAGACGGTAGAAACTGTTCAAGACTTGAAATCTGCTCTCCACACCCTGCTATGAATCACACCCACAATCATAAGAAAGCAGCACCCTAGATGTTGCTATTGTCATGTCCAGGCTAGACTGCAGTAGGTCTTATTACCGGCTTTTTTGCAACCACTTCTCAGCTGTAGAGCTTAACAGTGGCCACCCACTTTTTTCAGTGGCTGTAGCTCCATGAGCATTTTACCCTGCGTTGAATATTTTAGGCAATCCTCATATCAATTCCTTTAATCCTGCAACCAAGCCAACCAGTTACCTAAATACCCATGCCTATAAAACAATATAATATTCAGAGGGCAAAACAAATTAGAAGATGGCAAAATAGACACAGGTATTAGATATGTGAAAATTACTCAAAAGGTAAATGATCTTGAGATTATATAAGGCTTCTCTAGTCCTTCAGACCACACTGAAGGTCACATTTACACATCCACACCCATTCACTCTCACATTCACTCTGATGGGTCTGAATTTCAGTGAAGGTTTTCCATCACTGTAAGCTTTTGTCCTCATGATGTCGTTATGGGATATGCTGCCTCCCCCAGATTACACACATAGAGATTCATAAAATCATAATCGATTTTGGACCTGTGAGAGATATCACACATGAACACATCTAATGACAGATTTAACAGTTTTGTTCTTGTACTATGTGGTTTTCTGCACCAAGATAGATTCAGCACACCACATGCAAACTGACTCATTCACAAATGATCAGGGTTTTACTCTCATAGCTCGTAATATCATGGGATCAAATGTGACTTTATTGGAAACAAACTTGGCAGACAACATCAGGAGTATTTGGGGCTGAATGTGGCTTATGGCTAGCTTTCTATGACATCCTTGGTGGTTGCGATTTCAGTCTAGCTCCTCTCCTTAATTTGCAGGTTATGCTGTATAGACAATTGTGTTTTGCCACAAATCAAGAAGTTGGTTGACCGTTTCTGAAGTTTATCTAACTTTACGCTTCACCTTTACTCTTGTTGCCATGGCTACATTTGTTTACTTCTTCAGCCAGCTTGCGCCCTGATTGACTTTGTTCCATTCCATGTGACAAATCATCAAGAGGATGCTTGGCTGTCCTTGTTGCACTCCACCCACTTTAGTATTTATGATTATAAATACCAAACACATTTAAAACTTATGGTTTCAAGTGGTGGCATCCACAGTCCTCCACAGAGATGAGAAAATAACTTTCAACACACCTCACTTTACAGCATAATTAGTTAACAGCATCTTTTTAAATACCAGAAAACTGGACCTGTGCTGCTTGTGTCTGAAGCAGTAATGAAGCTGAAATGTGGGAAAATGATCTTATAGTGTGTGTCTCGCTTAACCAAGATGTTTGTTTCATTAACTGGTGGCTCTTACTAGAGTTATAAATCTAGGCATAGTTGTGCAGCCACAGTAAACATTAGAGCAAAGAGTTAGAAAGCTAAGCCTAAAAAGGAAACAATTGCAATGTGATTTACTCACTTTACTAAAATGATCAAAATTATGATACGGTTCTGTATAAAGTAAAAGTCAAGGTTTGTCATTTCTGATGTCAAGATGGAGAAGAAAATAGCTTTTAGAAGTTTAATCTACAAAATTAGGCAATTTTTACTAATACTCATGTTCCTCAGAATTTTGAATTGGATTGTTAGCTGCACTCCTTTTTGAATATGAGTTTTCAGTGACAAATCATATTGTTCTCAATGGGGGTACTATATCTTAAGTACGGATAATGTCCATCCATGTCGTGTTTTCTACAATGTTTGACCTTTACATACCACATCAAGCTAATACAAGATTGACTTAGGGGACTACATATTTCACAAGCTATTGTTATTTCCTTGATTTAAAATGAAAGCTTTTCAAACTTTATAAAAATGTTTTTATTAATGAAGCAGCTTGTGTTTATACAGTGTTCAATGTACTTTTATGTATGGATTGCATAATCATTGTGACTTTTATTGCAGGAGTGACAACATTTTGATAGTAATAACAGGCTCCACCAATCAGAGACGTAGCTGTGGCACAGTAGGATGATGGGTTGTGTACTTCTGTATACTAAATTGCAAATAAAACATTTTATTTAAACAAACCTGATATAACTAAATTTGTATCTTTGAGGCGCTAAAACCATCTTTTCTCAGTAGCTTGTGGTACTTCTGTGAAAACAAGACTGATAATAAATCTGCTGTTGACAAGCTGAAGGTCTATTTTAAGGCTGTCCATTTAGTCCCTGAAATTAGAAACCTTTTATGACTTTATGTATTTTCTTCCTAGTGCACTTAAGCCAGAACAGCCTCAAAATTTTGTGAAAAGTGGAAAGAAATGTGAGCAATCACATCTGAATTGATTTACCCTTTACCAACAGCTTTTACCTCACCTGAACTTATTACAATACAATGTCTCTAAAAAGTGCACTTTGATTTGTTAAAAGGAGCTGAAAACTTGGTGAGATCCTGAATATTTCTTTGTAGCCTTAAAAATGTCTCACTAACTAGGCAATAATACAGAGTTTTACAACTCAAAAACACTATAATCTGTTTTATCAGGTCTGTGTGGGTGCAGCTTTATCATATTTGGCTGACTCAGATTCTGATTTGACTATTGAGTTTGTAACATCACATTTTTCTACACCCACTTCAAACCACTGATAAAAGAACATACAACTCATGAAAGGCAAAAATCAATGTTAAACAATAAAAAATACTGAGAATATAGCAGTAAATGTATTCATTCATACACAGAAGCTTCACTTTTTCAAACTGTGTACCTATACTAATTCTTAAAGTTTAGGCTGTCCATAATTAAAAAAAATGAGGCTTGAAAGTTTCTCCACCTCTCACTGACACCTCAGGGATGATGACATATTGTAATGTAAACTCAGATCAAATGAACTTCATTTTGCCTGTCTTAGGAGCCCTGCAGAATGTGATCCCATCAGCTGTGGCAGGAAACATTGAGCCATTTTCCATCCAAAAGATGAGGTTATGTCGGCACTGAAATATGTACTCATCAATGAGTAACCTCTCTCCATAAGTCACTGTGCAAAGGGGGAAAACTCAAAATCTTCTTAAAGTTTGAGAGTTTTGTGAAGAATGCTGAAATCCACAAGGTCTCTCGTCACTTTAGAACAGAGGTCCCTAAGCTGTAGTTCTTGATCTACTGGTAGATCTTTCAGGCATTTCTAGTAGATCTTTGAGACTAGATGGTTAGCTCTTTGACCTTTTCACTTATCTAAGACATGCATAGATCTGGTGAATCCAGATGCTTCGCGCGATCAGTTGTGTCTAACTGATTTTCCTGCATCCTACTAGTTTTCAGTATTAGCAGTTATTCAGACCGATTAAAATGTGTTTGAAGCTTGCATTGTTGAATTGTCATTGTCTTCATTTCTTAGAGTCAAGGATTTTGTTTTGTATGAGGCTGCATAGGCCGTAAAATGGAAATGTGACCTCAAACCCACTGATTCTGTGTTTTTTTTGCCCCCTTTATAATATTGCTGGACTGAAGATTTTATCTAAAAGCTTAAATAAGGGTAAAATTAAGAAGTGGTAATTGAAAATAAGTTTTTGTTTAGGGTCTTTGTGGTTTGGAGAGTAGAACTAGCTTTCACCAAAACATCAGGGTAGTGGGTTAGGGTGCACAGACTCGCCACTGAAGAGGGCACTACGTTTTGCGTGTTTTCGAGGGCACTTAAGACATGTTTATGTGTAATACAAATGGCACATTATATAGCCTTAAAACAGACTAACTAGACAGACTACTCAAGTGAGTTTGTGGGTATGGATCAGCATCCACAAGAAGTGTGTGGATTCAATGTTGGACTGTGAAGAACACACATAAATAAATAAATCCCTAGGGGGTCTGGGGGCCTTCCCCCAGAGCATTTTCAATTAAGTTGATTCCCCTTTTCTGTATTCTAGTGAATTTTAATACCATATTAGCACCAGATAATCCAAACTGGTTCTGTGTGATATAGTTCTGAGTCAATATAGAACAAAAAAGGACCCAACATAAAAGTCATCAAAAGTCACAGTAATGTTTCATAGTATTTCTTGGTCCTAATGATCTTCTGAACTTTAGTGTGTTGCCAACCAGGAGGACACTTTTGGGACACAAGGGGGAGCAACTGACCCCCACCCCCCACCCCTCGCACACCCCTGTATCATAGCGAATCTTCAAAAGTCTTGAAAAAGGTTGGTGACCACTGCTTCAGAGAGACTACAAGAGTGGACTGGTGCTTTCAACATTGAGCCAAATTGCATTTAGATTGGGTAAATTGCTTTCCATTGATCAAGAGAACAGTCGACCTCCACTTTTTAGCTTCTGTATGAATTGCCAAGCACACCTTTGAGAACAGACACATGAGCTTTAACTAGTTGATCGACTTTTGGATCAATAATACTGTTGAAAGTAGCTACAAGTAGAATCTAGATGCTTAAAATTGAAATGGCAGGGCAGTAGGTAAAATGAATAATTACTCCGTCCTGCTTTAACTCTGTAAGTAGGCCTTCACAACATTGTATTTTAAATTTAGGACAAAAAGAGTATAATTAAATATGGAGATCATGCTGCCCACATTCCACATTTAAAATTTTTCATAATGTCCAAGAAAGACCAAGAAAACATAATACACCACTGAGTTATCAGTGTAGAGGTGCAATTTAGTATTGCTAATTAGTTTTGGATATTACAAACAAAACTTTGATTTAGAAATCAATTCTAAGTCACCCGCGCAAAATGCAACCTTAAAAAATGAGCATTTCTTTTTTGTTTCATTAAAATAAGAGGTTTATTAGGGCTTGAGGCCTGTCTTAGGAGCCCTGCAGAATGTGATCCCATCAGCTGTGGCATATTCACCCCTAAAGGTGAGATTATGTTGGCACTGAGATATGAACTCATCAATGCACAACCTTTTCCCACAAGTCACTGTGACATGAGGAAAACTCAAAAATGTCTTACGGATCAAGAGTTTGGTGGAAAATTCTGAAGACAGACTACGAGAGCAAGAAGTGTTTCCAACACAGAGGAAAACTGCATAACAACAGTCGACTACACTTTTTGGCATGAATTGCCAAGAGCACCTATGTGCACATACATACATGCTTTAACAAGTTAAATGCCTTTTGGATCAATAATGCTGTTGAAAGTAGCTACAAGCAGAATCTGAATGCTTATATCCAAATACCAACGCTATATGTTCAGTAGATAATGACTCAGTCCTGCTTAATCACTTTTGGACAGTACAAGAAATATGAGCGCTGTAGGATTCTGTTTGTATTTTGTATATAAGACATAAAGTGTGCTTATTAAATATTATAGAGAGCAAGCTAGCCACAATTCATATTTCCCATTTTCTTAATGTCTGCTATGTAGCTGTATAAACCTGTAACAAGCTATTTTGTTTTGACAATTAATTAAGAACATTTCAAAAAATGATTTAGAAACCATTTCCAAGTCACCTACGCAAAATACATCTTAAAGTAAACATCTTTTTTTCCTCTTATTTGAGTTTACTAAGGGTTGAAGATCCAGTATATGATTTCAGAAGCACCTGTAGGTGGATGTTTCACATTGTTGTTGTAGAAAGGAGGATGTATAACCAAAGACATGTAATGGGTTCTATTTTCAGCTTAGCTGAGCTAAGATCAGCTCCCTGTGACAATTATGCTGCATTTAAGAGGAGAAATGCTTGTAATTGTTGAGCTTCTCGAATTTTACATGTGCACAAGGGAGTCGCCAGAAAGTTTTGCTCTGAAAGAAAGGCAGTTAAATAAACTAAAAACAGAAGGTACCTTCAGTGCATAGTATAAGAGGCATTTTAGAGCTGTGCCTGACACAGATGGAGTAAACTGTGAGCCTAAATCCTCAGGAGGACAATCTGGGTGGACTGTTAAACAGAATCCATTTTGATTAGACGACACCAGCAGATCAATCTGTGATGGTCAGGAAGGTAACTTTAACAGTAGAGGCTGTAGGGAGCGCAAAGCAGATACACAACCTGAGGATTTTTAGCAATATTTTGTAAGAATCCTTTTTATCAACTACAACTATATTAGTGAATTTTGTATGGCAAATATAGCTTAAATGCTTTATTGATGCGTCTGCAAAGCATTAGTTACATATGAATAAAAATTAATTCATTAGATATACAGCATTTATGATTATTTTTATTTCATTTGTAGACACAGTTAAACATGCTGTATTGATGATAGGACATTAAGGTTTTGGACATATTGACAGGCAGAGCCAGCTGCGGTGAAGCTCTCTGGCTCTCTGAAGCTTAAACCCTCTGACTCCCTCAAATATAAACATCTGTTAAGCGTCTACAGAGTGAACTACACTCATGTTTCATTCATGATTCATAATTGCACAGTTTATTCACAGTTTGACAAAAATATGAGTGTGTTTATTCGGCTTGTTTAGGTCTAACACTGCAAAGCCAAAGAGACACAGCAGACATAACAGAACAAGGAGGCTGAACAGGTGATTACATCCGCCTGTTTTTGCCAAATTTTTCCATTCGTTCGTCTGTTTTTCTGTCTGTGTGTAACCAAGATAACTCAATAACTCCTTCGCAGACTTTGATGAACTTTTCTGGGAATGTCAGTCATTACACAACCAGGAAATTATTAGAGATTTGTGGTTTTGGTGGTGATCTGCACCCAGATGGGGAAACAGGTAATTTTAAATGATTTGCTAACATAGCAGGATAGAGCATTTTTCCAAAAGTATTGCTAATAACTCAGAAGGTTCTCATTTGATTTTCATGAAATATTCTGAAAATGTTGTTCATGGCACAGGGAGGACGTGATTAGATTAAGGTGGTGATTTGGATCCATTTCCTAATATTGCGAGATTTTCAATATTTTGCTTAAAACTCAAAAAGTTCTCAACAGATTTTAAAGAGGCTTTCAGGGATTGTTGTTAATTGCACAACAAAACAGTGAAAACATTTGCAGTGTTATCTCAGTTTTCAAAATAATTTCTTAACATTGTTAGAGTGGACAGTTTTGGACATGTTTATTTAAAGCTTTCCTAAAAATGTCAAAAATGCTGTGGCTGAGGTTTGTCCTCTCTTTTTTCTTCATTTTATTCATTTCTTTGAATGTGATATATTCAGAATATCTAATTTAACTGTTCTTTGCTGTCCTTTCAAGCCCTTTGAATTGCTATGTGAATAAACTCCCATTGCTTTGCATTTACAATATAATCCAGCTACAGGAGAATTTATTTTACACAAGGTGTAGAATGAGCTATTGTTTGCACTTGGGATGATAGGAAATTACTAAACAAAATACAGCCAACAGAGATGAGTTTAGTTATCCATCATATGGAGTATTTTCCTTCCTTATTACGTCAGCAAGTCTGCTTGATTGCATATTTTATGATTGATTGTGGAAGCGTATTAAAACAACAAAATAAAAACAGCCGAGAAAACAAAACATCATAAAAACATCCTGTTCAGGTGCTGTTAGCGCTCGCTGGCATTTATGTGATTAGTAGACGTTGAAATTATCAGCTCTGCCTGCCGCCGCCTCAGAGCTGTGCCCTGCCTTGAAGATCTTTCCCGTTCAATTTAACGCCATGTTGCCCCCATCCTCTTTAACTGTTTGCCTGTGCTGTTCCGAGGCAGAGCATTGCTCCTCCTTTCCCATTGGACGGGGTGCTCGAGAGTCCAAGCTGAAGATGGGGCAACCGTTGCCTCCCACCCAACTCTGCCGCATCACTTAGCTCAGATTTAATTAACTCCAACCAGCCTCTCTCCGGGACTGACGGCTGCAGCGGACTGCCCACTGGGGGTTTCTGATCATGTAGTGGACAGGAATACAAACGAGGACCTCAAGCTGAAGGGAAAGCAAATCACAAGCTGGTGATGGTGATGCCACGGCTGGTGGAATACATAGAAAACAGCAGGATTTTACCCTTCGCTTAGGGCCAGGGCTTTTTTCACACTCATCCCTTTATTCTTCCAGTATCCCTAACCTCCCTCCTCCTAGCTTCCTCTCTGATTTCTCACTCCTGTGCCTAATTAGGCCCTACAGTTAAACAATGCTCTCTGCTTCCGAGGGTCTTACTTTACAAAGGAAAGAGGGAGAGTACAGAGGGGGAGATTCATATTCTACTCAAAGAAAACTATTAAAAAACTCTGCTGACACGCCATATTTCACCCCTGGCTCTCTTGCTCCACTTGCAGTAGAAGAGACACGCATGCACACACTCCGCCTGATAACCCAGTATGTTCTATGTGCTTCAATATCGCAGGGTGGTCCAACGCTCTATTTTCAGGCATGTGAGAGTGGCATCTCCATTTAAAACGACTGCCTCCGTCTGTTCCGGCCCACCTTCTTCCTGGATACCAAGTGATCCATGAGGACTCCTCCACTACACTGTCAGCAGCCTGACAAATGTGCTACGCCTGCAAAAAGCTTGTACAAGCACAAAGATATCTGGACTATTTATCTTCTTGCTGGAAAAAATTTATCAGAATATGAAAGCATATCAACCGCATCCATTTTGTTTGGAATCAAATCTGACAATAACCGAGTGACACTGGGCAGATGATAGATGGGGAAATGTAGGGGAAAAACAGAAAATAGCAATTTCACACTGAAATTATTTCATGTTCAATATCCGGTTGGTTTCCTTCCAGCTATTCACATTTCAGTTGAGGGGAAGCAATTCTGCAGTTTGATGCGCCTTGAAATAGCTGTGGTCAGAGACACATCACCGACTAAAAATCAGCAATAAAATGTTTTTCTGATGGATCACTTTTAGTTAGACCTCGAATTTATCAGTTCTACCATTCATACACACTTTGTGCTTATTCAGTGACCTGTTATTCCAACAAGTATATTGTAGTAAAGTATGTCTGACTGTTTTGTGCTAACACAGCCCCTCCTGGGACTTGGGGCTGGATCTGAAGAGCTTCAAAATGGCAAGAAAATGTTAATCAAAGGTAATATTTTGATATTTTTCAAACAAATGATTTTACAGGAGGCATCAAGGCACAGAAGGTTAGTGTGTGTTCCATGAAGCATGAAGATTGCTGGTTTAGCTCGCCGTGTTGACCAGGATCTTTCTGTGTAGAGTTTTCCTGGTCTCCCTGTGCCTGCCTGGGTTTCCTCTGGGGACTGCTGTTTCCTCCCATGGACCAAAAACATACTTGTTAGGTTGACTGGTAACTCTTAGATGCCTGTAAGTATGAGTGTGAGCGTGAATGGTTATCTGTCTCTCTATGCAGACCTGTGATTGACTGGCGACCAGTTCAGGTTGTACCCCGCCTCTTGCCCAATCACAGCTGTGATAGGCTCAAGCCCCACATGACCCCTAAAGGGAGAAGCCGTAGAGGTAATGGATGGTTTGATCAATGATTTTACATATCTTTATATTTTTTTCTATAAAAATATAATAAATGGTTGTCAAAATACAGGAACGATGAACTTTAATATGATTATAGTAATAATCAAGCCATGCTCACTATGTTTGATACCACAGTGACAAAAATAAGTCACAGACAACCAAAATCAGTCAATTTGATTTTGCATTTTGCCAAACACCATTAAACAGGTCAAACGATATGTAATATAGCCACTTACCATTATTTGGAGGTAAAGCCCTGGTCAACGTCTACAGCCAATCAGTTACTGTTACACTTTGACCAGGAAATTCCCAATAACAGAGTGAGTTGCATCTTTTACTGTGGAATATTTTGGCAGTATTTTGATCCAAAAATTGATATAACATTGTTTTGTGTCCATTTTTTTTATTTTAATATTTATTTATTTATGTATTTTTTCAATCCTTGTTGACTTCATTGGTCAGGCCTCTCCGTCTGATAGTAGGTTGATCTCAAGTTTGGTCGTGATGGCGTGCACAGTACGGCAGCATCCACAGATATGCATCAGGAAAGCTCCTTTGATGATCAAACAGCTGATGTCACTTGGCTCCATCCAATTCTCTTTACTGTCAAATGTTAGTTTCTTGATTTCTTGAAACCAAGTCTTGTTACCCGGAGAACTCCAGTAGAAACCTGGATACTGTGTCATGAAAATCCAGGTTTCTGACAGCTTTTTGCCAACCTTACAGGCACCTGCATAAATAAGATGGTGTGATCAGAAACAAGGATACAGGTATTTATCATGTATACAGGGAGGCTAATATTCAAGTTTCTCTATGTGCATGTTTACATCTGAACATTATCAAAACCAGGACAGTGCTCAAAACCAGGACACTCAGGTCCATGTAAATTCTTAGTCCCTGTGTATCAGGATTCAGCTACAAAATCCAGTGAGATGTTTTTTTGACCACTGACAAGTAAAGGGATGTTAGTAGGTGGGATGTATTACGCAGCAAGTGAAAATATTGTCCTCAAAGTTGATTTTTTAAGCAAAAAAAATAGTCAAGTGTAGGGATCTGACAGAGTTTGACAAGGGCCAAATTGCTGTGTCTAGGAAACTGCAGCTTTTGTGGGGTGTTCCTGGTCTGCAGTGGTCAGTATCGATCAAAGTGGTCCAAGGAAGGAACAGTGGTGAACAGGCGACAGGGTCATGGGCAGCCAAGGCTCATTAATGCACGGGGGGAAGGCTGGTCTGTGTGGTCTGATCTAAGAGATGAGCTACTGTTGCTCAAACTGCTGAGGAAGACAATACTGATTCTGATAGAAAGATGTCATAGTACACATTGCATTGCATTTTTTTTGCATATGGGGCTGTATAGCCATAAACCAGTCAGAGCGGCAGGTGTGGTTCATAATGTGATGCTTGATCAGTGTACATGCATAGCAAGATGTAGGTTGTATTCTCATCATTAAGACTTGAAAAAAGCACTGCGATGGCTTTTTCTTCTATTTCCAGGCAAACTTCAAGTCAAATTTTTATTTTAAATATGCTTATGTGAGAGTATCGCCAATCTTCTCATTCCACATACTTCACAGAAATAACACACTGCCAAACACATCAACACAGTCGCTGACAGCTGACAGCCTTGCATCAACGCTTGTGATTTTTGCCGAGTAATCTTTGCTCAAATCATCTTCTCAAAGCCTGTCCAAAGTTGTAAATTCCTTCAGTTTCAAACAGAGCTCGATGCAAGCGTAAAAGCTTGATGGTCAATGTGACAAATGGAGATTGGACAATCATAATTATGCCCTTTTGTGACCTACTATTTTACTTGACAATTTTTAACATCAACTATTCCCCTGACTTGAGTAAAATGAGCAGGCAGCAATTATCTGACTTGATTAATATGTTTCATTACTTCACAGGTCTGCACATTATGTTTAATCTCACCTTTCTTTACACTGGGGTACTCCTTTTAGCCTTGACACAGAGCTTATTCCTGGATGACAAAAGAAACGGGATACCTGCCAGAGCTGCTTTGACATTCACTGTCACTGTACTACCATACTGTACCGAGTCATAGCACATTTTTCACTCTTCTGTTTCTCTCGGTGAGCAGCAGCTCGTTGCCTTGCTGAGCACATTAATCCTGTGGGATGTGGCCCGTTAGAATCATTTATTCACAGTTGGGGCTAAAGCGTGGACGAGTCAAAGGTCAGTACTTGGCCATTCATATCACCATAACCCTGGGGCTTTTCCATCAATGTATGCTCTCTCTCCGGGTGAGAGCATACAAAGGTCAAGGCACGCGTTGTTGAGAGGAGCGCTTTCTGCAATTTTCTGGTCACTGGTATCTCAAGCAATGCTGTCACAGTTGGGTTAACATGTGCCAGATGGTGCATATTTCCATCCAAATTCGCTAACAGAGATCACACTCTGGCAGCACTGGTCATTTATGCAACCCAAGGGTTATCCAAGATCATGTATTGTTGTTTGTGTCATGATTTAAGGTAAGACAACTTGTTATTTAGTTTTCTTTTTTTGAACATGAGTAGAAACACTGAGAATGATATAAAGGCAAGATGGCAAACCCCTTAAGGAGATTATGAAAAAATTAAGAAAATCTTTATGTAAAATGACTCGTACAGCATATGCGTGACCCATTCCAGTAAACAGCATTAGCCTTAAGCTGTAGCCATCCTGCATAAGCATGCAATACTGTTTCTTCTACAGGTCAAGCACTGCAGTACACAGTAACTCTGAGGCTAAATGCTCATTGGGTATTCATTGCCAGGGAGCTGCCTATTCATAAGCAGGAGAACAATAAGGCTACGACACAGCAGCTGAATATCTGAATAGCCTGAAGAACAACTCACATGATTTCACATAATTACTGCCCATGGATGCCTATTCAACATGGAGGCAAAAAAAGTACTCTTGGCAGGACATGAACAAGAAAATAAAAATTGGGTTTCTGTCTTTAGAAAGACGACATGTCTTGAGCAGTATTGCTTTTTGCAGAGTAGAGGCAATTACTTAAATAAAGCACTTTGTCACAACTGTAATTTTCAAATTTGTGATGAGATTTTAGTCACTGTATCTGTAGGAAATACAGCTGATTGATAGTTATTGTTATACCATTGCAACTGTGACTTGTGTTCTGTAGCTGCAGGATGTGCAAAGACAGTCTTGTGACCCAAAGCACATTGTCAAATGGACACTTTTCTTGTCTCCTTGACGTATGCACCATAAAAGTTTGCCTGACCATTAGCAGTCAGAGAACTGACCACCTGGTATGTAGAGTCCATATGTCCACTGCATGTAAAAATGTCACTACGGACTGTGTTGTGCTTGTACCTGCACATTCAGTGGGGGTGCACAATATTATCTGAGCAATATAGCTTTTGTCAGAAAATTGCTAAAAAACGAGATTATCAGTATCAGCATGTATGAAAACTTTGGCTAACGTTTTGGCAAATATTTGTGCAGTACTTATTGGCCATATAGCTCTATAGATATAGATTACATATTGGCAGAATGTATGAATGTACCATAATGGGTTGCCTGGTCATTACTGAATGTCCAACTTTAAAAATCAAAAGTATCATTCATTAAAGATGCAATGCTATTTTCACATCTTTTCGAAACAGATATAGACTGTCAACATGAAAGCAACACATCAGTTTCATGTGGAGGCTTTGTGCTCTTGACACATAATGTTGGTATCAGCAATAATGAGTTCTTAATGCATCCCTGGTAAACCGTGAACTGAAAGGGGGGCTGAACAAATATTCAAGTTTAACACAAATTCATTGCACCTAAAGTTACTGCCAAGTCACTGTCTGACTCAGTCATGTCTAAATGTAATGTGGGCAATATTCTCTAAGGTTCAATACAATGTGACATGCCCTTTAAAAAAACTGTTTTGTGATGTCAACAAGGCTTGTTGGGCATGTTCTAATTTTGCATCCAAAACACCTTCTCAACCTTTCATGGCCCCTCTACTCATGATAATATCACTACTGTAATATCTACTCATGATGCCTCTGCTCCATCGCATGGATGAGCCTGTGCCTGGTGCACTGCTGTTAGCTTGGTGTGCTGCAGGCTTTAACATATAAAGCTCATCCCTGCAATCCTTGAGGAAAAGGTCCTCTATAACATTTTTAGGCTTTTCTCAGGGATGCTCTCCATGTTTGCTCACAGCTATCCAATGGCAGCATGCAGCTGGGCATAGCAACAATTTAATCTAGCGGCTGTAGCAAAATGTAAGTCACAATCCCTCCCTATGATTTTTTCTTTTCACATGATGTATGTCATCATGCTGACTCATACTGACAGCTGCTTGCCTTTACACCTCATCATTAACTTTCATTTTCAACTTATAAACAAATCATGTGTGTAGCTAACACTTGAAGGCTGTCAATGGCTATCCATGTTTCCAGAGACAACCAGAGTGTTATAAGCACTTGTTGAAGCAGCACTGATGAAAAGACTGTTTGCAGGAACCCAACAAGCATTGTGCTGCATATTTCAAGATGTACCATGTCTGAAACATTTTTTGGTACATTTTTGGGGCCACTAAACACATGTTTAATTGTGTTGTTCATCCCGCAAATGCACAATTCTTACAAGTTGTACCTCGTTGTCAAGGTGACTAATCAGGCTTTCCAACAATGTAAAACACAGGCAGAAAAAAATGACTGAAATAACATTTTCAAAAACTTGTTGAGAAGTCTATAATGAAAACATAAATGCGCAGACCTTGGGCATACACTTAAATACTATAAAACATCAGGTTACTCGCAAAATTATCTCCCTCCTGTTCTGTTTCCCTCACTGATTTTTCTGTGCAAGATGATGTATTAGCACATGTATATACAAAGATAGTATGTATTTAACATAAATAATATGTTATTAGTGTTCAGAAACTGATTATTGGGGAACTGCATAACAACTTTGACCACAAATATCTGCAAAACAAAAAGTGATCAGGTGTATTCATCATTGTCATGTATTGATCATACTGAAATACAAAGTAGGGGTGTAATGATCCATTCAAATCAATGGAAACTCAAAACATAGATCAACATCGTCATCTTCAATGCCTTTCACCGCTTCCGCCCAATAGCGCCTCGTTCTGAAGTTTCAACTTTACAGGGCTCTGAAGTCTCACGCATTCAGTGTATGAGACGCGCACCTTTTCGCTCTCTCACACACCACACCCAGTATTTCTCCTGCTTTAAAATGTACTGTGTAGCGCCCACCGAGTAACACCGCTATATGCTAACGTGTAGCAACACGCTCTTAGCATCACAGAGCTAAACGGGAGCTTGACGTGTCAGCCAATCAGAAAATAGCACTGCTGTATCCGGGTAAGATACGGTCGATCTGACCGCCGAGGTGCATGCTGCACACACTCGACGGGAGTAATCACAGGAGTACAGTAAGTTATCTCATCATTTGATTTTGTAGCGCACTGATTAATGAAATTACTTATTGTATGAAAGGAAAACAGTGAGAGCTTGTTCTTATTCTTTCTCCACACCTACCATTAAACAGTGAAGCAAAGTCTAAAAACACCTGACTACTAATTAACCCAATTTTTATTTTAAATATGATTAGATCATACAGATGTTTATAATCCTTTATAACCTATCATACCCAAAGGTCAGCACATCATTTCACATTTCAGGAGTAAAACTGTCAAAACTTAGAAAGTGCTTTGTATTTCTTTCTTGCTTTAGGTGAAATGTAGCTGATTGTGTTAAATGTGTGCATAATATCGTCTTAAATCGATCGAAGGCCCCTTAATCGTATCGAATCAAAATTGAATCTCGGCAGACTTTGTGACATCGGCAAATACTGTATCGTTGTCCAAAGAATCGATATTGTATCGTATCGTCATAACTGGTGAGTTACACCCCTAGTACAAAGCTCTGTGTTGAAAATCAAACTTGAGTATGAAATCATTTATTAGTCCACATATTTTCATGTACTCAGTTTGGGTTTTAATTGGAAGGAGTAGCTTTGTGTTTTTTTTTGTTTGTTTGTTTTTTTAAAGAGTAAACAATTATTTTAGGATATATTGACTGGTAGGCATTTTTAGCCCAACTCTATTTTATGCATTTTGATTAATGTCTAAACTAAATCTTATACTAGTGAATAATACTAATACTGAAGAAAAAAAAAAACATCCAAAAGGTCACCTTCATCCCTACTAGCAGTCAGTTCTAATTAGTACCAATATTGAGGGTGGGTCACATTGTTAGTTCCTGCCAACTCCTGCAAACTGATCCAAACCCTCTTCTCTGTAAAACTCCTGAAGGGTCCCACTGGAGAGATTGATGGTGAGAAGGAGAGACTGGCTCGATTCTTAAAGGAACTAGTTAGGCTCTGTGCCATTTTGCGGTCTCACATTTAAAGTACTTTTGCTGTGATTTCAGATTCACTCTGCAGCACTCCTGTCAAAAGCAACAACGTCAGCACTGCTGCTGTTGGGAATTTTGTCCTCTTCTCAGCCACCTCTGTGGTGCATCTTCACACTGACACTGCTGCCTCCTTCTATCTTTTATCTTTGGCAGTGATTGTACTTTCATTAGAACAGTGCAGTGTCATGCACTCTTTGCCATTTGTGGATGCCTATGGGGCCGTAAAGCAGAAACAATGATGGGAAGATGATAGACTTTGATAACTATGGCTTGGATTCTCCCTTCATCCAGAACACTGAGTGCTCGAGCATATGAAAGGATATGTTCCATCCTGGAAGCATGTCTGACTGAAAATACGCTTCAAAATCAGTGGTGATTTCTTTAACACCTCGGATTAGCATTTACTTTAAAGGTTCAGGGTAGAGCTGCCAAAATATAAAATTATCAATCCTGATAAATGTGTAATTTTGATAGCTAATTGTGATTAATCACAGCCATCACTGAAATTTTAAAATGTAATAATTTTACAATCTTAAAATCCAAAACTTTGAAGTCTCTTGACGTGTGAAGTTAATCTTATCAGTGTATTTGCTTGTGAATCAATAGAGATAAAGAGATAGATTTAATATTTCTTAAATTTATATATTTAAATTTTAGCTGCTCTATTTCACCAATGTGCTACGAAACTAAGGATGTACAGTTTAATCAGTTTAACACTGGTATCTGCCATAACCAATACTTTTAACAAACATTTCCCATCAGCAAATTAATTGGGATGTGCCAATGTCATTTGCAGATCTTAACTGTTTGTTTCCAACCAACTGATTGCTTGTATCAGGTACTCTTATCTGCTAAATGAGAGCATCTCTAATCTGTTTGGCATCAGTTTTGGCAACCAGCTAGATAATTCATTCGTTCATCGGTATCAATATCAGGATTAATTCTAACAAAATAAGTGCATCACCCTCTGATACCATGACTTAAATGGAACTTGCTTGATATGTGAACCAGCCTTTAACTTTTTTATTGAATTATAAAAATGTGCAGGTACAAAATTACTCATTTGACATCAAATAATCCCTGCTTAATGTGACAGCAATTGCTCTTTAAAGATTTCCAGTACAGTTCTGCACACTGTGAAAAAAGTAAAGGTTTACAATTAAGGCCATTTCTTTACTCAAAACCTGTCAGTGAATTTGCTTAAGCTATGCAATTTTCATCACACCTTGCTCCTCTATTAAAGGTATAAAATTACTTTCATTTTGAAAGATAATAAACTTTTGGAAGGTAACAACATCATCTTAACCCAGGAAAGAAAAAAATTGCTGTAGATGTAAAAGTACTTGACAAGAGCTCAGCAGTATAGTTGGACAGAGTATGTTCATGATCACTAATGAAACAACATAAAAAAAAAAATCACAGCCAGTCTCACACACTGAGTACCCCTCATCCATCTCTGTCCTCAGTCCGTCTAAGATGCTTTTTAAGAGATCGGTGTAGTCCTTGTGTCGGCCCAGCCTGTTCTGACTGGTTGTCAGGTCTATACTCTGCAGTAATTGGTCAGCATCTCATATTTAAAGGATAAGTTCGGTTTCTACAGCTTTTACATAGTTTATAGAATGAAGTAGAACAATATACTCACCCAGAAGGCTTTCCTGATCCAAACAGTACTTCGGGAGATATTTAGATCCAAAATCAAGCGGCGGACATCCGTAAAATGGTAGCAGACGGGGCATGTATAGCCGCTCCTTAAACTGCATTAATCGTCCAAAAACTCATTAGTTTCACCAACATTTCATCATGGTCCGCTCGCGCTACTCCTCCACGACAGTCCGGTGTCACTCCACCCATGTTTTTGTGACTGTGCTGACCTCTGAACTGAAAAGTTTCTTTCCGGTTGCGTGCATGCGCAGTACGGCTCATTGTTTCAGCGACGAGCGGTGGCTACACAATAACTTTCTTCTTCCAGTTTTGTGAAAAATGGACGAATATCTATCGGATGAAGATGTTGTGGACGAGAACTTTGAATATGATGGGTGTCCTTACAGTTTCGAGCCAGAGTATACAGATGAGGAGCTCATCGAAAGGAGGACGCGGAGGCAAGAAACTTTTCAGTTCAGAGGTCAGCACAGTCACAAAAACATGGGTGAAGTGACACCGGACTGTCGTGGAGGGGTAGCGCGAGCGGACCATGATGAAATGTTAGTGAAACTAATGAGTTTTTGGACGATTAATGCAGTTTTAGGAGCGGCGCTATACATGCCCTGTCTGCTACCATTTATACGGATGTCCGCCGCTCGATTTTGGATCTAAATATCTCCCGAAGCACTGTTTGGATCAGGAAAGCCTTCTGGGTGAGTATATTGTTCTACTTCATTCTATAAACTATGTGAAAGCTGTAGAAACCGAACTTATCCTTTAAGGTCTCAGCATTCATTCTACAGTCAATGGTCTGCAATGGGCTTCCCGTCCATGGGAAATCAAGCAGCTACAGCCACTGTTTACAGGAGGAGAGGGAGAAGTCTTGATGGCAAAGACTTTTTGTCTTGCATACAGAAGTACTCTCTCCTGTAGAAAAGACATTTAAAACTCACGAAGGACGTATAGAATAATAATTGAAAAAAAAAAAAAAAAAAAACACAATAGAAGCAGCAGAATCCTTATTTTCCAGCACTGTAAATGAAGGGAGAGGTCGCAATGATGATATGCTGTGTTAGTGAAATTTCAATCAAATTAACTAAAAATGTGTACAGAGCTTGTAATAAAAGCTGAAAGCTGTTATGTGTTCATCTCCAACATTAATTTATTGTGAATAACACTGACACCCCAACTTTATACCATTTATTTTTAGGCTTATTCAAGATCTTTCTTTTTAGAAGAGGGTTTGTTCAACATTGGCGGATGTAGGCTCAGGTTGACAGCTCTAACCTGTCTGGTCAGACAGGTCTTTTTATTTCTGCACAATATGTGTTATACAATCTAAAGAAGGTGTCAGCTGAGGCAGCTAGCTGTAAAATGGGGTCAGTCTACTTGTCACATAGCCATAGGTACTATGCACACATGCATTTCCATGCTACCTGCTGGTGGGAAACATTCTGTAAGTTTTTTAGCTCTTCAGATCAGTGCTTTAACAGTAAGTCTTTTCTTCTGATGTCAGAGCTGAAGAAACACAAACTCTTTTTACCATCTGACTCAGCTCATAGATGTGAGAAAATGTCAGTCAACTCAAAGGTCTTTTAGTCAACAAAGCTTGTACCATGTTACATAAAATGAAATGATGCTACAAAAGTTTGGAGGAAAAAATGGTGCACTTATAGTACTTAAATGTGACTGTACAGTTTAAGTGGTTGAGGTTCTTAAGTGCCATGATGAAGCCTATATTTCCATCACCTGACCCTGTGATGCAACATGAAAAGGTCTCTCTGGAGGTGTGATGCACTTGAATTTCGCCCTCAAGTTTAGACTAATGCTTTGTAAAAAACACTTCTCAAAGAGGTCAGGGCTTTCGTGAATGCAGGCTTTCTCAGAGAAGTTTGTTCCTGGTGTAAATGCAGCCACATTTCTGTCATTGCATAGCACCCCAGGCAAATACCACGCTCTCTACCTGCGCAAAAGAAGCAGAAAACCTAAGTGTCAGGGGAGTATTTGGAAAGCTTAAAAGCACCAATGCTCGCCTTAGTCTCTGTGACTCGCTTTTCCCCGTTCTACAACCACAAAGGCTGATTTCCTCAAATGAAAGGTACAAAAAATTGTTTTAACTCCAAAATGTCACCACAAATGTTGAGTTGGGTAAGAGTTTTTGACGCATCATAAAAGATAAAAGGTTTGTATTTTTTTTTTAACCACATTTTTTTACCACAATGCAACACAGAGCTCGATGTGTGAAGAAAAGGGTAAGTAATACAGTTGGGTGCAACAAACTCCAACACACTATCTGCATACAAAATTTAGGAGCATCTTTGTGCACATTTTGTCAGAACTTTTTCTTAGTTTTGTGTGTTTAAGATATCCATCCATCCTTACAAACACAAGTGGTCATCTTCCAACACTTATTCCATACAGAGTTGCAGGGGCTAGTTTCATGGTCAAGAGGTGGGGTACACCCTGAGTGCTTTTTACCTGTAGGAGGAAGTAGGAGTACCTGGAGAGGACCAGTGTATGCACTTGAGAAGATGCAAACTCCACATAGAAAAGGCTTTGCATAAGACTGAACCCTTCCTGCTTTGTGATAACAGGGCTGTTCACGGTACAACTGTGGGGCCCATACTGGGGAAGTTTTATCCAACTCAGAGATCATGTTGTTATTATTTTCAATGAAATGCTTTGGCAATAATGCCCAACATTTATGCCAATAAAGCTGTTTGGCAATCTGCTCTTGATTTCTCATCCTCCTTTTCCCTCTCATTTCTGGTAAGAAACACATGTACAAACATATATTTATGGAAAAACTGGAAAGAAGCAACTTTCTCAGATCAAACAGACTGTCTATTAAGTCTGAAAATAGAGAAGTAAGTGAGTGTAAAATTGTGGAAGTTAAAAATGGCGATCCAAAATCTAAATAAAGTCCATCTGTAATAGAGCTGGGCGATACGGCATTTTTTCAATATCTCAGTATTTTTAGGCCATATCACAATATACAATATATATCTCTAGATTTTGCCTTCGCCTTGAGATGATGCTTTGATGCATACAATCAAACCAGAATGATAATACTTCTGATTTCTGATTCTGAGTAACAGTAAACAGACTTTTCCACTGAGATCGACAGTTCTGCAAATAATAAAATATGTAAACAAAGAGTGCATCTCTTTGTGCAAATTTCAACATCCCTGTAAACAGCAGCGTGTGGACGAGGAGTGGTGGCTCTCCTCTCTGCTCTGACTGGGGCTGCTGTGAGACCGACCACCTGAGAGTGCTGAGATGGGGCTCACCGTGGCACCAGCCAATCGATGAGGACAGTAACTGCAGAAAGACACGTGCTTACACGAGTGTCGAAAGTGCCCGAAAAGTCACCAGAAAAAGTATCTAGAATTGTCGCTAGTTGCTTTTGACACAAAAAGTCTCCAAGATGGTTTGAAAAGTTGTTAGATTTAGCAAGAAAGTTGCCGAGTTAGCCGCACTGGAGTGGAGGGGCAGGAGGGGTGGTTGTCAGGTCACAGAGTGAGGAGGCAGAGCAGAGAGGCTGTGTGTGTGAGACATGGACACAGGGAGAGGAGAGGAGATATAGGTGTGAACTTGCATCCCATGGCAACAAATGTATTGCTATTTTAACGCAAAATGAACTATATCGATAAATGGCACTTTCCCGTGATAGATTGCATATAGAAATATATGGATATAAATGAAAATATCGCCCAGACGTAACCTGGAATACATTCTCTTTAACATTACAGATATTAAGGTAATCAAAATTGTAAAATGGAAGAATATTCTTTGTTCTTATGTTTAACAGTACCAAAACAGTATAAAGACAACTTTAAGCGTAAAACTGACTTATTAAACTAGAGTAAAGCAAATAAAACACTCAAAAAACAGGTAAAATTGAGCACTTGTTTTATTAAAACATCATCCTGCAGACAATATGTTGGGTAATGATGAAATTAACAGAGCTGACACTGCTAGCTTTTGGCTCAAATGTCAGTTTAATATATGAAATCATAATTTTGTGCTGAATGTGTTTTATTCCTCTCTATGCAGTTGTAAAATCTGATACAGCTTCAATACAACTGAATGTCCCATTTTTTAGATCAAAACACTAATACTAGTGATGCCTTCTGTTTATTCCATGGCATTCGTACAACGCCTTTTGTTTACTTTCAGGTTTAAGTGCATTTGGGCAGCAAGGCAGCAGCAGCTGTTAAAAAACTCTGTAGTTGTTACTAGTTAACATCTGGTGCTGGCTGATTTATCTAAATTCAGCCCTTACGCATTCACCCCTGCAAGACATACGAGGCATGGCCATTGAATAATGAGACTGCACTCATGAGTGTAAAACCATGTGGTCTACAGTCACAGTGTTAAATAATGAAGGTTGGGTATTCACGCTTAACTGCTGTAAGTTTCTGACAGGTGACATCTTCAGTTCACTGCTAGCTACTGATTGTAGTGCATGTGGTTTTGCTAAGGTGTTGGAAAATGAAAAGTGTGTGCCAAAGTTGTCCCAAAACTTCTGACTGCTGACCAAAGGGAAAATGCATGCAGAATTACCAAGACGCTTTGGAACAAACTGAGGGAAACCCAAATTTCTTTTAGGAGGAGTGATTACATTCAAATTTTAATGCAAAATTTGCTGAATTTACTTGTTATCAACGGAGAACATTTCTGCTTTCATTCTTCAATCTGTTGAAGTTTCAATAATTTTTTATGAGCATGGACATCGAGGACGTTCATTGTCTTGGACATCCTCTCTGCCTTCACAAAGTCTTTTTTGCCCATTTGAACATTTGCCTGTGACATGCAGTGTTCCCTATAAACCTCAGTTAATAATTTAAAAAAGCTCTATTGTGATGTTCAATTTCACCAAAAATCTCAAGTTAAAATGTTGCTCAACTTTCGAGTGAATCGTTTTCCGACGCCTTGGATAAAACACACACTACAAACAGTATCTAGCAGTACCTTGTATGTGATTAAATGTTTAATTAATCACAAAGCCAAATACGATTTTTAAAAATATGTTGCCAGCATGTATCTAAAGCTTTATAAGGTACCAAAAAAATCACAGAAAGCAAAGAAAGATTCTAAATCTTCAGTTATATTTTTAAACAAAAGAAAGTGAGCACTGTCTGAATTGCACAAAAAATTGGCAAATATTTGGAAAGTGAGTAGAGCTGACATGGAGTGAGAGAAGTCCTTGCTCATCATCTGCTCTGTCCCTTTTTTATACAAATGTTGTCAACATATTTAAGTAAATTAGACAGTGTAAAAGAGTTGCCTGTAATATTTGATGATCAAAATAAATAAATAAATTAGTAGTTACCCAATGTTGGGTGTGCCGGTCTTCTTTTTTGTTACCATTGTATAAAACAGGTATGAAATGTTTTTTTTTTTTTTTTTTTTTTTTTTTTACTTATGTTAATAGTTTGAAAACTAAACATTTCAAGTACATTATCTTATGGTCAAAAGCATTTTACTGTTAGTGGTTCTTACTGTACACGGTCTTTTTGCTAAGCATTAGGCTATGCATCTGTTCTGTTTAAGTCAAAATCAATATAAACAATATAAACAATATCACTACAAATGGCAGACACAGTCTTACCCTTTATTTCTTTTAAAAATATTCTAATATATCGTAAAGACTGGATAAATTGTCCAGCTCTGTGTGTAAGCATAGATGAATGTTCCTCTTCAGTTCACCGCCTCCCCTCTGTTAGATTCTGGGAAGTATCCTGGCATGTGTAGCCACTCTTGAAGGGTGTTCTTGTCTGAGCTCCGAGGCTACGCTCTGAAGGAACAGGCAGTCAGTAGACAATCACAGAGGAGCTCAGTGCGTCCATTAAGGCTGTCAGTTAGCAAAGGCCTTGATTAATTGCACACTGCATAGTGGCAAATTAAGGCTGGTCTCAAGCCCCCCCTCCCTCAATAATTAGTTAAGAATAGAGTGCCAGGGAGAGGAGGGTGAATTGTGGGTGTCCAGCAGCACCAAGGCCGTCGCACATGTAATAAAAGGTCTCACACTGTGTAAGCACGGGCAATAACAGTGTGTGTGAGGGTGAGGAGTGTATTTGCATGCAGAACTGCGGCCAGTGTGAACGACTGAAGAAGTAATGATGTTGCTGATGGTGCATACATTTCTTTCTGCCCTCTGTGACTCTTGCTTGTACGCTGCATAGTGTAAGGTGTGTGCAGGGAATGAATACAACCTTCTGCTGTAGACTTTGATTGCTCCTGCACATGTATATTTTATTCTGTGTGTATGAAAAGAGCAATGCAAATACCACAGTAAATCACAGGTGACACTTCCCCTGTTCTCCCCGGCAGCCAAACGTGTGTTGTGCTGGATCACAAGCAAACCCCGCCTTTTTCTGTGACATTAATGCTGCCGAGGTTACACCTGTCTCTTCGGGGTGAGAATATCACATCACTCCGGGTGCATTATGTGAAAGGTCTAACTGCTGCCAGGGAGTATTTAACCCCAGAGCTAGGGATGTGCATGTGTGCATGGACCAAGAATCACATCTCCGTATTTATTCAGTTTGTAACAGTCAGTGTTAATTTTGTCAACTAATTATTTTCATCATAGTTTTCATCAACAACTTTCCCCTGACGAAAACCAGACTGTAACAAAAAAAACAAGTGTACATTGACAAAAACTAAAACTAAATTAACTGACATTTTTGTCAACAGATAAAGACAAGACTAAAATGTTTGACACAGATTCAATCCAATCAGACCTAATATTGTCATGTAGAAAGTAGAGACAGGTTAGAAATCACAGCTAATTTGGTTGTGTGGAAAGGTTGGATGAGTTAAGAAGGACATCCAGTCCCAACTGCCTTAACTTCATGGTGGCAGGATCCAAGTGTAAAACGTGACTTCATAAATTCAAGGAAACATAAAAAATGCCTTACGCTTTGCAATTCATATTTTAGTCGACTAAATTTACTGTAGATTTTGTCGACTAAAATGTTGTGAAATTTCAACAACTAAAACTAGACTAAAATCAAAACAAATTACATGACTAAATTATGACTAAAACGGAAAGATATTTTAGGCAAAAGACTAAAACTAAATTAAAAAGTGCTGTCAAAATTAACACTGGTCACAGCACAATAATTATTAAGTTTAGTACAATTCCAGAAAAAAAGAAGCAAAATACTTGTTTTATACCAACCAAAATGTCCTGAGCAGCAAATATTAGTCAATTTTTCATTACTGAAATCAGAGATTACAAACCAACTTTTACACTGTGTTTTTGGTACTTCTGTTTGTCTTTCTTTACTGCACCCAAGCTTCCCACTTGTAGCTATGTTTTTGATAAATTGTGTTTACAATTTGATTTCACTGATGCTTCATGAGGATCGCTTCCACACACATGGATTAAACTTTCCAACTGGAGTTACAAATCTATTTCATGCCAAACTGCAGAAGCCAATATGAGTTAAAATTCCCTGACTCCTTGGGAGGTGATCAAGCCAACCGCCACCAGACCCATTAACATTTCAAAAGTGTTTTTTCTCTACTCTAAAGAAAGGATCTAACAATATGTGCCAACAATGTTGTTAAAAAGCTGCAATCCAATGTTATTTTGGCTAAATTAATTCCAAACGAACTGCAATTGAATCACATGAAAGTTGGTTTTATTCACTAAGGTGATCAACAGATGATATGGTCAACAGATGAAAGGGGTGTTACCATGAATGCTAAAGAGGAAGAAATGACTGTGGAAATGCTGGACAGAAATAAGTGATGCAGGAAGTAATTTATGAAAATTGATGTCTTCACTGAAAATATATAGAAATTTAAAGTTGTCACCAGAGGTACAAACTGTTTGTTAGACACTATTCCCCACAGCTTTCAAGATTGAGCCCATGTAGCTGTGGAAAAATAGCCAGCGTGACGACAAAAGCAGCTGGAGACTCCCGAGTGGCACTTATGTCAGCATGCTAGGACTGCTATGATGAGTCAATACTGCCATAAAGTATAGAAATTGGTCTACAGTTACTGTTAATGCATTGGCCATGTAAGATAATGTTTTTCTGTAATGAACCTGGAGGGAATGACACAAAGGACTTTTTTAAATCAAACTGTTGGCTCATCATTTTCCTGAAATGCATCGTATAGAGTAACAAAAACATCATCTCCCTTTAGTCTCTAAAAGTTACCCAGTATAACAAAAGGTGGGTTTTAACAGTGCATTAGAGCAACAGGAGTAAAAATGAAAAATTACAACCATAGCAAATGTGTTCATAAAACAGAGTAAGTGTAAATTGATGTGGAAAGTAGTGGGCTGGAAGGGCCATGGTGCTCTGTAACCTCACTATATTGTTTCTGAGCTGGGTGGGAATCTCAGAAGAACAGCAGTAATCACAATGATCAAATAAACACCCTCAAATTCTCATTTACTCTTCCCTTCTTCTTGATTTTCAACCTGCCTACATGTCTTTGGTGACTTGTAATATCAAACAATAAGGAAAAAGTGGTAAATCACTGCAACTCTAGGTCTATGAAAGTTCATGTTTCCTTAGGTTGATTCAACATCTGTGTTTAATTATTTGACATACAACACCTGCTTTAAGTCAGGTTATAAGAAGCTCCACTGTGTTACGTATTTAAGGTTACTGCAAATCCTCCCCTCTTCAAGAAATAGTTTAAAGGTCAAAACTGACTTTGTAATGAAGCAGCCTGGCAAGATTTACTTTGACAGCAGAGTCAACAGATGACCTGTTAGAACCGACAATCTTAAAAAGCAACTTTTTATTGTTTTAGCACATATTTGGATATGTAGGGTATTAACTGACCACAGCTGCGAAATAACCCAGTCCTTTGTATGTGGTCCACAAATCTGACAGTCTGTTCAGAACCTGGACTCATTGTGATGCCCCAGTGAGCCATTACAATAATACCTTGTACTGACTGGTATCTCGACCCATTTATCTGCCTCCACGGCAATGTAAGCACACAGACTCATAGAGGCACAGCATCAGGAAGAGAAGGAAGAGGAGATACAAGTTTTGTTGGATTTAAAGAGAGAACACCAAAACGGAGCGTTCTGTGGAAGGCTGTTTAAAGCTGGTTTATGGAGAGTCCAAATCTCCCTCTGGTGATCTTTTTTTGATCAAAACATGGCACATACTGTTTATTTCATTTAAACCACAGGTGACTGTGTAACAAGTTGAAAAGGGGTGAAAAAAGGGATTTGATATGTCTCCTTTTATTGTTTTTACAATTACGGCTCCTTTGCTTTGTTCTGTTTTAGATAATAAAACGAAAGAATTCTGCACTTCTCCATTGATGCCGTTACTAGCTTGCTTTTCCCAAGGAGATACAATCAAATTCTACAATTTCATGGAATATAAAGTGCCTAGCACCAAAACAGAGTAGAGCTGAGCTACTGTGAGCTGATACCTCATATAAAAAAGCACCATATGTTGTCAGTATGATGGCAATCACAGACACAAGCAGCTAAGGGTAGCCAGTTGACATGCTCATGCTTTAACCTGTGACACCAGTGAGCAGCGGGAGAAAAAGGATGTTGGCAACATGTTCAATAAGTGGCTAGTTTGGTAAAACTAGAAACTCCTGTGATGAGATGGCTGCATTTCCCTGGTCAAATGAGCTAAAAAAATTCTCTGAATAAAATTACTTCTTGTAGAAGTGCATGCTGAGTCCTCTGATGCTCTGCTAACGTGTATCTATCTTTGGAGGATGTCAAAGTGTTTGATAACCAATGAGGCCTCGGGAAGCTGTCAGTAAGCACCTGTGTCACTATACCAACAGGGTCTTGTTGTCTCTGTCATACTCTTGTATGTTTGTGAATACGGACCAGAGGTCTGCAAAACACTGAATTGATATTTGGAATTAATAAATTTATAGGAAACAGAATCACAATTTTGAACATTAGCTTAATGCTTTTTTATGCTAAGTACCCTAAGACTAAAAGTGGTGCAAATACCCCACTGGAGTTCTAATGATTATTACTCTCCTTATTATTTTATTATCAGATGTAATCAAAGTTGCCTTATAGCCTTGTTACAACTGCTGCTGCGGCTGCTTATGCTACTATTAGATTGTGATTAGTCATCCCATTAGCCTGTTTGTTTCAGTTACTGGGTCGATTGCATTCTCACGGCAAATGAGCCGCTCCAGGGTTCAAATGGAAGTGAGCTGAGACCACTTTTTCTAAGTGATCTTGGTTCAGCTGTTTTGTCCAGAAATAGAGTTTGGCTGTTGTGCTCACAGATGTCAAAATGAACCAAGCCAAGGTGGGAACATCAGTTATTTCAGAGCAACTTCTCCAAACAATCCAGGAGTGAAAACACGCTAAGTCTAATTTTCCCCATCCAGCAGCTAATCCTAGCTCAGTGGTTAACAGAAACAGGGTCAAAGACGCAAGTGTCAGAATTTAGACTGGCCATTTCCTCCATCCTCGCTGTCCTCCTCCATATGAGGCTCCATTGGGGAAAATGCTTTGAAAACACTCTGGCCTGACATGGCTCAGCGGTGATGAGACTTTGGGTCAAAGTCTGACGGAGTCCACGGACTCCAGGGACTCTGATAGTGTCTGTTTGGATGAAGTGCTCAGGCTGAGTGGATGGGGTCAGTGCTACACTTTTATGAGTCTAACATGCTGAAGTATTGAAGGGCTAATTTTGATTTGTTAATCATCTGAAGGCTACTTTTGAGTGGAAAAGATGCAAAGAGGATGGGTGAAGCAATACTTCATTAAATGGGAGAGGCTGTTGATTTTACCAACTCAAATGCAGAGTTAAAGGTCCAGTCTAAAATTAGGGGGGTATTATGCTCATGAGAATGATTTAATAAGTACATGATTGCCTGAAAGTAATAAATGCTTTACACTCACTTATTGGACCGAGTGAGCAGATCTTTCTCACAGTCTATCATGTTACACCACCGTCTTTTAGTTGTAGCCAATAATGGATAAATCAAACTGCAAAACAAGAGCTGGACTTCTAGTTTCATAATTTCATCTGCATGTTTTAAACAGAAGACGACAATCAAGGACCTTATCTTGAACTCATGCCACTTAAGCTGCATTTCCACTTAGTGGTCTGGTTTGGTTCAGTACAGTTTGATAAGTTTTGGAGTGTTATGCCCTGATCTTGCTTGCATTTTCACTGACAGCTGTACCCTCACCTGGGGTCAGCGACATAAAGCACAAGATAAAGGTCGAACCAGCTACATCCAACTCCCTCTGCACTTCCTCCTCTCCAACAATGGCAAGAAGTGTGCATCTCTAAAGCACTCCATGGAGCATTGATCCATGTGGACATTCTTTATAGCAAAAGTAGTGTTTCAGTTTGGCAGGGGGTATAAAATGATTTATTGCTGTATCCATAATTTCTTTTTCACCTCGGCCTTGTGCACAGACAACCTACCAGGCCATCGGCGTGCTGTAGTAACCCTAGTTCTGAGCAAATGTTCCTGTAGGAAAATTATTTACAAACAACGATGATAACTGATTATTAAAAATGTACAGACTTTATTCCATCAAGCTAAAAAAAAAGATTAATCATTTTGGTATTCATTAAGGTATGATCCTCAAAGGGTCTGGATAATGACATCTATTCTCCTCAAAAAAAAAAAAAAAAAAAAAAAAAAAAAAAAAAAATACAACCTGTAAGGACTGTGTAATAGTGTGGGTAGCCCCATGAAAAAATGTACCTAAATCCCCTGTAACTGGAAGCTGGTGTTCTGGTACACACAGTGGCAGCATTACTCGGTGTCATTCCTGGTACCATTTTCAAACTTAGGACCAAGTTCTGTGAGACTGGTGAAGTCAAAGGCAGGCCGTGAGGTGGGTGTCCTAGCATGACAACACCCAAAAAAGACAGGTTCCTCAACATTGCTTCACTGAAGAACTCTAGGCTTTCTTGTATCAGAAGTGGGGATTTTTTCACTTTCTTTTAGGTGCTACACAGCGAAATCTGTATGGACAAATTAACACTATCAGAATTAATATGAACACTTCTTAACAACATTACGTGTTGTTTTCACTCTTTTTGTAAAGTTGGTAGTTCAACTCTTATCAAGCGTAACCGCTGGAGTTAAAATGTAAAACTTTGTAACACTTAACAGTGTGACTTTGATGCATTATTAGGAATGCACTCTCTCAAATAATATTTCTAACTGCTTGTTAAAAGTGTAAACTCCATATCAACACTGCAAAGTGTAAACATTGCCGTATTTATGTGCTGTATATCAATGAGGAAAATTAGATGAAATAAAGATACCAGGTTGGTCAGAGCACATATATATATATTCAAAAAAGGAAAAATAAAAAAAAACATTTGCATAGCAGTTTTTATAATGTGAGCTTGTGGCATCTGTTGGTACTTGTCCAATAATGAGGGACAGGTGGTATGACTGACTCTACAAGTGTCATTTACAGATTCAGTGTTCAGATTGAAAAGTTCACAGTAAAAGATCATAAAGTGAAACCTATGGATTTGATTTACTAAAATATCACTATTACACTTATTTTATACACAGTTTTTTTGAACTGAGAGTAAATATTCAGGGGTTTGACTCCATCCGGAGCATAATTAACTCTGCATTTTCTAAAATTTTTGAACGTCAAAATTTTAATTCTTCTCAATTTGCTGTGCACCCACACATTTAGATGTGTTGATCATTTCACGAATGCATAATCCTTGCAAGTTGTACCTCGTTGTAAATGTGACCAATCAGGCCTTCCAACGATTTAAAATAAAAAACAAATTGATATTATTAAGGGGAGAAATAATGAAACCATGTTTCCAAACTTTTTTTGAGGAGTATTAATTAAAAAATGAAAAAACAATCCCCATACTATTGCATATAGGAGACATTACAAAACCTAGAAGGAGGAGTCATATAAGCAAAAGGTTTTCCCAACTGCATCAACATAAAACTGAGACTATTCTGTTTACTTTGCTGCTGTGAGAAACATTTCACAGCAGATATACACAGCTTTTTATCAGGTATTTAGTGAAGTGACAACCCTTAAGAATCCCACTGATAAGAGTCAGACTTGCAGTGTGGCATGTGTTATTGAATTGGGACTGCCTGTGTCACTCTCCCATGTCTTTTTCACTTTCTCATAAAACAACAAGCTATTTGCCACACAGCCAGAGCGTAAATATCATTGTCAACACATCTCCACATGTGTCTTTCAAATACTGATCAAATGGGTTTTGAGATGTGGATTCCCTCGGAAGTGTTTATTGTTTTTTTTTCTGTTATCCAATTTAAGCAGCGGGTGTAATACACCTCAGTATGAAATTTGAATTATCAGCGTGGAAAAAAAAGGGACCTCATGTTGTGCTGTATAGTGTTTTGAGGGGAGCAGGCTGAAAGTGATGTAGTGTGACAAAACAAATACAGAAGATGGGCCACAAGGGAGCACTATATTAAAGGAACCATAGAGGAGAGGGGCGAGAGTGTGGTTAGGCTGAATGTACTACAGTGAGGCAGCTGTGTTTATGTGTGAACAGGTTTTCGTGCTTCCTTGGGTGAGCTGCGTGTACGCTGCTTACAGAGCCCGAGCTGGAGAAGACGCAGGCTGAATTCTTGTTGCTTGATCAAAGTCCCAGGGGTAATCTTTTATAAGAACAGAGCATGGACAGGCTGCAGGATGCTCATTTCATTCTGAAGTGTATTAAATCCCCCACTCACAAACTGGTATACCCCCAGCGTGACAATGTAATTTTAAGGGGATGTGGGTTCAAAAAGCAAAGAAAAGGAAAAAATGAGAGGAATTCATAAGGCAAGAGTTGACGTTAAACAAAGACTTGAATAAGGGAAGGCATCCTCTGTGATTGGCCAGTCGAGGAACTCCCCGGTGTCCGAGTAGATATGTCTCTCCTTCTCATCACGGCGGGGCAATTTTGTCCCGGTTATGGCTCCTCCATCTTCTCCCGAGATGCTCCGTATTTCAGCATTTCAATTTCCTCCCTTGTGCAAGCGCTGAGTGCTAACCTACTTCAGATTTTCTCTCAGACGAAAGGGAAGCAGAGAAAAAATAAGGGGAGAGCGAGAAAGGAATAGAGACGGGGCGACTGCTGGGCTGCTCAGTGCAGTCCTGCTTCCGGTTTTCCCACGGTGTGAGGAAATGGATTTAAAGAGAAGAATATGCCCTGAGATGATGCTGTGGGTTAGACCCCTGCCTTATGAACCACATGTTTCTATGTTGGTTAAAGACCACATACTGGGACAATTTGCTCTGCTGTGACTTTCCCCAGTTCAGGCTTTCTCAGTTTAATCCCATTATAATAAAGCACTAGATTAGCAGCCAGACACCTTTATATTAGGGAGAATACTTCTTTGTATAGCATTTTTCCATACAGTGACACAAAATGCTTTATAGCAGCAAACTAAAATAGACAATCATAAATATAACAGCTGAGCATGAAGTGGACCGTATTGATTTTATCTGTATTGGACAAAATGGTTCCTTTTAGAGAACACTCTCAACTGCGAGTCATCTATATCTTATAGAACAATTATGCAGCTTATGTCACAATTTCCATACAATATTTTTTTTCCTAACTCAAATGTTAACAGTGATGCCGATACAAGTGATCTTTGCACATAATTAAGCCAATTCAAGCTTCCTTTTGATCAGTATACACTGTTTACTTACTTTGCTTTACTAACCTTTCTATTATCTGTTTTAAATGCAACTTATATTTTGAAACAGAGTTTTGCAGAAACCATTGCAGCCCAAAAGAGTGAAAGTTCTTACTTGAAATATAAATCTGTTATCAAAGTTCAGAAAAGAATTCCTGCTAATGTCCGAAGTAAAGTGCCTTGGGTATTTGTTAGGGATGCATGACATCAGATTTTTCACATATCCAACATGCCGATATTTCTATACTAACTATTCTTGATGCAAACAGAAACACGATGATTTTCTGGGCAATAAGACAAAGTCTTCTCTAGAGTAAAACTGACCTGTTCTTGACAGTTTATTGGTACTAGAAACCAATGTAATATCTGCTGGTACTGTTATTCAACTTTTTAAGCTAATATCTGCCAAAACAGATATTGTACCAACCACATGAGGGGGCTGGAGCCTATCTTAGCTGACATTGGGCAAGAGGTGGGGTACATTGGAACAGGTCACCAGCCAATTGCAGGGCCACATAGAGAGACAGACAACTATTTATGCACACATCCACACCTAATGGCAATTTAGAGTCACCAATTAACCTAATAAGCATGTTTTTTGGTCTGTGGGAAGCACGGAGAGAACCCGCACATGCACAGGGAACACAGTCTAACTCCACACTCTACTCCAGACCAGTAAAGGGTTCTAACCAGCAACCCTCTTGCTGTGAGCCACATGCTGCAGTTTTGAAACTGGGGTCTTGAAAACTTTGTAGATTGAAGGCAATTTTGAGATGGGTCTGAAGTTCTTCAAAACTGATGGCTGAAGGCTCATGCTTCCCCTAAACTTTTGTCAAGTGGGATTTGAACTTAATGGGACACATACATCATCTTTAGTGATATCAGTTCATGCTTGAAAAGATGTGCACTCTCACTTATCATCAGATAATACATCAGTTTAACTCCTCCAAAAAGATAGAGGACCCCAAACTCCCTTTGCAGACAATTAACTCAATTAAAACCAATCAGCTGTCAGTAAAACTGAGCTTGTTGACGTCTGTAATATTTCCTTGTTGTCACCTGCCACTGCTCTGTCCTTACATCACATAAAACCAGCCACAGAGGGAATATCCTTCACGTAGAAACAGCACAGCACATGGAAACTTTTCTTTTCACTGTCTTTATACCCCTAAGTGTTAGTGTGCACATTAGTCATTCTCCTTTTCATTCATCATCCTCTGCACAATATGCTTGTCATTGTCGCTATAATCCCTGCCTTTCCACCTTTCTTGGTTTCATCTTTCATACTTCCCTTTTTCTGCACACTCCCTGCCACACATACACACTATCTCTGCGTCATTCTCTATTTCCTTTTCTCTCTGACTGTTTGCAATGCATCATATCTTCTCTCACCTCATCTCCTTCACCCGCCCAGTGCCTTCTCTTCCACTTCGACACCCAGGAAAATCTCTTTTTCCCTGTCGCGCAATGGCAATGAAACATTTATCCACTTCTGAGACGTCTTCGCCCCCTGAGGTACCCCTGAAATTGTTCTTCAAAGGAGTTCTGCACAAGCGCTCTGAATGGCCTTATGTGTCCCTTAAATGACAACAAGTTACTTAAGACAGCATATGGAGTAGGAGATACAATCTAAAGCTGATTTAAGGAGCGTACAGAGGCGGTGAGAGCTGATCCCATAGCTTTTTGTGTTATCACCCACATATTAAGATATGCAGGATTAAAGTGGGGGAGTAAAACTGCAAGCTAATTCTGCTGCAGTGGCTTTGACTGCAAACATAAGGAACAACAAAGAGTTTTTAAGCAAACATTAGAAGCAGTATTTGCCAAAGTTAGATAGTTTAGCAGGATTTGTGATAAGCTTTGAAATTTACAAGT
Organism: Cetoscarus ocellatus; assembly: GCA_037902135.1. Classification (NCBI taxonomy): domain Eukaryota; kingdom Metazoa; phylum Chordata; class Actinopteri; order Labriformes; family Labridae; genus Cetoscarus; species Cetoscarus ocellatus. The sequence goes on from JBAMNC010000954.1 coordinate 591,829, forward strand.
AAACTCTTTAAAAGGCAAAAAGTTTAGCTATTTTATTGTTTTATACATGATACTCAAATGCACAGTGTGTTAAATTTTGCCACCAGGGAGCTCTTAACTAAACCATACACCTGCCACCCTCGGTTTTTACTGTTGACTAAATTAAATACTCTCTTCAATAAAAAATGACCTGAGGAGTGTATCTTAAATAGATACATTATACTGAAAAACTTCTAACAATGAGAGAGAAAAATGTTTATAAAAAAAGGACGTCTTGGTTTACTTGCCTTGTTTGGTTCAGATGGCTTTCACACCCACTGCAAACTACCGGATACTCTTGTCCACTTAAAAGAAAACCAAGACCCCCTGTTTTCAGGTGGACCAGAGTTCTGTTCTTCACCCAACCAGAGACTGTCTAAGCTTTGACACCAACCCAAATCAACAAAACTTTTCCAAAAAGCCAACCAGTTTGTTTGGTCAAACATGTTACACCGTGTCCTAACTGAATGGGAGCACTGAATGTCACATTGCATCACTCTCCATCCCACGCCGCCTGCTGTCCACACTGCAGCTGTCAAAAATGTGATTCCATGCCCTTTGTTTTCCCCTTTGTTTACATGAAGTGCTTTTACTGCTCAGGTGGATGATAGGGCATGTAGTGCGTTATGTGCGAGGAGTGGTCTCAAAGGCTTATCAATACACAGCCCTCTGTGAGCCAAAGTTTCCCCCTGTGTGTTGAAAGTAAAACTAAAATAGTCCCTTGACTGAAAAACATGAATGCTCCTCTGTCTCTACCATTGCAAACAGATGATTAACCTCTACTGAGTGAGAAAAGCCAGAGAAGACCACATAATCCCCCCTGTACCTCATCAAAATCACTCTGTCTCTGTTCCATGTCAGCACTGGCATGATGGAGGGAACACAGAGATGGGGCGTCGAGGCCAAAACATTGCATTGTGTAGAGAACTACACCACTTTGCTCATGGTAAGTTAGGACACTCACATCTGATTCAGTGTAATAAGCATAATTTTGTTGCTGACGCTTGTGAGTGTTGACTTTAGTTAAGACACAGATTAAAGCATGAAAGCACCCTAAAAGTCAATATAACAGGGTAGATTTCTTTGTATTTGATTCACAATTCAAGAAACAGTAAAGAAAAACGTCACATTGTCAACAAAACATGTAAACCGAAATTGAAAACAAAATTTTAAACCTGCAATTAAGACAGGAAATAACTCAGATTATCTGTTGGAGTTTTAGTATCAATTGCAGGTAAAAGTTGAATTCTTTGATGGCCCCTGTCTCTAAATTTTTGAACATGAGAAACTCAATCTAATAAAATGCTTTGATAACACCACTGCATGTAAGATATTCAGATGCAAGTGTTTGACTGCTAGGAGGGAAATCTTTACTCTATTTGACAAATGTAGAAAAAAATTTTGCAACAGATCACCTGTCAGAATAAAAACAACATTCATTACAGAGAGATCAAAACCTCCTACAGTTTAATTCAAAATATATGCAAATCATGATCCAGCCACAAACACTCATTCATTAAACATAAGTGCAACATTGTGCATGTGCTCCCTCTTGTTGTGGTGCATTACTGCATATATAACACAATGCAGAGTGTTTCCAGCACCTTGCATAGTAGACTGAACTCCCCCAGGACCCAACCCCATGGCCTCCGTCACTTCAGAAGTGTGATGTATGAGACAGGAGGAAGTAAGATGGAGGCCACTTCTCCGCATTCACGGAACCATTTGGGACTGTGAATGTCCTCATACCTGCTGTCAGAGTCACCAAGTGGTGCCCGGATAGAATGCGAAGGTACTCTCCCCCTTCTCAGAAAGTGGGACATTGCTTTTCCCCAGAGAGTTTAAGCTCCCAGCAAGTGGCTTTCTTTTTTTTTTTTCTGTCTTGAGCTGTAGTGTCTTTCAAAGTCGGCCCAACATTTAAAGGATTTGGGTCTTGGACAATCAAAGGCTGGCGTAGCGGGGACTGTGGGAGAGCCGTAGCTTCGGCCCTTAGTTTGATCTAGCCTGGGGCAGTGCAGGTCAGCCTCCCAGATCAGGTCTGCTTTGGGGAGACACTGCTACTGATAAACCTGGAGAAACTCAGGTATGGCAAATAAGTCCTCCTAGCAGTTTCCTGGCCTAGATAGACAGCATGGGGGCAAGGGTCTGAATTCATTACTGGTGAACAGATGCTTTCTGCTTGGGCTGTGGGTGTAAGCACGGATCCCAAAACTGTATGCTCGATCTCCTTCGCTCTTCTCTGAAGCTCATTTTCACAATTTGTAACATTTTTTTTTGCCTTTAACACAAGGAAATGCATCTGTTTTCATTAAGTGAAAAGTACAGTAGTCTCACTCATGAACAATATTGAATTATAATAAACCAATACATGTAGAATATACTCTGCACTGCCTCCTGAGTAGATCATAGGGCTAGGAGTTTGGGCTTATAAGCATATCTTGATACATTTTTGCAGAATAATAAACCATAGATACTATTTTGTTTGTGTAAGTTCATGAAAAATACTTTTCATGATACTACAAGTAAAGACTCTAAAGTGACTCCAATATATATAAACTATGTTAAAACCTGAAAGATAACATGGCAAAAAAACAAGATCGGAGTCCCATAGATCCCCTACTGAAGAGGTCATCAACTATATTTGTACAAGGGCCCTTTTTTCCCTTGACATACACCTCGAGGGGCCACAGCTCGATTGCTTTGTTTGGATTCAGTTGAAATAAATGCTACAAATTTGCATATTTCCTTTGGATCGTTACATGTTCACACAGCAGTATTTTGAATCAGGTTGAGTCCTGGCGGACTCCCACAAGAGGAAAAGCCAGTCTTACCTTATTTTGTCTCAGCTAGGGTTGCAATGACTATGACTGTGCATTATGGGAAGAAAGCTAACAGGCTAAGATACCCACAAAACAACTCACGAACTAATTAATTAATAGCAGAGGGTTAAATGTCCAATGTGAGATAATGCAGATGAGCATATTAAGCAATGTGTGACATGCCTTACAATATAAGTAAACAAAGTCAGGACATCAAGAAGAGAGGCTTTATACACATGCCAGTGTCTACATCGGACCATAAAGGACACATAGTATAGTGACTTATTACAGCATAACGGCTGTAGAAAAGTCCAAAGAGAAACTGTCAGCGATGTAGAAAGGTATAGAGCAGCTATAAAAAGGGTAAATTCTCCTGCTTGAACGACTGGAATAAATTTTGGAATCAGTCAATGCTGTTGAGTCCTGTAATGATCTGCAGAAAGTGAGTGATGTTAACATATTAATGTTTTTATGGTATGTTGTGCATGTGCACAGAAAGTGACTCTGGGGGATCTAAAACATTATTTTTAAGTAGTACTCTGTTATTGTGATCAGTCCTTAGCACCTTTACTGCTGCCAGCCACTTTGGGCAGTGGGCATCCTTTTTCTGGAAATGTCATGTTGTCCACACTGGGTTTGACTCTTATATCCTCGTTCTGCTGGTTAAATGTTGACTAATATGGCTGTAACACCGATCAAACATGAAGTTATTCCAGATAAATAAAAGTTCAAGTCCCACTTTTTGGTTGCTTCATCAATAGTTATAAGGTGATAATGACAAAAAGGCACTTCAACAATTTTTCCCCCCTGCACATTCTCTTCATTTGATAATATACTGGGGGCCGGGGTAGAAAGCTCTTGGGGGCTTGACGTGGCCCTCAGGCTGAAACTTGGTCATCTTAACTTGCAGACAAACTCCTACACACCATCTAAATCATGTTAAAACCTTAACCCTACAATTTAGTTAGCTCTTCCAAATGATAAAATCTCCATAATCATAATGATTTGTAGCATAAAAGAAGCAAACATTTAGGGATTGTCAGCCAAATTCTCAACAAAAAAAGACTTAAAACAGAAAATTGGAAAAACAGACAAGAAGATATTAGTCAAATTATCACCCTTTTTAAATGTTTCCAGTTGGTATGCCCAATTTAAAATTCTACAAGGGTCTACCTCTTTATTCAACTATAGGGGTAAGTGTTAAGTCTTTGGGACTTTCTTTGTTGCTAATGCATAACACCAGTATCTATATCAATTGATGTTTAAGTTTTTTAATTGCCCCTTAAATAAAATACAATGAAATACAATTGATAAATCCCATTCAGACTATTCATCTAAAAAGATTATCTCGTCTTTAATGAGCAAAGTACTGCCAATGACTCTTTATGTAAGCAATCTTTTCACTTAACATTAGGCCTGGTGTGTAATTTGTTTCAAATCAGTTCATTCAGCATTGCATGAAAAAAATGTCACATGAATTAATGATGGTGAGTTGGTTGACCTTCATTGACCTCTCGAAGACTAAATCAGTAACATATCAGAAATTATTACACCATACTTAACCTTCCTTCCACATACTAGATTAATTGTTTCATGTGAAAAGTGCTGGAAGGTACAGTTCTCGCCCAGTGACCCATTAACAAAACTAGCTTATGCCATCTCTTCCCAAACTTCATCTTGTAATGGGTAAAAACTTTTCAGATATGCTGCCCCTGAAGCTTGAAACCTGCTGCAGGAAGATTTGCATCTTTGGAAAGAGGTCTCTGTAAATCTGAAATGTAGATGGAAGGCAGCGGAGGACAATATGCCAGGATGTAGATGCTTTGACTAATGACTTCCTGCTCTTTGACTGGATTTATTGTCTCTGTGTTTTTTATTGTTTATGTCTGTAACTTTTTTATTGTGCTGCTGCCTGTCTTTGCCAAGGCACACATATAAATGAGATTATTAATATCAAAGAAGTTACCTTGGTCAAAGTTTAATCTATTCTCAAGAAAAGCAAATCATTATTGTAATGCAGAGAAACAACAAACAAAATTGCCTCTATGCACTTTTAAATATCTATCTCTGTAAACTTATGTCTTTAATATAATCACTCAATATTTTCTTCTAATGTACTTGTTTTAGCAAACACCATACTTCTATTAATGTGCCTGTCTCCTCCTTCTGATCACCTTTGCTTATATTGTGTGTTAGAATGTCTAATATGTATATTAACTGAGAGGAGCATCTTCTTACCGAGTTTATCTCCATTTGTTGTTGTTATCTCCTTTCTGTCATCACGCCATCTTATTGCTTTGCATCTTTTTATGTCATGTTTTTTGCTGACATGGCACTCTTACTTTTGCTCATGGCTCTTTGATATTCTACACCGTTTTACAGCCTTGGCCTTGGTTCATGTTGTTGGGTTTTTGTGTTTCCTGAGTTCTGATAATGCTTCAAAAATTAGTCCTATGATTGTTATAACTACAGTTGGGTTGATTGATAAATGTTGGCTTTGTGTCATATGAATTATGTAATAAGAAATATCTTGCTGCCTTTCTGTGTTTGATTGTGTCACTGGGTTCTTTGGAGTTGTTGGTTCTTCTGTGTTGGGCTCTTTTGTTGCTTTTGCTTACATGCCAAAGCTCTCAGTTAAATTGTGTTTTTGAACCAGCTACATAAATAAAGTTATCATTATTACACATAGATTGCTTGGAAATGTATTAATTTATCTTAAAGAGGTCATAATGCCATAAATAAGGTAAAAATTCATTTTTTGATGACTGCCAGGGTATGTTTAGAATCACTAATGTTAAAAAAAACTGTTGATTTTTCATAGACAGAGTACGCCTGGTAGTGCTGTATTCTCACTCTGAGATGCTCTGTGCCTGCCCCTTTAAGGCTCCCTTCCCCACATGGGCCCAGTCTGATCTGATAGGTTTAAAGGTCAACTTTGTGGTTATTGATCAGTTCACGACTGCTCTGCACCATATTGTCAACAACTCTGCATTCAGTCTAATATCTACACTATGCAATGGGCTTGGAACTGTGAGCCAAAGGGTTAAAACTGAGGGTGAGACGATGGTAGAAAGTCACAGTGGTAGGTCTATTCAGGGTGATGGAGAATGAGGCATTTCAAGCAGCTACTAGCACCACATAGGGGGAAAGGGAGAGGTCTCAAAGCCACAAACTTTTTGTTTTGCTCACAGAAGTGCTCTATCACACACACAAATAAGACATGAAAAACACACTTAAGGACATATAAAACTTGCAAGCATGATGTTGGTTCTATCAAACTCAATTTTGGTCCATGCCTTGTAGATAACAAGGCAGAGGTCATAAATTACACGTCTATGCTTTGGGTGTCGTTAGTTTGAATTGAATAGAAGTCATAGAAATATTTTGTCCTTACATATTACTGGTTAAATCTCCTTCTTAATTTTAATGAATGTTTATTTTTCATAGCCTTTAAATTTAGATCAGTATCTATCACTCATACTGCTGTCGGCCACTTGGAGCAGTTGCAACATCTTAGCTACTTATGGGCCCGTCAAGTTTTTCATCACCGGGTTTGACTCCGATGTCTGGGTAAAATGTCATAGAGATTGCTGACAGGTGGATTTCTTTGAAATAGATCAAACGCAAAGTCATGCCTGATACAATTTTGTCAATTCCTATTGTTCTGGAAGTTGTATTCATTGTTGTGTAGATTTAACAACAACAAAACTCAAAATAATCCTTTACCTGATGCACCATGGTATGGAAGGAGAGGAAACTGCAGCAATGTAGAGTCAGCAAATCATCAATTTATCAAGCAAAAGCTGCTTTTAGAATACAGAATCAGACAAGACCTATGATAACTATCTATCGTGGTTAACCATAAAATACATTTTTGATGAAAATGTTTTTAAATAAACTTGCTAATTAATAAAAGGAGTTCATATATATTTGACTGCTTGTATTCATTCATTTGAAAAAAAAATTCTGGTGCAGTAATGTAGAACATCAAAGATGCTACTCAGTATGTTGCATTGTGATGCACAACGATGCATCGATATCGAATCTAATAGACCTTTGACTGAATATTAGTAATTCAATAGTGGGACTAGAGAAAATGCACATTCCTACTTTAAACCACATAGTTTTCCCTAAAACTGTCTGAACTTGATTGTATTCTGGAGGCAGGATGAAAGGTGTGGAGGGCCTGATGTGGCTGCCAGTTAATGATCACTGACTTAAGGTACTGAATACGAGAGAACAATGCAATCTTAAGAGTATGACCTGAATGGAAGGAAAGGCATTCTTGATTTTCCTTGAAAAGCCCAGTATCAACCTTGGCTTACAGAACAACAGGAGAACAACTTCAACACCCAGCATCCTCCCAAGAACAGAGTGGAACACGCTCCCACAGCAAACCACTCAGAATCCTAATGACCTCTCTGAGCTGCACCAGTCTAAATCCCACTGAAACTATACTACAGCTCTCATCTAAGTTACAAGTGAGTAAACCCACCCCTCAAGCTCTGATCTCCTCACTATCCCCATCTTCTGGGACTACAGTATCTTTCTGCACCATTCCGCAGACTCATAGATTTTTAAAGAGAGTGATATGCATGCGTATGTGTGTGTTAGATGATGCATCCAAACTGACACTAATAAAAGATTTTCACCTGAATGCATTAAAGCATGCTAGAGTAATGAAATCAGTATTTACGCAGAGAATAATTACATTCAGATCTGAACAAATCCATGCCTACTGTTTACCCGCTCATCCCTTTGAATCAGTAAGTTATTCATTAACCTTCTCATACAAGAAAACATAGCACTGCATCAGAGTTGTTAGATATCTAAACACCGACAGCTCATGCATTCGGAGCAAATACAACAGTCTCCATGGCAACAGAGGACCAAGTTGTTTCTCCCTTGGCTGCCAAACAGCAGAGAGCCAGAGAAGAAGCACGAAGGATGAAGCACTTTCATTAAGGTTTAACTAGGATGGCATTGACGTCTAACACAGAGTCCACAGCCATGATCACACAGTAAGGAACACAGCAGCTGTGAGACACACACATACGAACGTGAGGATGAGGAGAAAACATCAGGGTGTAATCATTAAGGGGAGCAGGAAATCATCTAATTCTGTGGTATGCTTGTTTATCTGAATGTATAGATAATTTCCATAAAAGAATCAACATTTATTTAGTCACACTCAGGATGTGAGTATGAGCTAAAATTGAGTTAGCGACAACAGACATTAAAATAAACACAGGAGCAAAGTGGACAAGAAGACATGAACATAATAAAGCATGGAATACAAGACATTGGAAAGCTGGGTTTTTTTCCTGTTTTCTTTCACAAAAGATTATTTATGTTAAAAAAATACATTGTGCATTAGTTTCCATGCCCTTATGTTCATCCAATATTATGTTACCCTAAAAGTTATTCTGAGTGTACATTAAGGGTTGCATAGGCTGTTCAATTAGTCTTGATTGCTGTTGTGTGATGACTCCTGTTTCTTTATGTCGACCTGTTGCCTATCACATGATTTGCCTATAACAACATTGTCTTTCTGGAGAAGACAGCAGGAAATGACATAGTTGGTCCATACCATCATATCTCAAAAAGCACACAGAAAGACAAGGAATTGACCTTGTATTGTCTTTTTAGTAGCAAACCAGAATCATGAATCAAAAATTGTGCATGAGCAGTTTGTTGATAGTGAGCATATCAATATGCTGTTGCACAAACACACAAGTTACACCCTGTTGTTGTTCTTGGTGTTTACAATGTGTTTATAGTGTCTGTTCTCAGTGGCAAATGCATTGTGTTTGCAAATGCATATTGTTGCTAGTACCCTGTTTTTTATTCACGATCTCTTCAGCAACTGAACAAGTCGACTTTGTTTTTATCGTACAGAAGTCGACTCTACAAAATCTGAAGTCATGCAACCCCCAGTACACACATGAAACTGTTCTGATCTAATGTTGGACTAGTGTGTAACCTTTTTGTTTAATCAGCATTAGTCCCAGTCTAGTGTAATGGAAATGTTCTAGATTATCAAAGGTTAGTGTGATTTAGAGCAATAGAGAACTATTTCATCAGCATACAGTTGTGCTTGGCACCTTGATATTGAACTAAATAAAAGTGGGCCTAGAGCTGAGCCTTAAGGTACACCTGTTACTTTTGAGAATTAGCAAAGAAACTCAGCAGTTTAAGTGACAGCTGTCAGCTATTCAATGCAAATAGGAAAAAAGTAAAAAAAAGAAAAAGAAAAGGAATAAAAGGAGTAACAGCATTTTGAGCTTTGAGCAGGACAGCTATCTTGATCCTGCCTGCTCCCGCTGTGTGTGTCACTCAGTCCTGTCCGCCCCCACAGCATGTGTCTTCTCTCGTCTTGGAATATACAGGTAAAACGTTCAGAGTAACAAATAGATTCTTCCTTCAATCAAAACTAGAATTTTGCCACAATGCAAATAACAAGGCTGAAATAACATAAACATAAAATATCTATTTAAAATGGAGTATTTATCTTTTAACTTCAGCCAACAGTTGCATGACTCGACTGTCAGATGAACAGTCCAGTGACCAATCACAGGTTAAAAATGATAAAGTACACACTGGATCCCTGTGTTAAAGTGGTGTTTTATTACATTGAGTCCTTTCCTATGTTCAAAACATACTATAAAAACTGAAGCTTTTTAAATAGACTAATAAAGGGCTTTTCCACTGCTTGGTTTCTGCTCCACTCAGCTTGACTCTGCTTGTTTTGGATATTACCTGCTCCAGTAAAAACTAGATCAGTACTACTTTGCGGTAGGCTGGACTGTCTTGGTGTGGCTGTGCAAAACTACAGTGACATCCTCAAAAAAACAAATAGGGAAACAAATGTGCTAGAGCTGCTGGCACCTTTGTTGATTTTTTGTGACAGTTAGGAGATTGATTTTGCCAGAGGACAGATGAAAGCAGCAGCAAAAAAAAAAAAAAAAGATTTAAGTAGGGGAGGGTTTGGGAAGTCCTATAGCATCCTGGAGCTGTCAACAGGGGGCATTACATTTCAGGCTCAATACCCCAAACATTCAAAGCTCAGCAGTGCCTCCACGTCATGTTTAGTCCCTGCTCAGACGGGCACCTGTATCGTAAATGTCCCCAGACTGAATGTGGAGGTGATGAGCAATATGAGGGAATTACAGTTTTCACAATGACCTAGCCCTTTCAAATAAATGATCCGGCATGTGTTTTAAAGCTTTAGTCCATGTCAAGTCTGAAGTCTTTGAGAGGTGAGTCAAAGTCCAGTCTCAGGTCAGCTCTGGCTACAACACAACTGTGACCTGAGTGCGAGTCTCAAACTTGAATCCCCAACTCTGTCAGAAATGTTTAACACTGAGCACTCCTCAATACAAGTCTGAAAGTCCTCATGTAAGGGGAAGCGCATTTTCATTTGTTCTCCGAGGGGATCTTTGACCATAAACTGCTTGACTAAAAAAGTTTTTCACAGTAAGACATCTCAAGTAGCAAATTCGTCAAAGTTTTTTTTCTGTATAATTTCAGAGGCGTGCAGAGCTGCCTCCTCAGTGCCGAAAGCAATTTGGATGAAATGGAGTGGATGAATACAGAAGTACATTGAGAGGTAAAAGTGACAAAAGAACAAATTCACTTACCTGAAACAAGGGCGGCAGAGAGAGAGAAAGAGAGAGAGAGAGAGAGAGAGAGAGAGAAATGTTAGTTACCACAGGGGAAATTTTAAAAATAAAGCAACAAATATATATTCACCTTTAGTCAGTGCGATCAGGGCTTGTTAATTTAAGCTATAGCACCAAAGGGAAAATAAACTGCAGTATTTTGGCAACACTAAATGGTCACAAAATGGCCACAGATGAACAGGGACTCTCAACAGAAATCTGAGGCAACTTCTCATACAACAGAATGAATATACAGTTAACACATCATTACCTCTGGACATTGACTATTACTCTTATAGTTTTGAAGGAAAAGTTTTGCATTCCCTGCACATTTTTGAGAAAGCCCAGCAGCTCTTTTCAAACTTAAAACACATACTGAATTATTTTCCTGAAAAAAATCAAGACAAAATAAGTAAGTATCTCCTTACTGTTAAATCACTGATTTAAAGCTGACGGTACCTTACAACCCTCTAACACCCTCTAGTGCCATTTCTTGGGGAGCCTGGACCCAAGGATGGGAACTAAAGCTGCCTACACACCGAACGCGACTTTGTGACTTGGGCGACCACTCTCCATGTAAAGTCAATGTACAGCCGCAATGGGGCAGGGTTAACCTTCCCGCGATGTGATGGATGCGTTCTGGGCGACTGCGTCGCTCGCTGCTTGGTCGGCAAAGTTGAAAAGTTTGAACTCTTCAGGCGATATCGCGTGTGGATGAATACGTGTGGATGAATGCAGCAACAGCCAATCAGCGTTGTGTGGGTGTGCGACAACACCCTCGACAGACTGTTTTTATTCCAGTTCACGGAGTAACAATCCATGTCCATGTGGGAAACATTAGGTAGTGAGTACATTAGTTCCGCCTAGACGGGACCGCAGAAAACTCACAGACGATGCTGCTGCAGTGTTTTGTGGTTGGTGGGTGAGTGAAAAGGATTCAGTTGGATTAATGTCAGATTATACATCCTATTATATGATATGATCACGGTGAAACTTGAGTGGGCGTGACGTCACTGAGTGACGGCGACCAAAATGAGGTATTTATGGACAGGTGACGCTACTTGGGTGGGCAATGCAATTTCAGTTGCAAAGTCACGTTCGGTGTGAATGCAGCCTAAGGGTCTAGACAATGGTAATACACTTACAACCTGGGTCCTTCCATGGGCCTATGTCAAGAACATGTATGTGGGTCTTTCCTATTTGGATTTATCAATTATGCCAATTGAAAATCAGGTTATTTTTGAAAAACAATAGATCAGTCTTTTACATGTAGGTCCTTTATGGGGCTCTTTTTGGGTTGCTTTCACACCTAAAGTTTAGCAGTTTAGTTTAGGTTGAAGTTGCAGCTTTCACACCCACTGTGAACAGACGCCCGTTTTGACCAGAGTTTGGTTCTTTGATCCGCACTAGAGTTTCTGTGAGCTTTCATGCCACCCCAAATCAACCAAGCTTTTCAAAGGAGTGAGCCAGACTTCATTAAATGTGAAAACACCCTTACACACACCTCAGGGAGGGACAGGCTCCAAGAAAGAAAAGTTGGGAGCCACTGGTATGAGGCACAGTCAGTTTTGAGTCTTTAAGATTGGAACATGCTTGCTTTGTGACAGACCACTTTTCATTTTAAGACAAACACAACCCTTGGTGCTAACGGGAGTGCAAATTCATCACTCTCTAAACAACCTGAGCCCTTGACAGATAATCATAACACTGTCAGGTGGGAAATTGGAATAAAACCTGTTCTGAACTCCTGGACCCCTCGCAATAGGGCCCAAACTGTATCAAGGGGAAATTCACAGATCAGAAACGTAAATATTCAGCAGGCGCTGTATGGTGAGTAAGTGTCTGATGCTGCAGGAAGCAATGCTGATCTGATGCTTGCATGCTGTACAAGCACACTGTCAGGAGAGGTGATTTCCCGTTGGATATTGTTTGCCATGGACCATGTCTGTTTGAAGATACTTGTTCATCAAAGTTCCCTCAAGAGAGAGAGCCAACATTTTTTAGACACATACTACAACCTAACACTGTTATTTAAAGTTTACTCCCTCAAATAAGTAATCTTAAGATTTTAGGGCTCCTGCTGTGTGACTGCGGTGGATCAGCGCTCTTCTTAAAAGGCTCTGTCCAGCAGGGGACGTATACATCATGTGGATTTACTCTCACCCATTAAAAATATAGACGCTGGGGATCACGTTTTACAGCTTGATAGGATTCTCTGGTTTGCCCAACACCAGCCAGACAGCAAGAGGAGTGAGAAAGGAAAGTGAGCAGATAGGGTGAAAAATGACATCCGCATACCTGTTCTCTCCCATACATCATTCAGAGGGCAGTTTTTCGATGGAGTGTGAAAAGAAGGAATGGAGACATTGAGAGAAGAAAGTGTGAAGGTTTGTGTGTGTGTGTGTGTGTGTGAACACTGGTGAGGTTCTGCGCTGAGACACATGAGCCACAACGCTGATATCCATGCTTCCTGGGTGGGACTTGATTATCATTCATTATTGGCACTATTGAATTTTCGTAGCTACTTTTCCTTCCAAGTGGAAGCCACAGAGCATTACATTTAAAGGTCATAAAGATAAGCCTGAGTAATTATTTGGTGGGTTTATGAGTGATAAGCACCTTGCATGTGACTCGAGGAGCAAATTCAATCAAAGCGATCATTGACAATAATACAACAATTAATCAGCTGAGTTAATTTGAGTAAGTATGATGTGGCAGCAATCACTAATTGTGCACAGGCCTTGCATCTTAATTAGGACCAACAGTACTGAGGCTAATTGAATAAACAGCCACATAACAAACTAATAGTAGAAATGGTTTAGTGAAAATCAACAGCCCCTTGGCGCTGCCACTTATCGTTGCTTTTATCTACCCATTTCACCTTACAATGCCCTGGGATATTTGCACGCTTGCCCCATTTAATAAAAACACTTCTCCGGATCAACAACACACCCATTAGACTTTGTTCTATGATCATTCTCAAAAATACATTCCCACAATAAAAGGGTAAATGCTTTTGTTTCAAGTTGATACCAAATCAGTCCCCCCTGATGTGATTGACTTTACAGGTCTTCTCCATTAAAAAAGTAATAAAACACAGCATGATACTGTGAGACGGGAAAACACAATTCATTATTGCACTTAGTGGAAAACAACAGAAATGATACCAAGTATTTTGGCTTCTTTTATGACTCTTAGGAAAGCCTATCAGGGTAGTAAAATGTAGAGACTGTTAAATCAGTGAGAGTCAGAGCAAAATAATAGTTTCATCTGTCAGTGAAAGGAGAGTATGACTGTTCCTATAAACTGATATTACAACAAAGAAATGAGTAAACCCTGATATTTCATATTGAAACAAATGAAAGTTCTCCCAGATATTGTTTACTTTCCTGTCCACCAGAAAGGACCCAAGAAATACAAGCAGTTACATCCCTTTGTATGGTATACAATCCCAGCCCTAACTATGCTGGCACAGCGGCATAATATAACACAACATGATACAGTGAGAGGAAAAACCTGGCAAAAAAGAAAAATAAAGAAAGCAAATGCTGTGGTTCCTCTTCCAGTCAGAATGTTTTCCCAGGCTGTTAAATGCAAAGCCTGCTGAACATTAAGAGTTGAAGCAAAATGATTAAGTTTGATCCGACTATGATTGGAGGATAAGAGTGGGATGAAGTGTTTTTCCATCAGTACAGCACAAGCTCAACAAAGGAATTGACTTCAATGAGAAGCCTCCAGTGGTCTGAGAGGGAGCGGGACAGAGCGTTAATTACTCTGGCAACACTGGAGAACAAGGTAAAAGGCGTGTTAATGAAATACTAATAAGGTTCCAATTTGAGTCCGTCGGCTCTGCCATCCTCCAAAGTGATCTCAAGGACTTCAGTTTCCTCCCGTAGCTGGTCTCTGTTATTCCTAATTACCATCGCTCACATGACAGAAGGCAGCTGAGAAACCATTATTTCTGGGGAATGAATCCTTTGTGTGTCGTCCTTTGATAGAGGACACCCAGGCCGATTTACTGCATGTTGGATTTGAGGGTCGGGGGAAGATGCTGAACCATCCTAACTCCAAAGTCCTAAGAGAGGGGGAGTGAGTACATTCTAACCCCCTTCATTCAGTCATTTTACAGTTTGGAAACAACCTAGTTCAGGCTCTAAAGAAGGATTATGCTTATGTCTGCCTGAGAAGCACTCTAATTGTGCTACTTTGCAGTGTTTGGACGAGTCAAGTAACCATGTCCCATTTCCAGAGCTGAGTTGGTGTGAGGTTTTCAGTGTTGTCTTGTGACTCTGAATCTGAGGTTAGGATCTAAAAGAAAGGTAATGGAATTTCCACTACGGGCATCCTGCAGGACTGAACAGCCATTTCACAAAGCTGTGCGCCGGCACTGAAGCAAAAACTGATAACATAAGTCTAAAAGAAACTCTTCCAAGTATTGGTGAGCAGCAAGTCGAGGAAAAAAGCAAGACAGGGGTGGGAGATATTCTCAAAGACATTTGAAGATACAGCAATTTCTCTGAGGCAATCATTTGATGCTCTCATTGCTTGATGGCTGAGTGTCACCACTTTTGCGCTCCCATCACTCAAGTGCATCCAGCTCTCCAAGAAATTGATTGTTGGAGGATGGAGCTGGAACAGTGCACACATACAAAAAGTACACATCTAGGCTGGAATAAAACTGCTTCTTACAGCACTCCAAGGAGACAAAAAACTGTCTGAAAGTTGATATTTAGTTGATGCTTTAAATAGTAGCTCACAATCTTATATACCCTTAGTAAATAGTGTAAACAGTCAAAAGAAAAAAAAAAAAACAGAGTATATGTGCAGGATAAAAAGACAGCTTTGCACAGAAGAGTAGTCCTAGAGGAACTGATAACATTCCCATGGTCCCCCAACACCTGGCCCGTTTTCTTTTGGACTGTATGACGTTTGTTTGTCTGTATGATTGTATGTCTTTTAATATGTTTTGTATGTTTTTATTCCTATTACGGATGTATTGACAGCAACCTGCTAATGGGACTGGGGATGGAAATTAGCCACTTGGACAGATTAATACTTTAAAATATTGTTTTTCTTATGTATGTACTCTCCAGTCTGGAGCACCTAAAAGTTTTCATAGAATCTGCTCAAATTACAGAAGCTCTGTGGACCTCTCGGTAGGTACAATTCCCTCCTATCAGGTATAGAAACGGATTAGTTCAGAGGATTATTTTGCCTCCTCTGAGGAAGTCTCCTGTACTCATTGCTGGCTTCACAGTAAGTTTTATTTCTCCTGATCTCACAAAAGACATGTGAAGCATTGCTATTGAAATGATTGAAGGTCAGTGGAGGGTTAGTTTTAATGAACATCTTTCAATTATTGCCATGGTCCCGTCATAAAATAGCTTGAAAAAGACTAATTCCTCCAAAGGATTACATGAAAGGGCTTTGGAATTAAGACTCGTACAGTAAATCCAGAACTGGAACAAGCACTTGTGATTGCTGAATGTCATGATCAATGATTGTAAGTCACAACACTGGAATTTCTTCTGATTTTCTGTCAAAAACGAGGGCTAAACCATGAGCCTTTGCAGCCCTTTGTTCCATGAAAAATATGCAGTGTAGTAAAACAGCATACAGGCGTTTGAATCCTGCTTTGTTTGATAATACTGCCTGTGTTTCTGCAGCCAATCTCATAAATTGAAGGCTCAGCGTCTCCATATGATTGCATCCCAAGTGGTGGGCAGGTGTTTCATTTTCTCTCTCGCTACTTTTAGAAATAATGCAAAATCTTTTCATTGTTCTCTTCTGTTTTGGAGTTATGATGCGATATTTGATGATTCAGAGTTTCTAAGAGGCTTTTGTTAAAAAAAAAGACCTGCTGAAATTATACATCTCTGTCTGTTTTTGGCTTTGTCTCCTTTACATCTGGCTCATAGCACAACTCTTAGGGAGTCACTTAGACTGTGTTTGCACAGCAGTGGTCGATAATAGCTGTGATGATAATGGGATTCCGGCCAGTATCACATTACCCACAGCTGATAGCATAAAATGTGATTATCATTTGCTGCTTTTTTGTATGGCAAATGCTCAGACTGTCAGTACAGCTGTCTGTGTTATCATTAGTAATGTAGAGCATTAAGTGCTGTGTTAGACGGACCTTCCATCCTTCTGTGTTTCTGAAAGTTACAAAAAAACAAAAAACAAACAAACAACAACAAAAAAACTGGCACGTTTACTTTGTCAGACTGAAGGTATTTGGGGAGAAATATTTAATCCTTGACAGTTTGTGCTGGATAGAGAATAACACCTTCCAAATGGTTCCAGGAGCCAAGCCAAGTTTAATACACTTGGCATCAGTTGTTTTAACATTTTACTGCAAGTCACCCAGATATGGGTGGAAGTGGTCCAGTTTGTGGGGACTCTGGCTGAGAGCCAGCAGATCACTAGTACAAGACACTCACTGGCCCAAATATGGAAGTATGTTAAGTTTCCTGAGAAGTGCCTGTCCACTTCTTCAGGACTGCTCATACATGCCTGAAAGGGGAATGAATCCATCAAACATATCCAACAGTCCTTTTAGTACGTGTGTTTCAGATCCACAGCTTAGATTACCACGTCTCTCATTAAGAGTGAACTAGAGATGTTCCCAAGTTGATTGGGGTATATCGTGCCTGAATTTGGGTTTATACTTTCATATTCATTGCTGCCAAAGTATGTTCGTAGTCTTAAACCTTTTTTACATTTTGGTCCACCTCTGTTCTTATTCTTCCTGAGACACTCTGATGAAGCTCTTGGCCCACATGGGCCCAGTCTGATCTGATTGATTGACTGCTACATTTTACAGTAATTAGTATGTTCAGCAGTATTTTATCATTGGCTCTGCATGTGGGCTTGATCTTGCTGATGAAACAATGGCAGGATGTCGCACAGACAGAACTACCAAGTGGGGCTGGAGGGATCAGCTGTCTCAGGCAAGTGCCGTAGTACAAGTATTCAAAATACTACCAATCATGGGCAACAGTACTTCATTGTTATATTGAAAAATTACTGATGTTATCAGTTGCATTTGTTTATATCCTAAATGTTGAGTATTATGACACCAGGGCAGTAACCATTGCATGAAGCTATTCAGGCTACTAGTGGTCGGTGGCTATTAAAAGTTGGTCATCAAGTATAACTGTAATTGCAGGCCAGACTTACAAAAATATTAAGATTAAGTTAAATTAACTATTAAGTCCTGTGACAGCTGTTTTTGTAAAGTCTATTAAGACAACATCTACAATGACTTAAATACGAATAAAGATTGATTGACTGATTGATTTTTAGGGGATCTAACTCAAATTGTCAAGCTGACACATAGTAGGCATCCCAAATTTCTATGGGGGAAACAGTCATGTATATAAAGATAAATTAAATTAACAGAAACAAAACAAAACAAAAAATAAGCACTAGTAAGCTCTTCATTCCTTAATGGTCTTAACCCATACAGACAAAAACATTAGATGGAATAGAACAAAACACACATTATTGTTTATATTTGGTGTGATATATTTTTTCCCCAAGTGCCCACTGGAAGCAAATATCAAAACCAAGAAGTAATATACAAAAAAGCCAATTTTGACAGGAGAATTCAAGATGTTTAGATTCTGGTTTGCAATGGATTTTTTTTTTTTCTTGACTGGCACATACTGTAATTTGGGTTTCGTATTTTAAACTACTTTTCAGTTTTGAGGATAACGGTTGCCCTGACCGGCGGGCGGACATGCTGAAGCATTTTGTCAGGAGGAAAAAGGTCCGCCTCTGCTTCAGGTCTTTCTCGTTTACTATGTTAACTAAGAGCTTGTTTAAGACAGGGTTTTCAAAATGGTGACCACTGCTGATGGACTTCAAAAGTCTTTAAAACAATGGATGATATCACTGAGACTACATCCATGTATATGCGATCTGTATTTCTCATGATAGTTTGATTCTTTTTGTTGCTTCCATACCATCAGTATGTGTAAAAAATGGCAGAGCCCAAACTCAAGAGCCTCTTAAGACTTTAAAAACCCTAAATTCATCATATAAATTTGCAAGCTGACAAGGTGCATTGGGAATCTAAGCTTTGGAAAATCTTTATTCTTTAATCCACGCTTCTGTTCATTCAAGGCAAATAGCCAAGAGTTAGAGCCCTCCCTGTGTTTCATAATTTAGCTAAATGAATGAGGACGAGTTAATACTATGTTAAATGCAATAGCTGCAGTACTTAAAGAGCATTACATCCAAGAAAAGTGGCTTCAAAACTTTTTCAAATGCATACATCTGTTCCAAATTCATTCACTGTAGAATAGGAAATAAAGTTAACTGGAAAAAATGCTTACATTAGCCCTGAAATCACTCTCTTTATATCTTAAACCACTCCTGCAATTGCAGTTTGCATCAACAGATTCTTACCGAGCCAGTGCAAGACCCTGACCAGGGTGGGTGTTATAAAACTCACCAGACAAAGTCTCATAAAGCACCTCTCCGTCTTGAACAGCTTACACAAGGCCTTTTAGTTTACTGACACGCCATCTTTATCGAGCTCCCTTTCTCCCCCTAAATCATTGCCGAGCCATTGGACATTCAAGACAAACCTCTGTTTTTGTTTTTGAGGGATGGCAATGAGCGGGGACAGCTTTTTGGATTATTGAAGCTGCCTAAATTGTTTGTCAAGCCAGAGGGTGTTTTGTTGCTGTGCTCTCTAAAGCATTTCTCTTGTGCTCTCCCAGCAGGATACCCCCACAACACTGAGCTGCGTGGCATTGGACTTAGTGGATTTAAAACATCTGCAAAATTGCCTTCAGGCGTGAGGGGTGGAACGGTCGTCTGTATATTTAGGCTGTCCACCTCTGAGAAAACATGATGATTGTTGGCTTCAGAACAAGAAACTGAGGACAGGAAGCATAAGTTGGTGCTGGAACATCATGATAGAAATATATATCTATAGTACATGGCAAGAAGGTAAATGCTTTTATCCCGTCTAACTGCTTTACACCGAGTTGACAGCACATTGAAGTTTGTTGTTCTTTAGTAAAAAGCTTTACATACTCTATCAATCAATCAATCAATCAATCTATCTATCTATCTATCTATCTATCTATCTATTTATCTATCTATTTATCTATCTATCTACATCTATATCTATATATATAAACATACATACATACAATAATATAAATCACATAAGACATGAGAAAATGTCATTTATATCATATAACGGTGACAAAATGAGCTATGAACAGGCGACAGGATTTGGGTTTGTGATGCGATCTTGGTCGCCAAAGTCGTGTTCGGTGTGAACGAACCTTTATGGTTCATATCACCCAGCCCTTGAACATATTATTTGTTTACCCATCTGTGTTTACAGTAAGCTAAATAATTTACATTTCTGGTTTTAATTCACGACATGCAGAGGAATGACACTGAATTCAAACAGGCCTCCATTGAAAAGCTTATGTTGCTATCTTCCAGTTTTACAGTTCATTTCCACACAGTATTTGAGTTAAAGCTTACATCCTCATCATTACACTCTTATCTCTTAACCCCATTTTATCTTCTGAAGAAAAGCTCTTTGGAGCATGTAGAAGAACTGCTGCTGCATCCTAAGTGAAGCATCTTTGGAGCTTTTTTCTTTCCTAGAGAGATGGGAAGGAAGAGATGGGCATCCGCCTCGTTTGCATTCTGCACATGCCTGACGATTCAGAGGCTGTCAGGCAACAGCTCTCTTCATCTGAGGTGCCTTTGAGAGCTCGGGAGAAAAGAGATGCATGTGAGGAGTTCTGAGGGAGGGTGAACTTCACACTCCCCTAATCTCTACTCTGGATCTGTCTGTCGTTCAGCGGAAGCAGCAGCCAGCGGACCTGGCACTAATTCAATCACTGATTTGTGATTGGCAGGGGAGTAAGCTGTCGCCCTGGGGAAGGCAAAAAAGTCCCTTTTGTCCTTTAAGGAAGATAGAGGGGAGAAAGGCTTTCTCCCTCCAGACTGAACTAGACCAGGGAGAGCCATCTGTAGGATCCAGAACCCCGAAGATCAAATACGGCTGAGAGGACAGCAAGACTGCGATACTCTCCAAAGAACAGAGCGTGTCAAAGAATTTACATAAAAGTGAACCAACAGATATGCCCTCTAACTATGCAACTATAAGTGCAGTCTTTAAACTTCTATTTTCTTTACTTTTAATAAATAATTTTAAGTTCACTCTTCTCCTTTCCTCTGAAACTTTGTAGGCTGAACACAAAGTTAAATCATCCGAAGAGTTCCAGTTTCAAAATTCCATTACAAGAAAACAAATTGTTTTCTATTGACAGTGTACCAACACTATTCTGTAAAATCATTGTTGAGGGGTCTTTATTGTTGCCTGGATGTATCTGCAAGCTGTGCTTTTTAGTCTGGGGCTATTTTGCTCTATCTCTTATGGATGTATGGTTGGAGTGCAAAAAAACAAGACTTTCATTTCAGAGAAGAAAGAAGGCTAAGCCTTTAAAACAGAAACTGTCCTGAAGAGAAGGTAACAGCTGATAAAGTTCTCCAGTCTATACAGTGGTCATTGGATTATTTGGTTTCAGAGGGTGTTTCAGCTCAGGCCCTGATACAGAGCAAAGTAGAGGATTTATCTTACAAACACACAAGAGATGCAACTAATGACTATTTCTATTGTGGACTAGCCATCAACTATTAGATAGACTAGTTGACTTTTTAGATGATGTTTTTAGCAATAATTCGATGGCTAGTCTTATGCTGTGTCTTATTTCCATATTATATTCTACCTAACAATAACTCTCATAATTATTGTTCTATCAGTCATGACTCTTAATTACCTCCTAATGCTCCTAAATAGAGCATGCTCTATTACACTGAAGATTTGCATGTTGTTTTTGAATTAAATGCTACATTTCTCAGCAAGAATTTTTGCAATGTCTGGTGCATCTGTATGATATGAGTTTGCCTTACTTTTTAGTGAATAACAGGACTTTTCTTCTTTAATCTTTATCATAACCACTCACAATTTTGCACTGTCTGACTCTCTCACTTGCTGTAGCTCTAGTTGAAAATATCTGTTAGATCCTGCGTAACTGATATAATATGTATAACATTATGACCACCTGCCACCCTGACTGGTCTGCAGCTATACAGCCTCATAACCAACAAACTGCCACCCACTGTGAATTCTTACACCTTTCTATCAGAACCAGTATTAAC
The DNA here is from genome assembly GCA_037902135.1 of Cetoscarus ocellatus. NCBI lineage: Eukaryota > Metazoa > Chordata > Actinopteri > Labriformes > Labridae > Cetoscarus > Cetoscarus ocellatus. The sequence goes on from JBAMNC010000954.1 coordinate 613,532, forward strand.
TTCTTCAGCAATATGAGCAACAGTAGCTCGTCTGTTGAATTGGATCACACAGGCCAGCCTTCATTCCCCTGCTGCCCCATGACCCTGACAGTGGCTCACCACAGCTCCTTGGACCACTTTTTAAAAGACACTGGCCACTGCAGACCGAGAACACCCCACAAGAGCTGCTCTGACCTGATCGTCTGGGCCATCAGTATTTGGTCCTTGTCAAACTTGCTCAAATCCTTCCGCTTGACCACTTTCAAAAATAAAAAATAAAAAAGATTCAGCTAAAGTACATTTCAACATCCTTTCACAGGACCTTAAAACCCACTTGCACTCTTCTATGGGCATCCCTATTACCCTCAAATGTCTCCATCAGTGCATGAGCAAAAGATGCCATTTGTGAATGTGTTTGGATAGCCTTTATCTAATGCAAAATCCTATTTCAAAACATGTTTATCATAACAAATTATAGTTTATATAAAAAATGATGGGAAAGGTGGATCATAAAAGGACATGTGTTCTGTATGGAGATGTGATAAGATAAAAAAGATTTCAGAAATCATGTCACATTGTGATCCTTGTGTATCGAACAGTGATATTCAGCATGTTCATTATAGGAATTACCATCATTTTAAGTCTGCATTTGAGCTTGTTTGGATAAAGACGTGCTCTTCTGCATTTTCTTAGCAGTCAGTCTTATTATACAGCTTTCTATAATCCTGACCACTTTTCTAGTATTACAAAAAGCAAAAACAAAAAAACAGTTGCAAAAGCAAACATACAAAACATTTCCTTCACAAATGTTTCCACATATACATCACAGTTTTATCTGTTAAATTATAAGAATATTAACAGACCAAACGCCACCCTTTCTTCCTGATAATTTTTTCTTCATCATTATATAATAAAAACAAACATATAAGCACCAAAACAAAAATATAGAAACAGCCTCTCAGGTCTAATCTGTTGAACCACTACAGCATTAAGTGAAAAAAACAGAACCTGATCCCCTAAATACTCCCAGACACTGAATTAAGCCAAATCATTATCTCTCCCACCGCCATTAATGTTGAATGACTCTTCTCCAGAGAGGGACAATATTATGAGAGGAATAATTCCATCTCTATGAATAATTAAAAATTAAACTTATCAAACTTTTTTCCCTCTCTCTCTCTTTAATCTCAAAAATTCTGAATTATAAATCAGAGGCTGTCACGCTGCTCATATATGCATATCAGGTGTTTTTTTTTTATCATTGGTGTAAGGTTTCTTATTGGGCTGATTGTTAGAAAATACTGTTTTTTTTCATAGAATACTGTTTAATATGCGCATGATTGAGGTGATTAGGTGTTATTTTAGACACAGAAGCTCTTCAGTCTAAAATTAAAATGATAAAGTTTGAACTCAATAGGATGTAAATGCATTAGTCTTACAGCATTATCACAAGAATGTGAACTACATGTTTACACTTCTTTAAAATTCATCAGAGCTGACATTACTCATTACTTTCGCTGTCAGCATTACCATATTAACCTAAAATAGATTAAGAAATGAATTAAAGCTTTGAACTAATGTAATCTGAATAATTGCAGTCAAGCTCGAGTGACAGCCCTGCAGCTCTATTCTAATTTAGAGTGATGAAAGGTAAGAAAACATCGGCATTTCTGAATGAGGAATACATAAAAGCCTCCCAAGGTGTTTGATTGCCAAGTCAAAAGTTATCTGCACTTTCAGATTTTATAATCTTACAATATTTTAATGTTCTCTTTGCTAATTTTCCAAGCTGTTGATTAATAGCAATTCATTTTTGGTAGTAAAGCTAAAAATGCCATGTAACAGAATTCCTTTACAGTTTCCAATTTTCTTTCAAAATAAAATAATGTCATTGCTCATACAGGAGGGAAAGCTCTCTTAGCTTGAGACATTAACTCTAGTCACATGAGAAGCTCAGTAGCCTGGAGGTAAAGTGATGTCAAAGGAGTGAAACTGTCACCATTAAATACATCTTAGAGCTGCCGCACTGGCTTTTTAATTTTCCATCTTTACATGCAATGTGTCCATATATGATGTCAGGCAGTGTATGATAAAAACCTGCAATACGAAGAAGGACAAACTGTGCAAACTTGGTTTAGGTACCATTGATACACCTTGTTTAGTTGTGTCTTTATAGCGATAAGCCAACAAGTTGTGCAACAAGGCACACATTGGTGAGATAAGTTGTACAATATTAGTACTGACTTCTATATGGAATGCACACTCATGTCAGGGAATGCATCACAAGGACAAGATGAACATGTTATATAGCCTTCCAGGAGATAAAGGGCAAATATATGACTCACTCAGTGACCAAGGTTGAGAGGTGTTTTTCTCCATGCTCTATCACTGTCCATTTCTTCAGTCAATAATCAGCTTTTTTATCTCTGCACTGAACCTACATGTCACATTCAACTCCCGTATACCATGTGACATACTAATTACTGCAAAAATTAAAAAATGTCAAGAAAGACAAGACAATCAAAGTTCTTCATTCAAACTCTCAAAAATATAACATATGTAACCAGAAGTGTCCCAAGGCACTTTAAACATGACTAATTGAGTGAGTAATGGTCAAAAATTTGATAAAAAGCCCAGATCTCGCAGTGTTTACAAATACTTTAAAAAATGTCAGGATCTGCATCCTGATTAGGATCACATTAACAATGTAGCAACTTCTGCTATGTGCCATGACTGACATTTCCTAAAAATGTCATCAAAATTCTTTGGGAACTCACTGAATTATTAGGAAAAATTGTGGGGAAACTAATCTTTCTTGCAACACAAGCAAATAACTTAAAAAAAAAAAAAAATCCTGTATCCACATCTGGATTCGGATCACCACCAAAATCCAATTTTCTGATTCAAATCCAATATTCAATACCATGACCAACATTCTCTGAAAACGTCAAGAAAATCCATTGAGAACCTATTGAGTTATTATTGGAAATGCAGAAAACTGCCCTATCTTTCAATATAGAGACAATATTGAAAGAAAATCCTGGATATTTAGGATGTTAACTTCAACATATGTAGAAGGTGGATATGCATGTTTGTTTGTTTTTTGACAAAAGGTTAATGTGAAAAAAATATATTTTTACTTGAAAAACACAACTTGTTAATTTACTGGTTACAACAATTGAAGTAATCTGAGTACCTAACTTGATTACTTTGTGACAAATTATCCCGAGCACCGGTTATGAATTATAATCAACCTGAAATAATGACACATGGCATCTTGTTTTGCATGTATGGCATCAATGAGTTGCATCATACCTATCAGCATGTTTTCCTATACCAAACAATCTCCACACACTGAATGACATTTCTGGAATGTCACATATATAGACACTAGCCAAACAGTGCTACAATAACCTCTGATGCTTACTTTAAACTACTCACAGAACCTGAACTTGTCTCTGAGAGCTGCGTGACACTTTTTGATATCACTGCCACTTCTTATCCTGCACAGCAGATCCCATATCCAACAGAAAGGTAATATAAATACATGGTATGTCAGATGAGTTTGACGTCACCAGAAGATATAACCTATTTTTCAGAAGTCAAACTAGTTATGCAACTTTTTATTTCAATAGTTTCATCGTAAGCTGATGAAAATTTCATGAAGAACTCCTTTCGGGGGTCTTGTATATTATAGCTCCCAAGACAACTCTACTTCCTGGGTAGGGAACATTTTGTGGTGCTGCCTTCAAACACATTATTTGTGCTCTTGCTGCTGCAGCAGCTGCAATAAGATCAGCATGATGAGTTCAGCAATTGGAGGAATACAACTGATTATAGTTGAATAAACAAATTATGTTCTGTACAAAGCCTCCGCTGCTCCATCAAGTAAATGTTGAGAAATACACTGAAAGAGAGTTTTATGCTAAGAGTAGATGGTTGACTGAATGGGAGCGAGAGAGAGACAGCAAGCCTCTGCAGCACCCAAAACAGCTAAAAAGAAAGGGTCAGATAGAAAGTGAAGGAGTGTGAGTGGAGCTGTTTGTGCCAATAAACTTCTTGTGCTCTCAGGGAGGAGTGAGAGTGAGCAGCCGGTCGAAACAGTTCAAAAGTTGCCCTATTAGTGATTCAGAGTGTCACCTCTATCAGGGGACACAGAGGAGCAGCCTCCTGGTCCATAATGGGCTCAAGGAGAGGTGATAAAACAGGCATCAATACCAAGGAACTCTTTAATGACCAAGGCCCTTTGATTGGAAAGAGAGCAGGTCTGATGAAGATTCATGTCAGTGGCAGTCAGCCATCTCAGGGTTTTTGTCATTAACACTGGCTGCAATTAAATCATTTTTATGGCTGCTCTGATGGAGTCAGAGGGAGAGTGATTTATTGTTTGGGTATTCCCTGCATTTTTGCTCTAAAGCCATTTTTTATTGTACCACTATTAATCTGGCTTTTTAAAGTACTTAGCCCAAGGATGTGATTAATGGAGGAGCATCGACTTTGGAGTGCTACATGTTTCTTTATGAGACGGTAGCTCGAGGAAGGTAAATAATAGTAAAAACGTGGAAAGGACATAATTGTTTTCAGGTAGTGCTGGATGTCATGAAACAATGATACCTCAGCTATACACTTAGCCCACATTTTTATACCTCCCTGATTTTTTTCATGGGTTTTTTTTTTTATTTTGACAACTTGGTCTTCTTTTTAAAATTCCTTCACATACTTATTGATGCTGAAGCATTGATATTTGACCTCCGAACAACTGTAATTCTAACTGTTCTAAGGCAGTTTACTGTCTTTTGTTAATATGATATTTAAACACACCATGATGACACTATATATTTCTTAGATTGTCATTTTCCAGAGCTGACCTTGAATGCATCATAATATAATAAATGATGCCTGGTCGTAAAGGCCTATTAAGGCTAGTTTAGTTTGTTTCTAATGATCATCCTATCAACCTTAACAAGCATTTAAAAATGAAGTACAATGATTGACTAACAGGATTTTGGACAAAGTTTTTAAAGATAAGACATGTTCTACATATCACTTAACAGTCATTTGGCCTAAACATTTCAAAAGGTAAACAGTAAATGGACTAAAGCTGCTGTACAGCTCTTTCTAGTCGTCGAACAGTTCAAAGTGCTTTTGCACCACAGGTCGCTGCAACTGATTCACACATTTATGCGATGATGATTGATGTGTCTTCATTAGTTATCCATCAGTGTTAGTTAATCATGCACATATTATCATGATAAATCCATTATCATACCACTGTCACAGCATTGGAAGCCATTCAGACTTGAACAAGTGGCTAAGAAAGCTAACTGAGTCCCCATGGCCCCTGACCATTACTATCAATACTTTGTTTTGTTAACAATCTCTTATTCTGGATTAGGCCTGGCTTCTGTTTCATCAAACCGATTCTTTTAACATTGTCCTTACCAATGACGTCATGAAGTCTCAGAAAACATTTAACATTTCTTTATATAAAAAAAGTAACTACACAGCCTTATTTCTTTATCTCATTTGACTACATACCAGTGTATCTTAAAACTCACTATGATGCCCTACATTTGTTTATCCAACCCTGTTTCCCAGAAATGACCAAATTTTCTTTGAATCCTGTTACACTGCAGAGTGTTCTTGTATCCAACTAATGCTGTGAACACTAATCTCTAAGCACTATGTCCAATCCTAATCCACCAGTCACCCGCTATTACAGCCCACATCACCCACTTCTTGTTCACAAGCCACAATGGGATAATGTTAACACTGTGGCAGCTGCATTTAACAGTGATGGCACCTCGGGTTACTGTCTAAAAAAGCCTGTCCTCGGAGCACTTTTACTCCTGTGACCAGAGAGGTTATACTACTCACTACTCATGAGATTCACAGGCAACAACACCCGGGACAACCTGACTTTTCTCCAATGAGATCTCTTTGCAGAAAACAGCATGCTGTCTTCACTTAAATGAACTGGGAAAAGTGAGCTTGAAACACCAGGTGGAAACTGAAACCAAACCCCACTGTGCACTCTAGTATCTAAAAGTCTGGTTTCCTTGAGCAGAATAAGTCAAAGCCTTTTGCAATACATGGAAGCGGATATAAAAAATCCCCCTGTGCCACATACAGAGATTAAAAGTTGTCTGGAAATATTTACTGCAGTAATTTTGAGCATAAGTTCAGTGTGGATCCACAGCCTGTTATTTCTGTTTAGAAGCAACCAAGAAAAAATGGAATCCATGAAATGTTAGATTCTCAAATGTGAACTGGAATTATGCAGAACGCTCTGCAAGTGTTGCATAATGCATCGCGCTTGTCTAGTTTAAGACATGCAAATCACCCCAAGTTGAGGAAATCCACTCAAGTTGATGGAAACCTTCCACGGTCATCGATATGAAATATTTGTGATTCTCCAAATGCTATTGATGCTGTAAAAGGGAAAAGATGGAAGATGGAGGGAGAGAGAGAGGGGGGAGAGAAGAAAGGGAGGGAAATAAAAGACTGTAGTGTTTGCTTTGTGGGATATAACACCAGCTGTTACTGGCATCCTCTCCCACTGTTATTTAACAAGGGATAAAAGCTGTTGTGCACCACCACATGTACACTTTAAGCTCAAAGTAGCTGTTTAGCAGGAATTTAACAGGTAATATCCCATTCATGCATAGTTACTGTAGTGCTTTTAAGAAGCACTACAAATGCTCAACATGGAAAACAAGAAATAATCCTCCCTGAGCGCTAGTTGCCTTTAAACCTTTACAAACTGGGAGTGCCATTTTTAAACAGTAGCTGGAATAATAGCATTCCTGTTCCTTTGTACTCAGCCACAGGCAATTATAGAAGTACTTAAAGGTCTGATATGCATCTGTCAGAGATATGAAGTACATGCTCCACTTTAGCACCATTCTCTTCAAGACCAGAACAAAGCTGTTCTGATCAAACCTCCTCTGTCTCTCAAGGCATATGTTCCCCTTCCCATCCTGTGCTTACAGTTTTTAGCCATTATCAGGTGTCATCATCTGGATAAATAGCCCAGAGATGATTCTGTCCTCATACCATTTCATTATTTGGAGCACATAAGATTTGTTTCTTACTTTTGAGAAGTCTGTTTGTTCTCAGTGATGCTGTTAATGATCTGCCTTTGTCCCCCTTTATACAGCGAGTGGGGCCATTTCTTTTTCCCTAAAGGTGGCCGAGCTAATGGCGAAAAAAAAAAAAAAAAACAATTTTGAGAAAAATTATTTTAATGAAAATGTACAAAACCAGTAACTGTGTGAAACATAACATTTTGAAAGATATGCTGTCTCACCAGTGTTAACACAGAGCTTAGAACACAAACCCAAATGACATTCTCTGACACCAAAACCTCCTATAAACAGAGATTTTCCCAGTGAAGACACTGATTGCCATTTTATTGGATCAATTCAGACAGTATGCAGAGATAAGCCTGCATTTTAAATGAACAAAAACAGTATATTTCCCCATAATGGGTGTTTAGGACTAAAGTTTTTATCTTTGTGGTAAATAAAAGTTCACTGGTAAATTATATCCTGCATAGCATCGAGCATACTGAACTGTCAATCTTGAAGATCGGGTTGCATTTCGTCTGGAACCTTTGTCTTTGTTTCAAATAAACTTTAATTTCACTGATTTAAATAAACTGTCTTCCGATATATCTCTTCAAAAAGACATTGGTATAGCTTTAAAAACAGAAAAAAAAGAACTCAGCGTATGGCTTTGCACTTGTTGGGACATGTTTCATATTTGAGTTCTACTGCATTTGTGTTTGAAGTCTTTTTGTTGACAGGAATTACTGGGATTCACAAAGCTATTAAAACCTAGTTTAACAAAATGTTTATTATAATATACTTTTAGGTGACCAAAACATTATTTGGAGCCTCCATTTCACAAAGAATTAAATGAAAGCAAAAATCCTGCAGTAAGACACAGATTGATTTTGGTCCATCAACATCAGCCTATTTACTTTATCCCATATATTCCTCTGTTATTCCAACACTAACATATTCAGCCCAATTTTAATTCTTGATATGACAAACAGTAAAAGTCAAAGTGTAGTTGCCCCCCTCTGTTTGTCCTTCTCATGTTTTAGACTATCATCTTTATCGATCAGAGGCCCTAATCCATCAGAGCCTTTTCGCTGTTGTCCGCTTTCTGCAGGGAGTGTGGCAGCTCACTTGTTATCTCCGTCAATAATTTTTTACAACAGGTAGTGAGCTTCAAGTTGTGTTTGTATCAATATTTGTGGAGAAAAAAACATTACACAGTACATTGTTTAAGAATCAATAGCTCTAAAGTTTTACTCCCCACGAGATAACTCAGATTAAGCCCAGCTGACCTGCATTGCTAGATTACAGGGTTCAGGAGTTTTCACCTGAAAATGGCTACACTTAAGGGCTGAGGAATAATAAAGAAATAAAAGTGTAAAAAAAAAAAAATCAAACACATTTTCTTCCCAAAAGGCTGTTTCATATGATGAGTTGACAGCAGTTTGACAGCTCAGCGAGAATCCCCAGGATGTTTCACTTTTCAATTTCCCACTAAATGGACAATTGGAGAAGGATGACAGGGTGCGACAGACATCACTTTGAATAAAGACGGGGTGACAGTTCCTCCCTTTGAACCTCAGCCTCAGCTCCTCCTAGACTCTTAACCTCCTGAAGAAAAAAAAAGGTTCAAACAACCGAATCGATAGCAATTTAGGACAACACTCCTGTCACTTCCGCCTCCTCCTTCTTCTTCTTCTTCATCTCCCACCACCCGGACTGCACCCTGGGAGACAATTTGCTGTGTGACACTGCTCTGATAGGACAACAAAGAAAGCCCGGGACAAATGGCTCTTTGGAGGGATTGATGGGACTCGGATAAGACGGGCCGGCTGATAAACATGTTCAATACTCGCCGTATTTTCATCCTGTATTCACATGCACTGCTCTCAAAGGTGATGCTGAAAAATGCAAACAACAGGCACTCCTTACAAGATAGGCTCTAAGCATTTGTTAAAATTAATAAATGTAAAGTAGTGACCCTAAAGACTCTACTTCCATGAAAAACCGTCATTTAATAGTGGTCAAAACGTTCACACAAAATGAGAATTTTTGATATAAAGCATTAAACATTGTTTTATGGTAAGCATTCAAAGTTAATGAATGAGTACACAAATACTCAAAATTATGGAGAATCCATATTGCATCATATCATAACTTACATCTATTTAAAAGGTGTATATTTTATCATTAGGCCAACTGATATAAAATGATTAGTCTTGATTTCAGACTGACTTTTCAACCTGTTGTGTTTCCAAGAGGTTATTAATTCACTTACTTATTTTCTACTTTTTCATTTCTATCATTATTAGGTGGGTTAATGTTATCTTATCATTTTTTGTAGATGGCTGCACAGTGGTGCATGAGTAGCATGCGCCACTGTTTCGAAACATGCTTCTCAGTTACATGATTTGTTTGTCTGTCTCTTTATGTCAGCCTTGTGTTTAGATGATGATTAGTCCAGGGTGTACCCCCACCTCTCACTCACTGCTGCGACAGATAATGGATGGATGGATCTTTCAAGATATTAATTTTCTCTTCATTTTTTCCAGCCCCCTTCAACTATATTTTAACACCTTTATCTCTTCAATTTTGTCAGAGGTTAAAAAAACAGGTCTACATCTCATATATTTTGATTTTCACTGAGTCAAACCACCATAGTGAACCAAAAGCAGCTTTCTTCCCTGCACTTGGCTGAAGGATGCTCAAATTTGAATATGATATTGAATATTTTAACCCTAATTAATCAGTCTGCTTCCCTCATGAAGTGCTTCTACGCACATGCACAAAACTGACTCATAATTCCCCCCCAAGTTGACCACAGATTTTTCTTTCCTGCCATCTGGTTAGATTTTGGAGTCAAGTCAGGGTTAGCTAAGTCGGAGGATTTGGCAGGAGGGGGGTGATGACGCTATCACCTCAGATTGTCTGTTTCCTTACATGTATTGAAGCTGCTTCATGATGTTTTCCATTTGATTGTTCATGTATGGTGGATATGTAGAACTGCACTTGCATTTTTGTGCAAAAATGGTCATGTGGGATGGTGCTGCTGTGTCTGCTATTTCTGCATTTCTGTTTAATGTCATGTTTTGCCCCAGAGGATCTTCACCGGGGGCACTGATTGCTGAGCAGTACCCTATGCACAGAGCCTCAAAGCCCTCTTTGCCAGATGTCTTCCTCCTCTTTCTCTCTCTCAACTCCCTTTGTGATGCTATGAACTCTGTCAAATAAAGGTAAAAATGTGCCCTAAATTCCATTCCAAAAAAGACTCTTTTGCTTCCGTTCAACAGGGATAGTCTCCTGCTATAGGGTGCTGTGTGAGCACCAAACTGGAGAAGATCTCAGCAGCAGCATCTCTGCAGTTTCCTCGAAAATTTCAGGGGGCACATGTGTAAAAGCAGCTGTACAGTGCAGATATTGCACAACCCACCTCCTCATCCATCACCACCTTTATCTTCAGTTTGTCCTGTGAGGATTAGCTGGGAGAAGGTCTCATCATTCATCCACCATCCTGTCCACCATCACAACAATCTACACTCCATGTGGGGGTGATCCTCCTCTAACCCCTCCATTGTGATTTTATAGAGACCGTAAATTTAACTGGAGCAAATACTGCACTTTCTAAATTGCAGGTTTGTAATAAACATTGTTTCATGCTCTATTTGCTCTTGTGCCAGACTGAGTTTTCACATCTGAGGGGTTTGTAAAAGCCTGACAAGTCTGTCACATTTGATTAATGGGTCAGCTGATTATTGAATGGACAAGTCACACCTTAATGATTGAGGAAGCGTGTTTTCCGTGTGATACAGTGCTTTCGTGTCTAAATGACTCCCTGAAAGCAGCAGTGCAAGTAGCTTTAAAGGCCAACTTATGTCATAACCCTTTGATAGATGATTTCCTGTGACACTGATGCCTCTTGAAATGGCAGTCCCTGTAACCATTCTTGGCAGGAGGGCTTAAGAACATATTAATACCATTAGTCCATACATTTTTATTCTCAACATAGTGTTTAATAAATCATCAGACATGCATGGATTGATTCATCTAAGGGATCCAAGATAATCACAATGGATTGATTCAGATTCTGTATTTTTTACTCACAACATATTAACAGTTTCCCTAGCTGTTCGGTTCATTTGTTTAAAATTGCTGAGGTATGGCATTAGGGAGCCACTGGCCCTTTTGAAAATTTATAACATTTGTTGCTACGTTTCCTGTCAAGTATGTTTGTAGCCTTTAACATAACATATAATACAGGTAAGTCTATATGCACATAAACCAGGCAGGTATCAAATATATTTTCTGAGTTATTTTTCTTTTTTAGCTCTGCGTTTTCTAGCGGTGGGGGTATAAATCAATATACCACAGCATTGTAATACTTGGCATGGTGAAGGTATACCAATTCATGGCTACCAAGTATCTGTGTATTCTTCAGTGTATTAATGTTCACCATTCAATAAAGCTTTTGGTTCCGTTGAAGTAAAATCAAATACTTTTTAATCCACATGATGATGCTGTTTAGATGTATGCTTCTATCTGATTATTTATCGCTTATTTTTATTTGGAAATGTTTATTTTGATGATTCTACGCACAGCACTTTGGAGACGTTTTTTGTTGTTTAAATGTGCAATACAAATAAAGTGAATTGGATTGGGTTGGATTGTTTAGCCACTGTGTGTGTGGGGTTGGCAGAATGGATGTTCACTGTGCTGGAGATATTTGGTAAATCAAACATGGTGGCACAGGAGAGATACAAAACAAATGCACCATATGCATTGTGTGGACTTATGTAAGACATGGATATGACACATGGGGCTTATAAGAAGTGACGCTTGAGAATAAAATACTTTGGCTCATCTCACTCAGCTCACTCAAAATAAATACATAAACATAATGACTGCAGAACAAAATACGAAATCTAAATAATATGCCAATATGCCTATCATTGCAGGTTATTGTTCAGAAGAAATTGGAGCACTTAAGTATTCCCAACCCTACAGTCAAGTGGGAGAAACAATCTACCATAGCTTGTTCAGTGTGAAAGGCCGCCTAGGGTAAAGGTCAATAACCAACAACAAAAAGACAAAAAAAATGGAAACACTCTGTCTTTTAATTTTGGACTAAAGCCACCACACTAAACAAGAAACAGAAACTAATCATCTGAAACTTGAATACGGAGGCTGATGTCATGGCAACGTCAAGGAAGCATGAGTAGGTCTTCTACTGTACATAAATTATTTAATTCAGAGTCTGACCTTACACCATTTTTTGGAGAGTGAGGATCTTTAATGTCCCTGAATTACTGATACCCAAAGCAAATCTTGTCATAGTTTTACTGCTCTGCAAAGTTTTACACTCACAATTTAAGTCTCTCTTTGCAAGATTCATTTAATAAAACAGGTGCTTTATTACTTTAGATTACAATATGGGTTTTATTGGGAAGTGTGATCCTATTAATTGTGACCTTGCAGCATTGACTTTATGACACAAAATTAAATTTATTCACAGGGTGTGCTCACATTTCGGTCCACACTGAGGAAAAGATTAAAAGTTAAAATTTAATCAGTGCAGTTCAGCAAAAGACTTGGATTTTTTTCTTTCTTTGATATAACTTATTTTTAAGCTTCAGATGCCAAAAGTAGTTTTCATCAGGAAACTCAGAGTGATGGGATTACCTAAGAGTTGGATCCTGAACTTTATTACATATGTATCTCTTATATGAACAACTTTATTGAGCAAAACAATTGCATAACCTTAAAATAATGCAAGTAAAAACATTATAAAATATAAACTAGCTCATACATTTTGTAGCATGTTGTTTTAGTTGTAATTATGCTAAATGAATCACAATGATTGCAGCAGCTGCCAGAGGTAGCTCTAACCACTGTAATAACACAGCATTAAATGAAGTGCATTTCAGTACATCATATCTCAAACAGAGTGTAAAAAACACAGACAAGGCTTACCACGAGATCTCTATACACTTATTTTTGAACTACAAATATGGAGATCCATTCTGATATGCGCTAAAAGAAGAGGAAGCTAAAGAAGAAAAAAAGTAATCAAATATTTAAGACTCTCTTGGGCTCTGGCACGCAACAGCCCTGTTAACCTGACCCAACTCCTCAGCTGTCGTCAAATGCAGCTCCACTGCACTGAAATATTAACCGTCTGCAATCTGTGGCACACACGGCCACTGAGGAGCCACAGCAGGGCATCTAAAACAATCCACATGTGGGAGAAATGTATAGGTTAGAACATGTGGGCACTCTTTGAACTGGAACACAATGAGATTGAATAGTACGTTATATAAAACACACAAGACATACATTAAGAAGATAGTATGCATCATATGTTCAGTTTATCACTGTTACTGATTCTTACTGTAATTCATAAGTCTTGGCAACTATTTTTTTAATCAAAAAAACTGTGTAGATGTTTCAATACTTAGACATCTAACAATATCTCTTCTTTAAAAATATATCAATGAATCCAAAACACTTGTCAATATTGTCCGGTCTCACTGTCATGTACAGTCATGGTTCACCTGGTGGTTTGGTACCAAAAGGTGGGTCCTTGAACAGTTTGCAGCCTGACTATCCATCCATCCACCCGTTATCTATATCTCCCTTTTGGAGTCACAGGAGGCTGGAGCCTATCCCAGCTGACATTGGGTGAGAGGCGGGATACACCCTGAACGGGTTGCCAGCAGATAGCAGGGCCACATAGAGAGACGGACAACCATTCATGCTCACACTTACACCTAAGGGCAATTTAGAGTCACCAGTAACCTAATGAGTATGTTTTCAGTCTGTGAGAGGAAGCTGGAGAGCCTGGAGAGAGCCCATGCATCCACATATAGAAAATGCAACTCCACAAAGAAAGGACCTGACCGACACTGGGATCGAACCAGCAGCTTACTTACTGTAAGGCACGTGCACTACCTGCTGCGCCACCATGCTGCCCAGGTACTGACTACGTGGTTGCAAAGTGTATGGAAGATCTACATGGACATATACCTTTATACTTCATTTAACTCAGTTTTGCAATTTTACATAGTAAATTTTGATTGTTTACTCAACATATTCTCTTGTTATTTTGTATCAACTGGCTGTCTGATTATAATGTCTTTTTTGAAGTCTGAAGAAAACAAACCAACAATACGGTTTTCACAAGAAATATGTAGTAAAATGTACGACCTCCTCAGGGCTTCTGAAATGATGTGCCTTTGACATATGTTTTTCTTTTACACTAATGTGTTTTTTTTTTTCAATCTTAGGAACAATCTGCAACATTATTGAATATTTGTGGTTGAACTATGGAACATTAGGGCTGCAGCTTCTCAGTGAGGATGTGGATTTGGGTACTGGAGCTGGACCAGCTGAAAACCACAGTTTCAAAGAGTGTGTGAAGTTGACAGTGAATATATTCTAGACATTCAAAATAGTCTGCAAAAAAGTATTTCTATTGTTGTATTCTAGAAATAAAGCAATCTTCTTTGTTGTTCATCTCTGCAGTGATGTAATTCTGTCTTGAGGAAGCCGCCCCTCTCTGTGTCCCTAACCCTCTTCATGCTTCAGTAGCAGCTCGGGCCCTGGGCTAAACAGATGATAAAGTTGTTGTTGTCATCCGCTCGTTGCATGCTTTGTTGTTAGAAGGACTGCAAACATAATTTTCTCTCATTTAAGCCTTTAATTTTTACTGCCATTTCTTTATCTTTTGTTTGACTTGTTCATATCAGATGCAAACTGTACCTATATATGTTTTTGAGCACTGCTGAGTGTGGCTTTATTTGTTCTAAAATACCTCATCTGACTTAATGAATTAAAACAAATCTAATTTGTAGTTGGGGTGATAGTTCAGCAAACACTGATGTTTTTTCTTTGTCTTGGGACTTGAAATTACTGCGGAGCCTCTAGGTGATTTAATGGAGAGGAAAATGTCAAGATGAGGACATGGAGAAGACTTCCTGTGCAGCATTTTTTTTATACCCGCCCTGAGCAAGGCTGACAAGATGAAACCAGACTGGACTCAGAACAACAAGGGCTCCTGTAAGGGGACTGCTCTCTGACTCATCCTCTGCAGCTTTAACAAGCTGTCTGCGAAGGGGCCATGTCTCTGTTCAAAGCAAAGGCAGCATCCACGGTCTTTAGCTCTTTTCTTTCTCTGTCTCTCAGCCATGTTCGCTTGCATGTTTAAATCACATGTAAAGAGGAACATAGGCAAAAGGCACTTCAGTGTGTGAGCACTGGTCATGTTTTCTGTCTGGTGCTCTTACAGTAACAACAAAAGCACTGTATCTTTGTCAGCCCTGTCCCAAGAATGTTGTTAAAGTTCCCTCTACTTCAAAACAATCCACAAACATTTCTAGGACAATATTATCCTGAATGTCAGCGATCAAATGTGTTGCATAGAAAAAAGCTTGAACATTTCAACAGCTCCATATTCATATTTCTAACCTTAGGCTTCAATGAATACAATGGGCGCATAGTTTAAATTGCAAAATATATATTTGTCACTGGGAAAACACACAGGGAAATACAGAGCTACTTGAAAAAAAGCTGATGGAACATCTTCTTTTGTCATCACAAATATTTAATAAATGCATAAAAAAAGAGAGAAATTGAGTCAAGAAAATTGTGGTTAATTACCTTCGGCTCAGCTATAGGCGAATAATACATGAATACAAAAATAGTATAAAATAACTATGATCTATTTTTATTATTAATGTTAGATAAGTCAAGTCTACTTCTCTCAGGTAAACTGAATTAAGGCTGAGTGATAAACAATTGCTTGATTGCACTGAAAACTTAATTCTGAATTCAAGCTACAAATTCAAACTTTCACGGTGTATCAATATTGACTGGACTGGACCCGGGTCATTTCCTCATGCCCCTTAGTATTTTGTATGTGTAAAGTCAGAGTGAGCCGAAGTGTGAATGCAGCAGTGAATATTAGTCTTGAGACTTGATTGAGTCTTGTGGGTCCTATTACAGAACATTATATCTTGGGCCAGATCATGTCATTTCAGTTCAACTGGTCATTGATCACAAGTCTCCAAACAACACTCTTTCCTCTATTAATCCTTTTCCACCATCACCCCTTAGCCCTATTCTACTCTACTCTACTCGGCTCTACCCGGTTTGCATTGCGTTTCCACTGGCACGGTACCTCCTAAAACAAACCAGTTTTTAGTACCTACTCTGCTCTGGTTCTAAGCGAGCTTAGTCGATACTAAAAAGTGACGTCAACTGACTGCCGGCTACTGATTGGTCAGAGAATGTGGTCACCAATGAGTCATGAGCGCAACGAGCTAGCTAACATGCTAGCGATAGCTTACATTAGCTTACCCTCATACGTCTTTTCTTTGCAGCTCAATTGCCCTCGTCCTCGTTATTTCTTCTCGCCGCCTGCAGCCTTCTTCTGCTCTCCTCTTTTATTCGGTTTGTGACAAAAAGCCACAGGTCGAGCAGCAAATATAATATTGCCTCCAAGTCCTCTGTTGGTTTGTTGTGTCACGCTCAAAATGACATGAACGCAGTGTCACCCAGCTGTTTTATGGCGACCCCGCCCCCGCTGGGCAGTTAACCGGGCTGGTGGAAAAGCAGCACAATGCGAGTAGAGTAGAACCGGGTAGAGTCGGGGAAAGCTGAGCTGAGTAGAGTAGGGCTAAGACGTGCTGATGGAAAAGGGCCATAAGTTATTCAAATTTCAGCCAAAGTTTCATGCACGTTAGCATGGTTAACCAAATACTGAAAATTTTGGGTCAGAAATGTCCAAGTGTATTGTTATGCAACAAGTTTTTTTGGTTGGCTCCAATGCTAGATAGGAGCCCAAAATGCAATTGAGAGATAACAGAGCTGATCCTGCATCATGCTTCACATCAGTAAAGACATCTAGGGCCCATTCAGGGGGCCTGTCTGGGCCACTTTAATGGGTGGGCCTGATGGTCAGCACTCCCAGCTAGGCTCAGTAACTGGTTATCTTTCAGGGTTTTACACTTCCATTTCAGCAGGACAGGAAGATTATTACATTGCATTCATATCTGGTCCACATTGGTGCCTGATAATCTTGCTAACAATGCATTCAACCGTGCCTAATGCAAAAAGATAAACAACAAGCAGTCACAGTGACACAGCACGAGGTCAAGTTGGGCATCTCTCCTCATTTTGGGATTGGTTTTCCTCCCTTTTAAATACAGTTAGAGTCACTGAGACATGCTGCCAAAAGCTCTCATTTTCACAGGAAGGCTTTCACTCAGCAGTGCCAGAGGCTTCTCCCACAGAACTCATTATCTTGTCCTCTTTGTCACAAGAGGCAAAAAGCCACATCAGTGAGTTTTGTTTAATCTCTGACTTGAGGTCATGTTGTACTAACAGGTCAGGCATACAAGAGAGAACAAGAGCGCTTTACATCAGTGCAAACAGGATGGAGTAATTATTGGATTTACAAGTTGCTGACTGACATAGAGGGAGAGAGAGAGCAATTGTGGAGTAACGGGCAAGCATTGATTATTTTTGAATAAGTCACTGTTTAATGACAGAGCGATGAGGGTCACTATTTAATCAAGTGCGCTGCATAGCAAACAAACAGGAGCCAGGATGAATGGATGTTTCCTTCACAATGACTGAGCGCGCTAATTTATCTCAAGCTGTTTGGTATCTGCTTTTAAAAAATGTTCTCATTTCTTCAGCAGCACACACACATCGAAGCTGACATTGAAAAACAGACTTGAATTGCTCATTACCGCTCGCTTTTCAGGTCCAATAAGAATCTTTCCCACCTTTCAAAACAAATACAAATAACAATTCAGGTACACCGTGGGCTGTGCTGAGGATGTTCGTGCAGAGAAGTCTCACTCACACCCAGTGAAAACAAAAACTATCCGCTTTGATTTGGATCACTCTTTGCTGAATGTCGGGAATCTTGTTTGTCTACACATGATCACTGTGACTCTAAAAAACCTACACTGGTCTATGGCTGGGTGATATAGACCAACTTTCATGTCTTAGTACGTTCAGCTGGATTTGTTATAAACAATATCTCAACATCTTCTGGATAGAGACAAGAAATGACTGCCACAGTACAGGAATATTACATTTAGATTTTATGGTCTTTTGACTACCTTTTGGCATCGAATTCAACTTACCTAAGTCTCATCTATTTCTTAATTTTCAAATAAGACATTGTACGTCTGAATTTCCAGAAGACCTTTAGACCTTGAAACCTCAGCAGAAATCCCTGATCTCAAACATTCACAACACACTTATGACACTTGATAATCACTCTGCTGTCAAACCATAATGCTTGGGACATGAACTAAGAGTTACTTTGGCAGATGAATGGTGGAATAAAACTCTACAAAATGTATGTTCACTTTTTCTTGTGCTGGACTTCATCTTATACAGTTTAAGGTATCACACTGAGTACATTTCTGCAAATCCTGACTTTCTATGACATTTCCTAATGTCCCAGAACGATGTAAGAAATCTGATGCCTCCCCTTTGTGACTTGAGCCCCATGTTTTTGTGTTTTTTTGTCCTAAACTTCACAAATTCTGGACTGACTTCTTAATGATTCTGGTGAAGGTTTTAAGAGTCCAGTTGAAGATGAATCCCCTGATCGCTAAATTTGGGCTTCGATTTGAACAACCCAAATTAAGTTTTCACATTCAGAAATATTAGGATTTACTTCCCTTCTGGTGAGACATTTTAATATATTTTATTGATATTTAATGTCCTTTCTTATGTAAGAAAAGATTAGCTTCATTGTTAAAGGCTGTTCTGAAAAATTCTATCAAAAATGAAACTCTTTTATTAACTTTTTAACTCCGAACCGACATTTTTTCTGGACTGACTCTCCTCATGCTTTCTACTTTATTAAAATTTATTTTTAGTTATTTTGTCTTATTTATGCCTTTCATTTGTTTATTTTCTTATCAGTATTCATGTTCTGTTGTTATTACTTTCATTCTGTATATTTCCTTAATTTATCAGGTTCAATTTTATTATTCAATATTGTATCCTTTTCAACTTTTTACTCTTCATCAGTATGACTTACTCAACTGGTTATCAATATTTGATCATTTATTGTAATCTATATTTATTTATCTACCTAGGTTTTTATTTGTTTTGCACAGAGACATTATAATTTTTTTAAGCAAGGTGGGAGATGTTATTTTCTTCCCTAAAAAAGGATTTCATTAAAAAAATAGTGCAACTCAATCATTAGCAAAAACAAGTGTTTAATATTAAAGAACCTATCAAGCATTTTCGAGTTGAAAATGTTCTTTAGTTTGCTTGGAAACTTGGGTGTTTGGGGCTTTTATCTTTCTTCTTGTGGCATCAAACGATTGATAACTGAATTTCTACCAATGATATCAGTTCTTACTGATAAATAAAAAATCTAAGGGTGGATCTTTATTTAGACTAATCTTTCTAAATCTGTTTATCAATGAGCGAGGAACTATTTCATGTTCATACAATCTCCTCACATTGCATGAGGGTTTCCAACTATTTTTTGCAAATCAGTTCCCAAGTGATAGGAAACATTTTGAGGCAAAATAAAATATATTAATTAAAACAATACTGTATTACCTAAAGATGTCCTTTACTTGATTCTACAAATGTATTATACTGCCCAACCATGCTTAGAACATCTCCTTATTCATGAATCAATACTGCAGGACATGAAACATGTTTGTCCTTTATCCCTTCTTTTCCCTAACCTCCACTGAGATGGGATTTGTCTTTACAATCGATGGAAATGTCTGGCTTGGAACATTCCTGTACATTTTACAACCCGTTTCCCCGCATATCAATGCACGCCACAGCTCAGACTGTCACAGGGGTAATGAATAGCAGCAATGAATAGAAGCAGAAGTTAGATAAATAAAATAAAATATTGCTCAGGCACCAGGCTCTGTTCAAACTACTTTAACTGGCACACACGTCTTCCTGCTGTCAGCACAATATCTGAGCGAGGGGAGCAGGTAGGCCGCATTATCAAGATATTCATCATCCGCTTGGACGACGGGAGCAATCTCCATTCAGCACTGGCGGCCTTTAAGAATTCCTCTGACACTTTTCGGCTTATCTTAAAGACACATTTTCCATTTGTTTTATTATTACTTTTCACCCTCTGTAATTGCTTGTCAACCTTTCTTGTATTCAATTAAATCCAATCCCAGTATAAGCCCACTGCCATACCATCAGTATCATCTTTATTATGTCCTTGTGCCATAAAGTACGCCTCAGCAGCTTGAGTGTTTCATAGAGTGCTTGTGTGAAATTAAGGCGTCTCACTCAGAGATTTTATGTTGCATCATTGCTTTTTAATGAGTCTTATTAGTTAGAAAAAGGCAAGAATGGTTATTACCCAAATACTGCTTTCAATGAATCAATGTTTGCCATTATTCTGGCTTGGGTATCATCAATTGGCAGGTGGCGTAATTGTTTAGCAGCTACACTGCCACAGCACAAGTGTATATCTTTATTAACTTTACAAAATTAAATGCCATGTTTTAACAAGGCAGTGTTACATAAGCATCCCAGAATAATTAGAATGCAACCCTGTCTGTAAGGGTTTGTGTCTTTGACTCAAATGGTGCATTTCCACCAAGCTGTCTAGCTCGGAACGGTTCTGTCTGGTTCACACTCATTGGTGTCAAATGTAAGAAAGGTACCTGAATAACTGTCCCATACTGCCCCACTTTCTCTGACCTCAAAGGGTGGAGAAAATCACTCTTCAAGCTGTTGAGAGGTTGAAAGAATCATAACTCCCTCATTTAAGGTCCAAAGAATCAATTCTTTTATTTTTGTTTTTTGTTTTTCTATGCTGCCTGCAACTCTCTCAAACAACGCATCAAATCTTAAAGCACATGGGCTACAACAGATGACCAAACCAGGTGCCACTCCTGTTGGCGAATAAAAAGAAACTGGGGTGACACTTTGTGTGGCCAATAGAGGACTGGAATTGTTTTTCCTGGCCCGATGAGTCTTGATTCTGCTGTGGTATTCAGATGGTAGTGTCAGAATTTGGCGTTAACAATATAAAAGCTTGGATCAATCCTGTCTTTTGCCAACAGTTCAGGCTGCTGGTGTAAAGGCGTGGAGCAGTGGTCTCCAACCCCTTTTGCACCATCTCCTGGTTTTACATAATACAGTTTAGGTGTGGACCTGCGTTCGGGAGGGAGGGGGACTATGATGACAAACAATGACAAATGGTGTGCATGTTATAACTCACAAAATGTAGGGTCAAAGGAAACCATGTGCTGGTTTCTAAACCCCATTAAGAGACGATCATGAGGTCTCCCTCTTTTTATAGAGGCTGATCAACAAGGAAATTTAGGAACCAAGTTAGCTGGAAGTCATCAGTTACCTCAGTAACTAATTAAACCACCACACCTTCTAAGCAGGGAGGAAAATTCTAAAAAATGGCATTCACATTGTGCCGACATAGTGTGCTTAATCCACTGGTCATCAGTCTGAGCTGATTTTTTGTTTTTTATTGATGACTATTGAGTATTTTATTAGTTCTGACCTCTGAATTTAATCCTTCAACATCAGGAAGTTGAGTGCTCTTGTGTGCCTCAACTGTCTTCTAGGTACAAAAATGAAGCACAGTCAGATATTTCCAAATTATGTCCAGAACGCAGGTGAAAGTGAAAGAGCAGGTATAGCAGTGAATTTAGCTCGGGTTGTACTTTTTTGTTCATTACAGCAGTGACAGAGACTCACAGCCTTAGGGTAAAGTCTGTGCGGCCAAGTTACACCGACATTTATGCAAGGATCAGGTCTTCCTTTTAAAATAAAACACTGTTCAGTCTTGGTTATTCGAAACAGGGCAATCAGGTTAATTCCTTTTTTTTAATTACCTTTCTCAGTGGCCTGGTATTAAACAATCTGTGGGACTTTGGTTGCGAACTTCTTGGTGAGGAGGATATTTTCTTTGAACACTTTAGGCCTCTTAGTACCAATTGTTTGTTTCAACGCCTACCCGAGCAGATCACATTCATGCCTTTTTAACCACAGCGGACCCATCTTCTGATGGCCACTTCCAGCAGGACGGCGCACCATACCTCAAAGTCAATATCATCTCAAACTGGTTCCTTGAATATGAAAATGAGGTCATTGTATTCCCGCAGTCTCCACAGTCACTAGATCCCAATTTGTTAGAGCACCACTGGGATGTGGTGAGACAAGAAGCGTCATATCATAGATGCGCAGTAGAAAAACCTGCTGAAACTGTGCCATGCTATCATGTCTGTACGGACCAAACTCTCTCAGGGATGTTTCCAGCATCTTTTTTTAACCTATGCTATGAATAGTTAAGACTGTTTTAAAGGTAAAGGAAATCAAACCTGGTGCAACCAAGGTGTGCCTAACAAAGTGGCCATTGAATGTGTATGAGGAGAATCATAAATGTCCCTGTTGAAAGCTGCGGTACCAAAATCACCCACCTTTGCACAAAAACATCCCCATTTGATATCCAACCCTTTTGTAATGACCGTGACGATCAAAAGAATCACAGGAAGCAGATTCACTTATCATAACAGGACCTGGAGAGCCCATGAGGATGACACATCTTTACAAAGGTTTAACTGAGGCCAAAATCCCTCAAAGAGGTTTTCTCATAAACCCTAAATTAGGGATACATTTGCCAAGTAAGCGTCCCTAAATCTGAGACGGAGTGAACTTAAAGGAGCTTTCCTGAGTTCATTTTAGTGCAGCTGCTACACCTAACACAGCATGGTTTCCTTTGCACCTCCACACCTGAAGAGCTGCTCAGGGGGCCTTTGTTCTTTGCATGAAAGTCGGGTTGATGTGCATTATAATGAATCAGCTTCACCTCAACCACTTACAGTCGTACAGACTTCATGTGTCACTGTGTCTTTGTGGTTAGATGAGTTGTCACACAAAAACGATGTCCTGGGTGTGAACCAGTGTAGTTCCTGCTTAAATGAGATGTAAAACTGCATGCTCTACTTCTGTTGGGGGCGTTGGAAAAAACGAATCACAAAGGAAGATTCTTTGATTCACAACGAGTCAAAAGAATAACTTTATAACTTTATAACAGAACTTGTACAATATACATCAAACGCAGACTAGAATAATCATGTAGTTCACACTGATAAAAAGCAAGTTTGGACAGATCTGGATTTTTCTTTTACAACCTTGCAAGAAAAAGGTGAAGTGTGTTGTGAATGCTCCTTCTTTGAAGACTAAACTGCAGCTTTAACAGCAACTAAGATTTTATTGTCTTTTTAGACACCTGCTGTCTACACTGCATCTGTTCATTGGTGATTTCTCACATAACATCAGAAACATAGGCTGCAATTTCAGAATAAGATTTGATTCTGACCTCACATTTTTTTTTACATTTTTACATTATTCTTGGGGTATTTTTTTTTTTTTTTTACCTGTATTGACAGGAGAGAGATAGACACAGTGGATAGGCTTGTGAAAGAGAGTGAGAGACAGAGTGGGGGAAGACTCTCTGCAAACAGGCCACAGGCTGAATCTTAACACGGACCAGCAGAAGCACATATGGGTCGTGCCTGGTTGCCTACCACTCCGCCAAACCAGCATCCCTCAATTCTGACCTCATGTTTACACATCATATAAATACAGTTGTTCAGTTGTGTCTTACATTAAGCACCATTATCAAACTAATGTCAGTACTTTCCTGGCCAGAGCTGGATACATTCGTTCATGCCCCAGTTTCTCCTGACTAAACTTTTGTATCGTATTACTTTCTGGTATCAGTCATACATCTCTCTCTTGCATCCAACCAGTTCAAAATGCAGCAGCTCGGCTTTTAACATGTTTTAACAGACAACATCACATCATTCTAGTTTAGCCTCCCTACATTGGCTATTTCTTACTTTCTCAGTTAATTTTAAGATCTTGCTCATGACTTTTAAATCACCAATGGGTCTGACTCCAAGCTTAATTACAGAATTATTGACCCCTTATGAGTCAGCCAGCAGCCTGGGGTCCTCGGAAGGAGACCTCCTGGTTGTTCCAAAGTCGAGAATTAAATCTGTGATCAAGATTTTCCTCCAGAGTATTGTGCTTTGTATGTGCTTTTTATGAGCATGTGATGGCAATGAGCTGAAAAGTCCTGCCTCTGGGCCAACACACGTGAGAGCACAACAAACCACCCACAGAAATGGTTATGATCGCACAGCTATCAACACTTTCCGAGAAAACTAACAAGCTCCGTCACGTGAGAGAAGCAGAATATAATCAAGCAGATCTTCCTGTAAGACATCAGTGTGTTGTTGAGCTCCCTCATTCATTGTTTCTCATCCATGTCTTCACACACAGCAGTGAGGGGAAAAGAAATGAGACACTGTGGTCACACTGTGTCACATCATGATGATTGTGATGCAATGGGGATCAACTAAGGCCATGCTTCCAAAACAACAATCCAACAAAAATGGTGTTGCTTTTTGTTTTAATTTTTCAAAATGTACTGTGTTCAGACAACAACTTTTTGACAACAACTGCAGTGCACATAAATTACTACAAACACTGTAGCATACAGGTCAACAGTTAGTGGTGTGACTTAAAATGAAACAATTACATAAGCAACAACTCTGCTTTCTACAGAGAAAAAAAGGAGCAAATACAAAAATAGCTAACAAACAAATGTTTGCATGGACTGACTGGGGCAGAAAAATTACCAAGGGATGCATGATATTGAGGGCGGCACGGTGGCGCAGCAGGTAGTGCACGTGCCTCACAGCAAGAAGGTCCCCGGTTCGATTCCCGGGTCCGGCAGGGCCTTTCTGTGTGAAGTTTGCATGTTCTTCCCGTGCATGCGTGGGTTCTCTCCGGGCACTCCGGCTTCCTCCCACAGACCAAAAAACATGCTCATTAGGTTAATTGGTCACTCTAAATTGCCCTTAGGTATGGGTGTGAGCGTGAGTGGTTGTCTGTCTCTACATGTTGCCCTGCAATCGACTGGCGACCGGTTCAGGGTGTACCCCGCCTCTCGCCCAATGACTGCTGGGATAGGCTCCAGCCCCCCGCAACCCCGAAAGGGATAGTCGGTATAGAAAATGAATGAATGAATGCATGATATTGAATTTTTGCCAAAATCCAGCATGCCAGTATTTTCAAACTCATTATCAACGATACCAATATCAATACTGAGGTTTTCTTGTCAGTGATGCAAAGCCTACACTTAACTGAAACTGACCTGTTAGTTTATTATGACAGTCTACAGATGCATCCACTTTAGTTTTCCCCTTCCAGCCAAATGCCTGCTGAATTCCTGCCAAGTTCCAACCAATTACCAACTTCAAGCCACTGGGAGTTCCCCTTCACCTCTCTGGGGGTGTACCTAAATTCCACCATAAACATGCCCATTTATGCAACTGCAGGGTGCCCACATAAGATGGTGCTTCTATCACAAGAACACAGCCAGTTGGCTTTAACCTTTGCTCTTATTAGAGCAGCAACAGCCTTAACCAGTCACTATGTTGATTTTGCGGGTGATCTCACTGCAGCCACTACGGTGGGAAGATCACAGCACATTACAGTCGTGGACCAGTCAAGACTCAGTCAAGGAATGTGGGGAAAATGTAAGTGTCTCAATCTGTATGTTTTGTATAAAGAAAGGATTACTACTGCAACAAAACATCATCAGTAGGGTAAAACTAACCTGTCTCATGACGGTCTAAACCCAGCTCACGTTCCCTATTAGTGGGTGAACAATCCAACACTTGGTGAATTCTGCTTCACAATGATAGGACATTCAGTGATGATGACATAATATTGGATATATATGACAAGTATACTGCCAAAATATTGGCTGTAAACACTGCATCAAATGTTCAATAATTAGTATTTAGCAATACTGATATTGTTTTAATAAAACTCTGAATCCCCACATTCAACTGCAAGTTTAATAAAGCAGAAACACATCCCACTGCAATTTTAAAACTGCACCTACAAAAAAACGTAAATGATCAGCCAAAACACAACAAAATTATAGCGTTTCCTATTAATGGTGTGTAAAAAAAGGCAGACACCAAGCTGATTTGCTGCTGGAGATGACTTTTGTTGAAAGTTGTTAAGTCAGGCTGAATGAAATGAGATTAACTCTACAGCATGACTGAAAAGTTTTCAGAGACTTTCAAGCAACTTTGTTGAAATGAAATAATTAATTCCATCCTAAATCCTATCTTTGCTTTCTACAGTGAAGCTCCCTGGTGCTTGCAAAGCATTGCACCTAGTAGTCTCATAAAAAGGATCTTTCTTTTCTTTTCTTGCCTAGTTTTACTCAAAAGTATTAAAATGTAAAACTGATGGGCTGCTGTTTCAAATCAATGGGAGAAGACGGCATCCCAAGAACATATCATTGTCACACTGATTGATGGTTGGACTCCTGATTCTCACTCTAGGTGCATGTTATCCTTGAATCTATTTGACTACATTTCCTGTTACTTCATATAACATTAAGCGTGTCAGTTTATTATGCTTAATTTTATACTTCATATAAAGCAGTGTACTTTAATGTAGAGTAGTAGTCTCCTCTCACCTGCTGTATAGTTTATTCTTTTTTTTGTCTGATTACTGAGACAATGACCCTTATCAGGTCCAGTTAGCTTTACTGTCACTTATGTTTCAGGTGCAGCTCTGTCAGCAAAGGACATGAGTCAGTGGTCAGGAACACAGTGCACCTAAGTGTAGAGGCAAAAGAAAGTGACTCTCTTTGTTGTTATTGAGTTGAATCAGGATCACATCAGGACGCCAGGAGTAAGAGTCGGGTCAAATCAGGAGAAATTTAGAGGTTTGGGACAGTATACACATCCTTGTTTCTTTAACCACTCCATCAGAGCCAAATGCTACTGAAGGAGCAGGGAAGAGACCAAAGATAATATAGCTGTTATGTCCTACACCCAGTGTAAAGAGGCAATAGTCCTCATCACAGCAGCAGTATGTCTGAATCCCCCCTGAGCCCTTTGCTAAACCTGATCCCACTCTCTCTACTCCCAGTGATTCCCTGTCTCTCTTCAGCTATCCAATAAAAAAAGGCAAAATAGATATGAGCAAGCAAGCACAACTGATTACTTAAAGTTTCAACAGAAAATAAACAAATCATGAAGTGGTATAATTGCAGAGCTTATGAAAACATGATGCACTGATTTCCTTCGAAGGAAATGTTTGTTTTCTTTCCAGCACTGTCTTTGATTATAGATCTCAAATGTCTGATCAACATGAAGAGTAACATACATGTAGATCAAGGAATTGGCTGTACAATCAGGCCAGTGAATGAGTAAATAAGCAATGATGACAAACAAAAATCAGCTTAAAGCAACTTGAGTACTGAAAACACATCCATCCATCAATAATGTTTTCAGTTTTTATCTTTTGGGCATAGCGGTGGGGGGTAGGGGGCATTGGGTAAGAGGAAGGGAACACCCTGAACTGGTTGCAAGTCAATCACAGGGCTGACATAGAGTAACGGACAACAATTCACTCACACGCTCAATCCTGAGGACTATTTAGAGCCACTTACTTACTGAACATGCATGTTTTGATTAGTGGGAGGAACCATAGAACCTGGAGGAGACCCATGCATACACAAGGAGAATATGCAAACTCCACACACCTGAATTTCACGTAGAGGGAGCTTAGTAAGGCAAAGCTTTCAATTTACTGCTAACCTACAGACATGACCTTTAGGTAATAACCAGAAGAATGAGATTGTGGATAATAGCAGAATATATTCCCCAGGAGGGGGGCTGGGCTCAGCCTTAAAGATAAGAAAAGGATCATGGACATCTGGAGGGATCTTACGGTAGACCTGCTGCTCCTTCACATCAAAAGCAGTCAGTTGATGTGGATTGGGCATCTGGTTAGGATGCCTCCTGGTTACCTCTCTGTAGAGGTCTTACAGGCATGTCCAACTAGTCTCAAGGCGGACACAGAATCCGCTGCAGGGATCTGCTGTCTGACCTGGGGATGCCTTGGGATCCCCCAGGAGCTGGAACTGGTGTTGCAGGGGAGAGGTATGTCTTGACTGAATTTTTGTCCCGCTTTCTCCGTGACAGGATAAATGAATAAGGATGGATGGATGGATTGCATATCTATGGGTGAGGCTGTGGTTTTAGCAGGTTTTAATTAAAATGCAACTGGTGTTTCCCAATCTTTGGGCACCACTCCACAGCCCTTCAATTGTAGGGCTGTGTAGTCCTTTTGAGAAATGACAGCTCTAACACTCTAATGCTCATTTTTAGCAATCCACTGATAAACACTGGCCTCCATATAACTTAAGACAACCACATAAAGGGATAAGATGTGACCTTTGCTGCCTGTTAACTGTAAAAATCAAAGTCTATAATGTCTGAGAAGGCTTAATTGCTAAGTATAAGCATGAGATCATTGAGCAGTGCGTCCAATCTTGTACTTAGTACAGTTTTAGTGTATACAAAATAAAGATTCCCCCTCAAAGCTGCAACGATGCTCAGTCAAGCAGTCAAAATGACAGGTGAATGCACTCAGATAAATATAATATGTGGATAGCAGTCTGACTGCTCATAATCTACTTTAAATATTTTTCTTTTCCTTGCAGAAATTTTTCATCATTTTACCCTACAGTCAAAAAAGACTAAAGACAAATCTAAAAATCCGTCTCATGCCTGCAGGGATTTTGACTTTATGAAAATATTCTTTATGGTACAGCCTTAAATGTTGACCTAACAGCCGCCATCTGAATCACATCCAAACAACAAATTACCCAAATCTTGATGTAATCTTTCATGACAGGCACTACTTTGCTCACAGTGATGTGTCATGTTGGATTTCTTGGCGTTAAAACCTTCTCAAGCATACTAATATATGTAAACTTCAAGGTTAATCTAATCACCGTCACTCCTAATGAGGTAGGTACATCAGAAAAGGTAAAAAAAAAAAGTAGAATTTTTTTTCTACAGGGCACAAGGACAAAGCTAAAGACTCAAAATATTCCTTTAAAAGAAATATTTGGGTAATAATCAGACTGCATTTGTTAAAGTCAAACAAGGGTAAACCCGCTGCTTCATAAACATATTTTAGTCTCTGAGTCACCTTAAAACATTGCCAATGCCAACAAGTTTTCATGATGTTTGACCGGAGCACAGTTTGAGCCAGCTAAGCACCCCAGCAGAGAAACAAAGAAGACTTGGCAGCCTTTGAGCAAAGGAAAAAAAAAGTTCTGCACACAATGGTCTGTGCACCGGCCTGAGCCAGCAGCTCCTCCCAGGGGTGCAGGAAACTTTTAATCTAATTAAAATGAGAACAGGAGAGACAAGTTGAAAGATAAGGGTGCCACTGAGAGTCGGGTGCCCGGCACAGCACTGCCGCTCTTCATCCCTCTCAGCAGCGGCTAAAGCGGGACTTTCAGGACCTTGAGGGCGACAAGGGAACAGTCAGGACGGGTCCAAGAAGTGACAGTATTAAATAGAAGCTCAGTTTGACAGCTGCAGTGTTCACAAGACTGACAACACAATCACATGAGTGAGACTGAAAAGAACAGGCAAGACCAATTCATCTTTTTATCTCTGACTGTTACATGATGGAGTGGAGTGGACAAGAACATCATAAACAGACTATACAGATGCCATCTCATGTATTCTTGGAACATGCTGGAAATATATAACAAGAAAATCACTAAAGTATTCATTTTTTTTGGAGCACGAATTTTAGAAATTAATCTACCATTCAATAAATTGCACAACTGCAGCTGACGTAAGCTGAGTGCAGCAAAGGGGAAAACAATAGATGATACAGACCTTCACTTGACTAAGGCCTGAGTCTTTTAGATTTTAAATAAAGCTTTAACCCTGAGTCACCCACAATCACCCTTGACAGGCTAATAAATCAATATGCCCCATTTTATCTGAGAGAGGATTAACAATGGCGAGTTCTTGGCACCTCTGAATACATTCTGTTGCAGTGCCACACTAACTCTAGCCACAGAGTGCAGCCTGATCTGAATTTGTGGATGCTGCTGCTGTACAGAGTAAAAATGTATTAGCGGATGTATGATCTGCATTGTTACTAAAGATTAAACATTCTTATTTTTGTGCTATGAGTTGTCTACTGTTGGGTGAAAAGGTTTTTGACAATTAGAAAATCATTTCACTTCAGAACAGCATTACTAATCAAATGAACATCCAATTATACAAATAAAGTCTCACAAGGACAAAAGCGTATAGTCTGCCATAATGACAGCTGCACAAAATAAAGTCTTTTGGGTGAAACTGAATCAGAGAATAGATCCCATTATACCAAGCATGTTTGCTCTGCAGGGAATTGTTGGAGACCACAATGGTATTGTTATGCTAACAGAAAAATAGCCTTTTCTTAGAAGAAAAATGTCATTCTATGGCTATAATGCAGTGTTTCAAGATGTTTTTCCTAGTGTAAGTCCACTTGAATATGTATTATGTGCAGCAGACAGAAAAAGCAAGGGTAGTTTTTAACTATACCGTCCCCTATTCCCTCCTGAACTCATATCTGTAAAAAAAAAGCCCTGTCGTCATCAGTTTTTCCCCCATGGCTCTAAGTTCTCTTTTTATTTGAGTTATTTATGCCTTATGAGTCAACCAGGTCCAACATGAATCCCAAAAGTTTGTGATGGACTTCTTTTATATGCAGGATATAAAAAATGTTTTGCCGGCAGCGCAGAGATTTATGT
Source organism: Cetoscarus ocellatus (assembly GCA_037902135.1). NCBI lineage: Eukaryota > Metazoa > Chordata > Actinopteri > Labriformes > Labridae > Cetoscarus > Cetoscarus ocellatus. Next base: position 644,270 of record JBAMNC010000954.1, read on the forward strand.
GTAAATATGACATTGTTAAAAAATCCCCCATGATTCCAGCCCTTATAGTGCCTACATGACAAAACTAGGAACACAGAGTGCTGTACGTAGCAGTGTGTGGAGTGGGTGGGTGCTGTTAATAAATGTGGGTGAGGACATTAAGGGTCAATCACCATATGCAGACTTAAAATGAAAATAAGAGGTTAAAGCAGTGTAATCAGTTATGGTCTGTTGAGCAGCGTGTTTCTGGTCTGTGTTCCTACAGGCATAGGTGGCATGTTGCTGACACATGGTACATAGGCATGATTTAATTAAAGCAGCATCACTGGGATGAATGCATGTAAGACAGACCATGGATATAAGAATGTTTAGCTTTACTAATGTCTATTACGTTGAGTTAGTCTCTGTTTCCCTATGACTTCTGAGAGTTGTGTTGCACTTTAAGAGTGCAATGTTAACATTGGTGGGTTATTTCAGTATGAAAATAAATCAAAGGTAGCTTTCACACCTGTGGTTTGCTTTCTGTTGCTTTGTTCTCAAAACTTCTTTGTGTTCAGATGGCAGTACTGTAAAGGGGACTAAGGCAATGCAAAGCTGTCCTTATGTACAATCTAAATGTCACAGAATTTGTGAGCCTATGCATCAATATTATGCTAAGGGTAAAGGTGTGTCACACCGAATGCGTCTTGGGCGACCGAGATCACGTCACTCACCCAGTTGTGTCGCCTGTACATAAATAGCTTGTTTGGTCACTGTCGCGTTGCCCAGTGATGTCTGCGTACTCCAGCTTTACAGTGATCATATTATATAATAGGATTTATTAGTTGACATTATTCCAACTGTGTCCTTTTCACTCACCTACCAACCACAAAACACTGCAGCTGGTGGCCCATCAGCAGCATCATCTGTCAGGTGCGCCTCGAGTAGGGAGTTCTCTGCGGTCCCATCGAGGCGGAACGAATGTACTCACTAACTTATGTTCCCACATGGACATGGATTGTCACTCTGTGAACCAGAGTGTTGTCACACACCCACACATCGCTGATTGGCTGTCACAGCACAGCCACACGTTACATCACCTGAAAAGTTCAAATTTTCAACTTTGGCAACCGAGCAATGAGACCTGGACCTTGACTTTGCATGGAGAGTGGTCGCAGAGGTCGCAGAGGTCGCGTTACTCGCGTTCGGGGTGAACACACCTTAATGGTGACTCTGCAGCAAGAAAGTTGAATGTCACATGAACATTTGGGTAGATATGTACATTTGTAAGTGAAGCACCACTCACACACTACTGAGGTTTACAAAGGTTGTAGTCTGGGTATGAATGATTGGGGTGTTCAATGTTCTGCCAAGCAGGTAGCAAGGTACAGTTAAAGCTCGTGTAGGCTACTAAATTGGACTACTGTGGCAGTGTAGCTCAGCTGTAATGGCTTGGGCTAGGGACCAGGGGATGGTTGGTTCAAGTCTCAAAACACACTTGGAAGTTGGTTTGAAAGCTAGGGAGATGCAAGATGATTTCCTGGGGTGCTGCTGGCAGTTGGTAATGCAGCTGAAAGAGGTTGGTGTCCCTTGCCGGAACCTCGAGGCGTAGGGTTTGCACCTTGGTGTCCTTAAACTTCAACACGTAAACACCTATGACTGAAGTAGGGTTTACATTAATGGTGGTGTAGACCAGTCATCAGGAATGATGAATGGTGAAGTGCCAACCTGCTCCCAAACTTGACCTGACTGCCTTTGTCCTTGTTTGTAGGCACCAGTGAAGACATACAGTATCACCTTTCAACCGAAGTGACCAAGGCACTTTTTCCAGTTGATGTTGCTGACAAAGTAACAGGCAAAAAAAGTGGTTACATGATTAAAAGGATAAAACATGAGCCAAATTCACAGCTCCAGTACTGGGATGGGGGATGAAGGTTCAGGGTCTAGTTAAGGTTGTCAAAAAAAATTTCTTCTTTCATTTCAACTTTTGGTGTGTGCCTTTTCTAGGGGGCTTGCCTATTTTTAAATTGAGGATGTGGATGTTTAAGAATGGTTTAGTTAATGCTGAAGGACACAGCGCGGTGCAGCAACTGCCATTAATGTGGGAGTGTTGTGTGAATGAACGAATGCAACATGTAGTTAAGACTGGCACAGCATATTATTAGGTGTGTTTTAATAATCAGTGCTGACTTGATACTTCCAAACATTGAATTAGTACTTCTTAAATAAAAAAACAATGTTCATGATGATTAGACCCTTTGAAGCCAACTGAAAATGCCTCTTTTGTCTTAAAAGTGTTTCTTTAGCAAAAGATAAATATTGGAAAACTTACTGAGCAGAGAGGGCCGTTGTGTTTCAGCACCTTTAGTCCTGACATTTAGTAAAATGGTACCAACCTGGGGCATGAAAATCAATGCTGGGATTCAGTTTGGTTTGGATTGGACGTGCTGTGGTACCTGGTGCACATCCTTGATGAGGAATCAATAATGGCTTAAACATACTCAAGTCCATTTACTATTTTTAAAGTATTAATATTACATTAAAAGGACACACTGTAACGCATTTGCTTACAACTGTACTCCTGCTTGTGATCTGCTGCATTTAAAATTGCCTGATAACTGCACTACTGCACCAATTCCAAATAATTACCCCTATTTTTAATATTACTGATGCTATTTTATACAATAAGACCAATTCAATTATTCAAGAGTTGGCTTGTTAATGTTTTTTATTGCAAATAACTGCATGATTGGAAAAGAGCAAAGACAACCTCTTGTAGAAATACTTGTCTCACATGTGTACATTTGAATGCTGTAATCACATAGTATGTTTAAAAGAAATGGAAAACTATTGTTCCAGACTATACTAGTGTGAAAGTACACGTTTCCTTAGTCTTGTGTTAAAAAAAAAAAAAATATATATATATATATATATATATTTTTTTTTTTTCCCTTTCCAAGGGCAATCTAATATAACAAACAATTAAATTAATAACAAGCTGTTTTTACAAAAAGAAGCCAATTTGGATATTTTCCTGAGGTGTGGCTCATAGGCAGTACTTCAAATGTGTAACAATTGTTGGCAGTACTAACTCAAACAAAGCCTCACCACTTGTTTAATTCTTTCAGACGCCGAGATAGTTGCAAGCTGTGACAGTAGCTTTCATTTTTCGCTTGCCGGAAGGGTCGCGTTCAGCAGGTAATAATTCCTTTACAGTATGTGGTAATAATTAGTAATCTTCATCGTGCAGCTGTGAGAATATTTGCTGTCCTGTCAAAAAAAAAAAAAAACAGCTTCCTGCTTCCTGACACATCTCATTATGGTCCTCCTACATGTTTGTGAAAACAGCCCTGACAAGAGCTCAAACACTGCAGCATGCAAACACAGCATGCATGAATATAAATAAGATCAATGGTCACTCTCTGAAATGTCTTTAATGGTAATGTGACATGCATTTCTAATTTAATAAGTCCTTTTTGTTACTGCAGCTGAGCGCCCTCTGTTTCCTTTCAAATGGATGAAATACGCGAGTACAAAAGCAATTAGAGTTCTTTCTGAAATGCATCAATTCACCCAAGCATTGCAGACTTAATTAAGAAGGCTACTCATGGCTGTGTGAATATGCCACATGCCAGTAAGATGCCACAAGTTTAACCTTTAAGCTGGAGCTTGAACCGCAAACACAGCGCCTATCATCCAGCAAACCATGTTATTGTATTTCCTTCTCAAGCCCATCTTTAAAACATGCACAGTCATTAACTCTAACTCTTCTCACACCAAAAAAATCTAACAGCTCTGATATGGAGTGATCCTTAAATCTGCGCCAAGGGGAATCAAATTTGACCTTTGACTTCCTCCTGCTGTTTGCAGGCCTCCGTGTCTTAATTAAGATGATGGCACTCGTGATGAAATTCATTTATTTGGAAACAAGATAATAACCATGGAGCGTCATTAAAAGTTCCCTGGCTTTTCATTGGAGCCACCATTAGCTATAAACATCCCAACTGCAGTCAATTACCTTGTTGTTTGCAAGTTACATAGTGACCTTATCCAAGCTGACAAATGGCCAATTTCTTCACACCCCTCTGCATCCCAGCATGCTTTGCCATCTCTTATTTATTGCCTAGTTTCTAAATGCCACATTTGTTCCTGTTTATTCCCAAAGAGGCTGCTTCTGTTCCATTTTTCTTTTTCATCAAGGCTACTGGCTCCACAGTACTGTTGATATGGATGTCATTACCCGTCACTGCCAAAAAAGCAACATAAGCACTGGTCTTATGATCCATCCCTTTTAAAAACAAAACACTCACTGTGGATACTTTCAGACATTTTTTTGTCATTTCTGATTATATGAACTGAAGGTTACTCATAAACATAAACACAATATCTGTAAATACAGCGAACAAACTAAATATAGTTTAGGATGTGTGCATTGTATGATTTTTATGGGAGAGTAAACCATAATCACCTGTACCAACAAACTGATAATGCCTCTGCCTGGCACTCTTCTTGCACACATCCTTGGGGTAATGACCCCTCGGAGTGTCTGAATTGGCTGTGCATGCTTTTGCTACGCTGCTTTACTGTCCTTCCAGCTCACAGGAGAGGTCAGGTTCACCTTCAGTCAGGCGTAAAAATGAAGTCCACTCCCTCACCGAGCCCATCATTCAAGACTATACCGACTCCCTATTGAACACATAAAATGTAGTCTTATGAGCTACCTGCATCGTATATTTCCCTGTGAATTGCTGAGGACAAAATGCATCTAAAAAGGAGAGGGATTCATGATGTAAAATAGAGAGAAGATAAGAAGTGTCCTAAAGTTAATATGCTCGTCTTGAACACTCAGCACTTCTTTTGTCCCTCCTCTGACTGTTTCTCCCTACCTGTGTTTGATGTTATGTCTGTATTCCACAGCTGTACATTTTATAAATACACACAAAACGCACACCTCATGGTTTGAATGTGTCACTTGACTGAGCCTAGGTATGTATATGGATGTGGATTGTTGTTGATGCCTATGCGCAGTGTGTTCTTGGAAAAATACAGTAGTGTGAAATTTGTTACATCCATCTCTCAGACTATGAAACTTCTTTAATTAACATTTGTTTTGGTGATATTTTATTTAACGTTAGCAAAATTGGGAACCAGGTTGGTGCTTTGCATAAACAACGACAGGACTTCACACTGGTAGGTCAACTCAGTGGGTAGAGAGAATGAGCCATCACAGGCAGCTACTGGTGCTGTAAACATGGGAAGAGGGAGAAGCCCTGATACTGTGCATAGAAGTACTCATCATGCAGAGGAAGTGTGAAAAACACACTAAAAGGCACATATAACTTGAAAAAAGATCTCTTCAATTTTTCATATCTTATGCATACTATGTACAGTTTTCCTAAAAGCCAAGAATTGCAGGGGCAGTAAACATGATCTTGGAAACAGTGGGCTCCACCAAGGAAAGACGTCACTCTGATGCTCAGGTGATGGAGTGGTGCAAGAATGATTTCAATAAAAACAGAAGTGAGTTATCATTATACCAAGGCCAAAAAGACATGGGATCTTAGATTAGCCTTTTGGAAAAATACCAAAAAGAAGGTCTATGGTAAACACGTGCAAACAAGATTTAAAGATTTCATTTGGCAACATAAAACACACCTGATATTGCCCCTCTTTTGAATTTGTAAGTTTTATTGTGTTTATAAAAGGATGGTTTCTAGTGAACTCCTAACAAGTTCCAAAAAATGTCAAAGTAATAAAATCATAACTGATTGTTTTGAACAAGCAATTCACCACAGCCACAGCCATGAGTTTCGTCGACTTTAGTTTGCCATGGACCTTACTACCAGCAAAGATCTGAGACCATATTTAAAATTTCCATAGGCTCATGGTTGAGAGAACCAACACAATGCTAATTTCCTGTATGGCCAACAAAAATATGTCATCTATGCACTAGTCTATGTAGGTTTGGTAATTCTTTTGCTTATGGGTGCAGATAAATCATATTTTCCTAAAATGCACTTGATGTATTGGAAACTCCTGACTTCAGCAGGGCATTTACCATATTCACAGTCAGGTTAATTGTGGAATTTTAATACCAGGAAAAGAAGTTTTTTTTGCTTTTGGAACCACACTGTTGACCTCTACTGCTACGGTCATGCAGCCCTCCATGTTTTTAGAAACAAATGTATGTCATTCAGGGTAAATAAATCATTTGAAACAGCCACACAAAAACTCTACATCAAGGGCTACTTCTTAAAGAAACTCATAGAAAACCAATTCTGTGTAACATTGTGTTATATTATCACTAGTGGCTCAGTGCTTGTTAGCAGTTGTGCCTGAACAGTTCAAGGGAGTATAGCGTTATTTCTCCACACTTTATTCACCAATTCTGCCTTGGTTGAAGTTCAGGGATTGATGTATTTGCATACTCCCATTGGGTTATACACACAAATGGATGTGCATTTCATCAGTGAGGTCATATTAGGGGTCAAGCAGAGTTCAGAGCCCTTACAGTGATTGCGGGGGTTCAGTCACTGGCTTGTGGGCTCATGGATGGTGGTATCATAAACACAATCCCCTCCCAGCTGCAAGCAGACAAACGCAGCCGTCTGTCACTAATAGGAATCAAACCAGCCACCCTTAGGTAACTGGCTTGCCCGCCTTTGTCTGGGTGCTGCTGCCTGAAGAGGAATGAGTAGTCTATTTGTGAGCTGAGAACTCTTCATGCACATAATGCTGGTTGGTTTGGACTGTAATTTGAACTTGTGCTCTAACAACAACAACAACAACAGTAGCCTTTAGCCTGTGGACAATGAACTTGTGGTTGCCATAGCATTATAGGAAAAAAGTTTTAAAGCCCTGCTTTAAGCTGAAATCAATATGCATAATTCAATACTCATAATTAAAAGTTAATAGTTGCAGTATAATTTGGCATTACTTTTGAGAGTCAAGCAAAAATGACCAGCAGAGAGTTTTCCACAGAGTGATCTTGTACTTGGAGAAAGGCACTGGGTTAGGCCGTCCAACATGACTTAGTTCTGTAGTTTTGTTTAATGTTTCAGCACCTTTGACATTATCCATTAGTACACATAACATGGCAGGTATTTATATGTGCTATATTTTATTTCTGCATCTTGTTCAAAAATAGATCCAGTGTTACAGCTATCAGGGCGCACATACTCCAGTGGGTCAGTTTTGTTCAGGTAGACAATAAACAAACTACAAACAAACAAACAAAAAGTATCAACTGAATGGACCTGAACTTTTCCTTAATACATATTTTAGTTTGTAAGGAAACTTTTCAGATATATATATATATATATATATATATATATATTTTTTTTTTATTTTTTTATTTTGGTTAATTATTTTACCAGCATATTTAATGGTTTTGTTTATTTTTAAAATAATTCCACTTGTTTTTCTATTGCACACAGCAGCAAACAAACACACAGAAGGGAGAGTGTAGCTGCATATTTCTTTATATTCTTAACAAATGAGCTTGTTGATTGCATTTGTGCTGCTTGTAGCCTACATTATTTACCAATTTTACTGTATGACAGTGTTTTAATATTTATTTATTTATTTATATTGTCAAAGTTAATAGTATATAAATTCTTTGGCCTTGTCCTTTGGCCTTCTCATTTTTACTTTTTTTCTTCATTAGGGAAAGTGTTATTTTGCTTATTTATAATATTTGTATTCTATTATACTCTTACTCTTATTTTATTTTAAAGTCTTTCTTTATATTCCTACTGCTAAACAGTGTACAAGAGCAACTGAAACAACCAAATTTCCCCATGAGGATTAAGATAGCACTTTCAATTCTGATACTGATAAGGACACAGACTAAGGATTGCTTAATAAATGTGATCAAAAATAGCAAAAGAAAGACTTCATTCAACACAGTCGCTTTTAAACCTGTATCACCACTCTGTATCTGAAATAAGTTACATCTGTAGCCTGCACATTTTACATTTAGAAGCAAACTGCATGGGCTAATGCGCTCACATCACTTAAAGTGAAATTATACAGACTGCTATATTCCTTTGACAGTCAAGGAAATGAGAAACCAGCCATTTTGGTTTCAACCAAACAATGCACGAATAGCCGCATGACACGCTTTAAGTCACATGACTGACAGTCCTGCGACACAAAAATTGCCGCTGGGATGTTTCATCAATATATCGTTCAGTCCTATCTCATTGGAACCTCCATTTCTCTTTGGCTGCCATCAAACTGACTCAGTACCTGTTTGATCTCTGCCCAGCTATTGTGTTGTGATTACCTGTGCATGTGCCCTGGTAAGGTAAAGCTGAACATACAGTTTATTTACCCTATCTTTTCATATTTTGGCTCTTAACAACACAAAACCAGCATTTTAATAGAGTTTTCTTGTGCAGAAATCCATCCCTGCCCCCCAGTTTGGGATTCTCTGCAGTCACTAAAAACAAACTATACATGATAAAAAAAGATCTGGTAAATAAACTTGCACGGCCATGAGGATCACCAAAGAGCTGTCTAAGTGTGGGAAACACTACACCAATGATCTCAACTCTTAACATGTTTTAATTTGCTGTCTTTGCTTTCCTCTGGCTCATTTTCTCAATATCCACATTTAAAGCACTTGAAATTTGAATAGCTTACTGCTTACTTAAACTGAAATTGGAAATTAAGGACAGATTGAATAAATAAGGGACCACTGAGGCCAAGCTAGTAGGATGAACCGCCTATCAAGTAGGTAATCATGTTTCAAATCAAAACAGTTTTTAACTTTCACAGAATTATTTAGTGCATAATTATATTTTTGGAGAGTAAGACCAATTCATCCTTGTTGACATGCTCTGATCATCGTTTAAAATGTATGAATGCAGTCAGATTGAAATGACGTGTTGAAAAGCCTAAAAGCTAACTGTTACTGGAGACCTCTTTTCAGAAGTTCTTCTGTTTAAAACTCAGTTACATGCAGAATCATTTACAGTGCCATGAAAAAGTATTTGCCCCCTTCCTGAATTCTTATCTATTTGCATATTTGTCACACTTAAATGTTTCATATCATCACACAAATTTTAACATTCGACAAACATAATCTGAGTAAATACAAAATGCAGTTTTTAAATGATGATTTTATTTATTAAGGGAAAAAAGCTCTTCAAACCTACATGACCCTATGTGGAAAAGTAATTGCCCCCCTTGTTAAATCATGAGTTAACTGTGATTAACCACATTTTTTGAAAACTGAGTTCAATTTCACTGACCACATCCAGACCTGATTACTGCCAGACCTGTTGAATTGAGAAACCACTTAAATAGAACCTGTCTGACAAAGTGAAGTAGGCTGCAAGATCTTGAAAAGAAACACATAATGTCATGATCCAAAGAAATTCAAGAACAAATGAGAAACAAAGTGATTGAAATCTATCAGTTTGGAAAGGGTTACAAAGCCATTTCTAAGGCTTTAGGACTCCAGGGAACCACGGTCAGAGCCATTATCCACAAATGGAGAAAACTGGGAACAGTGGTAAACCTTCCCAGGAGTGGTCGGCCTACCAAAATTACACCAAGACCACAACGACGACACATCCAGGAGGTCAAAAAGAACCCAGAACAACATCTAATGAACTACAGGCCTCACTTGCCTCAGTTAAGGTTCATGACTCAACGATAAGGAAGAGACTGAGCAAAAATGGCATCCGTGGGAGAGCTCCAAGGCTACTACTGACCAAAAAGAACACAAAGGCTCGTCTCACATTTGTCAAAAAACATCTTGATGATCCCCAACACTTTTGGAAAAATATTCTGTGGACTGACCAGACAAAAGTTGAACTTTTTGGAAGGTGTGCGTCCCGTTACATCAGGCGTAAAAACAACACAGCATTTGATAAAAAGAACATCATAGCAACAGTCAGACATGGTGGTGGTGGTGTGATGGTCTGGGGCTGCTTTGCTGCTTCAGGACCTGGACGACTTGCTGTGATTGATGAAACCATGAATTCTGCTGTCTACCAGAAAATCCTGCAGGAGAATGTTCAGCCATCAGTTCATGACCTCAAGCTCAAGCTCACTTGGGTTATGCAACAGGACAACGACCCAAAACACACTAGCAAGTCCACATCTGAATGGCTTAATAAAAATAAAATCAAGGTTTTGGAGTGGTCGAGTCAAAGTCTGGACTTAAATCCAATTGAGATGCTGTGGTGTGACCTTAAACGGGCAGTTCATGCTTGAAAACCCTCCAATGTGGCTGAGTTAAAACAATTCTGCACAGAAGAGTGGGCCAAAATTCCTCCACAGCGATGTGAAAGACTCATCACCAGTTATTGCAAACGCTTGATTGCAGTTATTGCTGCCAAGCATGGCACAACCAGTTATTAGGTTCAGGGGGCAATTACTTTTTCACATAGGGTCATGTAGGTTTGGAAAGCTTTATTCCCTTAATAAATAAAATCATCATTTAAAAACTGCATTTTGTATTTACTCAGGTTATCTTTGTCTAATGTTAAAATTTGTGTGATAATCTGAAACATTTAAGTGTGACAAATATGCAAAAAAGTAATAAGTCAGGAAGGGGGCAAATACTTTTTAATGGCACTGTAGTAGTCATTTAGTATGCAGAAGAACCATGGATATTTGGTTGGATACTGAGCAGCTCTGGTGAAGCACAGGCCCTGAAGTGCCTTCCTCCACCTTGTTTTGTGTGTGTAGGTGTGTGTGTATGTGTGTGTGTGTGTGTGTGATTCTTGGACAGGGGCCATTGGATATGTGAGACTGAAGGTTGATGGTCCAGTGCTCCTGCCTCCCTCTCAATCACCTCATTCAAAGTGCTGTAAGCTTGTTAGCCACAGTATTGCTCTTCTCAGTCTAATTTCCTCCATGACACAAGATTGTTTGTTTCATTGCGCTTGATCCATCGGTCACTTAGCCATCAGTGTTCCCAGCTTTCCTCAGTGTATTCACCTGCGTAGGGTCCACTTTACATGCACAGAGGGAATCCCTTCCTGCTGGTGAGCCCTCATCATGTTGTTTGAGTCAACATCATGTCTGAATTTAAATCACCCCAATGTGCTGTCAGCAAAAATAAAGCTGACCAGGCATGTCCACAGATTTCTGCTTTATACTGCCTCACATCTCCATTTGGACACGCATGTTCTGCCCTGATGTGTGTGTTCAGCTGGAGGTGCTTTGGGGTCAACAAATGCATAAAACAGATTGATTACTGAGAAATACTTTTTATATAAAATATCAGTCAAATCTTGACACATGGGCTCTGATAAAATGGGTGTTCACTGCCCTCACCATGTGCCATGTTCTGGGTTGTTTCTTTTAATATGAACCTGGTCAATGGCAAATATAATCAGCTGCCATGGACTTATACAAAACATGTTTTGGCATTTTATATACTCCAATACTGAACAAACGACTTAGCAAATATGCATAGATTCTTTAAATCTTTGAGAACCTAATTAAGGTCAAAATATGCGGTCAATGTTCTTCTAAATCAATACAGTTCTAAGGGATGATCCAAGGTGAATGATATAAAACAAGGCTTAAGACAATGTAAAATTGCATTGACTGAATTAGGCTAGAGTTTATCAAGCAAAAAAAAAAAAAAAAAGTAAAATAAAAACTGAGCACTCATTACTAATCTCAGGATCACAGCATCAGTGGGTTAACAATGTGATGTTGGTTTGAGCTTATTTTAGCCTTCAGTCCTTTCATTTTAACAGCCATATGCCTGTGCTAAATGTGGCCTCTGCTTTGGTTAATTGGTTGTACCACAGTCTACATACAATTTAAAATCCATGTATTTGATCGAAGTACTGCCAAACCTTACAGTCCCTATGAGATGCTACCAATGCAATCCATAAGTCCTATAGCGCTCATCTGATGTTCTTTATTGACATTTAGTTTGAGGGCAACTCAGAGAAAGGTAACAGCTCTTACACAGAGTTGTAGTGATTACAAGTGGGGGTGGTTGAACTAAAGGTTAGACAGAGGCCTGTGTTGATAAGAAATTTTAGCTATTGTTTGGTTTAGTACAGCTAACCCCACAAGGCCTGAATTCAAGTCCTGCCTGTTGCTTTCTCACCAATGACCAAACATACCCCCTGTTCTGCCTCTACAATAAAAGCACAAAGAAGAACTCTTAAGTTAAAAGATTTTCAATAAAATCTGTTGTGAAAGAGATCATTCCGATGTTTTTAATCGAAATAATCTCAAAGGATGTCAATTCAATATTTTGTTTTCACCTAAGAAGAGTGTCTTACATCACTGATTTTACAAAATGTATTAACAAAACTGTCACCAAAATAAGAAATGATCAGTTAACCTCAGGGTCCCATGGTGGCATCGCACATAGTGCATGTGCCTCACAGCAAGAAGGTTGCTGGTTCGATCCCAGTGTTGTCAATGCCTTTCTGTGTGGAGCTTGCATGTTCTCCCTGTGAAAGCAGGGGTTCTCTCTGTGCTCTCCAGCTTCCTCCCACACACCAAAAACATGCTTGTTAAGTTGATTGGTGACTCTAAATTGCCCTTAAGCATGAATGTGAGTGTGACTGGTTGTCCATCTCTCTATGTGGCCCTGTGATTGGCAGGCGAACGGTTTAGGGTGTATCCCGCCTCTCGCCCATTGTCAGCTGGGACCCTGAAAGGGGACAAGTACTATGGATGATGGGTGACTTGTGACCCTGTTTCCACAATTATGACAGGTTTGCTTTTAATGTTTTGTAATTGACTTCTTTTTATGCTTTAATGCCATGCCAGAATTTTAAAATGTAATATTGCGACAACCCTACAGCTCCTCTAATTTTTTAGTTTACAGCACTCTCAGTTCTGTCTCCTGCATATTCAGCAGATAATCTAGGCTGAACAAATCTAAGTTGGCAAATGAAATTGCTCACAGAGATTTAAGTATATTGCATACAGTTTATCCAAGTTAGTTATTTGTGAGAGCAGCCTTCCAGGTACCTTTGCTTTTTAATCTTTGTGAAAAATTGGTGCACATACCTCACACAGAAGAACCAAAAACTCAAAAATGCTTCTAATAAGCTACTTTATATTTAAATAATAAATGTTTCCCTCTCAAATCAATGTTTCAGGCTGTTGTTCATAAAATATTTTGCTTCTTAATTTCCTTGAAATTTTGGAAAAATATTTTAGCCTCTATTTGAGCCACTGCTGTTTGTAAAATATTTTACAATTACATACCTTGTAGATTTATTTCAGTTAAACCATCAAAATCAAGATTATCTTTCCCTTAAGGTCAGCATCTTAGATATGCTTTTGAAATTAACCCCAAATCAATAACCAGCACCCTTACTATTTGAAGAAACTCACCCTCTCTCTGTTTCTGTATCTGTGCATAGCCAGATCCCTTATTACTATTGATCTCTTTTCCCACTCCTTTTAACCCTGTTGAGAGCAAATGTTCCATGAAATATTTATCTTTCCCTGCATTTCGCTTCCTTTAAATCCCGGCTATCCTTCCCAGTCACAACTGCTGATCCAAGCCATTTTCATAAGGTGTGGACTTAGCCCTCAGTTGGCTCTGCCTGGTGCATAATATTCAGTGGGTTAGAGCCGCATTGCTGCACATTAAAGGCTAAAGTGGAGGGAACATAAACACGGCCCTCTTGGCTTTTGTAGGCTGCAGTGTCATGGGTGTTATTACCCCGTCAACCTTCTCAGACCCCATCATCATCTGCTGCTGGGAAGAGATTGTGGAGATGGAGTCTTAGAGGGCATATAAAAGGAGAAAAAACTGAGAAAATGTATGGTGCGTTTGTATGTGTAATGCTAGGGGTGGGCAGTAAGGCTGGTACACATTTGTCTCAATATGATTGTCCATAAAGAAAGAACAAATGGTTGCCTTCACAGCTTGGTTTGAATTATTGAACATTTACAGTAAACAGGCAGTTTGTCTAAACCCTTCAAAAATCTCCATGGCATTTTTATATTATGAGGTTGACAAAATTTTCTGTACTACTGAATGCAATCAATTTAAAAATGAAAATATTTTAAAAGCATGTGAATAAAGACATCAAGATGACCAACTGTTGCTTATGTATTTGCGCAAATAAATCAATGTTGTGGAGTAACTTTACCTGTCATCCATCCATCCATCAACCTAACTGGGGGGCTCGAGCCCATCCCAGCTGACAGTGGGCAAGAGGTGGTGATACACCCAGAACTGGGTGCCAGCCAATGGCAGAGCAAAATAGAGAGGCAGACAACTATTCAAGCTCACACTCCAATTTGGAGTCACCATTTCACCTAATAAGCACTGGTCTGTGGAGGAAGCTGTAAGACCTTGAGAGAACCCATGCATGCACAAGAAGAACATACAAACTCCACATAGAAAGGCCATGGTGGACACAGGGTTGGAACCAGCAACCTTCCAACTGTGAGGCATGCACACTTCCTTCCAGGCCACCCTCATCTTCCTGTAATACTGTACATAATAAAAGTATTTCTTGGGGCAACTGGTAAAGTCAGAGATTATAATTTCTTTACAGTATATATGTTATTTACAAATCAAAGTATTGCTTACTTATTCAGTCACCTTTCCTACGTGGACTGCTATTGTGAAGAGGCACAAGCACAGCAAGTGCAAACAAAGCTAACATGTCCAATGCAACATGAATGATGGGAGGGCAAGCATGGACTGTACTTTTGGTACTCCTTTATATAAAACCTCCAAATACACTTGCATTGTGTTCTGATTTGCTTGAATGCATTATGCAGCATACAGTATGCCACAAAACCCAGATTTCATACTGGTTTGGGAAAAAATCAGTCAACATTGTATTTACGAAGCAGCATGAAAGAAATACGAATCAGATCTCAATAGCTTAATATTTTCTGGTTATTTCATTAACATTATACATCTTACATGTCAAAAGCGTGGTGTAATAAAAACATAAATATCCAAATACATTCCTCTTGATTAATTTAAAGTTTATAAATGGATGCTGTAGTTTAGCACTGGCTAGGGTGATCCATTGCAGATCATTTTAAAACTGGCTAAGCAAAAGATCATTTCTTGTTTCTATTGCCAGCACAAATTTAGCAAAGCATTCTGAAATGATCAAAACTGAACATTTTAATCATAGGATCACAGTGTGAAGCTTGTGCGGCTGGTTTTGTTCTGCTTTTAGCATCCATATTTCTGCTAGTGGTTACCAGCTGCCTCAGTCATGTGAGTAAAACCTAACACAGCTTACCCACAGTTAATCTCCAGATGATTCAGTCAGTGTCCCTTCACATACACTACCAGGTTGGAGGCCATTTCAGCAGTGAGGCAGCAGCCATTAAGCAAAGCTACAGTGTTAACTCATGACGAGAGTCTGTATTACAGTTTAGATGGAACATAAGACTGATTTTATTGGTCCTGAATTGACTAGAAAATATATTACTAGTTTATCAGTCTTGTAAGTCTGGAGTCAGATACTTGGTTATCCGATTTTAAGCATGTAGCTGTCATGTGCATCCCCAGAACTGGTGAGTAGCAAAGGTTTACCTCTTTTTTTCCAATTTAACTCACTTTTCAAATGTTTCCAACCTGTTTTTGATATTTAGACAACATGCAGGAGTTTTGCTACTGTTGATGTTAATAATTAGAGGCAGTATACTGATCAATGTTGAGTGCGCTGTTGCTATGGTATCAGACAGATGCCCCTCTAATTCAGTTCTTGTGAAGAACATCAATTGATCATTTGCACTCTGCCCCATTTCAGCTGTAAGTCAAAACCAATGCTGTCCAGCATGTAGCTTTATGGACATTTCCACTAAATAAACAGAATTTCCCCTTGGAATGCAAGCAATAGTCAAGTTAACTTATCATTTAAAACATGGGTGTCTTTGTTGAAATTAACAATCAGTGTAAGCTGAGTACTTAATTTGAAGATAAACTTTTATTTGGCCCTTCTGGTTTGTCTTTTGGGTTTGCAAAACACACAGGTAAAAAATCTGCACACCTGCATTAACAGGTAAATGGGTGTCCTCCAGTTCCCACTGGGGTTTCTGCCACTTAAGATTCAATCCCACAAAGTCTCCATCAGCAGCTGTGTTTGTTGCATGTAGCCCATGTATCCAAAACAAATGGCAGTCATAATCCCTGAAAAAGATTGTCAAATTCTATCACTTGGCAGTGGTTGTTTTTCCTCTTTTGAGCCTCCATGTAAACAGCAGATTCACACACTGTGCAGCAGCTAATTAAGTCCAGGCTAAGCTCATTTTCTGTTTGTGAGTCTTCTTAAGATGACCACACTCATGTAAAGGACCCAGTGACATTTTTTGTTCCATATTAACAATACTTTCTGTTACTTTAGTGGCTCAAATATACATACCAGCAGTAATTATTGGCTAAATTAACAGTATTATGGCCTGGGGTTCCTAATTAATACGAACAAAACTGCATTTATATAAACAATATTGACCTACTGCATGTCTGATTTAAAAATGTATTTGTGTCTTAATAGTTAAGTTTCCCAGCCGGAGTAGATACAACCTTTGTCAGTTTTTTTTTTTTTTTTGGTATGCTTGTGTGTGTGTTCACAGAGCTGATTTGCATTGGCTCTCTAAATGGGTTTCAAATTGCTTTCCTCATTTAGTATTCTCTGTTTGCCTTCAAAACAAAACATTGTTTCAGTGTTAAATTGGGTTACGTATGTGAGGTTATATTTCAATTTTAAACAACCCTCCTGAGAGTAAACATAACAACAAATACCCATCTGCTGTGGGTTAAGTGTGTGCATGTGTTTGTTTACAGTGTTCGTATACGAGTTCGTTTCTGTAATGTGCAGTGGATGTATAATTCAGTGAGAGAGAAAGAAGAAGAAGAGGAAGACAGTGGGATATGTAACTCCCAGACAGAGCACATTTATATTGACCTTTCAATACTCCAGCCAGCTACGCACTGTTTCACATTTTCTACTTCCATTCTTTGTTCCAAACTCCAAAACATTGCACAGATCCAAAGTTTGCATACAGCCCCATATGCACACAGATCACGCCATCCATAAATAATAAAGCACACATAAATTAAACATCCAAGTCGGGTTTGCTATAGCCGCTCACAGTTGGCCGCCAAAGACGCTTCGCTCTCCCCTCTATAAGACTTAATTAGAAGCCTTGCGTTTCCTGTATATGGAAAACAACAGGGAAAAAAAGCACAAACAAACACAGGGGGAAGAAAGCCACAGGGAGCGTAGCCTTTGATTTCCCGCAATACACTCTGTTATTATGGTTTGCTATAATTGTGGGCTACGTGTGAGGACAAAGCCTTGGATAAGAACATCTAATAAACACCTGGATCATGCCCTCTTTTATTCACCTCTAGTATCCTCTTCAAAAGGTTACTTCTTCCTACAGTCTCCTTACACGCCTCCTGTTACATCATGCAGATCAGTTTGCATTAAAAGAGGCCGTGCAAATGCAGAATAAATTGGCTGGTAACCTTGCACAGAATCAACACGGTGGCCTCATTGGAGGGTTAGCTGTGTGCAGAAGATGTCCAAGTACATTAAAAACCAGGGAAAGAATACAAATATGAATTTATATGATACAACTGTAGCTTGCTGTGGGATATTTGTTTGACTTCTAACAATGAAAAAACCCTATATATGTGTCTTACATGAACATCAGTAAAGACACATTTGTGCAGACACTAAGTGTCTTTAGAAAGTTCTTATCTAGAACAATCACAGACTCTGAATTGTACAAAAGGGCAAGCTTTGAGAGATTAAAAACATTGTGTTGCTTGCGGAGAATTAACTTTGAACACCATCAGAAATGGTCTGTTATGTTAGCAAAAAGTTGTCAATCAAAAGCTACCAGCTCCTTTGTAAAGTTTATGAAGATTATCAGCACTTATTTGGAAATACCCCTTAAAACGAGCAATACATTGTTTTTAGCAGGAGGAAAAAATATTGCAATATCATATTTCCCACTATTGTAAAGCCCTAGCTCTTACACACTTTTAAAAATCAAATTCAAAATGTTTAAGACTTTTAAAAGACCTTGATGAAGGAGAATCAATGCATGCACTGCAGATCTAAATGCGATCAGCACAGGTGTGACATGTTATTGAAAAGTACTGATAGCAGAGTTGGCTCAAAATGCTAAACGGTATTTCGAAGGGGTTACATTAAAAATATATAACATCATTGATTGATCTCTTTTAAGTTAAACAGAAGATATCAAGTTGTATTCCTCTTCTGAGAGAGGAAGAGTTATTCAGACACAAGAGAGCGTGCTTAAGCACAAAGACAAAAAAGTTTGAATGTATACTGTACACGGATACATGAGCTCAATTGCAAAAGCTGATAATTCCCTATTTAAGAATGTTTATTCATGCTATTTTAAAACTTGTGCACTGCAGGCAAAATTAGTCCAAGTTTTTTTAAGATCTTGGTTGTCAATGTCCTGCCAAATAAGTCAAAGCCAAACTGCAGTGGTCTGATTTTATTACCTGCATAATACAATTTTCTTTTTAAGTTTCTGATTAATTCCTAAATTGAACTATCCGCGTTTTCAAATGAGCTCTTCATTCATAGACTGCAGAAAGAATCAGACAAAGTCACATGATGTCAGTCAAGTGATTATCAAAGGAGGCTTTGTAATGTTGTTGAGGCTAATCCGTGGATGCAGCCATACTGCATACACCATCTGAACTAAACTTTCAATCAGTGAATAGACAGAGAGGCCGAGCCAAGGCTGGACTTAAGGCGTTTGACCGATAGAAACAAAGCACTGGCTTGTATGTCGATCATGTTCCTAAGCATCCAAAACGAAATCCTTGATAAAATAAAAACAAATGGGATATATATGGGCGATTCTCCATGTTGCTAATAATAGACTTGATAAAGACTGACTTACTCAGCTTGCCATACAAATTTTAGACACCTCACAGGTAGTAGTAAGAGCATTTATCGTCCTTAAGTTTATAAATCAATCTTAAGATCTTCAACTACCTTTCAAGGAACTGCAGAAACCCTATGAGAAGAGTATGTCAGAATATCTATTTTTTTTTTCATTTTATCTTTATTACCCCTGTATAATCCAACTGAGATCAGAGATCTCTTTTTCAAGAGTGTCCTGACCGAGAAGCAGCAACATAAAGTTACAAAACAAAAACAATCTCAAACAGAACACACTAAAAGCACAGTATGTAAATTCTGCTGCCAGGGGTCTCCATCAAAACAAAACAAGAGATAATGTGTAGAGACATGCTGTCAGCTCCGCCCACCTCTGCTGCTTACAGCATTAATTGTTTTGAAATGAGGACTCTCCTAAACATAATTTGCACTGCATAAGATGTTTCAGGAAATAAACAATAAACCATGGACGCTTTGCCGGTAGGTTGAAAGACAAACAGGGAATGCCAGTTTTTCTCTCTTATTATGCGTTTTTAAGAAATCCTCAATTTAAACAAATGAATAAGAATACCCATAACATGTCCAAACAAAGTGAAGCTATGAACATACTCTAGCAGTCATCAAAATTAAATAAATAAATCATGAGTTATCACAAAATATGCCCTCTTTGACACAGGGTTTTGTTTCTGTTCTGACTCCTGGTGGATGACAAAACTTTATCTGCCTCCTACCCCTACCCCCAAAAAGTCACAAATGGACCAAGCTAAGACTGATTTATTTTTTAAGTATTATTGTATAAACATTAATAAATAGTATGCATTTTCCCTTTCTATATTCCCTTTTCCGCCTATCATATCTAGATCATTCATATACTGATGTACCAACCTTGACCCCATCTTTGAGGAGTTACTAAAATATCTAAATCTTCCAGGCTTATTTCCTTGTAACCTAGCATGCCAGAAGGACAGTTTCACATTTCCCTGGGATATATTTCACAGGCCCACCATAGCAACACTGCACAAAAATTGATAATGATTGGACAGATGTTCACCATGGTTGGATGCAATCATGCATTTTGTTTTTTTTCCCCCAAAACTCAGCTAGACTCATAGTTACTGCCTCTTTCTTCGAAAAGGATGCTGATTGTTTGGTCACTTTCCTAAGCAGAGGCAAGTCTATCATCTTGAAGCCTTCTTGGTAAGATCTGCCTGATAAAAAAATGGCAGAAATTATTTTTAATGAATCCATCTGCCTTCCAAGGTCAATGTCTTTGTAGACCTGAAGGGAAAATGAGTGTCAAAGTCCCTTTTTAGAGCTCTAACAAAAGGAAAATGTACCACATTCAAATACAATGATAACTATAATACGCCTGTTGCTACACAGTCTACATAAAAATTAACACTGCTGAAAAGTGGAATAGCCAATCATAGTTTAGGATTATGGTTTGTCACATGGGTAGCTGACATGCATACAAGGGGGTCAGAGCAAACAGTTTGGCCTTGCCCCATCTCACCATTAATAGGAGCAATCCATTCTTTCTGGATCCAGCCCTAAAGAAGCACCAAGGGATTTCATTTCCTATAATACCATGATCAGGTTAAATATTTTATGACAGCTGGAATGTGATGATGTGGTACTTGGATGAAGCCGTACTTGAACTGCACATCTGCCTTTAAACACAGATTCATCTGAGGTTTAGTAATTCAGCCCCAGTCTTTCTAATATAAGACGATCCATCCAGCCGTGACACAAAGTACACGTCCTTCTGCTCTCTCACTCTTAATTACAAACTTGGTGATATTGAGGATGACATTTAAGATCCCTTCACGCCTGTGTTTTTGTGAAAGACCTGAATGAGACCCATCTGGTCTAAGTAGGACACTGTGGATGACAGCGCGGCAGCATGTTAATATGTTCTCGCCGAGGCGAAGCGGGGGGGGGTCGACGTGTTACAGAGATGATGATGGTGGCACTCCCAGTCACGTTCAGTCACTTAGAAAACCTTGTCTCCTCTTGATCATTCTTGACAGTAACAAAAGGGCTGAATATTCTCTAATCAAGGGCAAAAATTCTGATCACTGCTGGCGTCTCCCTAATCAGCCCATAATAGCATTTTGAGGACAGTGTCAGAGGATAATGGAAGGTTAGCCATACTAAACACTGAGAGATGACGAGATTCTTTCAAAAGACATCAAATTATCCCTCTGGAAGACATGATGTGCTCTAAAAATAATAGTGACTCAAAATCAACTAAAGTCCGGGTTCTCAGCGATCATAAAAACCTGAGGCTGCCATGACAACAAGTCTCAAGTAGCCGCTCTACGTCAAACTTGATGGACCTGACATGTAAGACAGAAAGTAACAGGTGTTATCACAGAAGATTGAACAGATTACCTTCCTCAGATAATTTATTAATTTTTCTTTTAAGTCGGTTTATTTTTAACAATTTAAAAAATGAAAATAAAAATTCTTTGGAAGACAAATCCGAAAGCTACGGCAGATCAAGATCAATAGAGAATTGTCTCATGAGTTGTCTTTTTATTTTCTTTTATTCTATTTCCTTTTTGTTTGGAAATATTGCAGGATGAAGTACATAACTGAGCTATCCCTACTACTTATTTCAAAAATGAACTCAAACAGTTCAAGCCTGAGAGATATTTAAAAAATATCAACAAATAATACATCCTAATACAGCTACTAGCAACAGCTGAGAATTGCAACATAACATCTAAATATCATCCACGGTACAATTCAAACTAATTGAAAATACACAGTTTTCAAGGCATACCATTGTTCTTTTATTTTATATTATTTTATAAACTTTTGTTGATATGCACTGTTGTCTAGTATCAGCCCTAACTGTTTTTATTTTTTTTTTGGACATGTATAAAACTTTTTAGATTATGTTTACTCTCTCTACATATACAACTGGTTATTTTTAACTTTGTTAGGATTGTCTCGAAGTCAACCAGGCCCAGACTTTTTAATGTATTTAGTTTGAGTGGATTTGTTGGTTCTCTGTAGATGGATTTAGTGATGAATCTTACAGCTCTCTTCTGAAGGATAATTCACTTAAGTGTTTGTCTTGCATGTGTTTCTCCACACTTCCACACAGTATCTCATGTATAGAAATATGAAGGAGCAGTTCAAAGTCAGTTTAACTGAATCAAACCAACTCTTCAGTTTTTTCAGTTCATTTCTCACTTCATTCAAGTTTTTCCAAATTGTCCCAACGGCAAAGTAAATCTGTATCATCACCAACAGGATTGTCCTCAGATCACAGAAGACGTCAGTATTTTCATTAATATACAAACAGTTTAACATAACAACCTGTTTCTGTTGTCATTTTCTCTTATTGCTTTGATTTTTCTTTGCATGTGTTGATTTTAGCAGCTTTTCAATTTAGTCTTAGTCCTTGGACAAAAGTGCAAGTCAGTTTTGGTCACTATTACATATATACACATTTCGTATTTGTTGTCTTGGGTTCATCATGGAAATAAGATAACTTCAGACCATTTTTGATTTTGTTTGACTGAATTGGGACTGCTGTTTAAAGGCTTCATTGTAGAAAGTTGTTTGTACTAAGTCTTTGTACTTACAAACAGATTTCTTTACTTTCTCATTTACTATTAATGAATGTTGAAACTTGAAAGCTTATGGCTTCTGTGTTTGTGTTTGAGTCATAGAGACATTTAAGTGGTATAATACTTTAATGCAAACAAAGCTTCTGACCTTTCAAGCTCCAAGCTAACATGTTGTTGTAGGCCTGTAATTGCTCAGTCTAAAAGCAGCAAAGAATTTGCATCAAACTGAATTTATACATTATTTAAATGGATATTACGTAGAAAGAAAATCAGATCCACAGAGTTCAGGGGAAGTTCAGCCCTATTGTAGGAGGATGATAAATCTGATTCCTTTGAAATCTGCGCTGTGGTTTGTGTTTGATGCAATATTGTTGTCATTTTCTGCTTGGAAAAATTATAATCAGAAAACACTAGGTGCATCTTGCTATAGTGCAGATCTGCACAGCAACAGCACAGCCTCATTTGGCATCATTTGCATTGAATTTGCCAGACTTCAAATGATATGTTTGGAAGGAAGGGCTGAGAAATTAATGAGGAATCAATAGACTCGCTGGAAGTGCGACTCCATTACCAAGAATAATGAGCCATGTGGACAGCACAGAAAATTATAGTAGACAAGATGAATGCTATGTGCTTTCCATTTCTGGGAAGTCTTACCAAATTCTGAGGAAAAAATGAAATTATGTCAACCAAGTTAGGGAGAAAAAAGTTGAATATCTGCACAAGAAATGAAACTTCTGAGAGATCTTCATGAAATATAGAGCTCTCAAAATCCATGACAGCACTTATGCATTTATTTTATATTTCCTATATTTTATCTCCCCTGCATCCTTCACTAAATTAAAGCTGTCCTCGAATCAAGAGGGAGCTTTTGCCTTGGGAGCTGCATGGAGAAAAAGAAAAGCATCCTTAATAAATCAGAACTAGGTACAGTGCAATGAATTTAGACTCCTTGCTGCCTTATCCCTGTCATTTTTTCTGCAGCGAGCACGTTCCCCTTTCCAAAACCATTCTTACTGTGTTCTCCCTTTGAAACAGCAGCCAGACTTTCCATTACGCCTTGGTGTGCCGTCACAGCCTACTTCTTTCACACAGATTATTTCCCCCTTTCATATCTAAAAGTGTGCAGCCAGATCTAATAATACCAAATCCAATTGATGTTGTGGAAAATGTAGCACTTCAACAGGGGAAATAAAGAAATAAATAAATAACAACAAATAATAAAAAAAAGAAATCATATCCTCCGTGTGAAAATGTCAGCCGCAGATTTTCTAATCCCTCCTGGATAAACAGTCACATTTCTCTGCTTTAACTCTAATTAAAAGCTCCGTCACAGTTTTTTTTTTGTCGCTTCGCAGGGAATGAAGTGTGTCAGGTGAGAATTTGCAGGGTTACCCTCGAGGCATCTTGAAAACGCAGCGTGCCCTGACTACTGCTCACTTCTTCTCCCTGCTGAGAAGATGGGAAGCTGGTGTGCAGGAGTGGGTCGTTTCCTGCTGACAGAGGATGCGGAGGAAGCGCAGCCCATTGAGATAAGAGCCAGGTGGCGTTTGCACTCCTGGACACTACAATTATTGAGGAACTAGCAATGACAAATGGACATTTGTGATGGAGAGAGTCGAGGAATGCAGAGATGAAACATGAGAATGATTTAAGTCATCACAAAATGAAGCTAGTGTTGAAATGGATTGGCTACACTCAATCCCTCTCATGAGATGGCCACTTCAGCCTTATCTGTACCAAATTACAAAATGCCATTATACTTTATTTTTCAATTACTGAGCAACGTGCACTGCCTTCAGGATGAATATATCAAATTCAGATGGTGTCAATCTTGTCTTCAGGGCAGCTCAAAGTCAAAGCTCTTCCCTATTAAAGTTTCCTGACTGCAAAACTGTATTTTTACAAGTAATGCTGTCCAGCGATCAGTTTGCTATTTGTTGCCCTCAAAGCCTCCACATCCGTGTCAGCCATGGCTGGTGGCTTCATGTTACATTGTTTGTGAGCCTGTCACAGCTTTTCTTGTTAATGTTACATCACAAGACCCCTCAGTACAAACCTACTAGAAGTGTCAAATCTTACTCAAGGATTTACTGGTTGGATTTTGGGGTCTAGAAGGTCTAGTAAACAGAACCTCAAATCTACCACTTTTTGTGAAAACAATTTCTTTAGGAAAGTGTCAGGAAATTCCTTCAAACTTAGCACAAATGTCAACTCTGACTTAAAGTTAAACTCAAATTTGGTCAAATTTGGTCAAAGTTCAAAGTAATAGAGCCTTTTTTTTACTATGACTTCCAAGCACAACATCTTCAAAACAAGTTCATGGATTTTTTTTTTTTTTATGATCAAGAACAAATGCCCACTGACAAAATTTATTGGAATTTGGAGATCGACAGTCAAGGAAAAGGGGTGTCACCTATTCCTTGTCCACAAAATATCTTAAGAACAATTAAAGAGGTCATATTTTGCCTTAAATCAGGTTCATATATCCAGTTTTGATGACTGCTGTTCACAATCACTCATGTCCAACAAAATCCACAGAATATGCCTGATACTCCTGTATTCTCTCTCTGTCTGAGACACAGTTAGAGGTCATGCTTCTTTAAGGCCCTTCCCCATATAGGCCCAGTCCACTCTGATTGGTTTACAGATCGACTCTGTGGTTATTTGTCAGTTCTGCATGGCCCGTAATGGGCAAATTATTCCTAGAACATAAGTCTGTATATCTGAGACTAATCTAGTATTTCAAATGAAAGAAAATAAATGTGTCATACTCTTATTTTAGTCTTGCTTGGTCAAAGTAAAATAGTAAATCTTTCCTATCCAAGGGTGAAGAAAGCAGACATTCAAGTGATCAGAGATTTCTTTCTGGAGACAATTTTTTAGCCCTCTCCCATTGCCTGCAGTCTGCAGTGGATGTCAAAACATAATGGAATCTAACTAACTGTATTTTCAAAATCTTTTAAAATGTTTTGTCGTCCTATCAGTTCACACTGTCTCTGCAGGTGATTTTGAAAGAAAGAAAAAAAAGAATCATAACTATCAGAATAATTTGTTCCTGAAGCAAAAATTAACGTGACATATCTGTGCACGTCTGGCAGGTGTGTGGAGTTTTTGAGAACAGGTGTCCGAGCTTTGTTGTTGCCTGCCAGCTCACTACTTAGATATCTGTCCAACCCGACAAGAAAATAGATGAAGAGCACAGGCAGTTCTTAGACAGATGGACATTAAAAACATTTTCTGTGGAGCTAGTAGAAATAGTACCAGCCTGATATTCAAGAAAAAAGCCAGTTTATTTTAACAACCCTGTTCTTTACACTGGCTACATTTTGTAATGTTTTTTTTTTTTTTCTTTGAATTGAAGAGGTTCATCTGAATAAAAACATGTTGCTCACATATTTCTGTGAATTAGACAGTTTCTTGTTTCTCTTTAGGCCTCCGCTATGGCAACAGAAACAGAAACAGCAACAGCTGAGGGCCAGAGACATCCTGTTTTGTAGCTGTTTGTCCATCTATCACTTCACATCTATCAATAGTGCTTTGAAAGATTCCCCCAGTACTTTACATAAATGACCACAAAAAGACTGAACTGATTCAGCTAAAGAGGTCTCATGTCAAAGGTCAAGAGCCTCATGTTTCCTTGCCTGTGAACAAGTCTATAACATTTCAAGGAATTGTCTTCAGTGGTCAACAAATGGCCACCATGCTGACGGGTTGAACTGGTCAGTATTTGAACTTCAAGGTCAAATGTCAAGGTTATGAAGCCTCATGCTTATCTGTTGTTTGTGAATGCAGTACATCAATAATGACAAGAGATGTTCTCAAAACTACATGCAATTGTCCTCCTGGACCCAAGGGTGTACTATTTAGATTTCAGAGGTTATAGGTCAAAAGGTTATTGTTTAATAAGATCACCCCTTGCTTGTTGATGTAATATCTTGAAAACAATTTAGGGGATACCCATCAGATTATGCAAAGACGTCCACTCTGCCTCACAGATGACCTCAGTGAATTTTTGATGCCAAGATTCAAAGGTTATTGTGACACACATTTTTCCTGTACTTGTCAACATCATATGTTAAAAATGCTTTTCGGGATTTCTGTGAAACATTGTTCAAGTGTGGAGGTATTTAATTTCCAGGTGATGATAAATCATTATATCCTCTTTGCTCTTTAAAATGTTGACTTAGGGCTCAAATACATTGGAAAAATGATACTGCAATGTTTTGTTGCTCTTGAAATATACTGTATAAAGTAATTTTTTCAAGGGACCTTTCCAGATTTTTTTTTTTTTCTTTTATGTGCATTTCTGAACATGTTTTCAGAAAAATTTTGAGCAATCGCATGTATTAAACTTGTAGGGTTACCATTTAGCCCTGCCAAGCATCTGATTGTCACTGGACAGATTGTATTTGATGACTCAGAGTGTCTGAACAAACTTCTCCTTTTTTAAGGTCACCAAGGACACATATGACGAGCTCTTCTATGACTAAAAGATACCCAAAGGAAAAAACAGCAGCTTCAAGTCTCCATTTGACATGGTGACTCTTTGAACTAACACACCACCGTATCTGCAAAGAGTGTCGGAACAGAGAGGGGAACATTTCACCAGGAAACATAGCAACTCTGCATGCTCTGCAGTCTACTGATATCAGACAAACTTTCATCATAAAAAGATGGGGGAAAAAAGGAAATTTGCGATTTTGGTCTTGGTTGGTTTGGTTTGGGGATTTTAGGATTGCGATATATACCTAAAATAAGATTTGTGATGAACACAAACATACGAGATTTCAACAATTAATCTAAAATAATAAAACGTGACTGA
Source organism: Cetoscarus ocellatus (assembly GCA_037902135.1). Taxonomy (NCBI): domain Eukaryota; kingdom Metazoa; phylum Chordata; class Actinopteri; order Labriformes; family Labridae; genus Cetoscarus; species Cetoscarus ocellatus. The sequence goes on from JBAMNC010000954.1 coordinate 671,512, forward strand.
TATTGCCCACTTTTGAATTTTAAAGTATTGCTGAGCATTTGAAGGACTGATGCTAGCCAACTGCTAAAAGGACTACAAAACACTATCCAAAAGCAAGTAATTTTGATGATTTTCAACAATCAGTAATTTATACACCATTGCTACAAACACAAGGACCAACTTGATCAGGTCACTTGATAGAGAGGAAGTTCTCAAACAATAATTAAACATAGGAAATATTGTAACTCCAAGTCAGAATACTATGCTGTAGTTCTGTCATAATAGCTTTTTACTCTTGCCGATTATATTTAAGCCTAAAAATAATTAAAGTTTGACTTGTTTTTCAGGATTATCAAATTAAACAAAACATGTAATTTTCATGATTTTTTTGTTTGTCACAGACCTCATTATCAGCAGTTATCCAAGAACACAGTGGAAATCCAACAGGCTTTTAGTTGAGAGAACCATTGGCCCACAAAAATACTTCAGTCCTGCACCACTCTTTAGCAACAGGATGTTTTTCATGTCAAAAAACTGACAATGCAAGTCCTCTGAAACATCTACTGCACATGAGGACATTGAAACTGGGGTATTCCAATGATATATTGTTAAGTCCTACTCCGAAGTGTGTTTGCATTGTACTTAGGAGGCAGCATTGGTGCACAATCCTCATTTAAACTGAGGCAAAACATATAAACACAAAAACATATCCAGTTCTAATGATAAAACAAGAATCAAGGTTTAGTTCATCTATACTGGACCAAAGTGCAGACAACCACCAAAACATTAACACAGTGTGACTGTCTATAAATAAGTGTGGAGAAAAAAGGAAACTTTATAATACATAATTGCAACCTTGCCTCTAAAGCCGGCATATTGACTGCAGTGGAAACTCAGGCGCTATGATGTAACTGCCTGAAACTCCCACAGAGTGGTTGATATCTTAACTACACTCGCTTGGGAGTTTTGTTTTCTCTCTCCCTTTTAATTGATTAGAGATGTTACAGTTTAAGAGGCAATTGAGCTTAACAAGACTTCAGAGCAAACAACGGCAGCTGGATGATCAGCCGGTGCATCCAGAGACATATGTGAAGTTGAGAACAGACACATCAAACTCGGTCTCAATGCAGCTCTCACTGAAGAAATACGACAACATGATTTGGATGCAAAACACAAATCCCATGCTCAGCTGACTCCTCCCACGAGGGGCAGGGAGATTAAGATTTAATGGTGATACTGAGGGAATGACACTATCTGTCTGCATCCTCCTGTCTCTTCACACAACATCACCTCCGCTGCTTTTCTATCTCTGCCTCTCCCCAAAACACAGATGCAGTTGACACACTTGCCTACACAGTCATGCGTGCAGTCGAGTTTGAGTAAACAAACACAAATATGTATGCGGTACACGCACAAAGATTTACACTCTCACATTCGATCAAAAATATGACAAAAAGCTCAGCTCCTGGCGAGTGAAGTCAACTGGAGTTTGACTTGTAAATTAAAAGTCTTGTCAAGATGATCTTTTTGTTGCGTGGATGCTTCAGAGATGATGGATCAACTCTCAACATGCCCGGCAAAACAAACATGCCTGGAGGGGATGCATTGATCTATGCTGTGAAACAGTGTGATCTACAGTTCAGACATCATCGAGGCATCCACACATATGATTTATTGGGACATATATAAGAGCGAGAGCCATGGCTCTTCATGCATTGACCAGAATCTGTATCTGGAGTCAGTATACATGCTGTCGAATAAAATTAGTGACATCAGATTTGACTAACAACATCAAATCTAATATACAAGGCCATGTTTGACATCTGTACCAAGAAATTATTTCATAGTTCTGTGAAAAAACAGCTCAAGAGATGTTTTCATTTATAACACTGCAGGAACTGCAGGTTGCGTTACCAAGGAGACAGTAGTTTTACTCTTTCAGAGCCTTACTGTTACAAACTGTAGGATAACCTGAATAAGATAATGATATTAACAGATAGGCAAAAAAAATCAAACGTAAAAAAGAGAATTTTGGGTTGAATTTTTAAAATGATGGTGGTGAATGGTTGAGAAACACTGATTTAGACATTTGGTTTTAATGCACCTCAGGTTTAGATCCTTTACTGCAGGCTGTGTCTGATGTTATTTCTGTTTTCAGTCTACTGACATTTGAGGTTGACTTTTGGACCACACTGAGTTAGAAGTGGTCCGTTTATCTGCAAGGCCGATCCCTGCTTCACGTTAACTCACAAAATCAAACCTTTACTCTGCCTCCTGCTTTGAGACCAATTTCTAAAGCTTCAGTTGTAACCACTGTTGCAGAAATGATGTCCCAATGACATCAACGTTTTAAAAGCATCTGCGATGACTTCATCCCCTCAACCAATCTCCCCCTACTCTTTAATATTTCAAAAGGCACCAGGAGATGAAATAATTGAAGGATCAGATTTAATCTGTTTTTTTAGGGACTGCCTGTATTAATGAAACAAGCGGAGCCTTTCAGGTTTCATAAACTTGAACCACAATGACATTTCATTACATTAAATTCACATGCAGATAAGGATGGGATATGATTTTATCGATATCCATGACATTTTTGATTCTGCTTATTAATGTGATTTCAGGGTGCTGGTTTGGCGGAGTGGTAAGCAACCAGGTCGACCCATGCATATGCTTATGCCGGCCTAGGTTCGAATCCAGCCTTTGACCAGTTTGCAGAGTGTCCTCCCCCTACTCTCTCTCGCCCCCTTTCTCAAGCCTATTCACTGTCACTTTCTCTTGTCAATAAAGGCACAAAAATGCCCCCAAAATAATCTTAAACAAAATAAATTTAAAAAAATATGTGATTACTAATGATTCCTGCATCGACTTCAGTGGATTTTCATTGTTGGACAAATATTAGCCTATACAAGTTCAACAATTCCACTCACGTCACTCCTTTTATTCAATGCTGTGCTGAACAGACGAATGCCTCTGCAAGCTGCAGTTGTTTCCTCCCTAGGTTGAAACCACGCAGACAATTGTGTTGTTGAAATGAATGATTTTGTGAAAAATCAAGCCGCAGTTTTGACCCCTTCTGTCTCCTGTCTGCCATGACCACATCTATGACTTTTCTGACATCTTTTCTGCAAAGTGCGTTGTATGAAAGTGCAGTTTACAAGGCATGCAGAACAAAGTGGAAGGACTGATAAGAGAATTGTTAAACACTGAGACAAATGATATTGAATCTTTGAGGTTGGTGTTATCAATTTTTATATGGAATTGACATGTGATTCCCATCCCTACATGCAGATGATGTTGTGATTTCACTTGGTCAAGGACACTCATGTGGTAATTACTATTCCTAGGAACTATTTTTCAAACCTTGCTAGGTGTAAATATGAAGACTGTTTAATTGAGTGATTATAAACAAGTATAACACTCAATTACCAGTTAAAAAAAAAGAAAAAAGAAAGGAAGAAATTAAACACAGTATCACAGCTACAGCACATAAACAAGGTAAAACTGGTGTGCTTTCTATGGTTAGCAGTGGTAGTACTTTGATTGTAAATCCTCTTTGCATGTTAACATCTGCAGGTTTGGTCTGATTTGGTTTCATATGATTAAATCCAAGAACAGTTGTTGTACAACTTAATTTATACTTTCATGATCAGAACACTGAAAAAGCCCCTACAGTTCATAATGTCACCAACATTATAGAATTATTGCTCTTGAGTACATTAACAAACGAATAAACTTTGATCATTTAGCCATGTTTATCGCACTCATACCTCAATTTAAATATAAACTTCTACTTAATCCCATGGCCAATGAGTCCTTTCAACTATACTACACCCTTATGGTCAGCTACGTGATTCACACATATAAAGATCGACTGTGTCCTGCACAATGGCCCTCTGTAATAGCATGTGAGCAGAATATATATAGAGAGATGCAGCACCTCGTGTACCCTGCTGTCCATAGTCTTTAATTATTTATGAATCATAGATGCTTCTTAGAGAAGCCGTGAAGAGTTCATGGGCTCATTGGAAATTTAAAGATGGTTCTGATGTTACAGAAAAAAAAACAAGGTGACAGTATGAGCCCCTTTCCTTAGATAGCACACATCCTGCTGCTTTGACCCATTTGTCTCACCTGAATTGATGAGGGATCAAGTCCCTTTTAAGCTACGACTTTTTTATGTCTGGCACAGAGGGTGCAACAGGGGACACTTACTCTACACTACGACTTGGTGACACGTATTGCATAAAGCCAACAGACTAAAAGGCTCTACACATGCCCAGTGTCACATAGCTAGAAGTGTGTCAGAAAACCCATTTACATCTTTCAGTGAGTTCTGAGAGGGTTCTTGAACGGAGTGCTTTGGTCAATTATGAAACAATTGGTGTCCTACTTTGCACCCCGCGCAGTGTAAAAAGAGGCAAAGCAATGGAACTGTTGGTTTTAGCTTCTGACGGCTACTGTTTTCATTTTAAAGCAAAGTGAACATGTTGCCTAAGATATATAAATAAATGTACTTCTGAATATTTGTCTGAATGTGAGATGAGGTTAAAATTGTCAGCAGCATGACTCCTGTATTGTTAGGAAAGACATATTTTCCATGAATCTATTGTCAACTTATTAACTCACATATTATGTAATAATGCTGATAGGCTCAATAACATGTTTGTTTAAAATGCCTTATTCATTAATTCAAACTTTAATTTTGTTTTCTTAATCATATGGCTTCACATCATGGTAAATATTTAAACATTTAAACCTCTTGTTTTTAAGTTGATTTCTCATGTTGCAGCACATGACTGCTGTAAGAGTTCATCCGTGAATGAGATTAGCCAATACCAATAATATCCTGTGTTTCGGCTGGTTTAGCAGTCATTTTGTTTTCTTAATTTTATAATGTATTTGAATCTACAAATGACAGCACAACCTCACAAAAGAGCCATCAAGCAAATTTTCTTCAGCTAACATAGGGCAGGGGGATTGGACCTGAAAATAACTTTCGATTTCAATTAATGTACTTCTTAAAACAAACCCCTCCAAATGACACAGGAGTAACATAAAGCAAGTTTGTCTTTAATATTATCAAAATACGTCCCCAAACTAAGCTGACTTCCTCTTTAGTGCATGCAGTAATTTTGTTATCAAAGTACATGATGTAGTTTGGACATTTGTATTGTCATTGAAAGCTGAACTATTTTCAGATCAGACTAACATGGGACTATCTTATCAGTATTTATTGTCATTAAAAAAAAGAAAGAAAAATGCATACAGTGGCAGAGCCTTCCAATGTGAAAACAGCAAGACTTTTTTAGTATTTGTCGCTTCAAACAGCTGCAACACTTCAGAAATATTTTTGTGTTAATGGAGGAGGAGAACATGGGGAGGGTTTTTACTCCAGAAGTCCAGGGGGCAAAACAAGAGACAGGGTCAGTCAAAAAAAAAAATAAAAAGATTAGTTCATTTTTAAAATCTCTTGCAACAAAATACACTAATTAATCATCAAAACTGTTATATCGCCAAGTCTTAACTAAACAAAATGCTTGACTACACAACAGTACAAAATCTTTTCAAACAGTAATGTACCATGCATCCTGTGGTAAGAGCAAGTGAATTACACAAAATGGTGATTTATTTAGTAAATGTAAATAACATTACAGAATAATTACCAGACTGACTGTTTTGGCTGAACATTGCAAATAGTCTTATTACAAGTCTTCGAGTTTAAAATCATTTGCTAATGCAGTTTATGTAATTATTTCACACTGCTAAGAAAATAAACACAAGCCCAATTCCCAGTGCCTATATGCAAAATCACTGTAACAAGACTCTGTTATATCAACACTGTGAGACATTCAGGAGATATTCACATTAATTCCTCAATGTTGCAACATCTGTGCTAATTCTCGCTAGAATAGAGCTGAAAGGCGTGAAACACAGTGTTTACTCACACATAAACACAAAGGCAGAAACACTCACTCGCAGCGCTCCTGCCTCCCGTTTAGTCCTCGTGCCCCTGTCCCCACTCAGATATCATCCCTCTGTCACCACATCAGGAGACGGAACAGAAGGGGGATCATTGTTCCATCTCCACAACATTCACAGTGGAGGCAAAACATCACAGGTGGTGTAAATATAATGCCTTGAACAGCCAATGTGAATTGGGCTACAAATTCTCTCTAAACAGCTGTATTTATTTAATTTTTATGCCAAAAACTACATCTCTTGTCTTTATGTCAAATTTGAGCACACCGTGATCCCCTCAGCCACAATCACTAGAGTAAAAATTGCAGGACATATGATTTAGTGGTCGGTGTCTTGAGACAGTAAGTCTACACCATCAGTCATGAAGTCTTAATGAAAACTGTCGGACCAGATTGATCACCAGGGCAACCAGGGCATCTGTAATTAAAACATAATTCTTTACTTACATTAGTATTTCACTGGGCTATATTTACATGTTGATATGATCTCAGTGTTTTACTTCTCGATTTTAACACTATTTTTGAAACAAATACTTTGGTTTTGACTTTGTTGAACCCATGTCATGTTGCTTTATGTATAAATGGGACTGCACAGCAAATTATTAAGCTTTGCTTTGACTTTAGACCAACAAGAATCCTATCTTGAGTAAATTATGCAGCATGCTCCTGATGTCTAAATTAAGGACCATTCAGAAAATCGGAAGTCTTAATAGGCCTGTTTTTATATTCCAAAGGCAGGAGTGTTTGGTAGTCTATATTGAGAGAAAAAACAGCTTTAAACATGAAAGGAACCATGAATGTTTGGATTTATTCTATTCACAAATGAACATGCTTTTAAAATGGGCAAAAACAAATTTATGTCCATGTAATGCATCAGATAGCACAAAGTCAGGGTTATTCCACTTTGCCCTCCATTACTTCCTAACTTATTGCTCTTAACCCTCAACAAGATCACTGGTGTTTGTTTTTTAAGGGAGAACACTGTGTAAAAGGAACAAAAAGAGTTGGAATATTTGGAAAAGACCAAACAATTTAACTTGAAATTGGCTTAAGATAAAGAGTCACATAATCATGTCCCCTCGGCCAAACAGAGACCACAGAGAGGGTACTCTGTCTTATGTAATATGTCCATTTATCTCAAACATAAAGGCGCCCTGACTGAAGCCAGAATAATGAAATTGCCCAAAACAAACACACAACTCTCTGGAAGAAAACAACAAGGAAACAGTAAGTGTCTGCGGCTTACCACTTTGAGAAGCAATCATCCCCTCAGCCATGGTCTATTCTTCACTCTCTTCTTTTGTTGTGGTCCTCCCTATTTTTGCTGTTTTATCTGCAAAGAGACAAGTGGAAAGTGATGAAAATTAAATATAAAATTACAGGTATTGCTTGAGAGTCACAATGAGAATCAATACATGGGGATCACGATTTCAAACATGCTGAAAACACTATGCTTTGAAATAAAATGGACAAAGAACAAAGAATTAGCAATGACTGCATATCAGCAGGAGCTTTGCAGTGTGAAGTGTCCTCTGAACACATGAAGGAAGTCATGATATGTGTTTTGTTTTAGATGAAGGCTTCAGTATCAGAGCTGTGCGGGTTGAAATTGTGTAAAACGAACCAAAAATCATATCTTAATATTCTTCACTCGAATGGTAACTGTTAAACTAATTATAATTTCCTTTTTTGTGCCTGTTAAGAAATAATAATACACAAATTATAGACTTCCACCAGTATTTGTCAGTGTTTTTGTTTTTAATCATCCTATATCAGAGACAAACGTCTGCACACAGTCTAAAACGTACAATTAAATATAAAAAAATAAATAAGTGAGTACAATAGCAAGTCAGTAAGTTAGTAAGAAAGCAAATGGAAAATAAATGAACAAAAAAAAAACATTGGCAGCATTGTCATAATTGTAGCTGTAAAAGGTTTTATTATGGGCCCTTCTGTGTGTGGTGCTGTGTGTTTAGCTGTGCAGCACAGATATCTTTCTATTTTCCACCTAATGCAGTGGACATATCTACTGCGGTATACAAAACCACAAATGAAGATGCCCTCCTGTTTGTGCCCAAGGAGGTTTATTGTAAAATGAAGGAACAGTGAGACACAAAGCTGGCATATCTTTGTCTTTTGGATCAAGTTAATGCCTTTGGCTCAGTACCACACAGTCTGACTGGAGAGCAACTCAGTTTTTTTTTTTTTTTTTTTTTTGTTTTAGATATGTGCAGTCGTAATGCATCCATCATAGTTTGGGATGTATGGTGGCTGTCAAAATACGGTCCCATGTGTTTCCAAATGATAAAATCTGTACTTTAACAATCTAAGTTTTATAAAGGTACATAAGCTAAACTATCCTTTTAACCTTAACTGTCTAAATTACAACAACATGTAATTTAGACATATAAGGAACGGGCAAGAAGCAAGCCAGTGTCTTCGTCACTTCATGCCAGCTCCGACCCCTTTCAAAAACTGTCGCTGTCAGGCACAAACCTCCTATGTCTAAAATTACAAGAAATTAAGAAAAATACTACTGCTGAATAAATACATGTTGTATAGTCCTGATTATTTTTTTTTTATTACACGTCAGTGTGGTTTAAAATACAGTAAATAAAGCCACATGATAGCAGCTTTCAATGAAAAAAAGAGAAAATCATAAAAAATGGAGATAGAACGTTTGTGCCTGACAATGACACAATGCCATTTCTGTCACTTCTTTGTCACTGGCATGGCATCACACAGGAGTAATGATCACAGGATTGTGTTTAGATGGCACACTGTAAATACTGATATTTACATTACACTCCTTCAGTTACATTGCAGTTATTGATCACTGCACATCTGTACAGCTCCTCGACTGTATCTTCTACATATACCTTTGTGGGTTGTGTTTGTGTTTATTGTAGATATCATTTTATGTTTTATATTTCCTATTTTGCCTACAGCTCATAATTAGTTCTATTAACATTTTTTTAGTAGACTCAAGGCTGCTTTCTTATCCTCTTGACATCTATATTGTTGTTGTTATTATTTTTTAAGAAGTAGTTTCTTTTTTGCATCAATATACCAAGTAAAATCCTTTGTATGTGAAATTGTACTTGGTAATATAAATACCATTTCTGATTCTGTTGCTTTCGACTAATCTTTTAATGATCTAAGCACTCCTTACACACAGCTGTTCATTGTGTTCTGATGTAATTTGATGTTTTATCATGCTTTTTAATTGTTTTCATTGTATGAGGTTTTAATCATGTATGTTGTCTAGATTGATCTTAAGTACACCAAGCCTATACCGGTTAACTATAATGTGCTATTGAAATAAACCTGACTTGACTGGGATAAATACTAATAAGCCAATCGATCTGGAACTCTTGATATACAGTATACTAAGGCAGCTCTAGTCCACCATTAAATCTATTTTATTGCTTTTCAGCCAGAATTTCCTGACTTCTTTTTATTTTAAGTCCTGAGCAAACAGAATGACCTACGCAAAGCACACGGCTCCCTCGCCACATCCCCTCTCTTCCATAATGAGTCCCCTTATCCTGGCTGCGGGAGGAAACACAGAGGATGGTGATTATGCAAAAGGCGTGCCTGAGTTGGTAATGCGTTGATGAGAGCGTGTGTGGGAGAGAAAGGGGAGACAGTTATCTCCTCCAAGTCCAAAGGCAACAGAGAGAGATTAGAAAAAAAAAGTTTGACTCAGGACACTCTTGTTAAAATCACTCTTGACACCCTACACTATTAGTACGCCATTAATAGTTCAAGGACAATGGCTGTCTTGTTTTTTGATCATTTATCTGTTAGATCTCCTCGTTAGGCCTAAATCCACTTCCTCACAGTGACCGCAGAACATTGATGGGCTGTGAAAGGGAGATTTTACTAAATTTACAATATTACCATTTCTGTCTGCCCTTCATAATACTGAGGAGATAAACATATTTGACACTACAGATTGAAAAACTGCATTTCCTTATCATGACGTAGTTTTCTAATAATAAGACAATATGATACACATGACATGTACACCAAGTAGTACATCACATGGACTTCATGGCAATCATTGAAAGTTAACTACTTAAATATCCTGTTTTGTCTTTTTGAGTTTAGCATGCCTTAAGTGTGCTTAACATGTCTCCTCTGCATGATAGAGCACTTCTTTGAACAATACAAACGTAAGCAGCATAAAAACCTCCCCCTCTATGTGGTTCCTAAGACAACTTGTTCCCCAAGCCCCCTGAAAAGACCTTCCAGTGTGATGTCCTACCAATGTTTTGTCATCAGTTTAAGCAGAGCATGGATTGTAGAATGAATGCAGAGCTTTTGACAACATGGCACTAAGCAGCAGTGATTTGAAATTACCACAGTCTAGACCTGTGAACTAATAATTCCTAGAAGGCATAATATCTGTGTCAGTTAATACTGCAATTAGTCCTGTGCTCAGGTCCATACACTGGCTTCCTGTGGCTCAGAGAATTGACTTTAAAGCAGCTCTGCTTGCGTACAAGTCTCTCCACAGCCTAGCAACAAAGTATATCTCTGACATGTTAGTGCCATATGAACCATCTCGGACTCTGAGGACCTCAGGTACCGGCCTCCTGCTGGTGCCACGAGTCAGGACTAAACATGGAGAATCAAGCCCCAGTTTAATGCAGCTAAAATCTGGAACAGTCTTTCTGAAAATGTGAGACAGGCCTCTACTCTGACAGTGTTCAAATCTAGGCTCAAAACAGCTCTATTTAACTGTGCATATGACTAAAAGGATCTTATGTGCACTCTTCTCTTTAAAAGTTCATTTTATAATGATTATTTTTGTTTTTATTTTATATTGTGATTTTAATGCATTTTTCTTGTTCTGTGAAGCACTTTGAATTACCTTGTGTACAAATTGTGCTCTACAAATAAACTTGCCGTGCCTTGCCAATACCGCTTGGATGTGCATGACACGGCACACAAACAAACAAAGGCACCGACACTCACGAGCAGCACTTCTGCCTCCCACTGAGTCCACGCATGTCAAAGTAAATGGAAGGTGTCAACTCGTTCCTACCATTCTGTCTCTGCGACATTCACAGTAGAGGTGAAGGTCACAAGGGAGTAAATATTACGGCTTGAAATGGCAGAGTGAATGGGGTTGTGGAGAATACAGCATTATCAGGGGTATTTTGGATATAAAAACTAGACCTTTTTGAGAACATTAGTGATTGTGAACATAACCTAGCAGTCACCAAAATGATTTAAAGTACCTGTTTTGAGGCAAAACATGACCAATTTAAAACAGGCTGACTGAATATTGATTGACTTGTCATGTCATTTTGTTACAAAACAAGCTGATCATTTTCCAGTACCATTTGACAACACTGGTGACCAGAATGTCTCACTGTGCTGGATGATTTTGTGCTACATCCTCTCATTTACAACAAAGATACAAAGGATTTCAGGAACTGCTGACCTTTCAACTAATGATTTTTCAAAGATCAAAAAACTGCAAGATTTATTAAAAGTTAATGTTCCTGTCATTTGAAGTGTAAGTGGATATTTGCAGTTCTATGGTAGAATTTGTTTCATCCTTGCATAACTGCAAAATAAGGCATATTTAAAGTAATTGTAAGTCTTCAGTCTTGTTTTATGCAAATTATGTTGTTCAGAGACCTGACGGGTGTCAGCAACCACCAGCAGAGGCTCACACGCACCAAACAGGAGGTGACAGTCTAGTAAGCAGCAATGAGGCAAAAGAACGTCATGCAGTGTTGTGTAATACATGCAGAGAGTGGAAAATAATGAGACATTTTAGGACGTTTGGAGAGAGAAAGACTTCATATTAGGCAATTCTCTTTTTTGGACCACAAAACAATGGAAAAGTTTTATAGTAAAATTAAAAAAAAACAAACAGGATATCAATGAGTATGCTAATGCATGCTAGCTTACAAGCTAACCCCAGACACTTGAAAACTGTACGCTTTTGTTCAAGACTGAAGATCATCCACATATATCTTCATGCTGTGGTTTCTTTTCCTTACATAAATAGAGGTGCTGGCGCATATAGACGTAGATTTATGTTTCAATGCAAGTAGATGAAACAGCAGATCTTGGGCCTTAATAAATATGCAGCTTTTAGGCTAGAAATAAAGCCCCATTGGAGATAGCTGTTAGCTGGTCTGCTATACTTAAGGGGGGTTTGAGGGACATGGCAATTACATTCCTCATTCTTAATTATCAAATTTTGGTAAAATGATCCACTAACATTTTGGCAGCATCTGAAAAAATTAGATGTATCTCCTTCATTCTTTCCACTTTATAACTGTTGCCAACATGTTTGTGCATTTAAGATAGTCATTTAGAGAAGTAAAAAATGTGACAAAATTTACCATAAGACATAACTAAAGCAATATTTCTAAGCAAACAAGGCTAAAACTGACTGTATTTATTTCTGTAAAACACCCAAAACATTTGGTAAAATAAAACCCAGAAGAGCTTACAGTGCATGAACCTCCAGCAAGGCATTTCTGACATGCTTAACTGAACTGTTAACAAAATTTATGGAAATTTGCCCAGTCTTATACTGTAAATAAATCCTTAAATAAATCCTTGATCAACATCTGTATTAAGTCACCACTCACTTCATGAGCAACATGCCTGAAAATTTGATCAAATCAGTAGAGAACTGAGTGACCTTGCTCATGGATGGACAGACAGACAGACAGCGGACAAATAAATCAAACAGACTGAAACACCAGCAAAAAAAAAAAAAAAACAACTGGAATATAGTTTGATAACCTTGATTAATAGTTTGATTAACTGTCAAGAGTAAATAATTTAAATTCCAACGGTTTGGCTCTTTAACAATAAGGACACATTAATGTCGCCCACTTGGTAACAAAAGCTGTCCATTCCTGATATAACTGATCACCAAAATAGCAGCTGAAAACTCAATTACACCACCTAAGTATGTCTGAATTTTTCAGTGATTAAAGAAAACAAAACATGTTCTAGTCAAGCATTTTGGGCCTCTATTTTATTGCTAGGGACTTAAACAATATAAACATTATCATTTGATTTTAACTATAAAAAAATTGAGCCTGGTGTGTATCATTGGATATTTCATATACAGAAAACTTCGAGTTGGAGGGAGATTATTATTTTGAGCAGATATGAAATATTGAGTATCAAAAGCTCTTTTATGATCAAAGAGGCACAAAATACACTGTGAGATTCAAATAATCTGGGCCTCCATATGCTCATGTATATATTAATGTATATTAGATGGTGCAATGACTCGTTTTTACTTGTGCAATCAATTTCTGTTCAATATTTATCTGCAGATGAATAAAACAACAACAAAATATTTGTATATAATGTGAATCAAAACATTAGGGGGAGTGAATCATTTATGGACAAATGTGTTGTACGGTGGTGTTTTCTTATAGCATTCTCTTATTATACAGTATTTGTATTGGTTTATGGAAATGCTGCAATCATTTTGGAGCTATTTTAACAAGTTATCTTTATAGGAGGAACATTAATGAAGTTTGTATCATCATATCTTATCTAAACGCCATTGCTGACATCTAAATCCTTCATTAACAAGATGAAGAATAATATATATATTAAATATGTCTATTATGTGAAGCAGTGCATTAGTAAATGCTGCTGTTAGGCAGCATAAATACATGTAGGCTGTGGAAAGAACGAACTTTTCTTAAATGCCAGCAGAGATAATTAAGCTTTTATGCATTAACTTATGCTGGTTCTGATATTATACATCTCTGATTAACTGGATTTGGGTCTTCGGAAATAATATGACAAAGGCTGTAGACAAGAACGTCTTTTTCTACATTAATTATAACATAAATGATCAATAATAATGAAAGACTGATGGATCCATTGAAATACACCATGTTATTCTGAGTTTGAAATGTTCTATATTGATAAAGTTTGACTCTTACACTGCCCAAAAGTCCAGTTTTCTATTCATGACATTTGCCTAATTAACTTTCATAGCTACTCCTGACAGTGTTAGGATCGAGGAGGTACAGGACTAAATTGTTTCTATATTGCCCACATCTTTATTGCTTTCCTGAAATATGTCTGCATATGAACCTTACAAAATAAAGAATAAGCTTAGTGATTCACAGGAAAACACTCTGTATGATTGCACATATGTGGATTAAAATGTCTATCATTAAAGGCCTGTCACATACTCCCGCTTTGAAATTATTCTCTCCAATTCCCATGCCAGCTATAAGCTTGGCCCCTATTTGTAAAGATGCATTAATACACCATTTGCCACCTGGAATCAAGATGCACACCAATCAAGACAATAGTGTCTCTGCCTAATTATGTGAGCATAAAAGCTTTTAATATGCACAAGCACCTGGATGCTGTTAAAGACATCAGAGCTTCATCAGCATTCATTCTGAACTACCGCGGCCTGAGCCCTGATAATTGGAGCTCATTTTTAGTTCAGAGGGAAGGGAGAAAAAACTTGGAAAAGGGTTTTTCATAATTTTGAGCAATCTCCTGATCAGCAGATGTAGCAGGATTCATTCTTAAAAGTGGTAAAGCTGCGTGCCCTTTTGGACCTAAAGATGTTATTCAATTTTCTTTGGGCCTTCCAATGATTGAAGAAGCATGATTGGCATGGCATAGAGTTATATTCTCAGTTTAGGTTGCCAAGTATTTAAGAAGATGTTAGAAATACTTTTACCAATTTTAATTTTGAAAGATTATATAAAATATTATTTGTCTTTAACTGCATTGTTCGTTAACATACAACCTCAGTCCAATCGTAAGATCTCTCAGCAAGACACTCTGTCCAGTCAAACAAATAATATGATTTAGGTTAAAAAGTTTCACTTGTGAGTCAATCATGATTACAGGCAGTGTTGGGCGAGTTCTGAAAAGAAAGCAGTAAAAGTTATGTATTAAAAAATGTTAAAAAAGAAAAAAAGGTTTACAGCAGACATGGATGCTCATCTCATATTACATGTTCACAAACTCAAACCTTCTAGCTAGTCACTGCCTGTACATGTCGTTATGCTAGCAGCCCACTTTGATCAAAAAGTTATTTAGTAACTAATAACTTTTATTTTGTTAATTTGTTGTAACTATAGTATCCTCGCTGTCCAGCACAAGCCTCCTATCTCCAAAATTGCAACTTCTCAGGAAATTTAACCAAAAAAACCCCAAAAAACTCTACTACTCAATAAATCAATACGCTATTGCCATGATTATAAATTAGTGTTTTGTACTTACATTTTGTTAGAGGTTCAAAAAACCCACTTACCGAAAACCATGTTCTATGTGAAAAAATTACAATTATAAAATGGTGGAGGGAGGTATGTGCCTTACAGCAAAGATATATCACTTGTAAGTTGTCACTGCTCAAAGAGGTGATCTGAATGGCATCAAACATTTTACTCTCATTTACATTTCCTGGTTTACTAACAAAACAGTGTCTTATTGTCCTGAAATATAACATTTATAGAATTAGATAACATTCTTATTCTTATTACTATTACCATAACTATTACCATTATCATTATCATTTCTATGTAAAACAAACAGAGATCTATAAATAAACTTTTATTTAAGTATGAGTATTTTGTGGCAGTAAAACAGCTACAGGGGGGCACTGTCAAATCGTGTTAACCAATTGTTAGGATACTGTGTTGGTCAAAAATGTTGGTACAGATACTGGCACAAAGACATAATCAGTGATAAATACATTTTAAACATATAAGTAAGATTACAATGTTAGTAAAACCTGTGAGCTCTGTGATGTTACTTTTACATTTGTTTGATTACAACAGTTGTTCCGTAGGAGTTGGGACCCTTCAGGGGTTTTGAGAAAACAAAGAAGGGGTTGTTTTGGGGGATGCACAAGCACATCAACATGGCCAATATCAGCCCTTTTACAGACATCAGCCATCTGCAAATTAATATTACGTGAGCAGATGCCAGTTTCATCTGTTCATTTGTTGTGTCATACCAATTAAATGCTGACATCTGTCACACCAAACTGTTGATTATGAGAAAACTTGATTTGCAGTAAAAATGACCTTTTAGACAAGCTGTGATCTGTCAAACAGGAGAGAAGATACTGGCATTGTGAGAGAATTGTGAAAAACAAGGTGCTTAAAAAAACACCAGTATCTGGCAAAATTGTCTCTTTTAACATCAGTATCATCATCAGCTTTGGTAGTTCCGTAGTAAAAATTATTCATAAAAAGAGTTCACTTTAACAGGAAACCACAGTCATTGGTTGAGGCTTATGACGGCCTGAAAATTACGTTGAAAAATCCTTGAAATGGGATGTACTTTTAAAAGCAAATCTAAAAAAGCTGCACATTTTAACTGAAACATTTAAGACGAATGTAAATCTGTTGTGAGTTATTGCATTAGAGAAGACAAGGTTGAGCTGTGGGACTCTTATTTTCATTGAAAACAAATAAATAATATTAATACAACCTCTTGCTTTTATTACTGCAAGCAAAATACCAAATCTTACAATGTTATTGATTTTGTAGCATTCAGTAAAATATTTTGACTTAATGTCTTTCAGAGAAATTTAGAAACACATCCAAATAACTCGGCCCATGACCTGAATGTCTTTCCTTTCAGCTAATGCTATGCAGCTAATAAAGCAAAACCAATTACTTCACACAGCTGGGTCTCTTTTATATGTTCTTTTAGATGGCGAGCATTTGATTGCTTGTAAATACACGCCTGATTTATACTACTTTACAGTGCAAAACTCAGCGGGCCTGATGACAAGAAAAGCAATTAATCACATTATTATGCCAATTAAGAAGTTGGTCTGCTCCAGTGAAGGTGGAAAATAAGCAAGGGAGTTGGAGGATGCGAGAGGGAGGCCCCTCTAGGAAGTCAAAGTGAACCGTTAAATTACATCCATCACTCCCACTCCCCAACATACACTAAGCAGCACGGAAACAATGTTTGCAAGTTGAACTCATTGGCCTCTTGTCACTTTTTTCCTATATGAATTCTTCTTGAAAGTACTTTGGTAATATTTTTTTCTGCAACTGTACTATGCAGGCTTTTGTATTAAATGATCAGGCATTCTACACATAGTAAAGACAGGAGGAGGAAGCGAACATGACAGTCAGGTTTAGAAAAAATTAAGTATGCTGCTGTTTTCAAATATCAATATGTCACTTTATCACACATTAATAAAGTTTAAGTGTGACAGGAAGAACTACAAGTGAAAACTTGTGCAATATTCTGATGTTGAAATGACTTTTTGAAGTTAATTTGACAGACAACATCTATTATTTCATTCATATGTGGTCAAAGGTTTGCTCTTGATGGTCATGTTACTAGTTGTCAGCAAACATAACTTTAGCAGGTTTTTACGCGGTGTTAACACGGAGGCTGAACTGAGAAGTTGAAGATGAAGTTATCAACACTGCAGTACAAATTAAGCCAAGGCAGATGTGGAAACAAAACTCGGTGCAGATAACAATAGCAAAAAAAAAAAAAATCTAAGTTTCCATAAAGCACAGTGTATTTTGAATGCGGTGATTTGTGTACTGCAAATGGTCAACAAGTGGAATTTGATGAAACTGATGATCTGTTTTCAGCATATAATTGCTTGATATATAATTAAGCAAAATGCTATGTTAGAACAATATAAAATATATGAAAACTTTCCTTGGTACAAACCCTGGGCGTTGTGTAAACAAAATATTTTCAACGTATATGTTGCAACAGCAAGGGGGACTGGCCTCCCTGTAGTCCATACCGATCTCCAATATAAAAATGTGTTGCACAGTATCAAGCGCAAATTATGACAATTGAGACCGTTAACTGTTGAGCAACTTAAGTCGAACATCAAGCAACAATGGGAAAGAATTACATCTACACAGCTTCAACACCTAGTGTCCTCGGTTCACAAATGCTTATTGAGTGTTGTTAAAAGGAAAAGTGATGGAACACAGAGGAAAATATGCCTCTCTCCAACCTGTCTCTGTGGTGTATCCAATTCAATACTCGCAAATCATTGTATTCTGTTTTTATTTGTTTTCACAACATCCCAACATTAGCATTGGGATTTGTATTTATGAAAGAGGATCATCTCTGGCTACAGGTAAAGTCTTTTGGTCCCCAAAATATAACACTTTTGGCCAAATCAACAAAGAATTTGTATCGTTCTTTTTAAGTGCTAATCCACAGAGCATGTGCACAGGGTAAAATGTAAGGTTTACTGTGTTATTAACACTTGTATGGCCATCAAAGGCCCATTTACACTGTTGTTTCAAGCTGTAACATTTACAACCCCATGAAGCTGTACCCCAACTCTGACCGTCATGGGGTCAGAATGGGAAGAGCAACAATAGCCCCCATTTGCTCCATCTCCAGAAGTTGAATCAGAAGCATGATACTGGTGTGAGGGGGAAATGAGGGCTCAGAGGGAGTGAATGTGTCTCTCTGCATTAGTGTGCGTGGGGAGCATGTGCCCTGTGTCGTGTTTAAAGCTGTATCACAATGTGCATGACAGAGCTTCATTGTGCTATTTTCGTGTAAATGCACTGTGAAAACAGGGTTAAAGTTAAATTTTATGCAAATCATTGGTTTGTTTTTCTATTGTATTCATTATATTACTCAGTACTCAGATGAAAGGTTGTAGTGAAGTACAATTCTTTGCATGGAAATAACTCAAGTTAAAGTTCTGATTTGAAAATTTGCTGAAAAAAGGTACAAAACAAGCATCTCAATTTTTGTTACATAGAGAAATGTGAAACTACATTCCACCCCTACCAACAGAATTTAGTAAAAGATTGGGTTTTAGACTTTTCTAAAGTTAACAAGACTTAAAGTACCTTTCCAAAAATGAAATCAATTAGTCCTCCCGACAGCTCCAGCTCTGAAAAGTCGGTAGCCTACGTAGTCTTACGTTTTGTAAGATCAATAACCTGTACATGTTTGAGCCGCACCGAATCCCATCTGGCATCAGGAGTGAAGAAGAGTTCAGCCTCGTCAGCAATGGGAATATACACGAACCTAAATGTCTTTGAAGTCTGTGAGGAAGCAGAATAAGACCCAGGCAGTGGGCAGAGAACATGCAAACACCTCACTGAAACACAGAGGCCTGTCAGCAGGTTCAAACCAAGGACATCCTCAAAGCCTGCTCCATATGCAAGTGAGATGTTACTGACGGGAGGAGGCCCAGGGTTACTGCTGCTGCTGAGACAGTCAATACGTTTACAATGGGGATGAGCAGATCATGTCAAATTACTGCTTCGAGAAAAAATTCCTGGTTTTTATAAATATTTTGGGAGTTGCTGTAAATATCTAATTTTGATAGCTGGATATTAACAAATGAAAAGAAAATGAATAAGGCTGACAAAAATAGCATTGCTTTGAACTATTCTAAATAAAGTGGGAAAAGATATGTTATCATTAACGTAAAAATGTAATGTTGATAAAGCACAGATAATTCCTGGAGTTAAATAAGCAGTACTATCTTACTGTAATGTCAGTCATATCATCACACATTACTGCTTCTGTCTTCTTTGTTTTTAATGGCATTTTGTAAACAACTTTTAGCTACCCCACAGCCACTGACTGGCAGTAATAACACCAGACACTACCAGGATTACTGCATCACAACCAGGGGCAGCAAACAGTAATGAGAAATACTCTGAGACAAAATACATTTAAATTCATTTAAGTTCTTTTTTGTTTGGATAAATGTGTTATTTTCAGATATATCTGGACACTGCCGATGCCTGCTGGTTTATTTGGTTTTAAAAGAGGTTTAATTCTGAAAGTCTAACCAATTAACCGAACAATAAAAGGACTTAAAAACATTTTTACTCTAGTAATAAGTCACTGCTGATTTTTTTCTCTCTTTCTCATCCTTTATCAAAGTATTCTGTTACAAAGACACTTTCCAAGCCACTCTATGACTTTGCATATGCCAATTTACCTGCTATTTCTAAATTCTTTACCTATATATGTGTGAAGACAGTATCTTAGATGGGTGTGTGTGTATGTGTCTGTACCCAGAATTAGTCACCTAAATTCCTTTATTGACTGTTCAATTCATTGTCATGTATTTATTGTAATTTTCTTTACACATCCATTCACAGAACATATTTTTTAATGTTTTTTGGTCTACCCCATTCCTCATCCACCAAAAATTCTATTGTCACTCCCAAATTAGTTACAAATCTTGGAGAAGTATTGGATCCTGAGTTGTGTACTTTGTCTTTTCTGGATTTTTTTCTTTTCCCCATTAAATTGTTTTTAACACCTTAACATTTTTTTCCTATTCTTTGTTTAGCCATTTTTGTAAATGTCACATTGTCCCACCAATAAAGAAAAAAATCACATAGACAAATATTAACTTCACCAATTTGATTTAGTGATTGGAGTCAAATTTTTTAACAAAGGACTAAAAACTGCAAATAACATAGTTAATGAAAGGTTTGTTTTCTTGCATGTGTCGGTCTAACAGACTACAGCACCTATATAGGCTGAGTTGTGTTTTTACCATGGTTTTGCTCTGTCCAACAGCATGTGCCATATGTCGAATAAATTGTCTCTAAAAGGAAAAGTTCACATTAAACACAAAGCACTCAAATGTTCAGGCCAAAATTCACATTTCTTTGCCAGTAATTGATCTTGAAGTTGAGCATTATAAACAAATGAAAAAATGGAGAGAGGAAAACAAGATGACAGTATTAACAGGAAAAGAGCCAGAACAAGAACCTCAAAGGAGGGATGTGAAGATATCAACACAGACACTGTATGACAGTTGCTCATGTTAGCAGTATTTGACATCTTACCTGTTTGTCAGTTGTTAATCGATTTGTAGATTGTTTTTTAAAGAGTTACTACTATAATAGCTCAATATTGGCTTTTAGATCTCACAGATTATGCTGAAGCCTAAAACTTTTTAAAAGTTACATTCATTCATAAAGGTTATTATATGAACAAAACATGTACATACATTTTTGTTTGTCACAGACCTCATTATCAGAAATGCTCCACAAACACAGTCGAAAAATTCCATAGGCTGTTAGTCGGGGAATCAGCATGATGCGAACATCCTGGTTGGCCTACAAAAAGTACATCAACCCACCACCATGCAGTGGAGAGAGTCATACTTTGGAGTGAAACAGATCAGGTGCGTGTATACTCGAACAAGCACAGGAGTCGTATAAAACTGCTAAATCATGCAACAACTGTAGCTCAGACTAAACTGTGTATGGAAACATACTGTTGCAGGGTACGATTACTGTTGCTTTTTCTGTCACCATCTCTAATTGGATTTAAACCAGAAACATACTTAAGGCATAAAAACTCAACCAGAATGCTAACTGTGGACTTACAGATCCATCAAACATCTACAAATTTCTCAACTATCCTTATATTCCATCTTCATTGGTAAAGGATTTTTCATGATTGCTGTATGGCCCTATTAATCATTTATTGTCTGTTGTGTTGTTTACTCCTCTCAGCTCTTTTACACTTTGACCCTCTCGGTGTGTACTACAACACACTTCAGAGTGAAAGCTGAACCCAAAAGCAACAACATCACATTGTTTCACTAACAACCCACTCACAGGCCTGCCTACATCCAATTTTCCATTTACGCTTTGGCTGAGAGTCTTCATGTGTTTTCACCAACATGGTCTGAACTGCTCAAGAACTCTGACAAAGCTTTCAAGTCCCATCAGATGTTCAGCAAAAACAAACTGCCCTCTGGGTAAACCTCCTCATATTAATCTTTGATGGGTGGTTTCAAGGATTTGTGGGGTTTTCACAGGCCTGTTATCTACAACCTGTTTGTGCTGAGACAAACAGCAGTCCATATCTGGACTACCAGATGGATTTGAACTCAACATCCAACTCTACCAGTAGTGAGAGAGAACCACCAAAGCTGTTTTTATGTTTTGGGGTTGTCTGTCTGTTTGTGTGTCCTTCTTTCTGTCTTGGCCATTCTTGTGAAAGCAATATCTCGAAAGTGCTTTGGGGGATTTTGTTCAGACTTTGCACAGAAATCCACTGTGACTCAATGATGAATTCAAGACTTTACAGCTGTAGGTAAAAGGTAAAAGTCACAGAGTCTGGTGTTCACCCCTATCCTGCAAAAAGATATCATTCAGGGATTTTCTCCACACTTTGCTAATATAACTTTTATGACTCAAAGATGAAATGATTCATGATTCATGATTCAGTAATACTTCTAGGTGAATCTCATGCTCATCCCTGACTTTTAAATTGGGGTGCTGGTGGCTTAGTTTGGTAGTTTGATCTACCATTAATCAAAAGGTTGAGGGCTCAAGCCCAGCTCAGGCTGTCACATGTTTGATGTGTCCTTGGGCAAGACACTTATCCCAAAGTTGTTCCCAACACTGCATCAGTGGCGTGTTAATGGGTATGAAAGAGCATGGATGATGAGCTAATACTGACAGACAAGTTAAACAGAAAGCATCAGGGAGCAAATGTGAGGGTGAATGGGTGTAAACGGGTAGGTGTGACCTGCAGTGTAAAAGTGCCTTGAGCATACAGAACGGCTAGAAAAGCACTATACAACCTCAAGTCCATTTATCATTTGAATGTAATATTTCAAGAATTTTAAGTGATTTTCTTTAAACTTGAAGCAAAAATGATTATACCAGAGGATAAATATATATACCTCAAAATAGGGGCCTCAGAGGGATAGATATTTATTTGAGGTCATAGTATTAAAGTCAAAGTCATGGAGTCTTGTGTTCATCTCCTACTTTTGAATGAGATATCTCAGTAACCTTATAGAAGGATGTTTTTCCCACCATGGTCTCTCTGACTTGAGAGGAAACTGATTGGATCACAGGGTAGTTATCAAACAGGTCAACGATCAAGGTCATTAGGTCACATGACTTGTGAATTTAATATATCAACAGAAGTTTGTACAAATTTCCCCTTTTGACCTCTTTATATTTTGGTGGTCATAGGTCAAAGATTATCTGGAACTCTGAAGAATTTTGACTCAACTGGGGTTCATGTGTTCATATGTTCAGTTGTGATAAATGAGTATCATCCCAATCACTATTGCTAAAAAACCTTCTACATATTCACATACAGACTACGCCTCAGAGTGCCGTACTCTCTCTGTCTGAGAGACTCTGTTAGAGTTTCTGTCTCTTTAAGGCTCCCTTCCCCACATGGGCTCAGTCTGCTCTGATTGGTTGACAGGTCAAATCTGTGCAAATTGGTCAGTTCAGCACTGCTCAGTGCCATGTTGTCAACAACTCTGCATTCATGCTAATGTCTACAGTCTGCAATGGACTTTCAACTGTGTGCCAGTGGGCTCAAACTGATGACAAAACAACAAAAGTAGGATGTCCCACCAGTTGGTCTATTTGGGGTGGGGGAACGATACGTTTCAAGCTGCTGATGCAATGAAGAGGGAGAGAGGGAGAAGTCCTGAGGCTGTAGACTCTTGTCTTGGTCATAAAAGTGCTCTATCACGTGCAGAGACATGTAAAGCACACTAAAGGACATAAAAACCTCAAAAAGGCAGAATATGGTCTCTTTAAATGGCCACTCTGGATATGCTTCAATAACTAGATAAGGGATAAAACTGCCAGGTGAGTACAAGTGGTAAAGATTATCAAAGGGAAAATAAAGAGAATGAAGGCCCCCAGGCACTTTCTGACAGGTGACTGGCAGATATAAAAAAGAAGTTAAGGTTAAAAAAGTGCTGAATGGACTTTAATAACTGTGATGTCAGGATAATTGTTCATTATATCACTTAAAGACGAGTATTTTATGGTGTGTGTTAATGTGCTGAGAGGACTACTTCCATGACTTTATGGGTGAAGCTATTACAGTTTGCTTTGGCCTCCCAGTGTTTGATGGGACTGCATGTCCTGCAGAACAGTATATGTAAAAAAAAAAGGTTTAAAAAGTGATGTCAAGTATTGATATGTGTTTAAGACATCCTGGAAGTTAACACAGGTTATGGGCTCATTATATTTCTTTTGGATTATTCTTTCAGAAAAAAAAGATGCAATACATAATGCATGTGTGACAAAGCAAATACATAATAACCATTCAAATGTATTAATGTGCACCTAGCTTGAAAGGCAGCTTCGCACAGATGCCATTATAAAAAAGCATAAGGATAATTTCATAGGTTTTGGAGTTTGGTTAAAATAACCTGTGTAGTGAAAAATACTTCCATTATTTTATAAATGAATGCCTCACCTCTGTGTCCACACCTATAAGTTAACATATTTGACAAGATGATGTTTGATGTGTCAAAAGATCTTTGTGTTCCTGGATAGCCACTTGTTAGCAACAGGCTTTTGTAGCATTTGAAAAAAAAAAAAAATCACAAGCAGAATACTTTCAATTGTATTAAATAACAAACATAGAAACAATGACTGTGTTTACTAAAGATCTTATTAATCCCTTACAGCTTGATGCCCCTTAATTTTGCTAGTTTCAGTACACCTGGATTATTTTTGTAATAATAAATGTAGATCTTCAAACCTTCCAAGCAAAATCAAGTCACAGACATTTTTTAGGAAAATCATAAAAATTTATGAAGAAATCATGTCAGAATAACATTTTTTTAAAAAAGTATGAACATAGTGACGAAACAAAAAATCTGAACAACACTGAAATCTCACAGAACCTCCTACAATTTACACACATTTATCATGCAAAGAAACTCACATCAAAAGCTACTGTCATTTTTACACTTAATCCTATAAACATATTTTTTGCTCTAGTCATTTGTGCTACTTTTAGAAGTAGTTTTAGTCTCAAAAGATACAAGCATCACAACATTAATTTTACTTCCATTTTACTTTTTCTGTGGGGAACTGACAGATAACTATAACATCACTTGCTGACCTTTGGCTGCTTCTGATTGGACAGTTATATCAAGACAACGGGAGGAAAAAACAAACAAAGAAGTTGGCACTTTTTAAAAGGGTCAAAATAGTGGTCTTAAAATATCACTGCTACTTTTTTCATTCTAAAAAATTGGGTCAAAAAACTTTAAACGTATCACAGTAGATCTATAAATACAAATTTCAAGAAAAAAAAAATAAAAAAAATCACTTCCTGACCAAATAAAAAAAATCCACAGAGGTTTTTTTTGACCTGAAGCCCTCAAAAGATCGATACATCTTCCCATGGTGTTGGGAGGGCTCAGGTATGCCATCAAAATCCAAAACTTCTGAACTGGAAGTGCTGATATGCTAATTCACCTCCAGTTTTAGGACTCATTACTGCATCACTCTATTAAAAGCCATGGCTGTCTTGACTTTTGCACCAGCTCATTACAGAGTGCTCTGTATGCATGCATGTATGAGTGTGCAAGTACCCAGTTACCGACATTCACATTTTTCATCTGACATTTTTCCCTGTTTATTTTTCTATACATTTCAATTTGCTGCGATAACAGCACTACGTCTGAGTGCATTTGTGCATGTTCTCCATCTTCTTGATGTGTTATGCTCCATTTACAAACACATATATTGCATTGTGGGCCGTGTGTTCATTTTGACAGCAGGCTCCTGAGCGCCTTTGCATCAAGTGGAACCATTTTGACGGGCCTTGGCTCCAGGGGCCTCAGCTCGAGTCCTGAAAGGAAAAGGAAAAAAGGCGAGCGGCTGCGTTTGCGGTGGAGGAAACTACACTACCACATGCTCCCTATCTTTCCCTCTTAGCCGGCTCAGTGGCCCATACCTCCTTTTAATGAGATGCGGCAACACACACAGACACATGTAGCATGTCGACTTTAATTACACTGGAAAGCTCTGTTGCCTCCTGCACACCCTGGTGGCATCCTGCAAATCACTCTGGAGGGCAGTTTTTAAAAGAGAATAAAAAAAACCACAACTACAGAAAGTCAGCCATGAACAATGGCTGTAAGAACAGAACAAAACTAGCACAGTGACAGAGCTTTGTGTGCTTACAGCTAATGCTGTTTCCCATCATTTATATTGCTATGACTTTCATGAATATCATACTGTCTTTACATTGTCTCTGTGGAGAATTGGATGTAATATTTCTAGGGTAAACATAACGATTAAATTAAGGATCGGAATGGCTACTTTTCAAAGGCTTAACTAAATTTAAATAACAAAAAAAATGCATTTTTTTAATATTTTTATTATGGTTCTGATAACTGCTGGATATAGATAGTCTTGCTATCAGCAGATATCGGTAATGATTCAATAGACAAATATTTTAATTACAAAGGATGTCAAATTATTACGTTTGCTGATACAAAAAGTCAACATCGGGGTCCTCCCTTTTTCTAAGAAATATTTTTCCAAATCGTTACATCACATTATCAGTAGGAATTGAGCTGGCATGACAGGAACACATTGCGCCCATACATCAATATCGAATATTATTATTCTTTTCTGTGGAAATCGGATTCAAAAGTATGCAGTCCAGTTTTTATTAGTGTTTATTAGATCAGTTCTTTTCAAAAGAGATTACATGACATTCAAATGATAAGTAAACAGAAGCTAGATGCTACACACAAAAGATCATGCAGGCTATGCAATGTGCCAAAGAAGTAGCAAAACAAATAAACTGAAATAAGCTTTTGTTCCACCCAAAATTTATAAATCAAACTGCTCTGTTGGCCCAGTTTGCAGTAATGTAGGCTCTGTGCCCATTCTTAACATTATTGTTCATAAACAGCTGTCTCTTTTTGATCTGCTTTTTAATAAAATTTACCCTCACCAGCAGACCCAGCAATCTGACTTGGGTATCTCTGATGTGAGAAAAAAAGAATGTTTCAATATACTCCAGGACATCACAATATTCTGCTGAAGAAAAAAAATCCCATTTTCTATCTGTAAAATCGGTCATCTATAACCAGGTTTTCCACATATCCAAGGATGTGTGGGAACTTTGCACATATATTACCAACAACGTAAGAATATAACCATAAAGCCTCAGGATTTTAGTGACTTTCCTTTTTCTTTTCTTTTTCTGCAAAGTATATTTCCAGTTTTGCTTGTCTGGCGGTAACCATGTTGTCTAAAGGCTCTACTGTGCCAGATTAATTATTACAGTTTGGATAATTGTTTAATTCTCTGTGATTAAATTACAGATGCATGAATTAATTAATATGGCAATTAAAACATTTAGAGTTGATACGCATGATTAAACTGTTAATAATACAATGTGAAATGTTAATTACATCTGCAAGTCATACACCATATCATGATTCTACATTTGTGAAGAATAAATGACTGCATTTTTAAGATTTTCTTTAAAGATTATTCAAATTAATTTGCATTTCCATTAAATTGAGCAGTGGTTTTTAAGTGGTGAGGCAGGGCACACTGGTGTGCCCCCCAACAAACCCAGGTGTGCCTTGGGAATTTTTACCAAACGTTAGAATTGCAACTATATAACAATATGGATAGAGTTTTCAATTTGCTAAAATAGTACTGAAGGTTCATTAATGTCACTAGGCAGGCACAATATCATATCAATATCATATAATTAAAACTCTAATGAAACCTCTAAAAAAACCCTGCCTTTTACAGTTAAAAGAATGTATGAGTACAGGGAAATATTTTACTGCCTCTAATATTACTTTTGAAATATGCTACTTCAAGTTTAAATGTGTGTTTCTGGGTTTGTGACTTTAACAACAATTAAATAAATACTTGGAAAAATTGTGGATACACATTCCATGAGTAATATGTGTGTATATCCAAATTTATTATATAATTAGTAGATTCATGCAGACATGTAAAGCCTGAAAACAGCCTGTTACCTGTAACAAAGGACATTTTAGTATATCTTAGATGGATGCAAATATGGTGTGCCTTGAGATTTTGGCTTGATTTACAGTGTGCCTTGGCTAAACATAGTTTGAAAACCACTGATACAGAGTGCTCTACTTGTTTTTAGTTCCTGAAAACATTATTTCAGTGATATTCCTTGACACCTACCAGCATTGCTAACATTATTACCATTATGGCATCAGCTCACTTGTCTTAAGAAAGACTTTTTGCTAAGTTGCACATCCTCTTGTTATAATGTATCTTAACCATAATAACTGTGCTGTAGAGAATGACTGAAAATGTACATTAATGAAGCTGCTATACTATATGTTCTGTAGGGTAATGTTTTTAACATGCAATGATTTGTTTCTTGCTTTGTTCTATTTCAGCAGAGTTATTATATTGCATAATAAGCTGCGATTCTCATGTCTTACTTTGTTGCTGTATTTTGTTACATGACTGGTTGCTCATTAGCACCAACCTTGCAGGCTTGTTCTCTGCGGTCCCTCTGAGGCCCTATTTTGAGGTGAAGCACTATGGAAGTGGGTGCTGTGTATGTTAATGTACAGTCTGTGAAATAAATTGCATTAGATAGATGGTGAGGATCTGGAAACATACATTTTCCAGTCTTAAACACGCTGTAAAAAGAAAAAGGCTTAGAAAAATAGTAAGTTGCAACATGAAGGCCTCACAATATGCCATAAAACAGATTGGATATATGCAAATGTGCAGGTATCTCCCTTTAAGTTTCAGTCAAAGCAGCAACAGCTCTGACAAGTGATGAAATGGCTGTCATTTCAAAAAGCAGAAATTATACACATAAAGACACTTGGTTGCAAAGCAAAAGCATTCAGAGCCATTTTATAAGTACTTCAAAACCAGGATATAAATAGACTGCCAGGTACACAGCAGCCCATGCACCTCAGTCCCCCTTAGGGAGGCTCTCTACATTTGTTCCACCCTCTAGCTACTGTACATGATTTCTACAATCTTTCTACTGCTGAGCAATTGTCATCATGTGGGCTTTCTCTCCCTCTTAGGATCACTGCTATTGTGAAATGAAGCATGTCTTTTCAATGTCTCTTCCTTCCCCTTTCTAACCGACCCACATTTTGGTGATAAAATGTTGTAGGGCATGAATTAGTGTGGGATAAATATGGGCGTTTATGAAGCACACATCATCCTCCGACACTAGCCAACTGACAGGTTGGCAGGTGCAGGCAGAGCTCTCACTGCCTCCCCTTGAGCTATCCATAGTGGTGACTATGAAATATGGACAGCAGCAAATTGAGATTCATCAGGCACGCCTGCCTTGCTCACCGAAATCTATATTCAATTTTGGAGCATCTGTCATGGCAGTGGCAGGCCGAGGCATGCTGGGATTGAGAATCACTTAAGTGTTCTGAAATTGTACATAGAGGGGAAAAAGCTCTCAGTCTTTCTCTCTGTGCATCTGCCACTCTGCATTTATTTCCCTCTATCTCTCTCAGCACAGGTGAAGTCACAGGGAATAATTATTTTCCTGCACAGCATGTGTTACCTTCAAGATACACATAACGTTCCAAATTACATATGCAATCCTACCTGCTAACACTAAAGGAATTCTTAAAATCTACACATTCATGAAATGATAAGTGTTTCCTTTGCAGTTTTAAGCAGCTGCGTTATCTCTAAAAGATTTTAGGCAGCACTGTATCATCGTCCATTGAAACTGCAGACGTTACTGTGGAACATATGATTTGTGTAAAAACACTAAATGACGGTTTGAAAAAAAGGTGAAATTTGAATCTGTGATACCCAAGAAAAGAGGATGGAAAGGGAACCTTATTAAAAAGTCAAAACAAAACAAATCATATTCACATTTGGTTCTGCATAACCAATGTTGTTTTGTTTACCAATTTTACACACTCTGGCTCAATTCTCCATTCAGGTGATTGGCAAAGTACCTTTACTGAATTTGGTTGCCTATTGATCCATTGCTTTGCAAAATTATCCAGAGAGTCTAAATCATTCTTTTCCTGGTTTTCCTTACAGTAAATTTTTACATGTGCTTATCCTGTAAGTTTTGATCCACTTCCTTTACTTGTTTACATCCTGGTAGTAGAGCCAGTTTGAGGGACATTGAATGGATCATTCAGTATTGAGAAGTAGGGTTGTGCAGTTTTGCCAGTAGTTAAAGCAGTAGCCATAGTCACTCTGCTCAGCTCTGCCCCTTGGGGAGTATGGAAGCAGAATTTATGCAGTATATTGCTTTGGCTGGGGCCAAGAGCCAAGATTTTTCTCTGCTGTAGACACATGTACGTATATTGCATTACTTTTCCACTATTAAGTCCTCTCTGTTTTGGCACTACCTTAGTACACTGCAGGGAGTCATCCTGCCAGGAGCAAAGTAGTGCTTAAATAAAGAGGCTTGTTTGCAAAAGGTAACACATCTTAAATGGGTCCATGGCATTGTGCAGTCACCCAAATGATGCTTGTTTTTTGTTTTGTCTTCACCCAACATTCACCCATTCACAATGGCCCCATCTGCAGCAATGTAGAGCCCACTTCCCTTTAAAGGCTCACATGTAAGTAGCATTAATTATGCATTTTACCAGTATATAATCCTCATGCAAACAAGGGTGAGGATGCCCATTCATTTGGGGGACTAGACACATAAATCCTTTGCTAACTTGTATAATAGCCAAAAGGTTATACACCCTAGCAAAACCACTTGAAATTTAAGTTAAACTGTAAAGATTATGAATCCATGAGGGAGTTTAATCAGATGGAAAATCTGACCCTCTGGTGCAGGATGACTCATCATTTTTCCCTCCTAATGAGAATAAGACACTGAACAATAATAATTCACATATGTTGTTTGGCCAGCATAAAGCAGGATGTTTGGAATGAACTATAATATTCACATGTGCCCATAAAGGTCAAAGGGCAAGTCAACTGCGACTGTAGATGTTAATGTTCTGTGCATGAGCAGAAACTCTTTGGTGCTATGCCAAAGGCTGGACTCAATGTTTCTTTATCCATACTTATAAAGAGTTTGTGATCAAAAGAACGCAATTGGCTGATTCTCTTCGGAAGAAGGAAGCAGAAAAGGTCAAGCATTTATCTGTGGGGTGTGTTTCTGCTCTCTACAAAGCAGGTCAAAGTGAGTGAAGAATTCTCATTACAGAGTATTAAACTTACACTGAGAATCAGTCAGTGGGCGTGCAGGAAGCGCTCAGCGTATCCCTCAAGGACACTGACATGAGGTCAGACCTGTGGCTCTTCAGCAAGAGACCTGCACTCTTAACACCCAGGCTCCCCGTAAACCCATACACTCCCTGTTTTGATACTTCAGCAAACAGACTGAAAAAGAAGTGGAAGCTGTTGTGCTCATAGGTTGACCTTATGTGCTTGATTCAACACATCAAAACCGTCTGCTCACATTCCCCACAAAACTGCTATTTGCTCTGTCACGACCCTGATATTTGTTGTTGAATCTAAAGGGGATAGGAAGAGAAATTCCTTCTGAAAGACAGTGTATAGAGACATTCAGGGGAATATGACTCCTAAAGGGACATCTTACTTTGAACTACAATTTATCAGCATAAATCGATAGTAATATTTTGGCTGGCTGTGAAAATCAGTAACATATTCAAACTTGTGTTATTCTTTAACATCACTGCCAAAGCCTTAATTGTGGTATTAGCATGAACTCCAGCTGCTGCACTGATCACAAACCAGCCTTATTATGCAACTTCTGAGAGGAAACAAAAAGATTTCAGGTCATAATTTAAGGAAAGACCAAAAGGTTAAGATCAAAGGCTATGACATTAAATATCCAGAATGTTTAATGGGTTGATACTTATTAGCAGAAGTAATCTAAAATTCATGTAACATGAGGCAACTGTGCTACTTGTACAAAACTTGTACTTGTACAAAACAACTCCAGATAGGTAGTCAACATTTATGAGCAAGAATCTTATTGGGCTAAAACTGAGTAATTGTATATTTATTCAAATAAAACATCTGCAAATTTGTTGATCAAAACATTATATCTCCTGATAAATGGTGCCTGATATATTTCACTTTTACTTTCAGACCAATGCTCTTTTTATACCCTAGTCTTAACACACATTTCAGGGCTGTATTGGTACTTAAAGTACTACTTAGTGGTATTCGATAGTTGGCACATGAATGGATAGTGAGTTACTCAAAGAACAGAAAAACAGTTTCTTCAGATAAAGGTTGCAAGATGCTACGTTCTTGGACCACAAGTGTTTTTGTTTTTTTTAATCAAATTCATAGAATAAATGATGCTAACATTTTAGGTGTGATTGATGGTAGTTTGAACAGGACACCACATATAAATTACAGGCAAAGACAAAATATTTCCCTTTAAAATTAAGGATCTATTAGATATCAAAGTTTTGTATACATGGCACAGTTCCTTAAAATATACCTCAATGACTGTTTCATGCCTGACTGTGTTGAAGTCGGAGAAAGTATAAATCTTTTACAACTGTCATAAAAACTAGAAGTGCTCCGAGAGCATAAACCTCTGCCAGGGCTTTTCTAACAATGTTAGCCAAGTTATAATGAAACAAGTGGAAAAGTGCCCTATCAAGCAACGTAAAGAAATCCTTTCATAAAACCCTGGATCCACATTGTGATCACCACCAAAACTGAAATCACTTCTTCTTTGTGTCATGACCAACATTCAGAAATTTCATCAGAATCATACATAACTTTTTGAGTTATCTTGCTCACAGATGGACGGATGGACGGACAGATGACAGACAGATTTAAAAAAAAAAAAAAAATAGGCCAGCAAAAACACACATTCTTTGGCAGAGGTAACTATTGTGAGTGTGGCCATGTGTGTTGACAAAAAGATCCATCAAACCAGTTAGTTGCACAGCTTCAGTTGATAAAATTGTATTCATTAGAGGGTTCAAATATTTCTAAATTATGTATAAAGCTCTTAAAAAACACTGCCAACCAATATTTAAGAAAAATAAAAGTAATTAGATTTAAAAAGGTACAGAAGGTATAAACAAAATAAAACTAGATTTATTACCAGATTGATGAAACGGTGCATTAACTAAATAAAAAGGTTAAAGAATCTAGAAAAGCTAGTTTGTTCAGAAACTATGACGAAACATACAAACACAGTCCTTTTTGTTGTTGTTGTTGTTGTTGTTTTATTGGTGAAGAGTAAAATATTTCGTAATCTCCTTTTCATTATTTAAATAAATTGTAACTTAGCATCTAACAGTCGGATACAAGTGATTCTGTTTGGCTGCAGCTATTTTATTTAACATCGTTCTATTTTTAATTGTCTGCTTTTCTAATTGGTGTCTTGTTTAAGATTGGCAGAGTATTCTCCTTTCTGCTGCTTTTTTTACTAAGGTATGAGTTTTCACGTCTGTATAATTTTTGCTTGGTTGATGTCTTCAAATTTGTAGAAAAAGTGCTGAAAGAGCATCTCTATACTCTTTGACTCAGAGGACTAACAGGTAGCACAGTGCTCATTCGTCCCTGTATTTATGAAAACTGTATTTGTTCATAAGCAGGTTAGCTTAATAAATGACATCAAACATACATAATGACATCCAGGCTATTTGAAATGATAAAACACCCAATGTTATATCTGCTGAGGCAATTCAGCAAGTAAGGGCTCTCCATCTGTTATTGTTTAAATGTGAAACGACTTTCATCTTTAAGGCTTGTCATCAGTCTGTCAGTAGCCACACAGAATGCATAATGGCGCCAGTAAAGCTCTATATTAGTCCATGGTGAACAATGAGCCGTGTCAGCTGATGAAGGGAGTCTCCCCCTCTCCTTCCCAAACACTGGAATCCAAGGAAGTGACAATCAATAGAAAAGAAATGCTTCATTTGCTTTATGCGTGCTGAAGAACACACCACAGCAGAAATAGATTGTTTTTTGCTTTCATGGTGTGTTTGCACCTTCCCGCCCACAGAAGTGCCTCTCGTTGCTTCAGCAGGCTTGTTTTTCAGGCCAGGACCACAGTATTCGAGAGGATGAAACGTCAGTTGATTTGCATATTTAACTTATGTACGCCTCAATTTAACATCCTTCCCTTCAAATGATCAGAAGATTGATGGCCTGGATTGAAGTCAGAGGATAAGCATGTTCATATATTTCATATTTCAGCCTAAAGGTTTCACAGAACATTAACTGCAATGTATCTGTCAAAAGACATGCAATGAGATGACAGATGCTTCTCAGTGTTTGTTTTTTTTTTTTCTGCAGCTTATTTCAGCACATGACATGACTGCAAAGTAGGGGTCTTATCAGAGCTTGGCAATGTCATGGCACATACAGTGCAATCTCACAAAACACCTTGCTCTCGCTGTCACTCATCTCTGTTTGTACATGTGGCTGAACTGCCTGACCAGGGGAACAGGAGCATGTTCTTGGCACAAACGTGGGAGGGAGTCAAGGAAACTGTTGGGGAAAGCTATTCTTACAAAACAGAAACGAGACAGTGCATTGTGCAGTGAAATAATGTCAAAGTAAGGGAAAAAAATAACTTAAATGATAGTGTGTCTTGTATTTTTGCAATATTAACAGAGTTAATGATCTTCAGCAGAAAAAAAGAGACTATTGTAGCAGGAGAAGACAAAAACAATTCATTTTGTAAGCAATACTACAAAATAAATTCAGACTACCAATAATGTATAAAACGCTTCGATAAATTCCGGCTGTGATTTCATAGGACGATGATAAAAAAGATAAAAACATTTAATTTTAAAGTTGCAATGTGCAGTGTGTTAGAATCTGCAGTTGCACTGTTGTAAAACACATGTATAGTGTTTTTCTATTTGTGATGCCAGCATCTCTGCTCAACTCTACTCTGTTCTTGTCCATTGTTGTATATCGCAGTATACTGCATTAGGGGCTGAGCAATTTTAGAGCAAGTGACATTCCAATACATTTTCTTCCTGTAGTACATTTTTGCACTTGTTTGGTCCACAAAACAAAAGCAAGGACCTCAATTTAGCTATTTGCAGGAGCTTATTTCGACCCATGATCAAAATTAATGGTGTGGTCAACATTTTTTTTTATTGTTTTGAAAACTTTAGACAGAACACGTTAAGATGAACTCCTGCCTATAAGCCACTAAACATGTTACACTGATAGAAATACAGCTTCATTGGACAGCGCATCACAATTTGTTATGAATATTATGTGACGGAGGATGATCTTGGATTGTGGCTTTTTGTTGTGTTTGCTGAGTCACCCTCTCATTTTTCCTCCGAGCTTCTTCTGCCACTGTCTCTAAGCCTAAATCGACAACAAAAAACTCCCAGAAAAACATGTCCGAAGTGGGGCAAAAACATTCTGACTATCGAGAAGTCTGAGGTGTTGATATTAGTTTTTTAGTTAAAAAAGAAATGCGCTCGAGATCTGATAAAACTGCTGCTGAAACTGTTACGAACAGTCACCTCTTACTGTAGTCTCGCTCGTAGTTCCCACCTCTTCCTGCTCTAAAGGACTCTGACTGGGCCATGCTGCTTTAGGGTGCTTACAGTCATTGCAGACTGGAGCTTGGCAAGATGGATCTGTACGATTACAGACAATAAATCACTGAAAAGTCACAGAAGAATCACAGAAGGGTTATCATTGTTGTTCTTTGTCTGGTTTGGTTACAGGTCTCAGTCTTATGGGTATCTTTCTAATAGCTCATGAGCCTGTTTGGGCTGGGGAAATTAAATCAAATGTCAAATTACATTAATCAAATAAAAGGCAAAATTCATTTTCAACAAATTTCCGACTTCACAATAATTTAAAGCCCCTAAAGATTTGTATATAAAAAAAAACAACTGAATATTAAATAAACAACTACATATCTTCGGTTTGCTGAATCTGTCAGGTTGTTCTTAAGGTGTTTCTATATGGAGCTTCATTCAGCCTCATCAGTGTGTGAAGACAATCAACAATCAAACCACCATCTATGACGTTTAAGGAGATAAATCTTTTGACTGCTCCGCCTGTTATGGCCCAGGATAGGTCAGAGAATATGTCTGAAGCAACTATCCCTGGGGGGAAGGGCGAGATATTACACCTCTCACTGCTTTCTCCAGCGGCGCCTTTTGCGAAGCGGGAGGCTAAGAGGTTCACCCCTTCATCCTGTATGCATGCAATGCATTGAATGAAGCCGGAGGTATTTTTTTCATAACTTATTTATTTCCTAAGTGACTTTGTGCTGCTAAAACTTTTACAAGGCACCATGTTACATCACGTGTTTATCTTTCACATTATTTGGTACAGTGCTCCAAGCTTCTCTCATATTCAGCTAAAACTGAGTAAACAGATGAGTAAAGATACACATTTGGATCAGCTCCCACCTAAAGTAGCTTTCATGTACCTTAACAGAACATAGCTAGAACAATGCTAATTGCCCAAAGACAATACTAAATACTTTGTGATGACAGGCGGCCTCGGACAGTTGAACTGCTGTTCTTATTTGAGAGAAAGTTGAACCCTCATGTCTCATTGAAAAAGGATATACAAAACCCCTAAAGTGAAATGCACCAGGGAAGTGCAATAAAGATATTGTATGATGTTTAGGAAATATATTAATTACACATAAAAAATTAAAAATGCATACGCCTCACTGCAAACTTTTTGTTTTCAGATAATCCTAAAAATATTATAATATTCTTCGCTAATGTTATTTCTTATATTCACTCCACAAATGTCAAATTTCAGTTCTGTTCATAAAGAAAATAAATAAAAGCTTGGCTTTAGAGCTTTAACTCTGCATAGAGCAGTTTGACTATATCACTGATATTCCTAGACAAGAAATAAATAAATATATTATACAGGCAGCCTGGGACAGGTCATTACTTGTTAAAGAAATTGATTTTGTACATTTTTATTTTTCTGCTCTGTGCTTAGTTATAGAAAAATCCCTATTTCAAGTTCCCTAATGTTCAGTAGGAACATAAAAGTTTTTATTCAAGGGCCCTTAAATAATCTGCTGGAGAGAATAAAAAAAATAATCATTTTGAAGCCTTGCATGTGAAAATAAAGCATGATAAAAAGACTTTTAAGCTCTCATGCTGCAGAAGTCATAAATGAAAAAAAACAATCATTGTTAAAATTGAAATAAATACAGACGGTTTTGACCTTAGTGGTTTAAGTGTGATGATTATATCAAAGAGTGCTACAGACCTTCGGCAGACATGTCAAAATACAAAGGTTCGAGACCCTGCTGGGTAAGTTGGTCACTTAGAGGGCACCTGCTAAAAGAGGAATTCACAGGAAGGTAGAAAGTCTTCATTTAACAGGGTCATACCAACAATTGCTAGCATTAGTGTTAGCCTATCAAAAGCTTTCATTACTAATGAGATGATGCTGTAGAGTAAAAATAAAACGATCAGCATGTATCTTACCATAACACTTAAATCTTTGTACGAGTGAGGTATCCATGGTTTAACATGTATCAAAGTTTACTGCAGGATCAACTGTATATTCAGCATCATAATCCCTAAATAAAAAAACACATCCAGCCATCCAGCTGGGGTGGGGCATACATGAGACATCACATGTGAAAGGTATTTTTTTCTATAAGAGCACATATAATTCAATGTCAAATGTTGTAAAAATGAATAAAACTAAAAAAAAAAATTGATACACAACAAAAGAGTACATATGATGTAAAATATTAATGGGAAATGACTTTTTACATAAAAATATTCAAGGCATCCCAAATAATGTGTTGCATTTCAATCAAATTTTGTTTATGAAAAGAATGAGAACCAATTCAAATGCCCATGGATCATTTTTTTTACATCAATCTTTAAACATGCTGTCATGTACAACAAATTATCAGCAGCAGCCCAGTGCAGCAAACAATTGTTTTCTTTTGTACAGCGTCCTACTCTTTTCTTTGCGCACACTGACAGTGGCTGTGCTGTTTCTGATGTTTTATCTGCGTCTGTCTGACTTTTATATTCAAACATGTTTCAGTTTCAGTATAAATGTTATATTAGTTTTGTTTTAGGTTTTCCACAGTTTATCTTTATTATTGGAACTACATGACCATTGATTGAGTGTGTTTTTGTCAAATCATATCCAGCCGCTTTGTACACTGAAGGCAGGAGCACACCCTGAGATAAGCACCTTTAAAAAACATATGGGGAACATATTGTGAGTTGTAAATCAGTTTAAATCAGAAATCAGTTTTGAACCAAATTGTGCCCCCTGTGGGAATCAAATTGTTATCAACTGGAGGATTCACATGCTTAAAATAAACCAATAGGCCCTGGGGGTCATGAGCTATTCTCTTACTCTATGACAACATATCAGACTGCAGGAGCTCTATTGTAACAGTCTCTCACTTTTGAGTAGTAAAATACTTCAAGCTAGTGTCTACAACCTCTTTCACTCCTATTTCACAACTGTAAATGAAAGCAAAATATTATGCTGCTATCTATGTACTGTTTTTGCCTTGCTCAAATGGCTGCTACGGGATCAGAGCAGTCCCTCTGCAGAAGGAAACTGAAAAAGGTCACAGCGGGGAAATGAGAGAACGGTGCCAGCCAAAGAAGCTACATTTCTCCATTCAGCCGGCTACTTAGAGATTGAGTTACAAGGGTGCATTACTGTCTCCCAGAGCTACCCTGGTCGCTGGGTTTATGTCCCCACATCTGGCTGAAAATGGATTTTGTTTTTTCTCTTTTTTTGTACAACAGAGTGAGGATATGCCTGCCTAGTCTACAGAAACACAACAAGCAGCCTCACATATAAACATGATTTACCAGGAATGTGCATGTTTTCTAAACTACACAACAGTCTGTGCTTTTATTGCTACCTCTGTCTGTAATAGAGACAAATACAGGGTGGTAGATGTAAGCAGGAAACACTCATGCCTGCAGAGCACAGTCTTCCTGTGGCTGTAGATTTATCCCCCAGGCAAAGGCACTTCTGTGTTTTCATTAGCCTGCAGTAAATAAAACCACTTGAAAAGATTTTTTTTCTTCTGTTGTTGTCAACAGACTATATGAGAATCAGTAACTTTGTAATATGGCATAAACAACACCATGTCAAGGTCAAAAATAATGTCTAAGAATTACGAGGTCAGGAACCAAAACTATCTGAGAGAAAAGGTTCACTGTAAGAGCAGTCACTATTGTCTTGCTTGTAGTTTCCACCTATTCCTCCCTCATCGCTGAAGAGTGGAGTTTGTCAAAAAGCCTGATTAAAGACATTAAATCATGCTTATCCATCTGCCCGGCACGGTCATGTTGACTTTAAATGACTTTTTCCTGTGTGAACTCCAGTGCATGCAAGTATCCCAACGTATCAAAGTAAGCAGCTGCCACTTTCACTGCACATTCACTGAACTTTTTATCTACTTCAGTAATGGTTGTTTCCTCTTGTAAAGCCTGAAACTGTAGCTTGTCGATGGGCTGCTGGCTAAAGGACAAGTTGGCTGTGCTATGTGCTGATGTAGTACAAAAAACAAAGTGGCTCTGTCGTGGAAAGGCAGTGTTTAGCTTGTTTTGACCCCAAACACTTTAGATTACGTAGAATGATTGTTGCCCATATCTCTGTGCTGGCTCTCTCTGTACAGAAGCAGAGCTGATCTCCACACTCTGGCTAATGTTAAGGCTACTATCATCTACTCTATGCAACCCCACTTCAAAAATCCTGAACTAACCCTTTAACCAACAATTAAACCAAGTCTAAGCTGCTCATTTTATCAAGATATGTGGCACAATATTGCTGTTCAGAGTCCTTGTATTGCTCACACATCGTAAAAAGAAAAGCACGTATATCCGGCACCAACTTGCAGTTAGCATTCAATAATCCACTATAAAAGCCATTGACAAGACACGTTAACATCAAAAGAGATTATATAAAAACAAAAGGATCTCTGAGAAATGACTGTGATTCATACATGACACAGATTTCTTTTTTTTCCAAATGCAGCCTTCATACATATAAGTGGCTGAGGACCATCACTGACTTCACCAGTAATGTAAAAATAAAGATCAGCTTGTTATGCAGTCTTCACACCCATTTCCCCTCTTCACAACCCAGACATGGAGACAACAGCAGGTGAAAAATGCTCGTGTTCAATTCCCTTCCCTGACAACAGTGCTGTCATTCTGCAGCAAATGGTGTCATTAGGCTAACATTGATTTAATCAGCAATTAATTCCAAGCTTCTGTCTTAAACATGATAAAATATTAAATTCATATTCCACTGCACTTAACTTGATGAGATGCCAAGATATGCACAGTGAAGGTAGTGGGGAGAGGAGTTTATTTGTTCACCACATTGCCAGAAGCCAGGCAGCTGGTTAATTGGCACAGCATTCTTCTGAGCACTAAACGCACTAATGATGTCAGTCTGGGTCCCTACAGAGGTACATATGAGAGCTGATGAATCTCAAACACTTAACCAGGGCAGTGCTGCAGCCATGTTACAACTTACCGAACCAACGTCACACGATCAGGGTACAACAACTGGACCACAAGTTCTGCAGGAGAGAACAGGATCAAACAGCCTGAGCAGGTAGAGTAACTCACTGATAAAGCTGTGAACCAATCACCTGACAGAAAGATCCATTCCCCTCCCTGTACTGAGGATTAGGACATAAGAGGACACAGGAAGTGTAAGGACATACAAGGACACTCAGAGTATAAGGACAAACGAGGACAAGCATATGCGAGGCTATCAGGTCACATCTGGCTATTTCAGTCAAAAGTCAGCTGCTGTATTGTGCCAAGAAACATGTCAGCACATCAATATGCTAAAGATGAAGGTGTCACTGTATATCATTTTTGTTCATAATGATTAAAAAAGGGCGGCACAGTGGCGCAGCAGGTAGCGCATGTGCCTCACAGCAAGAGGGTCAACAGTTCATTCCCTTGGTCTGCCTTTCTGTGTGAAGTTTGCATGTTTTCCCTGTGCATGCGTGGGTTCTCTCTGGGGACTCCAGCTTCCTCCCCACACACTAAAAACATGCCAATTAGGCTGACTGGGTACTTTAAACTGCCCTTAAGTATAAGTGAATGAATGAATGAATGAATGAAAGAACAAATTAAATTTATTTTGGTGCAGTTGCAATAAAACAACTTAGAAGATCAAAGGAAAAATTCATAGTGTCATAGATTCAAAGGGTGTAGGCAGAAGCCAAAGCTTATATAAGCCGACCCCTTCAACAAAAACATAACTATGACAGAAAAAAAACACAGCAAGAACAATGCTGATGCATGTTTGTTGTTTACATTCATCAGAAACGTACACATACTAACATAGATATATTAACTTACATAATCCATGGTGTATTTCAAAACCAATTGATTCTTATAATCTTTTGAGCCTTTTCAATGTTGTGCATGTTTTTATATTTTCAGAAGAAGAATTCCACAAATTTACCACTGTAACTGACGGACAATGAGATTTGACATTTGTATGTATTTTTGGTTTTTGAAACATAAATGTTCCTCTAACATTGTATTGACTGTCTCTCATCATAAACAACTTATGGATACTTTCTGGTCATTGTCCAGTTTTAGCTTTGTACATTGTTTGCATTGTACTGTATTCAACTAAATCAGAAAAATTTAGAATATTTAGCTGCATAAACAGAGGATTGGTTTGTTCACAGTAGGGTTTTTTTTTTACTGATAATTCATATGGCTTTTTTGTTGTAACAGAAAGATAGAGTTTGTATTTGTTTTATAAGTGTTTCCCCAAACCTCTGTGAGTGTGAGTGGCTGACCGTCTCTTTATGTGGCCCTGCAATCAGCAGATGTCTATCCATGATGTACTGCCGTTTACCCCAAATAATTTCTAGATATGGCTATGATCCATGTGGCCCAGCTCTCAGTTTTTATTACCTAAAGAAACTTCAGGTCAAACTGCCATGGTGTGTCGGCATAACAGACTCCAAAGGTCTTTATATTCCAAACATAAGCAAGAAGTCCCAGGTCTCTGGCGAAAGATGTGTCACATAACATAAAACAAGATGGTGCTGTATATCTCTTAATACTTTAAAAGCTTTTTTTCTTTTCTATAAGTGCAGACTGTTTGTATGATTCACTTCAACTTTACAACTTTTGAACTCCTGTACAACTCCAGGACCTTCTCAAAGTGCAGCTCTTGCCCTCCAGGTCACCAAGTCTGAAAACTCTTACTCAACATTAGAGTGTCTACTCGGGTAGGAAACAGAAGAAAACGACAAGCTTTTACAGAGTAAGAGTCTAAGGTCCTGACATATGACTCTCCTTTCAAAGCAGGACCGAAAACACACAAACACACAGCAGAAAAATCGTACACTATCAGATAACCTACCTGTCTCCCCCCGTTTGTTTGACCTCTCGACAAACACCCACTCTTGTTTGACGCCTGCTAACTATGCTGCTTCTCTCAGGAGTTGTTGCTTCCACTTTGCACTGTCTTGCTTACCCTAATTTCCTGAAACTGAGAGTGTGCAACTCACGCCAAATGGGAACAAATTTGTACAAACTCACGCGCTAATTCAACATATCTTATTACGCTACTTGAGATTTTCTACATCCGTATGGCACATAAAGAAAGAATCAATTTGTCTGGGAGCAGCGGGGAGGGGAGGGGGTATCAGCGAGCATGGCATAGAAGTGGAGGGTGGAGTGTTGCACTTTGCGTATCAGGTGTCTCCTGCACTTTTTAAGAGAGATGTTAATGCCAGTGTGTGGGGCCTGCGTGCAAATTAAATGGAGAGACAGAAAAATGCATTATTGATCAGGCTGATGCCAAAGTGTCTCGCTCACAGCACGGGATCAGGTTTAGGTACATGGTAATTAATCCACAGGCCTGAATAAAAGCAGAGGAACTGATATGCACCCCTCCTTCCTTTCTCCATCTCTCTCTTTCTGCTTCTATCTTTGTTCAAATGTCTACTTCGTTCATTGCCAAGAAAAATAGGTCGCTAGCTTGTAGGCAAAACCGGTGCAAGGCACCACTGGGACAG
This sequence comes from Cetoscarus ocellatus, assembly GCA_037902135.1. Lineage (NCBI taxonomy): Eukaryota > Metazoa > Chordata > Actinopteri > Labriformes > Labridae > Cetoscarus > Cetoscarus ocellatus. The sequence goes on from JBAMNC010000954.1 coordinate 714,240, forward strand.
CTAAGGCACAAAGAAATGCACTCATGCTGTTCTCCGTGCATAGACACTCACTCTGGATACTCACACAACACACACACACAGATGGAGAAATACAAAAGGAGGTGAGAGACACAGAGGGCACCTGGGCTTTTCTGTTCTGCCAAGTTGAGCAGAGCAGGTGTCTGTTTGACACTCTCTGTATTATGTATTCTCATTGCAGAATAACATGTTATTTCCATACTTTATTCCAGCTTTTCACAAAATTGTTACGGATTTTCATTGATTAATTTGTTCATACTGCCACATTTATCATTATTAGACAACAAACTGAAGAAAAAAAGAAAATACAGGAAAGTAAACAAATGATTCAAAGGCTGAGGAAGAATGAAACAGATCAACAAAAAAACACAAATTTAAAGAAGTGCTTAAGGGAGTGGAGACGATCTTTGATTTACTTTCACTTCATTTACATTTTACTTCTTTACTCTAACTCTTTCCATTAGCTTTACTCAGGCTTTTTAGGGAATGCTTTTCTCTGTTTCCAAACCCGTTAATCATTCTGTCCATTTCTTGTATTTTGTAAACTGTAATTACCCATTTATTAAAGTTTAACTAAGCCCTTGAGTTTTAGCTGAGGTGCATTTGCTCTCAATTCACTGAAACTACCTCTCACACTGGATAAGGCTTGGGGAGGGGGATAGATGATGCCCTGTGATACTTGCCATTAACGATTCTGTTGAATGACCTTGAATGTTGCACTTGTTGTTTTCTAATGATGTTCTGTGGGGGAAAAAGTTGGCATATACACTGTATCTATATAACTGGATCTGATATTTGTAAACTTAACAGTATTTTACAATAACTTCTACAGCTACTTTTTTTTTTTTTTTAATCTTTAAAGTAAATTAGTGGAAAGGGCAATGGATCAAGAGAAAATTCAATTTTGCCCAGGAAAACTGACCATTTTCTTTCTGTAAATGTTTCACATTTTTGGGGGAAAACACATGTTCAAATAAATGTTTTTTCTTGGATGAAAATTGATGTATGTTTTATTTTTTTTTTCCAAAATATTATCTTGCTCACAAATGATAAGTAAAACAGTTAGATATAGTCATATAAACATACAGCAAGCTCATATAATTTGAAATCCATGAAAAAAGTTGTAGAATAAAATATAGTAATGATATTAATGAATAAAATTAGAAACTACAGTAATAATGTTGCAAATCAAAATAGAGTAATCGTACTGTCAAGACATTCACAGTTATTTACTGGCATCTTGTTGCCAGTAAGTTACTGTAAAACCTTTTTACAGTATACATATTTACATCAAACACGTGTCACTGTCTGTCATGATATTTGACTTATGTGTTATAATTTCTGCTGACTCTCTTTAGATGAGAGCATGTTGACTTTGATTTGCAGGGCATGCAGAACAAAGTGGAAAGAATTGATATGCAAAAGTACTAATGCTATTGGTTCTTTGAGGGAGGTGTCAGTTGTTTCTTATCCCTATACATAAACCAGAAAAGACAAAGGTGTGTACTTTGTGACAATCGTTTGAGGAAAATCACAATTTATCTGTAAATTTGGCTCATTAAATGTCTGTATCATCTAAAATAAGTTTGGACATGGCAGCAAAGCATATCACCAAAATTCCAATAATGTGCATCCCAGGTTTCAACTCTGAAGATTATGAAGCCACAGACATTTCATGTTACACTGCTTGTGTCATTTTGTGTTATCAAGCCACACTGTAGACTACTTCTGTTGCCTGACCATAATAATTATCTCCTTGATTTGTTGTTCTTGTTTGTTCAGGCTGCCCATTAAAAGAGCATGATTGAATTGTTTTGCAAGGCGAACAGAAAGGAACAGTGAAAGGAACTGATGAAGGAATCATTAAGCTTACAGGCAAATGACACTAGTTCTTCAATCAAGCTAGAAATAATTTTCAATAATAGACAGTTCTTGATTTCCATTAATTCCTTAAATTTGAATTATTTAATCTGTTTGTTCACTTGTAACATTCTTTGTTTTGTCTCCTTTTGAGTTTTAATTTTGAAAGTGACATATAAGATACACACTGGTGTGTGTCTTAATAATAACGATTCCAATCAATACACCAAAGTCACCTTATTTATTGGTCAGGTACATGGAGGAAGGTCCATCTTGTCCTTTGAACACACAAGCCAAACAAAATTTATTTTAGGTAAGGCCCACTTTGTGGCATGGTAGTCTGGGTCTACCAGGGAGATGGTTAGGAAGGAAATCTGGACTATTTTAGGACATTAGAGAAATATATTTTTTGGATTTAAGGATACCTCAGTGCCTTTACTATTTTTATTCCCATCTTTGATTAATGCCGTACGGGTTTTCATGTGAAAAACAGATATTTTAAAAACATGTCCTTTTCATACATTTGATTTTTAATAACTCTTTAAGCTATATTTATACTTTAATTTAAGCTTTCTATTCTTTACATTGCTTTGCTCGGTATTAGGAGCTGTATTTTCAGGCATGTTGACTAGTCTAGCTTTGTGGCTGTTTAATGACTCTTTCTACTTGAAGTAGACTACCTGCATATCTATTTGCATGGACATCTTAGAGACAGCAGGTGAGGACAATGTTGACTGAATATCATCACCTGACAGAGCGCAAGCGTTTATCCAGCTCATGCTGATGTTCTTGTCTTAAATAAGTAACCTGGCTCATAATTCAAAAACTGTAACTGAGCAATACCCTGATAGTAAGTAGATCAATATGTGCTTGCACAATCTGTATTGGTGCATGCATTACTGTAGCTACATCGATCAGGAATAACTTTATGACCACTGACAGGTGAAGTGATTACCCTGATTACCTCTTCATTATGGCTCCTGTTAGTGGTTGGGATGTATTAGGCAGCAAGTGAACAGTTTGTACTTTAAGTTGATGTTAGAAGCAGGAAAAATGGGCAAGTGTAAGGAATTGAGCAAGTTTGACAAGGACCAAATTGTGATGGCGAAAGAACTGGGTCAGAGGATCTCAAAAACTGCAGCTCTTGTGGGGTGTTCTCAAAAGTGGTTCAAGGAAAGAACAGACCACAGGGTCATGGGCAGCCAAGGCTCATCGATGCACATGGGGAATGAAGGCTGGCCTGTGAGGGCTGATCCAACAGATGAGCTACTGTTGCTCAAATTGCTGAAGCTGATGCTGGCTCTGATAGAAAGGTGTCAGAATACACAGAGCAGCTCTATATGAGGCTGTATAGCTGCAGACCAGTCAGGGTGGCAGGTGGTCAGAATGTTAAGCCTGATCGGTATAAGTCACATCATGTTATTTGTACTTTCTTTGCATATGCATCATGTTTTGCAAAAACATAAAGCAGCATGCCGTTTGGTTTTATTCATGGAGTCATCAGAGACCAGTTGAAGTTGACTGAGCTTTTAAAACACAAAAGTAGAACCTCAAAATGCTGACGTCATGCCACTTCTACTCTCATGGCCATTTTAACTGTTCTCTGTAAGTGAGGTGCTTTAAACATAAAGAAAATGAGCCCAACTTCTATCTATCTGATGGCTCTAAAGATAATCTTGCATGATTATCCTACTGTGTGAGGTATGTTAACCAGAGATGCACATTGGCATTTGTTGCATACCAGCATTGCCCAATTTTGGCAATTTTCAATTGGCAAATAAATGTGGGATGTTCAGGTTCAATTTCTGATGTTTATTTGTCATGTCATACCAATTTAATGCTGACATCTGACAAAACTAACTTCTAATTTAAATCATTTTTGGGGGGCAGAAGAAATTCCCCTGTTGGACAAACTGATCTGTTGTTATATTCCAACATGAGAGAAAATATTTTTGTATGTCAACAGAAATAACTATGACAACATCAATTAAACTGACAGTTTTAAACAGCATAAGCAGCTTGGGCCCTGATTTTTATAATTGGAGCATCACTAGCGTTAACGGTGATTTGTTTTTTCCTGATTAGATATCGTAAATATCAAACATGTTCTGTATTTATGATCAGAAATTATGCTGTGTGGGAGAATGAGGCTGGTCAAGCACATCCTCTGTTGTTTTGTCACATAGTATGAAACAATAGTCAGCCAAGAAGCAAGCTAGCTAAAACAGGAAGCACAAAAAATGTAGGCATGGCTCTGACAGTAAACCCAAAGCAAATAGTTAGATGTACATCAGAAAATGAAGAACAACTTCTTCTTCTTTTGTTGCAAAACACAAGTGTTCATATTAAGTGTCCTGACAAATGACAAAGGGAGAAGGTGGGAGAGTTTAATATTCACAAGAATTAAAACTGTAGGCGGTGGTGAGTCTTTTGTCTGTGCTATCATCACCTTGTGCACACTCTAAATTACAGAAACAAAACTGTTGGTCTGATAATTGTTTTGTCACATTAGTTCTCTCGCAACTTCAATTTCAGTTAAGTTTGGAAAAATCTTCATCTGTTTGTCAGGCCGTACTTGGCTGTTTCACAGAGCTGCAACATTTTAACCCAGAATTTCTTTCAAAGTGTTTTGAAACAAACTGTACACCAACAGCACACAGGCCTAGGTAGAAAAGGCTGAAACATGTTGTTCATCCACACAATGAACAGATGGGCCAAGTTACCTGCAGATCCAGTGTAACACTTGTGCAAGGTTATGTGGTGTTCTGTGTTCTTGCTCAGTACTGTTGTCCCCTCAGGCTTGATGCACAGGCTCCACAATAAGTATAAAAACCCACATGCTCCAAATATATAAAAAACTCAAAATGAAAAGGAAAAGACTGACACCATAAAGAATGAATTATAGAAAGGTCTATTATGTAGGTTTCCATCCAGCGAGAAAACACAACTGAGCCGAGGAGTACATACAACAATGCTTTGCTGGTTTGAACCGCAGCAGGGAGAAATTCAGCGCACACACACTGTGGGTAACCTCGACAAAGTGAGCTTAAGCTGTGGCATGAGTACACAGAGTCCCACTTAATGATTCTGGGTGCAGCATGTGCAGTGAGTGTAGTTTTCATAGTCGTAAAAGCCAGCGGAGGGTGTAATTTCTTTACACTCTGATAGCAGATTTGTACTAGAAAAAAAAATATGGGTGAAGCAGATTACTCGAGTCAAAGGTCTGTATCAAAATGGAGGAAGCTATGTTTTGTTAAGTCCTGCCTGGGTTAAAAAAACAAGCCCCAGTACTGATGCTTTTGTTTCTCTGACTTCATTTGGTGCTTTTCAGTATGTTAAGTTTCTGACCACAAAGCAAACTCAAGTTAATTTAAATCATGTTTCCTGATATATTTTAAAGTTAAAGTTGAGCAGAGATTCATATTTTTTTTTCTTTAACTGAATCATAACCTTAAAGTTGCTGTACTGGCCCAGATAAAATTACATTTTTCAATGTTTACTACATTCATTAAACGAAGAAATTATTCCGAACATAAGAAGTGGAGTCTTGTATAGGAAGAAGCAGAAAATATAATAATTTGAAATTATATGCCCTTCTGTGCAAGTCACCATTAAACAGAGTACATAGTGAAATATATAAGTGCAAAATAAAACACATGAATGAGATGGCATTGACAATAAGACAGCCCCTGTACTGAGACTGTTCTTGTTTCAGAAAGTGCGAAACTTGTATTTATGAGGAAAATAATTTGATCTTTGTATAATAATGTGAGCAGTAGTCCCAGCAGTAACTCCCCATTAAGATGAATGACCTGAGACCAACAGTAAGGTCCACTGCTGTTAGTGGAAAGAGTTCATTCACGTAATTCTGTGAATTTTAAGTAAAAACAAGCCACAACACTATGGTGGGTTGAATGTATGATTGGGTAAAAAATTGTACTAGTTCACGATGCAGCAAATGACTATGTCTTACTCTGCCTGTGCACATTGATTCTGCTGACCTCCTGTTTTGCTATGTGGACGCAGAAAGACACAACAGCAGAGGAAACTAATTCTGAACCAAAGATAAGTAATTTTGACTCTAGTGACAATGATGTTTCTTTTACTGTAGATGCACAGGTTACATTTACTAACTGGAGTATACAGAGTGAATGAGAATGGGGACACTCATCTGTGGAATCAATGCACACAGGCTGAAGAACACAGTCTTTTACTGCACAGCAAAACTGTGCCTATCACAGACTTCCTGGAGGACAAATTAAGTGCTCTGAATTTTTTTCACCCATTGCACATTTAATCCAAAATTGTTTAAAGTCTCATTTCTACATACAACTCACAGAATTACACAAAATAGCTGTACCCACCAATAGTACCTCACCAGTTGTGTCAGGTGGTTCTCTGTAACAGTGCAGTTCTCCTTTCAGCCACATAACTGACTATTGTCAAGCTCCTCATACAACCAAACTTCAAAAATATTAAAATAGCCCTTTAATAACAGATTTCTACTCATGTCCGTTAAGTTGAGGTAAAAAAAAAATCATGAAAATGTAGGTTCATTTGTGAAGGTCAATAATTTTTTGTTCTCAACAGACCTTATAATCAGAAATGATCCAAAAACACAGCAAGAAATCCCATATGCTTTTAGTCATGAGAACCAACGTGCCCTACAAAAATATGTCATCCCTGCATCACTCTAACAAGCTAACATTGAAATCAAAGCTTAAAGAGGTACAATAAGCATTGTCTATTATTCAGGCTAGTATACAAACCTGTTATTGAGTTAAGTGGCTAACCCATTTCTTTAAATCAAATATCAAAATGTGGCCTCTGACTCAAAGTCTTAGACTATGTGACATCAGTAGAATTTCATCTAAATCGTATCTTTACACCTTAAAATGCACCATGTTGTTTAACTTTTGGTGTCTGTTCTACAATGTGGTTATGATAGTTTTATTTGGGTTTGTAAGATGTAAAATTCAAAAACAAAGGCCTGATTATGCCAGATGCCAATGTTGGTCATTCAAATGCAGCATCTGACTTCAACTTTTAATGTGAATAGATAAAAATGGATCAAGCAGTGTCACCAGGGAAGACGTATCATCATTAAAGTAATAGGTGGCGCGTGAATAGAAGGTTTAACACTCCTCCTCAACATCTGCTGTGATAATAGCCTCACTTATGAGAATGGAAAAAACATAATTATTCCTTCTTTATCTCCAAAACAATTGACAAGAGAGCGCCTCTGAATACCTTTCACCACAGTAATTTGCAGTTTCAATTATTTTCAGCTAAAATGAGCTGAAACAAATAAACATGAAAGAAGAGGAACATCATTAATTTTCTGTATTTTCTGTCAGATAGGAGCACTTCTATTTCCTCTGACGTAAATGGCAACACTGAGTGATATCTGCCAGTTGTGGTTTCAATTACTGAGGGTGAAGCATGGTGGTTATGGACTTTCTAAATATAGCTCTGCTTCATAATTGGACACAATGGTGATACTTTGACAGTTGGCATAAATTTGCATGTCATTGTTTCTTTTGTAGGTGCAGATAAAGGGAAATGTATGGCGGATGGACGTATCAATACACTTCTAGGCTCTTACAAACAACATTTTTCATCAGAAAGTTATTCACTGATTCACAAAGCACTGCATCATGTGCGCTGCTGTTTTATGTCTCTAACTTCCTCAGGCCAACATTACCATCACTATATGCCTCGTAGAGACATTTTCTTTCATTCTGCTGCACCTGCATTAGCCAGGGCCAGTAGCAATAGAATTTCGGGTTACCCCGTCCATTCTGGCAAACCTAATATTTCAAAAACACTTGAGACATATTTTTCAAACGTTGCTTAAATGTGTACTCTGACTCACAGAAGTAGAGATGAGATTTTAGAGGCCAAAGATCAAGTTAACATGTCTTTACTATTCCCCTACTCAAAAATCTTAAGAAAAAAAAGATGTTATACCTTCAGAAAAAAAAACAACTTAATATTTAGTTAATTTAGGGATAAAGTGATTCAGTTCTGAAAGTCAGATGTCAAAGGTCAAGGCCGTGGTCTTTGAATTCATCCCCGTCTTGCAATTTTATATCGAAAGAAAACTTTTAGGTAACATCCTCAGACTTTGCAGAGACCTAAACTCTGACATAAGGATGAGCAAAATTAATTTGTAGGTCAAAGTTTACAGGTCAAGGTCATTGGTTTGACTGTTCATCCTTTGCTTGTAAATTTTCCTTAGATTTTGCCAACATGTTCAGTCTGACCAAAGGATGAATTGACTTCTTTTGTAGGTTAACTTTCAAGTTTACAGTGCCTCATTTTCATTACTCACTTGAAAATTCAACGATCAAAAAATTTGTGAGAATATTTACAAAAGTTACAAAACTGTCTACTCTGCTTCAGGAATAAACAGGATTGCATCTTAAAGAGCAAAGTACTTAAACAAGTGTAATGAGTTTTTTTATAGGTCAAATTGGGCCCACAGACTTAGATTTATGGGTGAACAAATTTGATATTGGAAGTCACAACTCAATGCAACTTTGCGAACAGCTGATTTTTATTTCATATTTTTTCTACCCCCTACCCATCAAGTCAACTGTTTTTTTTCCCAACAAAGTGTGCCTGTACATCATTAGAAACACAAAATTATATGATAACAATTACAATAGCTTTATGGTCTGGAACTTTTAAAAAAAGAGGTTTACAAAGTGCTTTGACAAACAAACAGGAAGATAAAACAAAACCAAATGAGCTTAAGGAAGAAAGTAAATAACAAAAAGCATGATTTAAATCAAAGAACACTTATAGACCAACACAAAAGAAATAATAGACTCAAGCATCATAGGAACCTAAGAGGAGAGCATCAGCACTACCGGTGTCCCTCGGGTCAACGGTGCTCATGGAATGGAGAAACTTCACATATCGTGAGGAAAACCTAAAACCCAAAACTTGGGCACAACAATTCAGGCCCAGTCACCCAACATGAAAAACAGGAGACCCCCAACCCCCATGGGGGTCAGAAACTCAAAAAAAAACACACAAACTCACATCAGTGCATATCTTTCAAACAACTAACAACTTAGGGATGAAGGATATTAGATCTTTGCCAGTATTTATGAATTCATAATCTATGATTAGCAATACCATTTTTTGTCAACTGAATGCAGTCTCCACATAACTAAAATTAACATGTTCCCTACACTGTGGCAGTTTATTTCTGTAAGAAACAAGAAAAACATTTTTTTCATTCTTTAAAAAATTATGCTTTAGATTTTGTCCTTCAGGCATTCAGTGAAAATAAGATGAAGCCGTATGGTGCATCCATACATTCTGCCTTTATATCAGCCTTTACCAGGGAAGTATCTGGTTGATATGTTTGGCTGTCTCATTGCCTGTAAATATCAACAAAAATGTTCATATCTCCTCATACTGATGTTGAAACTTTTAAGCTTATATCTACCAATACTTACATTATACTGATAGTATTGTGCATCTCTAACATAAAAAAAAATAAACAAGTTGTAAACAAATATAAATTTAAGCTGTTGTTTACCAACTGTGGTTCACAAGTAGCCATACAACCACATGGCAGTAGATATAATAGTGCATTTTTCACAAACGGAGACACCCTGGTCTCCAAACACAAGTACAGTCTCTCAAAAATATTTTATTTTTGATGTACCATTTTAACAATCACTCTGAATCTTAAACCCTTTATCCCGAAAATAAACATGGCGTACAACCTGAATCATCCATCAATGACACTACTTATATTTTGTTGCAGAACAACTGATCCATCCATCTCTCTGTTTGTTACCCAATTAAAGCTTTTTGGCCATGATGAAATGAACCAATTAAGCAGCGCACTTCTGCTTGGGCAGAGATGCATCACTTAATGGGGGAGATACGCTCACAAGAATGCCATGTCCTCTCCACCTCATTATCATGCAGCTATTAGCCATCACTCATACCATCTAGGGCTCACACTCACACCAGGCAAATGGGAGTCATTCATGCACCAACACTTGGGTAAATGCAGCACAACAGAAAGACAATACACTGGCTCTTGCAGATTGTTTTAACATAAAATTCAACACTGGTTTTAAAATTAGCAGATACACGATAAGAGAAAGACTCTCTACTTAACGCTGCACAAGAACACAAGAACAACAATGTAATATGAATGTTATTTTCTCCAGTAATTTCTAAAATCTGACACTGGAGCTGGGGTTTGTTGTCTTGTAAACAGTTTTTGACTCTGTAAATCCACGGACATGGAGCATCTTGCCATTCTCTAAAGATCCAATCTTAAAAATGAAGGATATTTCAAAGGTTGTCTAGGTCTTGATTGTTGGCGAGGATTCAGAGTTGAGGTTGGGTAAATTGTCTAGTGTTGATTTCACCAACATGAAGCAAAAGCATTTAAGGTGCAGTTTGTAGAATTTGGCATTTGAGCGACATCTATCGTTCAGATTCTAGAATGAGCCCAACTGTAACCAAAACGTCACATCGCTGAGCAGCGGAAGCCAGTGAAGACCAAAAGGGATCGTGAACATGGCATCATTTACTAAAGTGACAAGGTTTGTAACCATTATTTTTATAGATTATTGGTCAGTTGTTAGCTGCTGATTGTCGGTTTTGTAAACTTGTAGTAACACAAACAAACATTAGCGCATTAATGCTAATCAGATCAGAACCGGCGGACAGATTCACGTTTCATTCTTTTTGTCCCTAAAATCCACCGGTAGACAACATGGCGGATCGTTATGTCGGCCTACATGAACGCGGCCCGCGGTAATGTACATTTTTTTAAGCTTTTTCTAACTAGATAAAAATAAAACAAATGTTTTATGGGGATGATTGTACTGCTATTTTGACGGACTTTACATACAAATAGAAACATTATATCCTATGTTCACCGTTTCTGTTCGGCAAAATGGTGCCAACTTCTACACACTGCACCTTTAAACTCTGTCATAAACCTAAGAAAAAAAAAAAAAACACTGACCATTGCATAGCCATATGAATAATTTTTCCATATGAAAAAAGTATTTATACCCAAAGTATTTCTAGTTAAAATTATAATTGAGATTTCTTTCTTATTACTGTACCAAAATTAAACTCACCACTTTAAGGGCTTGTGTCCATTGCAGCTTTATTGTTTTTTTCACTGTAAGTGCCCTTAATCAATACAAACCCAATGCAGTTCATTTCAGTGTCAGCTAGAGCTCGGTGATTAGTCCAGTTTAAAGTTCAATTACAGTTACTGCCTTCCACAATAATGCAAACTGAGTAATTGAGATCAACATACAGTATTACTGTGCAACATGACATGTTGAATATGTTGACTTTTTGTCTTCTCTTTTCTTTCTATCAACATTCTTTAGAGGTATTTAAATTTTTCCAAGTATTTTTCTGTATATTGTCCAGTCTTTAATGTTCAAAATGATGTTATCAACAGCAGATATGTTAGATAATGGCATGCAGTGGATGTTTAAAACCAGTGAAAAATGTGTTTCATTATCATGATCTCAATATCTTTTAAAAATAATCAAGATTCATCATGATTATAAATTTTTGCCATTACCGAGCAGCCCTAGAGTCAGCTGTTTATTGTCACTGTGCACACAGTTCACTCTGTCAAAAATAGTTCAATGGTGCAAACACTGCAGTGCTGGTCCATTATAATTTTCTTTCATCCTTAAATCAAAATGGAGACGGGGTGGGACCTCTCGTATCAGCTTTCTTTTCCAAACAATAGCAGAGGAGAATTTAACATCCTTGTCTCATTACCTCCGCCAAGGAGGTAATGTTTTTGCTGGTGTATGTTTGTTTATTTGTCTGTTTGCAAGATTACACAAAAACTACTGGATGGCTGAAATTTTCAGGAGATGCTGGTAATGACCGAACTTAGAAATGATTAGATTTCAGTGATGATCCAGATAACTACCATTAGTGAATCATCGTTTTTGCTCAATAACTGTCTAACTAATAATGATATCAACATGATTCTGAGTGCTAGGTGTGGGTTTTCAAGGTAAATAAATCATATTATGATGGTAACTTTATCATGGAACTATTGCTTCTAGTTTAGTATATATCAAAGGTTACAGCAAAAGACAGGATGTGATTGTTCTGCATTATTGTGATGTCTTTTTGGTGAAATTTCCCCAAAAAGAAAACAAATATTCTGCACATGGAACTATGTAAGGGCCAATATTAATAACTGAATAAAAAGGCCTGCTCCCCTGACCATCCCAATTAGACCTACAGGTATGACGTCCTGCCATTGTTTTGTTATCAGTTTAAGGCCTCTGGCTCCAAGTGCAGAGTCTAGTCCAGAGCAGAGACTGTAGAATGAATGCAAAGTTGTTGACAACATGATGCCAAGTGGTGCTGAACTGACCAATTACCACAGACTAGACCAGGCAACGAACCAGAACAGACTGGGCCCATTTGAGGAAGGGGGAAGTATGAGCACAAGCAAATTTTTGTTACACTAACAATTGTGAACATACTCGAGCACTCATCTAAATTTAATAGGATCACCTGAGTAAAGTCAAAATATGGTCTCCTTAAAGTGACCAACATATTTCACTTTTAACAGAAGAAGCAAGAAAATAGGTTTTATTAACTTTACTTTAAGTATCTAAAACTTTGAGACCCTCTTGTATAAAGTTAGCACCAACAGAGTCTGAAAAGGCAAACTTATCTCAAACAGGTAAATAAAAACTGAGGTAATCCAAGGTCGCACTATTGAATAAGAGGTTTTCAATGAAACCTATTAACGGTGCATTCACCCTAACATAATGACAGGGGGCTGGAAATGAATGAGTATGGAAATATTGCTGCACATCAGATGGCCAATAATTTGGCCAGCAGATAATGTGGGTTCAGTCTCAGCTCTAACAGCTTTGCCCATGTCAGCTGATATGCATGAATAGAAAATGTCTTCCGATGTAAGCTGAAACTCACCTCCTCTGTTTTTGAAAGGGGGGAAAGAGCCAGTGAGAGAGAGAGAGAGAGACTTCATTTTCCTACCCTTCAATTTCCTCCTGATGTGCTCTGCGATCTCTGATTTCCACCTCTGCAACTGATCACTCTGAAAATCTCTCGTTTTGTATATTTATTCATTTCCTCATACACCTATAATAGTCTTCTTTATCATTATTTCTGTGCTTAATGTGTCTTAATGGCTGTTGCTCCACCCTTACAATAGCTTTAAAATCACATTTAACAGCTTGCCTTTGATACAGTAATTGAGGATTTCAGGTAATTGCACCTTTAACAACGTAGCTAATAATAAGGAGTTAAATTCAAAACAGGTAATTCCATACATTATCTTTTACATTATGGTTGAGTTCTGACTTGTGATAACAACTTAACATGAGTGTTTTCTGGGAAATCCTTGACACATGTTAATGAAACAGCTCAAACAGTGAAAGAGTAACAGAGATGGTGATATGACAGGATTTACATTATCTCTGCTGTTTTCTTTATGTTCAGTAAAATGTCCTTTCTTTCTGTTTCGCTTAATGCTGTTACTGCATTTAACCATTGTCTTGTATTCCAAATTAAAATTAGTATGCATGCATGTTAAATCTTTACGACCCCTTATTTTATCCCTAAAACAAGCCTTTAAAAATGAAACTCTGTGAATAAGACAATATCATAAGTCTGTGTATCCTTTTCGTAGTGCATTGTCACTTGGTAATTTAAGTTTAGTGCACGTATTTCAACAACTGGGCCACAAGGGCAACCCCCACCCCCACCTGTGCGCACCACTGCACCAGATGAACTGTTCAATATATTTCACTAGTCCATAAAAAATGTTTGGAAATGGGCAGAACCTTTAAAAAGCACATCTGGCAGGTGATTGGACAATCATTCCGTCAATCATATTCATTACCAGTCAATTAGACAATGTAGCAGTGGGGCACTACTACAGTTGTGTAAAGAACAGAACATGAGCCCCTTTGTAAAACAAACTCTCAGCAAAACACGTCAGAAATGGAGTGAAAATATCTTTACTACAGGGAGTTTTGTAGTGTAGCTAATTCTTTTCATTTAATAAAGATCTGTGGTCCAAATCTGATAAAACACCTACTAAGCTGTTAACATCTATGCTAATCTCTATATGAGCAGTCACTTCCTGCTGTCGTCTCACTCAAAGCTCCCACCTCTTCCTGCTCCAAAGGTTCTGATTGGGTCGTCCAGCTCTGGGCTGCTTACAGTCATTGTAGATTGGAGTTTGGCAAGCTGGAGCTGCCTTATTAGAAACACTGGATCAGGCTAATCCTATGTACTCCAAGATTACAAAAGATGAGTTCAGAACTATTGGCATTCTGAAAATCATCAAAACTCTAATATTGTGTATCCTGGATAGGGATGGGAATTGAAAACCAATTTCAGACAATTATATGAATGAAATTTGATCAATTTCACATCCCTAAAAGTCAAAGAGAAACATTCAGGACCTCAGGGGTCAATCTCAGCTTTTTATGAGCCACTATGACTGAAAGATTGACCTCTGCTTTACAATACAACTGCTTTGCTGCTCATTCTACAACAAAGTGCCAATGTTTAAAGCAGAAATGGCTGAACTAGAAAAATCTGTTTTGTGACAGAGTTAATACCAGAAATTGTGTTGGCAGTGATTTATCACCCATCACTTAAGAGTTTTACTTCACAGTTCTAAAATGAAAGAGTTTAGGTATAAGACAATGCCAAAAGACCCTTACTCTTTGGAGTTGAATAAATCCAGATCTAGACTTAAGCCCATGCTACACCTTTCAAGCAAGTTTCATGAACAAAAAAAGTATCTTCTGTACTCCCTCCACTCACACAAATTGCTACAAAACCCTCCTCAGTAGAGGCGTATATATAAATAATATACATTCTAAATCTCATATTGCAACCATTTACATTTGTTTACTCACCGCCTTGACCACATAAGCACTACATTATCCATAAAATGCATGCTAGACTCCATAAATATTTTATCAGTGAGGGATGAATCATGGCCTTATGATTCAGAGCGTGCTGCAAAGTGTCTTTTTCAGATGAAAAAGAAATCCTTTCACTGTGGGTTTTTTTTCTTATTTTTGTGCAGAACAGAAAAGACCACTTGAAGAGCTTAGAAGTTCCAACAGATGTATGATGCAGAGCATGTCACAGTGTGTTTAATCTTAATAGAGTTTTAATACAGAGCACTCCCTAAGAACGTGCCATCCAGATCAAAGTACTAAATTTTTCTAAAAATTAAAGGCTGCTGCTCTCTGCACTTGTTCTGGGTTTCCTGGAGTCAAGTCATGCCGTGGTGGTGTTGTTTAAGACCATTTGATTCTCAGCAAAGGAAAATTAAAGAGTCTTATTTGCACCATGCAGCATTGGTCTATTCCCCATTTCATGTGGGACTCAGTGGCTTTGTCCCATTAATGCTTTTGGCATGTTTTGCAGGACACATGAAAAAATATAGCTTTTCCTCAACAAGCCCCTCTACTGTCCATCTCAAGGCAGAGTATCCTGCGTTTTCTGAACTTGACTTTGACTCTCTCTCTCAATTTTCTTCTGTGGTTGGTGGTTTGTGTTTGTGATGTGCTGCCAAATGAAGTGTGGATATTCCTCAGTGAATTTTAAATACTGCCGAAGGGAAAGTTATCTGCATTTAGCAAACTAGTTGAATATTAAAAAAACAGGAAAATGTCAAAAAATATGTCTTAAGTTATTCAACATGAGATCACAGGGTCAGAGGATAAAGGATGTGATGCTGGCTTGTTCAGTCTGGTTAACTTAAGTAGCACCATCAGTCTACAACACTCATTCTACCTTAAAAACCACATGTCTAATTGAATATACCCAGTGCTTCAGTTGCAGTGGCAAATTCAAACTGGCGCAGCCCACATACGACTTTATCCCATTTGTCTTGCTCAAAATACTGCCAAACCATTATGCTCCTATAAAATGCTTTTCAATTGACCCTTTCTGTTCATTTGCTATTTTGAGGAGCACCATGGCAGGAAGATAATGTGATAAACCAAAGCTACAATGACTATTAGTTGTGAGTGGCTGCATTACAGCGAAGACGGAGTGTTTGACCAAAACTGCAGCCTGAACTGATTAAAAATGATCAAGAATTAGCCTGTCTAGCCTAACGTTGGGGCAAGGAAATAATAAAATAAAATTAAGACATTTAAGCCCTCTGTTGTATCTTTGTGAGATCCAACACCTACATCTAGTGTTTGGATAAATTATTGTCAAATCTATACTAAGGTGCCACTAGAGCAGGCATATGAACACTTTTAGCAAAACAACTATCAGACATCCTCCAGCTTGTTTATGCTAAGCTAGCAAGCAGCAAATCTGCCATACATCAAACAGTGAAACAACGACAGATTAACAGCTCTGTACATTTAATCAGTGCTCTAAACTTTACTTTTACTACAAATACAATGCTCTACCACTTCAGCTTATTTCAGCTAGCATTTCAAGGATAGTTCTGGATTTTTGAAGTGAAATTGTACTGGTACTAGTCTGGACTTCAGCCACAGCAACAGAGATCAGCTCTGCGCCTATACAGAAATAGTCAGAAAGGCAGCTCGAGCTACATATTGCTGGAAATGGATCCAGTTTCTCCTCATAATTTAGAGTTTTGGGTGAAAACAAGCGACAAAAATAGTGTAGGGTGAAAGCTTGCTATATCTAATATCTTGTAAATTACTTACCTTTCTATTACCAAGCTGCTTTGATTTTTGGCTCTGCTTCAGTGCTGCAGGGCTGCAGTTTATTTTGGACACTAGGGAACAGTAGTGCGCACTGGAGTCCACGCAGAATTAAACTACTGTAGATGGAGAGGATTAAGGTTAAATAATAAATAAGAGTTTGTCTATGAAAAATCACTTCAGGATGTTTAAGGTTCAGATGATACCAGTGGCCTCTGTGGTCCACAGCTCTCATCATGCAGAGCCTCCTTATGGTTAGGATCATTTGTACTTATACATCTGAACTAAAGTTATTATCAAAGTAAATATTCATATATTACTGTATAAAAGACATGATACCACTGATCAGTTTACTTGATGGCAATACCCTGTATGTTCGTTTTCAAGGACATTAACTGAGTTAGAATAACACACTTTTTTAAAAATTACTATGCGTGGTCGACAGGATAATCTTCAAACATTTGTTATTATGGCTAATATTTAATTGAGTTGTAGTGGTATTTGTGTACTCAGCATTTACAGTGAGATCATAGATTAATTTCGATGCTGCTGGTGGACAGACACCATAGGCTGTAGTGCTAAGAACAAATGGCTTTGAAGTGGAAAAGTAAGTTATTGTTCAAAAATAAGATATGACATTCAATCATCCTATGCTGTTTCTGTGGTTTGTTTCACCCATGGCCAGACATGTTTAGCTCCAGCTTCAATGCAGATTTTTCAGTACAGACTAATTCTTCATACAATCCCAAACTACTCCTTTAATGCTGTTCTACTTCAGGGTAAAATTGGCGCAGGCACGGTGCAGCATGTGCAAAACACAAGCCATCTCTTTCTTTCACTGACATATTTACTGCATAAGTAAGATCAAGATTTTTATGGCATTACCTTGCATTTCAAAAATCCATTTAAGATCCTTCACATCTTTTCAGGATCCATGCCAAACCAGTATGAAACAAAACAGCAAAACTAGGAGAAACAAATCACTTTCCATGTTTTCTTTATCTATTTGTCTGCCTTAATATTTGTCACAGCCTGCAAATAAGTATACAAAAATCTGACAATTTACCTTCTTTTCTCTGTGCTTTTATGGTGTAAAAATAGTCCCCCTCTCCTTCTGCGACTGGAGCCTGCAAGCCTGAGATTAGCCGACACTGCCCCTCCTAACTCCTTGTATCTGACCCTCTGGATGTTCTGTAGCTGCAGGGGGTCAAAGCCTCTGTAGCACCTGCCAATATGAGAATACAAAAGAGGAAGAAGGGATGCATAACAGAAGATTTCACTGATTCATCATTATTACAAAAACAGACATCTCAGCCGGTGAAACTCTTAGATAATCCAAAGATTTGAACTTAAACAACCTCTTCCCATGGCTGAATTAATTTTCACAAAAGAGAAAATACGCCCTTCCCTTGTGAAGATGAATTCTTTCACTCATTTATGATTAAAATGTATGTTTTTTATCTACTTCAGAGCTGACATTTGTTCAATCAGAATAAAAATACCCCCACAGCCTCCTCCATTTGCTCCTTCCTTTCTCTCATATCTTTCTTTCGGCACAGGCCACATGCAGCTCAGAGGGCTCTTGTCGAGGCTCCTTTCCTCCTCCTTTTCTCCTTCCTCACAAAATAAATGGTCACATGCCTTGTAGCTCTCGTTCTCTTTTCCCACCAGATGGCAGGTTGGAGACAGACACTTTACACTGTGTGCAGGGAAATGTTCTCATCAATCCATCGGGCTTGTTTCAATGTTAATGGGAGAAGTATTGCTTAATTTGTCTCTGATGAGGACACACTTAAAACGCTGACATTGTCTTCTCATTATATCATCCAAGAGCAGTCGCCCCGGGTCAGAGAATAATGCACCTTGAAAATAATTCAGGAAATGACCTTATTTTTGGCAATCAATCATTATAGGACTAAAACATATTTTTTTAATGATGGGGCTGAAGTTAAGAGGGGATCCAATATTACTTTATAACACATTGTGATACATTTTAGGGGAAATACATTAGAGTAGTGATATTTACATAAGTTAGAGCTTTCTTTTGACTTTATCTGTAACTCCTGCAGCTTGTTTGGGGTTTTCTCCCAGCCACAGTAAGGTTTAAGTAGTGTTTTACCTCCATTTTGTTTGATTTAAGTCCTGCATATTCATCATTCCAAGACTGATTCTGAATCACAACACCACACAGACATTAAGTCCATTTTTCTCAGAAACAAGACAATCGATTTTCAGTCTTTGTTAATGTCAAAGGATCTGAGACAGTTGCTTGACCTTTTTATGCTCATGCTGACTAAGATGTCTGAAAGGAAGGATTTCTAATATGAAACTGAAGATGCCAGATCGAGAAATACTGAAAAATTAAATAAGCCATAAAAACAGTTGGACTTCTGTTTCATTTCAGGGGCTTTAACTTCGCACAGTGACTAAGAACAGTATGTAAAATATTTCCAAGGGTCCTTTCAAACAACTGGGTTGAACAGTGTTATGAGCATTATATAAGCCTTGGATGTTTACAGCTTATGGAGTTTTCCACTGGTATGAGCAGATTTGAACATTTTGCCCGAGAGACAAGAAAATGTTTCCTTTTTAAGTCGACTAAGGAAAGGTTTCCAGCCCTGGTTGCTACTCAAATGCTCCAACCATGTTTCAAATGTTGGGAATATCAGCCCCGAACAGAATTTAAGCAAAATCCAGTATTTGTTATCCATAAAAACTATCCACACATTCGTCATGCTTTCCCTTTTAGAGACCTGAAGGCTATTTAAATCTGACCGTGTGGCCAAGACCTATCAGAGCACAGCTGAACTAATACTCTTTTGTCAAAAGTCCTATTACAGTGTCATTGAGAAAAAAGGCCTTTGTAAAAGCTCTGACCTCTACAAGAAGCAGTGAAAAGGAGACATATTGCATAATGTCATTTCCACATGCATGACACATGCATACATACTGCTATGAATGAATAGAACTCATCGACTATTCATGCAGCAGGAGGAAAATATGACCTAAAAGCAGCAATGTTTCAAATCTACAATTTCAAATCATTTTTCCCTTTCACCTTTCACTTCGACTCCACATAGAAACACAACAACATGCATGTATTTGTATATGTGGAGGCATTAATTATAATAACATGGTAGAAAGAAAAAACATAATCCCACACATTTTCATACATAGTGTCCTTTGGGGATAATCGATTTGTTTTTTTGCTTTTGTTTACTATGTTCCCATATATAGCCCTCATGAATAGAAAAGCCATGATTGTTTTTCTGAGGAATTTCCAAGCATATCAATCACAACACCAAAACAGGGTAATTAAAATGCCTTCTTATCCTCGGAGACACAAATGTATGCATTTTGACAGATGATTCAGAGCCCAAAGTATCTCGGAGGAGGCACACCTGCAGCTGGTTGTGATTCAGTCGTTTGCTCAAGGGCATTTCATAAAAGATGGCTATATTTTGGATCAAACTGTGACATTTCCAATCAGGACACGGTTCTACTTAGCACCCAGCCATACATGCCTGCTGCCCCAGTGTGATTAATCAAAAATATATGACACATACAGGTTATTCAATTATCTCTCCTGCCAGGAGGAAGGGGGAAGTTTCCTGGACCCCCTATGGCAGAGAAGTTCTTGCTTCAAGGACTCAAATACAACCAGAATTGCAGTAAAATAGGGCAGCACAACAGCTGGCTTTTCTCACTGGAGATCTGAATAAATGTTTGATGACGGTATAGTATCTGGGATAACACATGCACACAAATACTTTGGCTGTATTGCTCGGTTTTTGCCATCACAATAGCTATTGTGCAAAGCAAACAAAGATGCATAAACAGCTGAACATCTCTTGGTAGAGCTGGTGTGGTCTGTAAACAGCTTTGAAAGGGGCGCATGATGTATGGTGCTAAATCAGACGCCAGTGCATCTGGACTCAAACATCTGGAAATGATTCAGTCAAAATTGGGCAAAAACGCTCAGTGTTTTTAGTTGAATAAACATAAACTTGTACGTTTAGTGGCTGGCAAAGCAAAAGGTGGCCACTGTGTACGGTGTTTGAATGAATGGAAAAGCAGCCTTCTGAGGGAGGAGACCTCTACAAAACATAAGCAGCATATGGTGCTTGATGGATTTCCATTTAAAGAATGTTACAGCCCCAAGCAAATCTTTGTAAAAAGAAAAAAGAAGTTGACCTCTGCTGAAAATTGTCCCGTAATTCCCCAATAAAAGGACCTCAAATTGTACCCCAATTTCCTGCATAAATGAGTTACAGAACTTTCAGATTTTACTTTAATCTTTGGAGCTCTGCTGATTTCTTTCAGATGCCTGTTTTTCGAAAGGGAAGGGTGCTACAAAACTAATGATTATTAGCAGCTTAATCTCATACCTAAGTGTGTATAAAATTAACAAATGTATTGATCTCAACTTTCATCATTGCCAAATTCTGCCCCCAATTCATTGCCCAGTGTAGGGGTGGGAATAAATGAGGGTTGTAAGACAGATGAAAAAGCTTAATACATAGCAAAGAGACTTTAGAGTATGAACAACAAACATATATGCTCATTGGGAATATGATAATTTATTTGAATGTTTATCTAACACGTGCCTCACAGCAAGAATGTTGCTGGTTTGTATCCTGTGTCCGTCAGGGCCTTTCTGTGTGGAATGTTCATGTTTTCCCAGTGCATGCATGGGTACTCTGAGTGTGAACGGTCGTCTGTCTCTCTATGTGACCCCAAAAGGTCTAAACGTGATCGATAATGGACAGATAACTTAATGGAGAATCAACATTTTATGTATTTAATTTTAGTAAAACATAATTTTCTGTTGTTGTAAAAATCAATGTTGGACAGGACACTCTTGCGCTTCAGCCGGAATTGCCACTCAGTAATCAAGATAAGATTTGGGTCCATATTTCCATGCCCTTGTCCATCAGGTCCTTTGAATAAAAAAATTATGCAAAGTACATGTTAACTGTCCACTCTGGTGTAGTCATTGTTAAACAGCCTATAAATGATGTAAATTGTATTCTGTATTAGCATAAGGTGATATAATAAACATGCATTTATTCTTTGTTAATCTTCAAACACTTTCCACATATGTGCCATTAATTATGATTTCTGAAATATTGTTCAATCTTCATTGTTATTTTGTTTGAGAAATTTAAGTGTTTGGTCCTCAGCCAAATGAAGGAGCAAAAAGTCATCCGGCAGCACTCTGATTAAGACAGACCTATTTTATTTTCTGCAGAATTAAAATTGTTACCACAGTTAAGTTTATTTTAACTCTTTCATTTACATACACTGACTTACTCTGTAATCATATAAGAAGAGACTTAACATAAATGCAATATTACAGAGATCAAAGTTTTACTGACTAGCCTCTGAAATCTAAGACTTTACATTTTAACATCCATCATACTGCATCAAAACAACCCACCCGCTGTGTACATCTGAACACCAGGGTGTAAAATCAGCAGCTCATTGCAGTTCAAAGGGGATAAAATTTTGCTCAGAACAAGAGCAGAGTATGATTTGTCTGATGTTTATGATGAATGATCTCTAGCTTATGTTGGTAAGGAAATCAGGACTTGATGACAAATTATAATGATACCAGATCAATTAAGCAACAAAGTTGAACATCACCACCAACAGACAAATATAGCTCTGTTGTTTTCATTATGTTTCAGGGGCTTTGTGGATCAACTTGACTGCTACAACTGGATACAGGAGGCTGACAAGTGAGTAATTTAATCTGATTTTGGCTACCAGGGACAAGCTTTCCTTACTTAAAAATCAATGAGCCTTTGTCTCAGTCTATCTTAACTAGGATATAAACTGCAGCATGAACTCAGAATGCTGAAAATTACAGGGTTTTTGTAAGGAGAAAAATGCTAAAAAGGATGCTGAGAGAACAAAATCACTATACCAGTCTTTGGATTAAAAACTTTCTAAAGAGATTATATTCTGCTTTTTCAAGTTTTAAATGCACTTCAGTGAGCTTCACAAGTCTCTTCCACATACAGAGGCAGACAGCTCGGTCCGTGGCATCACTTCTCTCATGAGCACCACCTGCTTGATCAGCTGATGGCCCCTGAACAAACCTACCACTGTGATCCTCTACCGTTATTATGTCAGTAGCTCAAGTCCATAGGCTCAGGTGGCAAACCCAGCATAGAACAGACTGTAAAGACAATGCAGAGCTGTTAAAAATGGTGTTTAAGTGTGCTGAACTGACCAATTACCAAAGAGTGGACCAGTAAACCAATAATAAGAGACTGGGCCCACATGGAGAAGAAAGCCTTGAAGTGACAGGAGCTCCAACAGAGCATCAGATTGAATAAGAAAAGAGGTGAATCAGAGGTGATCAGTATAAGAAAACTGGCAGGTTTTTCAAACACAGGGGATTGTAAACACACTGTAGCTGTCATCAAAATCAAATTAATGAAGTTTGATGAAGAAGTAAAGTCAAAATATGACTACTGTAAGATGAAGGGGGAAACTGCCATCTTCAAATAATAACTAGGGCCTATAAATCAAAATGCCAAAGATCCCAGACCTTGCTTATGAAGCAGGCTTGTATTTTGATTATGGCCTTTCTTCCACATTCACTCTGTCTGATAGGCAAAGTGTTCAATTTTAGTATAATGTGATTTTTTTTGATCCATTACGATCTTTAAAGTTGCCACAAATGCACCAAAACTGCTGCCATCTGCTTTCACTGGTCGCGACAACTTTTAATTGGCCATGAGCATAAAGCACTGGCTTCATAAAACTAAAAATCTGGTAAAAGAAAATTTTCTCATGCATTGATCAAGAAAATCAAAGTGTTGAAAAAGGTTTTATTATTTAATACCAAATACTATATAGGTCACTTACAGCAAAGGAACAACTGTAAGCAGTCAACAACTATCAAAGCAAACAAACAACTGACATTGGTAGTGTACAACAATAAGATATTGAATTCTGAAGACAAAAATGACATAAAAGTGATTGCAGAAAATGAGGATTTTCTTGTTCAGGATTTCAGGGTTTGTATATAAAGGGAACATGTGCATCGCAGCCTTTGGGAAACACAATATGACGACTTAAATACATATTTTAAATACAAAAATGATGTGAAAGGTTTCCCTTATCTTCAAAGTTACTCATTTTAATTTTAATTTTAAGGCAAAAGTTTGCACCATAGAACTGCTTACCTATGGCAGTAATCACAATCTTGATCATTTGTTTGATCATGACATCACTTTTATAAAACTACATGAAATCTTTTAACTTAAACACTTTCACTGTGTAATTTTAAACATCACCATTCAAGCACTAAATAAAAAATATATGTACAAAATAAAAATACATTAAAATTCAGTTTTCATGAATGTTGAGGGCAATTGCAAACAAAATTGGCACTTGATTATTTGTCTAGCCTCTACACTATTTACAATAGACTACCAATAAATTACATGAAGGCTAACTTCAAAATTCATGGGAAATGGCATATTATATTAACCAAGGAGCCTACATTTTTGCAAGCCATTTTTAAAAGTGACCTTTACGGCTGTGCAGATAAAAATGCATGGTAATGATCAGGCTCAAATGAACCCTTGAAAACTCCATCACTTTTAAAAAGGGTCAAGCCCTTATTTCTTTG
Organism: Cetoscarus ocellatus; assembly: GCA_037902135.1. NCBI lineage: Eukaryota > Metazoa > Chordata > Actinopteri > Labriformes > Labridae > Cetoscarus > Cetoscarus ocellatus. The sequence goes on from JBAMNC010000954.1 coordinate 738,489, forward strand.
TTCAGGTCACTACCACTGTCTTGAAAAATGGGTCTGGCAATTGACTTATTGATTACTGGCTATTATTTGAGAATTTCTGTTATGTAAATGCTGGAAATCTGAGTCATTTACATAGCCTGTTGCATACTCCTAATCATAATCAATTGCCCCTTGCAATGCCCAACTACTTTTTTTTCACTGATATTTAAGACACACCTGATGAGCATCAGAGAATAAAAAAGATGAAAGTAAACAGCAGTTTTGCCCTGTAATGATCTGATATTTACTTCCCTCTTATGTTAAAAAATTTTAAAACAAAGGCTTAACATGAACTCTGTTCATTAAATGGCTCAATTGTTACTCAATTGTGTGTTCAACAGTTAAACAAATGAAAAGCCTTCAGATGCTGTTCAAACTTTCAAAGGGGGGATTCTTTGCATTCAACTCGTTGCTTTTCTGTGTTTAAGTAACCACTGACTATAAATAATGACAACTGCTGGTTATTGCTAGCATCATGAATATGTAATACTTCTGAACAGCCAGGGGAACTGTAGGGCTCACTCTCTGGCAGGTATCCATGCTATCCTGTAATGATTGATGCGGCTGACTGTGAACTGCCTCCATTGCCATTTAATGGTTTGTAATCAGAGATGTCGAGCTGCAACTTTATCATCTGCAGCAGCGAGGGAGCACCTTACCTGTTGTATTTCCCCCTCATTACTCATGCAAATATACATAATGATTACAAATGAATAGTGACACAATGCCTCCCAGTTAATTTGATGCAGAAGTGAAAACCATTAAAGCCTCCTTTTTTTCTGATTCTCTTTAGTGAAGAGGGTTCATAGGGAGGATGGTTCATGCAAGGTGGGCTTAAAACTGCTGGGTATATGCACTGATTATTTACGAGGATTGATAACTAGTGGTGCTTTAAAGCAAATGTTTTACACACTTGGAGGCAAGAAGACTTGTTATGGATGAGCTCACTGCTTGTTTTTCTTTGAGGTGAGGTCACAAGCCCAGATTGTTGCAGACCTCCTGTGTGGCACCACATGACGTCCTGCAAGCTGAGTGCTAAAAGGAAAAAAAAATCTCCACTGGAACCATTCTTTCCTTATAACACACTGCAAAGTGTTTTTTGCTCAATTTCAGCTCTTCTGATCTATAATTATCCAAGCACCATTGGAAATGGCAGATAAGTATCACTTATTTCTCCTGTAAGTGCTGAGATGTACATTCACCTGTGTAAAATGATAACATACTGTGAAATGAGGACTTAAAATGGCAATTTTACCAAATCATAACATTTCTTGCCTAATCTCTTGTTGAGCTAAAGAAATTTGAAACCTAAAATGACACAACAGCCATCAATGCTGACATTTGCTGCTGAATATATTCTTAGTCTGCTTCAGCTTTAATATTCAAAGTATAAATGTGCATGGTTAGTCTGTTAAATAATGAACCATCCTCACACTCCTTGGCTGGTGCCACAGTACGAGATAGTATACGTATTATTCAACAGGTCATCTGTTGCCTTAAATTAGGTTAATGTTTTCATTTCGATGACTGCTTTGGGTACATGTGACCTGTGGTGTAACAGCACTTGAGTAGTCATACAGACAAGTAAAGCGCCATACTGAGGTCCATTTACCATTTACAAAGCAAATGAGCAACTGCAAGCATTTAGCACTAAACTTACATATCAGTCATCATAACGTTTGGTAAGAGAAAAAAATACATTGTGTCATAAATAGATGGACTTTGCTGTCATCTATGTTGCCCCTCCTTTCAATGTCATTCTTCACTTGTGTGTCTGTGGAGTCCGTCATGCTTGTCGGACAAGTCATGGCACAATTTTATGGCTCAATCATCATCTAATCTGATATAGGGACCTAGCCTTGGAGTGCAGCTTGATCTGCATTATTCAATGTCTGTTATCAGGCAGATTCATCTTTCAATATCCTAAGTTGGAGTGATTGAGCTTGCTCTGCAGAGGTACTGCCCTATGAGCATCTGATGAGGAAAAAGAGGCAGGAGCTACAAGCACGACAACAGAGAGAGGCAACTGAAGGCCCGTCAACAACAGCTGCTTGTACAGAGTTGAGCATGGATGCTGCACGATGCAGTGGCAGTTTTGTCAGAGCTGGACCACATTATTTTTGTTTAAAGAAAAAGAATGAACTGGAAACATTTCTTCATGAAAAAGACATGTTGCTCCTTTCCTGGGAGGAGTTTGCAGCAGTTTAATTTATGAACTGACTTAAGTCATGAACTCCAATCCTTGGCAGCAACACCTGTCTGCTACATTGCCTGATTGATCAGTAATGAATGTGATTGACTAAATGACTGCCCAGTCACCTTCTGAGTATTTGGTTGAAAGGTTCAGTCTTTCTCAAACAATGTCTATGGGCTTTTGCCAAGATGAATGCATGAATATTTATCCTGTTCTAGATATACTGAACTATCTATCTGGCATGTCAGCATCTGACCAAAGCATAGCTCTACACCAGGGGTGTCCAGAGGTTTTACAGTGAAGGACGCGTAGAGAAAAAGTCAGAATGACTAGACCACTTTGATATTCCCACCTATAGCGTATTAATTATTAAAACCAATCCAATGTAGGCTAAGATCTGTTTAAATATTGAACATTTAAAGAGAAAAACAAGTCTATGTCATTGCATCCTTACAAGGCAAAAAGTCAATAATTCTAAAACATTTTTGGTAGCCAATTGGATTTCAGGTGGTGACAACTGGATGGGCCCCTGGTCAAGATGAGAATGAAAAGAAGAAGACTGTGCAGCTAAAGGAGATGATGGCTGTTCATCTTAGATTTCAGACTCAAAAGAAAAGCAAACTGCACAGAACTTTCAAACTCTGTGTGTGTTGGTGCTTGGCACAGATTTGCAACACTTTTTGTAAACCAGTGGAAAAGACAGAGGGCAATTTGTGCTGCTACAAAGAGCTGTGAGAAGGTTGACTTAATTCATCGATAAGGCACAAGCTTCTGTTTCAATGTGTGCCGAATCTCCAGAATATTTTTGGACCTGCTACAGGCCAACTAGTTGTAGACCACAGGCAACAGTTGACTCACCCGGCCATAGTTTAGACACCATTGCTTTGCACACTTGCCACTAACTGTTGCTCTGCCTCAGCTCAGGCTGATAAACATAATACTCCCAACGAGTACGTCATGAAAAAAGTCATTTTTTATGATGATCAAAGCCTTCCTCATGAGGTACCCATATCAGGAAATGAAATGCGTCTTACAACTCTGCTAACCTGACACACCAGATGGACCGTTCAAAATATTTCACTAGTCAAGGGAAACACCCCTTAGAAAGTGTTTGGGGATGGGCGGAACCTCTCAAGAGCATATGAGGTGATTCACAGATCATTTCATCAATCACATTCATCACAGGCAAATCAGATAATGTAGTCGGTGGGCACAACTGCTGCGGTCTAAAGTACAAACGTTAGCCACTTTATGGAGCAAACTCGCATTAAAACATATCGGCAGTGGAGTGAAAATATCCTTTCTTCTGAAAATGCTTTAGTGTTGTTATTTGTTTTTCCTTCAATTAAAAAATGTGGTCCAGATCTGACAGAACTGATACTGAAACTGTGAACATCTACGCCAAACTCCTCCACCTCTTCCTGCTTTAAAGGAAGTTGATAGAGTCGTGCTGCTTTGGGCTAGGCACAATGGTTGTAGATAGGAACTTGGCAGGATGGATCGGACTGATTACTAACATTTACTCAGTCGGATTTAGCTGCTGTGGGAGCAGGGGAGAAATGAAACTTAAAGCCACACAATTTCAGTTAGAAGTAAAAACACACTGAGAGCTGAACTGAACAGAGAGAATATTAGAGCATCTCTCTGTGATCTCCTGCTCAGACTCATAGTAGAGGAGTCACAAGGCTTTAATATGTATTTCTATACATAATCCATTGTAATTTTATTAAACTATTATTAGATAAAAGTACTGTTACAGCAAGTAACAAAACATCCACCAACAAAAATTATGAATAAATTAAGGATTAACGGAGTATAAATCAAAGGCTGTATGGCCCAACTCTATTGCGATATAAAGTGATATGTCATATTTATTTTAAGGCACTGTAAATATTCAAAGTAAATTATCAACACGTCATATGACTTTGTCTATAAATGCTTCATTAAACCATCAAAAAGTATTTCCCCACCATATTTCTCCGGTAGAGCTTTTGTTTTACTTAATCAGTTGACCATGATTCTTTGTGCTGGACTACTTTTACAAAATTTGGATTTCAAATCAGACCCTCAGCTCTATGGTCACACAGCTGCTAGAAAGAAAAAAAATCAAAGGGATCCATCACTGACCCCAATTTTCCAGGGCTACTTCATAATTCAGTTTGATCTGAATACATTTTCCCTGCCTTTCACGGCAAACCCCACAGAATTACCACAGAATCACAGTCAGCACTAATGAGAAGAGGAAGACAGAAACTCCTTCAAAGTCCTCTCCACACAATATAAAGGATAGTCTTTCCAGGCTATTTTCTTATGCTAATATGACTTTAAGTGTGTGATGTACACAGAGAAGAAAGTTATTTTGACGCCAGCAAGATGACATCTTTCAAACATCTTTGCTGGTGAAGCTTAATGAAAGTCAGCTGAAATGCTTCATAAATTCTTGATGAGTAAATAAGCCATGCAGAGGTTGAAACAAGGGTTGGGCTTTATTTGGCTTAGCTCCCGTTGTATGGTCGGACTGCTTCACCTTTTGTTATTTACTGTATAAATTAACTCATGAATCATTCACACTGCATCTATGAAGGAGCAGGACCAACACATAAATAAATAATTTCACTATGCCAGGCCTTTAGGGTATGAGGACCCAGTAAATTTTGATTTTTTTTGTCCTGTCCATCACTAAATCCTGAAACTGCCAGGCTCTGCCATCTTCAATCCTCCAGACGGACACACAAATTGGTGCATGCTTTCTTCTCTTTCTCTCCATCTCTCTGTATTTTGCCGAGAACGAGTTGGATGCTAAAGGTGTACAGAAATGATCATTACTATCCAGTGACTTCTGCTTTCACTGCCATGGCAACTGATGGCAAAATGTGGCCGAGAGATGTGTTCCAGTAGCTGGCAAGCGCAAAAGCATGAGCCCTTCAAGGCCTTGGAGTAAACAGACACATTTGCCCAATGAAGTGGAACTGATAGGTGCTCTATGTTCAGGGTTTATAACTCATTTCAAAGCACTCCCACAGTTTTTCTTTCACCTCTTTTTGGAAGTTCAGTGCCATTTTACAATCTCTGATCTAGGTGTCACTCTCTTCTGGAGGGGAATCTAAGCTCATATTCCCATCAGACATAATTAGGTACTTTATCAGATATTAAGATACTTTCAGGACTGCAGGGAATTTTGTGCCAGTTGTGAGTGGAAATAAACTTTTTTTCTAACTTGTTGCCAACTAAAGTGAATGTTTCATAACTTACAGACTCTAGAGGGTTATTGAAAGGCATCACAGAAACATTGACACTGACTACGTGCTTCTGCTTAAAAAAAAGGAGGACAAACAAAAACTTTCTTGACAGGCATTAAGATACTTACAGGCAAGCAGACACAAAAGGGCAGAAAGCAGTAGGAAGCCAGATTATTTCTGAGCCAACTACAATAGGAGAAACTCGCATCAGAGGCATCAAGATGCAAAATGGAGACAGGAAGCACCAAAATCTGGGAAAGAAAATCTAACTTTTACTTATGTCCTAGGGCATGAGACAGCAGAACAGCAGTTGCTTCCCACATAGAGCCCACAAAAAACTGAACACAGCTATCACATCACCACAAAGAAGCTGAGAAAGAATTCTGTGTGACAACATGTGATAGAGCTGTGCAATAAAATCAGTACATTTAAGGAAAAGTACCACATGTGACCAGCCTTGAAGGGATCGTGTTTTAAATTGTCATCACTTAGCAGCTGTCCGTTGGAACTTTATAACTTCTTCAACCTTTGTGCAAATGTCCAATCTGACTTAAGGATGAATGGATGATATTTTGCATGTACAAGGAAGAGTTTGTTGTGAACTCAAATGATTTTACAAAACATACACCTTTACTTTTACATAGACTTAGTAGTGTTCTGAAAGGACAATCATCCATCGAGGTATTTTTGACATTCTTAGCCAATATATTATCAAAAATGTGGTCAACTGGCCTATCCTGAAATGTTAACAAATCCTTAAGAAAACTTCCCAGACCCACATTCAGATTTGGATCACCTCCAAAACCAAATAACTGTTTCCTCCTGCTTTGACCGACATTCCCTGAGATTTCATCAAAATCCATGACGAAGTTTTGGAGTGATATTGCTCACATACAGACACACATTCACACAAATGCACCCACTTTGGCAGAGGTAATAAGATTCTACAGCTCTATATACATGTGCAAGACAAAGTCATATTTGTTATAACACAGTTATAACACAGACTGTTTAAATTAGCAGGCTAGTATACACTAATAACCTTGCTATGTAGATGGACCTGCCTGACTCAGTGTCTAATTAGGCAGATTCGTCTTGTGAAGCTCCAATCTACAACGACTGTGAACAGCCTGAAGTGGAACAGCCCAATCAGAGCCCTTTGGAGCTGGAAGGTGAGGTGAGAGCTAGGAGCAAGTTGACAGCAAAAGGTGACTACTTCGACAGAGGTTAGCGTACATGCTAACAGCTCTGCAGCAGTTCGATCAGATCTTGACTTAATTACTTTATCAAACGAAAAACAAATACCAACCCAACAAAACTTCTCAATAACAAGAATATTTTCCTTTAACTTCTGACATGTTTTTCTGAGAGATTGTTTGATGAAATGGTTCATGTTCTGTATTCTACACTGCTGCAGCAGAACCCACCTGCTGCATTATCTGATAGGCCCGTAATGAATGTGAATGACAGAATGATCATCCATTGACCTGCCAGAAATGCTGTGAATTCCCAAACACTTTCTACGGACTCTTTCTCAGATGGACTAGTAAATGTGTTGATGACCCATCTGGTGTGTCAGGTCCATATACAAACTTTTCACAGCTGCCGGGCACAAACCTCTTACTTCCATCTTTTATGATTTTCATTTTATGTATTTATTTATTTATTTATTCGATTAGGACAGTGCACATCAATCAACAATTTCGCAATACACGTCACTGGAAATATGCCGGAATTAGCACGATAGCTAAATTTCATCCAATGTCCTAAGGCAGGTGATTACATAGAAAGGGAAAAACAAATTAAAATAACAACACATTTCACAAGACAGTAAACACAAAACACAACAAATAACTCACAATCTATCTAAAAACAGGAAACATGGAGCAGCAGCAATGTATGATTACATGACTGGTTTGTTTTCAACCAATGTTTAACCACTTTTTTCAATGTTAAACAGTTGTCACTGTCTCTGATCTGTTTTATGATTCTTTCTCATAAAACAGTACAAATGGCCACCTTCCATATTGGAGAGTGGGTTTTAGAAACTTTTTGTCAAATCAAGGTAAAAAAAGAAAATAAAAAAATAAGTAAACGTTTTTAGTGATTACAATAAAAATTCATTCATTCATGGTGCGCTTTTTTTTTTTTTTTTCAGTTAGTGAAAAGTTGCAATTTTAGAGATAAGGTTTCTGCCTGATCACAGCAATTTGTAACTCCATTCTAGATCTTAATGAAATGCTAATGAGTTTTTTTTTCTTTGTTTGTATTTTACGTGTTTTTGGTTTTTTTTCTTGTTACAGTGACTAGTCAGTTGGTATATGCTTGATGTAATGCCAGTATTTTTTTGCAGGCTGCCTTTCTAGTACATCATATATGATACACATCTGAAAAAAATGGTAATGGTAGAAAACGCATTTGTATAAACTATGTAGTGAAGGAAATTAGATAATAATTAATGAAATTAATGCACAACAACAAATCAGATTATTTTGAAAACAATATTGTATTAAGAGCAAAAAGCCCCCCCTTTATGTCCATGACAAGAGCCTTTATATTAATTAATTACTGTCATTATGGCCCATAGTAATGCTTCTGTTGACCAAGCAGAGAAGGCAGAGAGGACTCAGCATCTTTGGCTTTGGCATTTAGTAAATGGGATCAAAATGAAACTTCTACATCTGTGTTGTAATTTAGTACCACAGTTATCAGATGTGTTGGTACTGGCACCACATGAGTGCGGCATTTTGGACCCATTATTTTACAAATCTAAATTCATAATATTAGAATTATTGTGACGATTGCGTTATGATTTCAGCTTTATGGGATTCAAAATTCAAATATTTTAGTCACTAGTGGGATCAGTTCTTTTTCTGTGCTTAATATTAAAGTATTAATTTTTGTATCGTAAACTCTTTTGTACATAAACCAAAATTCTGAATCAAAAAGCTGTGACCTAACAAAAATGTATTCTTGGCCCCGCTTTTTTTTTTTTTTTAGAAAATGTTTACCATTGCAAATATAGAAATGCTGCTGAGAAAAAAAATATTATTATAATAATCATGATTTGTAGTGCATAGGAGGCCCTCAGCAACACCACACCCTTAACTTTCTCACCTTTTTGATAATTTTTCTGTTATTATTTCATGCAGATTAAAAGCCCAAGCATTTCTTAACTACATTAGGACATGCATGTTCTATACTTAAACATTCACCTATATTTGTTTGCAAAGACAATTATACTGTTATTTTTTTTTTTTTATATCAGTGAAGTCATGCTTCATGAAACAGAATGTGATGAACAGTTTATTGTATTAGGAACCTTCAACTAAAAACTGGACGTGTTTCAAGGCAACATGAAGACTGTATTTTCCATCCATCAGGATTTAATAGGATCTCGCCAAAACCATGTTGCCTGTCATCTGTGTGCGGACTGTGTGATGAGTTATTTTGACATGTTGCGGCATACTGCATGACAGAAATGCCAGGCCAGGGAACCCAGTGAATACTTGATGACATGACTGACAGGGAGTACTGACATGAGTTTGCATATGGGAATAGAAAATAGATTAATATTTCAGTCAATAAGACACAAAATGATCTAAAACCCAATTGTCATGTTTCTTTCATCACATATTCGAATTGTTAATCTTTTAATTTAATAATCTAAATGTATTTTTTAATTGCATTGGTGATTAATTGTAATAATTAATTGGGTTACATTTTTTCTCTCTGCCACATCTTGAAGTGTGATTAATTCAACTTGATGACTTTTCAAAAGGTGAAACGAACATGGACGTCCCCCTGAAGGTGGAGGTCTCAGCTAACTCCCCATAGCCTCCTAAATCATCTTTTGCTGAAGGGCAGCAAGGTTAAGCAGGTTCACCAGAGCAAATAAATAATGAATTCAATAAGGGTAATTAAGAAAGCACATTAGAGGAGCGGTGGACGACCTCACGGCCCCTCGCACAGCCCCAGACTTTAAACCCCACGGCCAGCTCTTTTACACTGCAGCTCCTCGACTCCTGATACGACTTTCATTTTAGGTCTTTTTCAGAGGTTAGGAAATCTGCAAATCCCTAATAATCCTAATTAATTAACACAGTGGTGAGACAATCTGCAATTATCTCACACTGTTGGTCTCTCTTGTCGAATGATCGGTGCAATTTGTTGATTCTGTCAGTGGGAGGTGAATGCTGTCACTGCTGTACAGCCATGTCAAGAAAGGCTTAACACTCGTCCCATGGGTCTGGTGGTATTGATTCAGTTGATGAAGCAGGCTACAAGCAACAAATTAAAGTGTACTGAATAAGGGAGATAATCCTTAAATAACAATGCCAAAAGCATAATGACTGATGCAAATGACTGAATCCATTATGTCAAGGCCGAGGAAGCTTCAGTTGCCTAATTGATCCCTGAGCATCTACAACCCTTTAAGCCAGAGTTTCCCTCATTTAAATAAAATTCTACAATAAACTCTATACTGATGTCAAAATGCTCCTTATCATTTGTTTTAAAACCGTACAACTATTGATAAATTCATCATAAAACAACTGATCATATAACAAAAACAGTGACAAAAATGTGGTCTCCCAAAACTGCTTTTTTTTTCTTTGTTGATTCAAAACCTACACATTAGATATGTTTATTAAACACAGACCAAATATTAAAACGATATTAATAATAATGATGATGATGAAAGACTAAAATAGGTCAGTTTTCCTAAATTCAAATTTATCCAACAAAGAATATTTCCTTAGTTTCCATTTTGTCTTTATTCTTTCACTTAGACCATTTTTTTTTAAGAATCAAAATCATCAAGTATGAATAAAAGTTAGTCAAAAAGCATGTTTTTTAAAATAATTTTACATACGAGACAGGCTAGCAACAGCAGATTTGGTCTAATCTAGTAACAGTTAAGAGGCAATGCATGATAAAAAATCACTTCCTGTGAAGGGCAGAGCTTGACAGAGAGTCAGTAAGAAACTCCAGGCTTGTGCCCACTTCTTTTCTCTCTTTCTCCTTTTGTCACCCCCTCTCTCTGCTCATGGCATTGTTAGGTTAAAAATATCACGGCGTATCTCTTACAGAACTTTTGTACTTTACTGTTTTACCAAAGATCAAAATAATGGACACTGTTTGAAGTTTGGCATATGGTTTCAAAAAGACCTTGTATCAAAGTAGCATTTTTTTTAGCAACATATGTAGTTGCTACCATGACATCCCAGATAGACAGTTCAATAGATACTACACAGGATCTATTTCACAAGTTCATTTGGGCAACAGCCCATAGAAAGCGTTTGGGGAGGGCAGGACCTTTTAAAAACACATCCAAGGGGAGTGAAATGTTCATTCTGTCAGTCATATTCATTTAGGGTCAATCAGATGATAGAGTAGGTGGACACTAGTGCAGTGAAGGTGTTAAGTTCTGCTATAAAACTTACTGTGAGCCAATTCCAACAGCGAAACCTTGCCAAAACCTGTCGGAAGAGGAGTGAAAATATCTATTACATAGAAAAATGCTTCCAGTGTTGTTCTTTGTTCTTCATTTAATGAGGAAATACTTGAAAGTTCTGACAAAAATACTACTAAAGAAAGCAGCATCGAACCTCTGTATGAGCAGCTATTGTTTACAGGCTCCCTGTTGCCTCAAAGGACGCTGATTGGGCAATGCCCCTGCAGACAAAGCTCCAAAGTTTTGACATGGACCTTTGCAAGATGGATCTGTCTGATTATAGACAATCATATGGATCCAAGTTCACAAAATATGGATGTTTTTAAAAGCATTAAGTGTCTCATGAAGACGAGGTGACAACCGTGTTAATGGTTTCAGGACTGAAACACTTATTTCACCTGCACTGTAGAAAACATAAGAAATCAGTGAAAATGGTGCAAAAACAGGGCAAATGTATTCATGAAAAATATATAGTTAATATATAGGAGTTTGTGTGCAATGTTTGGTAATTAAAATACAATACATTTCCCTTTATGGACTTGTTTTCTTGTTGCTACTGTATTTAAACATGTTCTAATAGTGTTTACTTTTAAGCAGTACTAAAACAAAGCTTAAAAGCATGGTTCCTTGACAACCCGACTCTATATTTTCTGATTTAGTAACAGTTATGCAACCATTTCCTCTATATAACTCATGTCTGAATTGGTTTAAACTACTTACATGAATCAGTGAACCCTATTCTAACGCAAAAGTCTTGGGTTTAAACTTAAGAGTGACAGAAATCAAAGGCCATGCTATAAAAATTAAGCATGGGGATGTGTTGAATAAGATGTAGGGTAGTGTTCCAATCAGAGGTGGTTCTTTAGCTTGCTCTTTCTACATATTGATGTGTCATTTGGTGAGACACTCTACCCTAGATTTACCCAGAAGGCACAGCCATCAGAGTGTAAATGTGTCTGAATGTGATTGGCAGGTTGGCACTTTGCATAGCAGCCCCCGCATGAACAAACTGTATGTGTGAAAGGGTGAATGTGGCATGAAATATAGAGCAAATGGAGTGGACGGGGATCAGAAAAAAGCAGTATACACAGCAGGTGCAGGTCCATTTACCGTTCACAGTTGTGCAAAACTGACACATCTCCATTACTCCAACACTCCTGAGTCATGTTAAAAACAAGCTGTTTTAGGAGGGAGGCAGTGGGATTTAAAGGGCTCCACAGAGTAGTAAAAACTAGTAAAAACTTTTGATCCCTAAGTGGAAATATAGAGAACCAAAATAGCTGCTTGGCACTGACTATTTCCTGTTTTGACAGCAAAAAGCTTTCATTTAGAGGACAGACAGGATAACACACTCGATGTCTTGACGTCATCCTTCACATTGCCTCTGTTCGGTTACATTTGCTTCAAGCCAGCAGACTCTTGGTTCATTAGACAAGTTCGACTCCAGCAGTTAAAGTCCTTTGATCTTTATTGTAATTATCTAAAAGACAATTAGATCTGGTTAACTGCACTGGCTGTCATTAATCTCCAGAAGGCATCAGATGTAATCAGTTTATTTACAAGTGCTGCGTACATGCTGCCCTGGATGCATCAGAGAGCACTGAGTCATTTTACACTGCATGTTTGATGTTACATGGGTGAGTGTGAAAGAAAAAGAATGAAACAGATAGAGAGAGGGAAGAAAGCAGAGGAGAGACTGTGTAATATACGATATGGAGGTCTGAGGGTCATGAATCATGCAAAGTGAACTTTTTAATGGTTACGAACCTAAATATGTGTCTGTAGCCTGTATACTACCTCCAAATCTCTCTTGTCTGTTTGTTGCTTGATCAGCCTTTCAGAAAAGAGTGCTCATACAGGCTGTTTCAAAATGTTTCCCTCATGATTTAATAAGGGGATGTGCCACTCCCTCAGATTGGACACCCTCCCTGAGCCCAGAATATGTTGGGCAAACTTGCTAATCCAGTTGAAGAAAATGACCAGGCATGTCCGTGCAGAAACAACAACATGTAAGCAATGGTCCCCAAACTTTAGTGAGGACGGCAACAAACAAACACTCGTGCATGCAGAGCACAGCAGCAGCAGTATGACTCTACAATCAAGGATCAGAGAAAGCCATGGACTTGTTTCTAAACCCCACATTAAAGAGGTATTCACTCTGTTTTTATCAGCTGCTGAAAGTCACCAGTTCACACGATAACTAATAAAACCGCTACACCTTTTGAGCATGGAGGAAAATGCTGTCTAAACGGTGAGCATATGCTGCTGATGCTATGTGTTTCATCTATCTGTTATCAGTCTGAGCTGTTCCAATATTTCTATTGCTTACTGATGGGCATTTTATCAGTTCTGTCCTCTTAGTTGAATATTTTTACATCAGGAACCCGGTGGTTGGGGACCTCTGCTTTGGAGGACAGAACTGGAAAGCTGAAGCCAGGCAAAAGAGGGGGTTTGTAGGTAGCCAAAGTCAGAGACCAGTACAATCTACTGAAAAAAGCATGACTGTGGACCTTTGAGACATATTTATTTAGATTCAAAACGATACATGGTGAGAGAAATGGTGAGTCAAAATATGCAATTTCCATTCTGTGACAACCATTAGTCAGTCATTTTATTTTTTTTGTCTCTTTTTGTTGCTGTGCCTTCATAAAAAAACAGACCCGCACTGAGAACAAAAGCTCTTTTATAGAAGCTGGATGGATATAAGCATTAGGCTAATAGTGCATTAGAAGGCATTAAAGTGCACAAAATACATATATCCAGATGCTGATTGTGTCTTGCCCGTAAGCTCAAAACACTGAGACCTTTTTCTGTTCATACTGTCCTGCACCCAAGAAAAGACGGCTCAAGTTTGCCTCAGAAATATGAAGCCAGATGATTTTTCACTGATTGACAACCATGATTGATACAATAAGCAGATGAAATATAGAAGCAGCCAGCGAGATGATTTCATTTAGAGAAAGGTTCATGGGTTGGTATCATCAGTTCCCCTAAGCGACTTCACATGACAGAGCACATATTTCATGTCTAAAAGACACATCACTCCTGACAGCATCCTCATGGGCCTTTCAAGTCTATATGTTTTATGATAGACATCACAGAGAAAAAGGTTCAGCGATAAAGAGTCACACTTTAATTTAAGACATAGCTGCAGTTTTCTATGAAGTTTGACACATTGTACTGGTACTAAAATGCAACTTTTAAAACATGATGACGTATCCAGGGTTAATGTTAAAAATCTTGGACTTTAGTCAACTCGAACATTTTTCTTTTTCCATCCCCATACCTAAAAGCTAAGACAATCCTCAAGAAATTTTAGAGTGGAGAGAACACAGATGCCCATCAATGTCAAGACCAATTGTCTTCCCTTTGACAGGAATATAGTCTCTGTAGGGGAAAGTAAACTTTATACACTGACTGACCGGCTGATCTTGTCAATCTTATTAAACAGAATTTTAACATTCAACCCAACAAACATTCAGGGCCTCGTTCAGAAACATGTAAGAGTGTATTTGTTGAGTTGTGAACCAAGACAATTAGTCAACTGGTGGCCTTTGAGATGATCTGCCTTTTAAAACATCTGAGCTTGTATACATTGCAGTTTGAGGGTTTAAATCGGTAGTTTTTGTGCTACAATGTGAGCCAAGTGTGGTAGTAAAAGTGCTTCATCACGCTGAAAGTGCTGTGCTATAGCCAAGTTCTGAATTAAAAGATTACAATGATTATCATCAGGATGATGTAAAAGTACTTCCTATTTTTGATGCAGTTTTAAGTTTCCTATGAATCATTTACAATGACAGCAACTGTATCCTTTAATCAGTTTAAAAGAGAGAAAAGGGTTTTGGGTAAAGGCTATAGCTAAAAAAATATTTTCTTTATTGACTTAGACTGGACCAAAAAACCCTGACCTGTCAGTTATTGTGATAGCTGTAACTACTAAGGTCTGTGTCCATAGTTGCCACTTTTGTGCTGCAAGTGCTCATTTTCAATACTAAATCAATGTGGTCCACTGTTTTAAAGCACTTAGCACCCCAAACTGAGTAACCTCCTTGGAGTCAGCTGTTTTTTGTTTGTTTGTTTTTTTTCACTGTCAGCTCGCTCAGTTGAAAACAGATCAATTTATGGGACAGCACCATTCCTAAATTCCGCCTTCCATGTTTGAGGCAGGACTGCTGATGTTTGTTATCAACAGGCAATGAGAAAATTGTTTGACTTGCATCATTGATCTTCAGGTGATTTTGGACATAAGACATATTTCCTTGACTTTCTTTTCATGTTTATGGGCTGATATTTTCATGAAAAGGGCGAATAATTATTTAAATTGTCCTTACAAATACTGCAGAGAGCAGCTGAAGTTAGTTTTTGTGATGTGGCTTTATGTCTGCCTGGTGAGAACCCCCTCTAAAACTGAAGCTAGTGCAGTGGGAACAGGCCCTGACTTTAACTGATATAAATTTTGTTGGAGAACAGAGATGAAAATTAACTTACAGGCTGCAATTTAACCTGTTTCTAGCTTGCAATATATCTAAGAAGGAGTGATTGAGGAACAACAATTCTATCTTTATATTTTATACATACTTTTTTGTTAAATTAATAAATCAAAGTGATCTTTCACCATAAGACTAAGCTACAGAAACTGCCTTCTGACTCATTAACTGTCAGTTACTTAAACCTCTGGTCTCTTTGGTTTATCATGTCTGAGTTTCCTTTAAATCACTCTGTCTTTCGTAAAAGAGCTTTTAATGTTTTTGCTCCATCGTATTTCAGAGTCACTTTAAACTAATACCACTTGTACTAGTTTAGGGGATTTTAAAAGTAAAATAGAGAATCATTTGACCAGTGCATGTGTATGTTTTACCACTGAAAATTTTTCATTGGTTAATAGTGAAATCATTTTGTGTCCTGCTTATTTTTTGTCTTTGTGTAAAACATTTTGCTTTTGTCTTGGCCAGGAATCCCTTGTAAAATAAATTTTTGGTAACTCAATCCAGATTCTCCTGGTAAAAATAAATACATTTTAAAAAAGGTCTAGATCAAATTCCTATAGTCTCCCCTGCCAAATACCACACAGGCACTTTTATTCACAGCCAGCAGCTAAATGTCAACATGTATTGGTAGAACAACCAAAGAATGAACTGCCTCTTTGTGAGGACAAAAAATAAAGAAAACATTAATTTAAAAACTTAAGCATTAAACATTAAAAAAAAAAAAAAAATCACATAAGCCATATTATATGTAATAGACCATACTGTGGTCCATTAGCATGCTGCTGTTCATTTATCATTTATTATTTATTTTGAACACTTTTTGTTTTCAGCACTGAGCGTGGCATTTATTTTTCTAATTATTTAAATAAACTTTATTGATATGAACAATATTCTCTTATCCAAATATTTTCTTGTTAGAAATTTACAGAAATACTTTAGCTATTAATATTTTTCCAGGCCTTTTAAAGCGCGTCTATTCTAATTTGAATATTTCGCATTTGCGTTCAGTTAAAGCCAACAATAAAAGAAAGGCTTTCAGAGTTTAATATTTGTTCATAAACAGGATGGAAAACACATCTGACATACATGAAATATCTTATCCTTTGCCTTTCAGTGATGTGTACTAAAAACAAATTAAAAAAAAAAGGTTTCTTAAGGGATTTTCTGGACATCAATAATCTGTTAATTCCTCTATTTTTATCATTATCATTTGGGTGAGATATCTATAACCCTCAAAATGAATCAAATATATAAGATGGCTT
This sequence comes from Cetoscarus ocellatus, assembly GCA_037902135.1. Classification (NCBI taxonomy): domain Eukaryota; kingdom Metazoa; phylum Chordata; class Actinopteri; order Labriformes; family Labridae; genus Cetoscarus; species Cetoscarus ocellatus. The sequence continues at coordinate 755,144 of JBAMNC010000954.1, forward strand.
GAAGGTCGGAGTTGAGGACTGTGGTAAATATATCCTCTTTGTGCAATATAAACCAATGGGTTTTTTATGCACTTACACACTAGGTTAAGTCTCCTACATGGAATTTGCACGAAATAATTTAAAGGTGGCCTCTGGTGATTGCTGGTTTTCAACATAGAACAGCATGCATTATATTTGCCTCAGCATGTGGTGGTTGTCATATGTACACATGTTAAATTATGTGCTGGGTATAAGATTGGGGGTCTCTTTCCTCAGGTCTACAGTCAATAACATGTTTCCCTGAGGGGAACATCAAGCAAACATGAATGACGATGCTTCCTGTGAAGAGGAGCTCTGTCTGCAGTAACACTCAGTGCCTCTCGGGCCCCTCGCTGTGGAAAAGATAAAGCGAGAATGTACAGACTCAAAAAAAAAAAAAAAGAGTGAAAAAGAAAGATGTGCCAAAGTCACAGTGCTTTTTTTTCGAGATGTACAGAATATTCATTCCTGACTTGGCAAAGAGGATTGTGGGAGTAGCATGAAAAGCCACAGCTTAGGTGTAAAAGCATTGTTAAAATTTCACAACCTTGTATCTTTTTTTACCCAGTTTAATTATTCAAATGCATCAAAGTAAATATGGAGCCTTTTCTGAAAAGGTGTTGTTCTAAACTATTCAACAAGTTGCAAAAATCCACAGGAGAAAAAAAAAAAAATATATATATATATATATCTTACTGAACTAAAAATGAACCTGGGTTCAGAGAAAAGAGCGTGTATGAATTATATTCTGTCTCTTTTTGAGTGCTAACACATTTCATTTTCATGCCGAAATCTATTATCTAGAAATTGACTTATTTTTAGGAAACTAAAAAATGCTTTTTAATAGAGTGAACAAATAAATATTGTCAAAATTAATAAGTAATTCTATAGTTTTTATTGGTTAAACTAAACAATAATAGTTTATCATACTCTTATTTTCATTGCACTTTCATTGCATAGGAAAACAAAAAACAAATCACCAAAACCCTGCAGCAAGGTACCTAAACAACATCAAACAAACAGCAGCGGATAAGAACCAGATAAAAACAGTCAAAAAATGAAAAATAATAATAATCCAAGTGAGACAGCTAACACAAGTTAACCTATAGGCAACACAAGAGCCCAAGTACAAAGCCGGAGACCTAGAGGACCATAGAAAAGCTAATATGCTGAAACTACAAAAGGAGATGAAACAGAACAGACAAATTAAAACAGGAGGGAGAAGAAGAAGAGATAGAACACGAAGAGGAGCTGATAGAAGAGATAAATCAGCTGAGAGGTAGCAAAAGAGAAAAATACATATATATTTATCATTAATATAAAATTATCAGTATAATAACTATATAAAAAATAGAAATACATTTACAGACAATTCCACAAATAAAGCAATAAAGCAGAAAAGCACGTACAACAAAAGCCACTTACAACATGAAAGGAAACCAATAGCACTATTTTATGAAAAAAAAAAGAAAGGTGGGGGGGTGGAGACGTTTAGGCAGCTGGTGGTGCCTTAAAGTGGCAAACAGGGAAATGACAAGGAAGTGCTTTATCACACGGAGGAGACATGTTTAACACGCTAAGTGTCCAAGCTGGCACTGCTTGTTTTCAATCAAAAACCAACATCATCCAGTGTTCTCAGTGCTTAGAAAATGCCCTTAGTGTCAGCTGATATTTGTCACCATGCCCCCAGCGATCTGATGCAAAAAAATTCAACTTCTGAGAGAGGCAGGCTCATCAAAGTCTCTACTCCTTATTGACCAGTCAAAATCAAGAGTGGATGGTACTTCTGCTGTTCACTTTGTAAAGACCAATGGGGGAGGTGAAAATGACCTCCCGTTTATTTACAAGGGAACTTTCTCCTGGTCTTTGGCTTATATCAGTAGTAGGACATGATTTAGTGATATTTTGATGGATTTCAAAAAAAATACAATCCACGGAAAGTGATTTTAATTGGTTTACAGACTTATTAATTTTGAGTATTACTCACCCAGACAACTCTTGTTACTTGGCCACATTAAGCACTAGGATCTGAGACAAGAACTGAGGCTGAAGAGCCCGTCTTCTGGGAGAACACTACCGGTTGACACGTGTTAAAGGGCAAATGAAAATCAAAAACCTATGATATGTGCTCTTTGGCTTTCAGGTCATAACAGATTAGCTTATAAGCAAGCTGGCTAGCCCACAAGAAAGTTGATGATGAGCTGTCAGGTAATATAATGCAATAAACATTACGTTAGCTTGAAGTAGCAGGGGGATGTCAACGAATAGTCAGAATTTGTGCTGATGGATGAGATTGTTGGAGGCAAAAATACAGTAGTAGTTAAAAATCTAGGAGGAAGGGATCAAAAACTGTCCAGAACTTGTATTTATTTGGGTCACATGAAGAGAAGCAGGAGGATTTTGATCAATTTGAACTCTCTTTTGTTTTCTTAATTGGAGGGCATGTGTTGCTCAGGAGGCTACATGTACTATGAAATGCTAGGAAACACTGCTTTAGTCTTTGAAACAAAACTTGATATCAGTGTCAAAGTGAAATAAAATTGATACGCTGACAACACTTATCAACTGCATGTCATTTAGTCAATGAAAAATAAAAAGCCGACTTTTGCTTGATCCTTTTATTGTATCATTCAAGTGCTTTGTTGTGTTTCACTCACTGCTTTCATGTGTTGACGTCTCTATTTGCATAGGCCAGATAAAGACATCAAGCAGTCTCAGCGTGCACCCAGATCTCTCCCACTCCTTGCAATACATTTCCACACTCGTGTGTTGACTCCGCTTGGCAGCAGTGATCAAATCCTTTTTTCAGTGGAGAGGGGAGTGTGTGGGCGATCCCACTTTAGCGAGGGATAGCCAGATGAAAGTGCGCAAACATGCTTTTGTTGCTGGAAGCACGTCCTTTGTGAGGAGAGAAACACAACTAATTTTGAGGGTGAATCACTGCAATCAGAATGCACTGTGACAGCATTCTTCATGAGAAAACACACAATTGGCTGCAGCTTCAACATTATAATGAACGCTTGTATAACCTGAGCACATTTATCTGAGTTGATCTGCAGATGCACGGGCTTAAAGGCAAAACACTCCACTGTGGTCTGACCCTTATAACCACAACCAACGCATTGCATATCAAAAGAATTCTTCTTGCCACTCAAAAGAGGAAGCACACGTATACAACAGAAGATTAAAAGTTTATTTGAGTCTTGCATTTTTGATTGAATGCTAAATGCTTGCTCTAATCTTTACATCATTACCCTATGAGTGACCCACTCACATGCAGCTATGTGAGGGCTACACCACTGAGCTTGCTGTTGGCTCCCCTGATTGAGGTCTTTGCCAGACAATCCAAAGTAGTTTGAGAAAGCTCTCAGAGTTGGCATCGATCATGTTCTTTGACAAGAGAACAAATTAAAAAAGCTCATGCACATGAGAGAGTACTGAATGTGTCAGATCTAAGAAAAGGGGCATTTGTCTGGAATCAAATACAAAAAAGCAAGATTATGTCGGAAGTGAGGGACTATTCATCTGCAACTATTATCTACACTGACAGTCAATAGAAACTTAGAGGTAGATATGTATGCATAATTCTACTTGTAGGGGGGTTGTAATTATTCCTTGTGGATTTATTGATGACTTAGTGCTCAGGTAGTTGAGATAATGATGAGTTGTCATGTTGTCACAGTTCATTGCACATGGGTTGGTCTCTTTGCAAAAGTGGACCAAATACACATTGAGCAATACTCAGTGGGTAGCTGCACAATTTGAGGATTGGTTTTGGAGGCCTATATAAAGGCCCAAAAAAGGCCACCATCGTTAGTCCAGTGAACGGCAACATGCCACGTCTATCACATGAACAATGTCTCCGGGCACTGGGTATGGTGAAGGCCGGTTTGAGCTACAGTGATACAGCCAGTCATATGGGCTGTTTCCAATCCACAATCAGAAACCTGGTTGAACACCACAACACGACAGGCTCTGATGACGATAGACCGCGTCCAGGGTCGTTACATCAGGTTGCAACACCTGCAGGACCGATTTTGCCGTGCCAGTCGTACAGCACGGGAAACACCCGGCAGGAACAACCCCTGGACCAGCAGCCACACTGTGCGTCGACACTTGTGGGAAGTCAGCCTCCAAGCGCGGAGGCCTTTAAGCGCAAACATCCTGACCATGGTTCAACACCAGACATGACTCCGATGGGCCAGGCAACACCTCCAATGGACACAGCAGCGCTGGGCGGGTACCCTGTTCTCAGATGACAGCCGTTTCTGTCTGGATCATCCAGATGGTTGGGAGCGTGTGTGGCGTCGTCGTGGAGAACGTCACGCAGAGTGCCGTATCTGGGAGCAGAATCGCTTTCCGGTTGCCAGTGTCACGATGTGGGCAGGGATATCCTGCAATTATCGGACACTGTTGGTGGTCGTTGATGGCAACATCACTGCTCGTCGCTACATCGACCAGATCCTGCAGCCTCGCCTGATCCCTTTCATGCAGCAGCATCCCGACGTCATCGGACAACGCCCGTCCACATTTGGCACAAGTGACCCAAGCATAGAGGCCAAAGGTGTGGATGTCCTACCCTGGCCTGTCTATTCTCCAGAGATTTATCCAATTGAACACTTGTGGGACTATCTCGGTCGTCAGGTGGCCAATCAGGTTCCCCAGCCGCCAAATAGGCAGCAGCTGATCCAGGCACTACAGCACGAGTGGGATAGGATTCCACAGGACACCATCCGACGTCTAGTCCGGAGCATGCGCCAACGTATCGCTGCCTGCATGGAAGCAAACGGAGGCCATACTCGGTATTGACTGTTGTGACTTTGTGTTTGGCAGGTGCCATTTTCTTTTCTTAAGTTTTTTGTTTGAAAATATTCTTTAACTTTAGATTTTTGTTTCTGTATGCCAATATCCTAAATAAATGATTCAATAAAAAAAATCCAGTTTAGGGCTTCAAAATAAAAATTGTGTTGAAAAATATGGTCTCAAAGTTTTTAATGACTGTCAGTATAGTTTTGTTTGCTTGTTTGTTTTAAACACACTTACAGAACATTAAAAAACGCTTAAAATTCATTAATTTCAATCAGTGAGGTCAGAGCAGGCTGCAACTAATTTGATGCCCCGGGCAAGATTTCAAAAGGTTCCCCAAAACACATTAAAATATTTCTCATTGAAGAAGGCATTTGTTAACTACTTACAAATATTATTAGGTCTTGTTTCCTATAGCCAACACTTAACAAAAGAAAAAGTACATTTCTAACAAAATTATTATCTTTTTAATACACAAAGTGTATTTCCCTGATAAAAATACATTAATTCATCGATCCAGTCTATATCTCTTCATTCCCTGGTGTCACTGCCGATCCAAAGGTAATGCTAGAAGCAAGAAAATATGGCCTTCCTAAACAGGTGCTGTAATATTTTCTTGACCTTTTTAAAGCATAAAGTTCGTACAGGGATAAATACTACATAAGTGGCAGTGAAACAATTCTTCTTTCTTTGTTTTATCCACAGTTTCATATTAAATATCTTTTGGGAGCTTCTGGACTTGGCAATGTTTTGACCTTAAACAATAGACTTATTTTGTAGGCTGTGTTAGATTATCCTTACCTTTAACTACTCAACCACAGCAGCAAGTAACCACATCAAGCAGAGAATGATGATGATGAATGATGCTAAACAGAAAGCAGAACCAAAAGCTGATGCTGTGATCATATGGCAAATTACAGCTCTCATTCATTATGGGAAAAGAGATAAATAACAAGTTGAAAATAATAGCCAAGTAACACTGGGCACTGATATGGCCAAAAGGGAAAAAGATTGTCTATTGTTGATGAATGTCATTCTGAAATGTCCAAAAAAAAAAAAAAAATACCAGAGTAACCTTCCCGGGTCATTTCTTAATTTGCTTGTTCACAGTAAACCCTCACAGCAGGATGATTACCTGCAGTTTGCATGTTAGTAAAGAGAGGGGTGGGATAGAGGCAAATACTGGGGGGCCAGCAGGGTAATTTCAGGGTAAAGTCTGTGTGAAACACCATACTGCTTGTGTGCACACATGTAGCTCACTCGTGTTCAAATTTGTTTCTGTAAGTGAGAATGGGGACTTGTCTTCACTCATAATCTTGGATATGCTGTATTTTGAAAATCAGGAGGCAAGACCTCCTGCTCTTAAAGAGGGTCATTTTTGAGTAACATATTGAGAAAAATTCCAGGGGCAAGCTGTTTTGAGAAGGTTCATCTTCAGGGGTGAATGTATGATAACTAGGAATGCGCATCGTCATCGGTAAAACATATGATACAGGCCCTTTTAACAAACACGCCATCTGCAAATTAATGTGGTGTCTTGACATCTGGCACACCCAACTGCTACTTTAATTAAAGTTAATTTTTATAGGGCAGTAAAAACAACATGTTGGACAAACTATGATCTGATTCATGATCAAACATGATTGAAAACACTAGCATTGTGGGATAATAAATCCAACAGAGGTTAAAAGAAAAACACTGATATCGACTTAATTATTTTAAACATCTGCATCAGCATCGGCCTTGATTTTCACTACTGGTGCATCACTTACGAAAACAGCTTGTGAGACAAACTTAATCCTTCTATCTAAGTGATGCCAAATACTTCCAACTTTGACTCTCTTACACACCACATCTATTACAGTAAGGAACATGCTTGTGGTTATTTGTGGAGAAGGAAACTAAAAATCATCAATACCAGAAAAAACAATCATCTTTAAATGTATAACTCGTTAGTTTATAATCAACAAAAACTTAAAACAGTTTGTAAAATTTAGTGTTTGAATGTGTAATCAAGCCAATTAGAAAAACAAATTCACAGCTTTGAAACTGTGAACAGGGAGAATAACCCGCACCTTAGCAAGGTTAAATACAAGACAAGTTATCAGCGTAATTAAAAGTTGAAACAAATGTGTGATATTCTTTGATTGTAGGTGCTTTAGCTCCAGGTCATAAGAGTGACCTCGTGTGCTCGCTATTATTAGAGCTCAATTAGCTCCATCAGAGAGATATGCTTATCATTAACAAGTGCACAGCATCTTTGTTCAAGTCCAATAACAGAACACTGAAATATGTTTTCAGTTTTTCATCACTGCATTTCTATGTTTGAAAAAAAGAATGTAACTGAATTTTTTTGCCATGATCATGTCAGAATAAAAGACTATTTGTCTTCCTTCTGTGTGTTTCTCATAAAAGTAAGAGGATGTTTCTGCTCCTTATAACAGGAGAAATGTGTCCATATAAGAATAAGTGTCAGCTAAAGCAAACACATTATAGCCTGATTTAAAGAATCAAATATTTTCTAGAAACAATTATTTTGTTGTTTGAAATCAAATATCCCTACAATGAAACCGGATTCTGAAGTAACAGGGATAATAATAAGTTGTGCTGGGGTGGTATGACTCAGCAGAATGTAGGGGATTTGATGGATGAGGATTTTTAAAGTCTGCCTGTGTGAGCATAACAATGTGGCATCGAGATAAGTGCAGTGCGGATTAGATGATTAATATAATAAGATTGAATCACTCAAACTCTTCACTATTTTAGCGAAGAACATAATCGAGTATAAATGAAAAAAAAAAAAGAGATGACCAGATTGAGAAATGTGGGACTGATCAATTAGGACAAATGGTTTTAGATACCAAGGAACACCACTGAGTGCTTCTTGTCACGCAGGGGCTGGCACTCCACTCACTCACACTGACTGTGATGTCCTGTGCAGACCCTCTGTTGCCAGGCTAGTATCAGGCCCAGTTTACACAACAACATTGTCACCAGAAACGGAAAGGTTTTTTCCTTTGCATCTTCAAAAGCGCTCTGCGTTCAGGCGGAGATTATGTGAAAACAATCCGCATTCACACAGATCCGGAACTTAAAATGCTGTAGCATGCATGCCAGGCCAGTAGCTGGTGATGTAGGTTTGTCGCGAAACAGCGGTGTTTCAAAGCGTCCAGGCACTAAGGCTTTCTGGTGAAGACAAACTTTTCCCAAACAACAACGGCAAGTGGATGCAAGAAGATGCAGGAGTATTTTGTCTCGACAGACAAAAAAGCTGGGCTGCTATTGGAAATGGCACTCAACTACAAAACCACGAAATGGCAGTAGAATGTTGACTGGGAGCCTTCACTTCTTTTCTTTGTTGTTTAATGGCGGTTTGCAAACCAACTGAGGTGCATTACCGCCACCAACTGGACTGGAGTGTGGAACAGGAGATTTGTGGTTGTTTCTAGGTGCACATGCAACTTTTATCTCAAAGATTACTGTGCATGCACTGCGTGTCATTGTTTTTCCTTAAAAAAAACACTGATTCCTGTTTACATGGAAATGGATACAAAAACGTTCTCAAAACTTTTCACTCTGGACCCAGGTTTCAAAAGTTTGCAGATTAAGACACTCCTGGCACCGTTCTTTTGTAAATGGATGGCCAAAACGCAATGAAAACTCCCCGTTTTAGTCCGTTTTCGTTGTCATGTAAATGGCCCCTTAGTGGTGTGAGGTTTTTACAAAAACAAACATTATGCATATTATGTTGGTGTAATCCAAAAATGCTTTGTTTCTAGAGCTGTGCACCTTCACTAGTCTCACAATTTCCCACTTAAAAAACCTGAACTAACCCTTTAAAGTACACCTTTAGTTACAGGATACTGTTAAAGCAGTGGAATTATTTGCTAAAAAAATCAAATAAATGAACTAAATTTGTCTCGAACAAAAACAAATCAAAACTTCATCACTTATCAGCTGTATGCATTCAAATGAGCCTATTGCCACGCCACTTACTTAACAAGCCACTCATGGAGTAATTAACAGATGGAAGAGCAGCCTGTGGAGGATTTCAACAAGAACTTCTGATGTACATTTTAATTACTGACAATCTCCTTCCTATCAGCTGAGTTTTGGTAAGAACAGATCTTGATTGGAGTATGTAGGTCCGCTGTGTCCTTCACAGATGACAGCTAAGTTGGCTCAATCCACAGAGCACTGTTCTGAGACATGTTACTGTATGATGATTCTGCGCTCTGCAGCTTGAAGGATTTTCAGAACTCCCAATTTCCAGCCGGAGCGGTACTTTTGCTTCAGAATGCTACTAAAAGGGACCAATTTTGTCTTGCTGCAGTGCAGAAATTGAGCCCATACTTGTCAAGTTATTACCAGTGTCTATTGCCTTGAAATGTACTGTCTTCTTTTCATCTCAAATCTGAACATGGAGCTCTGACTGACAGCACTTCTCATGTAGTGATGCTGGAAAACACTTAAATTGGGCTCTGTTACTCTTTTTCATGTGTAGTGAATGAACTGTTTCAGGATATAATGAAGTTTTTCTGGGATACAGAGGCTGGATTTAAATGACTGCATGTTCCTTCGCATTTAAATTGTTTTTCTGTTTACACAAAAACAAATAATAAAAATAATGATAATTTCTTAAGCCTTTTCGGCTTTTCAACTCCAGTTCCTCTTATCCAAAAGCTCTGTCGACTTGGCAACTGAAATGAACCTCTGGCTGCACTGAAAGCATCCAGTCAGAATCTGAAATACACCTCTACCCTCATTACCTATCAGCAATATCCTGTGCAGATCTTAGCAGACGTGCTGGATTACGGAACAACATGCAAAAGAAATGCAAGTTGATCCAACAGCTATGGGCAAGCAAGCACCTGAAAGTTAGCGTGATGCAGCAAAATCCTTAAATACAAACAGCCAAACAACTTTCTGGACTGTTTTCACACTGTGTTTGTTTGTTTATGTTTGGACTTGAGGTCAGCTGTTAAACTCCTCTGGTCTTTCTACATGATGTCATAAAGCTGCTCTTATTAATGTCGTAATTGTTCTTTGCTTTTGCCACCAAAAGGTCAGGTGAAACAATGACCTCTACAAGGAGAAGAAGAACAATTGTGAGTTCCAGGCTTGGTAAACACGCGAATATACCCAAAAAAACAAAAAGTATGGCTTTATTTAATAATGTAGCTAATTCAGTCTTTGGTTGGAGATTTGTAAATGTTGACCATGCTTCACGCAGTTTTGATGCTGCCATGAATCACCTGAGCTTTCCTCAGCCATCTTCAGTTTGACTGAGAGCAATTCGGAGATAAAGAAATGTTGAAATGTAGCTTAAAACATTCAAAAGAGAGATATTTAAAACGTGTTACGAACAAACATGCAAACCTAAATTTCTGTTTTTTTTTATACACTTGATATTGTTTTCACAGAGCTACAAAATACATTTGCACATTTTATTTTGTTTCATACTGTGAAGACATAATATTATCATCAGACCAGCACTGTAATGTTTTATTTATTTATTTATTTATTTTATTCTTTGTTATGATGCAGCCAATAGCAATGGGCTAACTTTTATGCCTTGCTGCTTACTATCTGGACGTAAACTGGCTCAGTGAACAGATAGTCTTAGAGTAGTTGGGCAGTATTTGGACCTTGACAAAAGCATGGTTGGGTACAATTTGTTTTCTGATACTGATGATAAAAAAAAAAAAAAAAATCTGTCTCTTTAACTGGAACAAATGGACAGCTCACTGAGCAGAGGCGGCACAGAGGCTGTAGCATGTTGGTTCTGACATTTAACATGATCTGTGTGATTTTAAACAGCATCCATCACGCTGAAACATTTGCTAACATAGCACAACGTTAACTTGCCGGAGTGCCAAATGTTTAAAGTTGTTGATATAGAAATAAACCTTCTTGTCACACATAATCCACACAATCCAAAAAAAATCAATACAGGAATTAACAAAGACTTAGAATAACTGTCAGTATTGATAAAGGCATAGATATCAACAAAATATTTATTAATATCCACCCCTTCCTCCCCTTTAAGAGTTTTGGCACCCCTTGTGGGTGACTCTAGGTGTGGAACCAATCAGGTGGAGCAAGGGTGGGAAACTGGCAGCCTTGGGAACACCTGTGGCCCTCTTTCTACCTTAATGCGGCCAGCCAGTCAATTTCATATTCCTAAAAATTGCAGCCACAAAGTATTTTAGTCTGATTTGTCACTAGGACACCAAAGGCAAAATACATTACAAAATCAAAAAGGGTAAGAATTTCCATGTTGATCTTTAATAACAGGTTTTACTTATTAGTTTTTCAAGGAAATAGTTGATAGAATTTACTATACTGGTTGCTGTAAAAGTCTTAATGAAGCATTTTTAACACTTTTGGGGACAAAAGTGAGTCAAATGAACAGAACTAAGCCTCAGTAACTAAGATTTTATAATGGCTATACTGTAGCCACATTTCATTTGCAAAATTACTATTTTGTGGGACTTACTGGTGAAATGAGGTTGAGATGAATTATCTAATCAAGAAAACAACATATAGTTTAGTGCCTTGGAAAAGTACCTTTAATCGGCTTTCACTTCTGGTTTAGCTTATTAATTTTAGCTTTACTGTTGGGTTTAAAGCTTGAAAACAGACAAAGTAATTCCAACTTACAATCAATATTTACTATTTTGTGAAATTTATTGTAAATTTTATTTCATTTTTGTGACAACTGGCCCTCCGAAACTTGGAATGACAATGATGTGTCACTCATGGTGCCCATCCCTGAGCTAAAGCACAGACATTTAATTTCAAGTAGGACCAAAGGCTGACAGTTCTATCAGTGCTTTTGTTATTTCTATGAGCAACATTCTTAAAACCTTGGCCAAAGACAATGTGCCATTGTGTGAAGCAAAATCAAATAATTTGTGATTGATCTGGCTTTTTAATTTCTGATTTTTATTACCATTAGAATAATCAAATTTGTTAAAAGTGGCCTGTATTAGACTCAGATAAATGTTCCCAGGATGGCTGATGGTTTGTACTTTCATTTCTTTTTTTTTTCAGCTAAGCACAATCATACAACAGTAATGGCTAATTGCTGAGTGGGGCACGCATTATTATTCAATTAATCAGCATATCTAGCCTGTTACATGTCAAATAAAAGTGAAGCTAAGATTACTTTTACTTACTACCCAAAAGAGTGTCAAGCTATCTTAAAAAACTTAAAATGAGAAATGGGTTGATTTGTTTTCAGATCAGAAAAAATAACACTGAAAAAGAAATCACTGATTATGGCCAGTAAGCTTTAATGAAGTGACAGGACTGACTGTTTTTTATTTTTTAAACCAGCTGAGAGGAAAGACACATAAAGACATTATTTCTCTTGTTTTGTATTCTTTTGCTAAGACTTTTCTGGGTCTTTACAAAGTACTTCCAAGCATAATTGGAAAAAATGAAGCTACATATTTGTGATAATATCCTCTCTAGATATCCGAACAGTGTACATGCAAAAACAATCTACAGTTGTTGCTGTATCTGATTCCCAGTGCTGCATTGCTGCTTAAAAATGTAAAGCTGTATATACTTCATTTCACCTGCTTATTTTCAAACATTATCTGACCAGGTATCTGTCCAGCTCAAAGCTTGGTTCAGATTGATACAGCTTCCCAGAACTACTCCTCCGTACGCATGCATTTTACAAAAAAACTTGGCCTGTTACCTTCCATCTCCTTTTTCTTAAGTGGCCTGAGGGGGTGAGAGGCAATGGCAGGGATCATTACATCACAAAACACCCTCTGGCCATTGTCCTCGGCAACTGCCATACAACATTACCACAACGCCCTCTACAAGACTTGGACGAGTCCTGTGTGCCATAACGTTGGCACAGGAAGCGGAAGAGAAGAATCGGGCTAGAAGGGGAAGATAAGAAGGCGCCATGAAGATGACAAGAAGAAAATGATGAAATAAGAGTTCAAGGAAAGCTGAGAAAAAAAAAAACGGAAAAGTGGAGGTGCCAATTCTCCCCCAGGACCAGATCACAGCTATTCTCATGTGGCTGTATATGACATTTTTCTCTCTGTGACCTAGATAGCGCTGCCTCTGACATGAAAAGATTGCGCAAAGTCAAAGGTCGGGGAAGAATGGCAGATGTTAGACTGGTCAGTGCCACCTCACAGCTTTTTCTTATTACCAGAGAGAGCTGCCATTTCTGTTTCCATGTGGTTGCAGTAAGTCCCCGAAACCCAGACATATTTTACATGAACATGACCCCTCCGTTGGTTCAGAAGAGGACAAGCTCTCGCTGGATTTATTGTTTGTGCAACAAGATATTGCTTTGCTTGCTCTCAACCTTTGTGGCTCCAAAGGGTGCCGAGGCATCATAAACAACTAAGGAAGCTATCTTATCACTTAATTGTCTAGTCTTATATCACTGTGTGGGGAATATACATGGTGAAGAAAAAAAAATGATTAAGTTTGGTTTGGGTGCAAGTATTGACCAATCCATTACATGTAAGTCCCTGTAAGGTAAAATTTAGAAGAAAAGTGGCCATCAATGCAGTAAATGAGTACAAATGCTGCTTATACCATGATAAAAGACTTCAAAGTGTATGTGCCTGCAATAAGGATTTAGAGCATTAGAAATTTTTTGACCACCTTCAGTTTTAATTTTTAGAGGTTGAGGCAAAAAGGAGGCTCCATGTTACAACTAAGTTTCCCTGCCTCCAGACTCTTGAACAGTGAAAAAATGCTGAGCACATCTATCTCATATGCTCTGTTGTTTAGCTACCAGAGTGTCGGATACATGTACTGAATCTTTGCAACGGCGACCATGTTGTGTTAAAAAAAGTAAAGTATTAGAGTAATTTTTGAGATGGATTAACTTCAAAACCCAGATTTCTTACAGGAGGTAAGGCCAATGGCCCCACAATGTGATATTATCATGATACTTGAGTCCCAATTTGATTTTTGCAATTCTTAATATTTTAGAATATGCTTACTATTCCAACATCTTACATTGTGATTTACCGGACTTTTTAACCTGTTCTTGTCAGCATTAACATCAAGGAAAGAAAAAAAATGCAAAATTATGTTGAAATTTGAAAAGAAACATGGGTCAGTATATTCACGTCACTTAGTGAGGTTTATTAGAAACAGGGTTAGCTTTTCCTGGGTGGTATGTTATTCTCATGAATCACCCCTTACAAACCCCAGAAGTCATGTCCCACTAAAATGGTGCATTTCTCTTGTCTCTTATTTGTGCTGCCGTGATTTTTTTATTAATTCGGCACAATAAATGTCACCTCTGCCAACCTCACCTGCTTTACGGCTTAACAGCACCATCGTATGGATTTGAAAAGTAATTCATTTAATTTCTATAGGAATAAAAGGTTCATTAAATGCTGAAAATTATGAAAAAATATCAATACCTGGTGGCTTGAATACTTGATAAACTATCACCATGCTTAATATATCCGAGTTTTATGTTGTATCACCTGCTGAGGTTACGTTTGACCCTTTCTCTCTTGCCTTAAGTCTTGTAAGATGAAAGAGAATCTGGTTTGAGGTGTATATTCAATAAAAGTCTTTTGATTTTCACATTGCAGAGCAAAAATTGAAGTCCCCACCACTTGTGTTTATAGAAGACCTTCATTTTGAAGGACCTATGTTTTGTTAAAAGGGCAACTGAACTTGCTAGAGGTTCTTCCTCGAGCAAGTCCATTTTGAAGGACCAGCATCTGAAAATGAAACTTGTAGGCAGCAGAACATAAACACAACACAGACATCTGGTATCTGGACCAGAGGTTGTATTGGACTGGAGTAGCACTTCCAATTAATGGTAGAAGCAAGTAACGCAGCAACAATCTAATGCTAATTATGCCATTGATAAAGAAAATAATGTCAATATCAACTACTACTGAACATACGAGATCATTACAACAATAAAAGAATGACAACAAAAACACCTTCACGATAGGAATCACTTTCACAAGGCCAGACCATTATTTCACCCTCTTCTTCTGCATAACTGATAAAGCAGCATAATACTGCAGTCTATCATAAACCTACAATTACTGACAGCCCTCTGAGATGGATAAACACTGTCACTGAACTGAAATATAAGAGCTTATCATTGGGCCTGCTAATGTGACCACCTTTGATAGAAGAGCTTGGAGTTCATATATTTCCTGAGGAAACGTGCCTTTCAGTGGAGCCCACTATAAAATATGAACACGGTGAACATGCTGCAGGGATGCACAGCGCCTCTCTCTCTGGTTTTGCTCCCTACAAGTGCAGCAGCAAATCCTCCTCACTAAACAGCAAAAACAAACAAGAGAGAACAAATACATCCTTGCTCTCTGTAAACACTAAAACAAACACAAAGGCAGACAAACACCGAGTTGGTTGAACAAACCGGGTATGACAACAAACAAGTTGGCCAAATAATGTCAAATACCAAGCAAAAGGAATAAAGGGCAGGGAACAAACAAGAGTGAACCGCACCAGCCAGGAAATGGAGTACAATTTTTATTCTGCACAGCCACTAATGCAAATAATGTGTCTCATACAAATTCCAGACATATAAATGCAGGGAAATCGAGGAAATATATAAATAAATGGGAGAATAAATTGAGAGCGAGGTGAGGCACGGAAAAACTTCAAATGAGAAACTGAGAGAAAAAAAAAAGTCAGAGCACAAATATCTGCAGTCAGAATGGATTAGTGTAAACATGATTTTTTTTTTTTTTTTTTTCAAGAAAATCCAATCAAATAATTTTGTTCTATTACTGATGGTGCTTTGTTGTCTCCTGAGGGGGGAGGGGAAATTTAAACAATATATTTACCCTCCACACAGAATGGTACAAATGGTATCCTACAGCATGCAACTTTACCTCATACTTTTTGGATTAAAGGTAGAATTTGCTGTGTTTGTTTGTTTGTTTGTTGTCTTCTGGGCGGACACAAACAGGCCACTTCATTAGGTACACTTATTCAACTGCCTGCTAATGCAAATAGCCAATCAGCTAATCATAGAAACAACTTAATGTATTTAGGCATGCATTACGTTTTGCTGAAGTTCAAGCCAAGCATCAGACTGAGGAGGAAAAGAGATCGAGGTGACGTTGAATGTGACATGGATGTTTGCGGAAGACATGGTCTGATATTCTGGGATCTTTACAACCATCTCAAAGGTTTACAAGCAGCAGTCAGGTTTACTGTTGAGGTCAGAGGTCAGAGGAGAATGGCCAAACTGGTTTAAGATGATAGAACAGGTATGTGGAAGTCCATTCATTAACAAAAAACACCCAATTTTGAAGCAGATGGACTACAGCAACAGAACACTGAGTGCCAATCGTCCTGTTAGTGAAGAAAAGGAAACTAAGACTACAATTTGCATGAGCACACTAAAGTGGGACAATAGAAGACTGTCTAGTCATGATTTTTACAGCAACATTTAGATGGTAGGGTACTAATTTAACATAAAAAAGAAAACATTGATCCATCCTGCCTTGTTTCACTGATTCAGACTGGTGGTGTTGTTATGGTGTTTCTTCTTGACACAGTTCGGATCCCTTTGGTACACACTGAGCATTAGGGCTGAATTTTAGGAAAAGATCTAATTGCGATTTTTTTAGCAACTGTAAGAAAATCAATGATCAAAAGCACATAACACAGTATTCATCATCTAATATTGATGATACATTATCTATTTTCATTATTTAAGGGATACTCCAACTTCTACTCCTAAACAGAGGCTTTGTATTGTTGGCCTGCTTACCAGCACTTCTGTAAATGCAAATTGCCTGCAAATTTGTAAAATAGTCTGTGTAAAATAGTTAAAACAACAGATCCCGGGTCAGTCAGAAGCATTGCAAAAAATTGCAGCTTTGGTAACCACATGATTGTGTTGTCTGAAATTGCAATTTCAATCCGAAAACGAGAAATCCTTCAGCCCTACTGAGCATTGATAAAATGGCCCCGCTTACATGAGTATTGATAATGAACTTGCCCATCCCTTTATGACCGCAGTGGACCGATTCTCTTGTGGCTTCTTCCAGCAGGATGTCACAAAGCTCAAATTATCTCAAGATAGTTTCCTGACCATGACAACAAGTTCAATGGACTCCACGGGCCTCCACAGTCACTAGATCTCAATGCATTAGAGCAGGGATCATCAACTACATTTGTACAAGGGCCAGTCTTTTTCTTGACATTTGGTTTGGAGACTGGATTGGAAAAATAATAGTGATTAAAAAAAAAACATATTTTTTTAAACAATAAATATGGTACAAGGTTAGAATTTATGAATTTATGACTTGTATCGACTATTCCTTAGCCTTTAAAAGTGAGATCAGTTCCTATCACCTATCCTGCAGACAGCCATGGTAGACTTTAGACAACAGGTACCCTTGGAACCACAACCAATTCTTACCATGCACATTTTCTGAATTTGACAATACACAGGGGGCCGGATTGGACACCTTGGGGGGCCTGATGTGGCCCCCGGGCCGCCAGTTGATGATCACTGCATTAGAGCATCTTTGGGATGTAATTTCCATCACTGATGTCCAGCTGACAAATCTGATGTAACTCTGAGGAATGTTTCCAGCACCTTGTTGAATCTATACCATTGAAAATTTAAGTAGTTCTGAAAGCAAAAGGGGTCCAACCCAGGACTAGCCAGGTACACCTAACAAAGTGGCCTGTAAGTGGAAACTGTAACAGAACGAGGAGACGTGTATTGTGAAGATCTAGCTGTCAGGTGTGACAAGTTAGTAACATTGTTATCCTAGTACCATGTCTAAGATTTTAAAAGCAACAGAGAATTTAAACATTCACTTCGCATTTGAACACTGCTGAGGGATTTATAGTCTGAACTGTTCAGACTGCAGAGCCTACATGGCTGTACATAAGGGAAAAGAATGTATTGTACATCCAGAGACATTGCGTAAGCCCTGCTGTCAGCCCACCTAAGACTGCTTCAAAGTCAGAGATGCCTTGAAAAAAATGTACACTGAACACCTAAACAGCACCTCCCACTCCCTCCCTGCCTTTCTCCCTCCCTGCAGCATCCTGGTTGACATGAAATCACAGCTAGTACCTCAGCAGTCTTACAACATATTTTACATATTCTAATTCAGAGGCAAGAACTGCACAAGACTGATGCTCTGCTTATTGACATGTTGTCAGATACGGTGATTGAAAAGATGCTAAGATCTTTTATTCAACAAGTTACTGACACAAAAGCATCACAGGGACTGGAAATCGTAACATCTTAGTCACTTTAATATCAAAAATACAAAATGCAGAAACATGTCTGCATGTTTGGTAAAAGTTGATGATGGTAAGAGTCATGTGGGAGCATTAAGCTGAGCTAACAACATTAAATGCATTTCATTGTTGACTTCATATGTCATTGTTATCTTTCACCTTCAATATGGAGCAAGATTAA
Organism: Cetoscarus ocellatus; assembly: GCA_037902135.1. Lineage (NCBI taxonomy): Eukaryota > Metazoa > Chordata > Actinopteri > Labriformes > Labridae > Cetoscarus > Cetoscarus ocellatus. The sequence continues at coordinate 773,412 of JBAMNC010000954.1, forward strand.
CATACAGAGCTTTGCATTTAAAGCTCTCACGATTAAAGGGATATCTGATTAAAGTAGTGTGTACAGTAAGATGTAACTTGACTAAATCAGTATTTTAAACAACTTTAAATCAATAAGGTCAGTAAGACAGGAATCCTTTTTTATGTTCCCATCCATACAGCACAAATTGATGGTGCAAGCCATGTTTAATGTAAGTTTCCCTGAATATAAACTACAGTATAAGGCAGATATTTTGGCAAGCTAACATCCTCTGATAATATTTTTTTTTGCTCTTTTGAGGCACATATATAATCAATCTGTATTTGTATAGTTTATAACAGGTGTTATCTCAATGCACTTTACAATAGAGCAGGCTGGAGTCATTCTCTTCATTTTATCGATACACATAAATGCATATATACTAATACATATAATTAATATATTTGTGTATTCACATACATACATCCAGAGATGTATCCATCCAGGTAGAGACAAAAGGACCAAAAACAAGAATTTAAGATAGTGACAAACCCATGGATGCCCAGATCATAAATCTGTCCTCACCACATTTGTCTCTGCTGAATCTAGATTCAATCAATCAGTTATTTTATTTGTACATCATTTTATTTGTCTGTGTTGAATAAAGATGTATTAAAGGTCATCCCCTTGAGATGTGCCATATTATTTTCAAGAGGGACCTCACATCTGTATGGTTAATTAGATAGTTACTATGGATGAATAATCAATACATCCATGGACAGAGAGATCAATCTAATATGATTGACCTATATGTGTGCTTTTTGCAGGAACTACCATGTATTTATTTATTTATTTTTTATCTCTCTAAAGTTATAATCAGGGGCTGTAATGATAATAGAATGGGGCTGAAGAAAGTCCAATAATTGTAATTGTAGTACATATATAGGCTTTCACAGCTGAAAACAGTAATATTTTGATATCTAGAGGGGAAATGTTGATATTGAAGCACTCTGTGTTACAGTGCCCTTTATCTTTTTACCCTTGTAGTTATTAAAACTGGGCAAAGCTTGGATTTATGGCAAAAGTATCGAGAAAATCATTGTGGCAAATTGAGCATTTTATTTACATTTTATTAACCCTCCATGTCGTCTTTAGCCTTACAGAGCAGACGGACCTGCCTGATTCTAAAATCCTGCATATCTATATTCCATATATCCGTGTCCATCTGGCACGTCAGGTTATGTCGTCTTATCTAAGAGAACAATACGTTACTACCACCTTGTGTTGCAAAAGTCCATGTGCCTCCTATCAGTAAAGCATGTGCTGTCACCTGCTGTGCCACGTTATTAACACCCATCTTCATGGTGATCTCTCAAAGACATCATTGATGGGGGTCGTCTGAATTTCTTTACAGTCTGGCCTGTGGGAGACATCCTACAGTGAATGAGTGAATGCTCCCCCTCCTCACTCTAAATCTCCTCTTGTGCCTGAGATAAGAGCAGAATTGAGTTATTGAGCAGACAGTTTAAGATATAAGCCTTCGCTAAAGGGCCGCTCAAAGCAGTCACAATAAGGAGAGATTGAATGGCCTTTCTTTACAAGTGGGGCCGTCTCATCTCTGCCATTTGTCTACTGCAATAGTCTGATTGACCTGCTGTGAAAAGGCCACAGTAGGGGACAGAGAAATGTGTGATAGTACAGTTAACACAGACTGAAACAGCATAAATGTGAGGGTTATGAGTTTAAGCTCTGAGTTTATCTCCAGAGTACAATATAACCACTGCTTAAGCTTTTTTTAGTCTTCCAACAGCAGCCTGGTGCATACTGGCATTAACTACAGTACAATGAAGCAGAGACTCCATAAAGAAATGTAAACACCTCATGGAATGCGACATTAAACAATGCTGATCATAATTACAAACACTGCTTGAAAAGGTGGGTCATATTTGGTTAAGTGCCAATTAGCGGCGCTTGTCAGCTATGAAGAAAGACCAGTAATCAGCAGAGGGGTACAGGAATATCCTGGGCAGCAGAAACATCCAGAGAGGCTAAAGTATCTGCGGTTAGACTGCTTGTGCACTAACTGGAGAAATGTCGGCGCATGAATCATTAAATATGTCAAGAGGGGCCGTTGTAAGATACTGAAAAGTGCATGTGGAGGTTGGTGCACGTACTTTTGAACTTTGTGGGAAACATTTATTAAAACTAATCAACTGGAATACTTTTTTGATATCACTGCAACAAATTAAGATTTCAGCGGTGTATATGAGACAGGATCAGTAGATACAGGACAGAGTAAAATTAGACATGCTTTTTAAAGTGTTGTGGATACCAAACATTCTATGAAAAACTCTGCTTGTCCAGCCAGTCTTTTAACAAATCCTCTATCAATTCCTCTTGATTTTCATGTGGAAAAAAAAGTTAACCTACATAAGTTTTAAGTGACAACAATGTCAAACACATGACATTCTTGATATTATCTGTGGTGCTGCATAGACAAATGCTTCGGCAAGCTGGTGTTTCCAAATTCAGACACAATTTTGAGCACTTTTGTCCTCTGTCTGCCATGGTTTTTGACTTCTTTGTCATAATTTCGGCTGACTGTCTCTGAGGAGAGTGGGATGTTCTGATTCACAAAGCATGCAGAACAAAGTGAAAGAGATTGATAAGCAAAATGACTTGTGATATTGATTGCTTGAGACTCTTATTATGAATTCTTGAGTGGAATTGGTTTTCTGTTCCCATCCTAATATCATCACAGAATCCCTGGATGGGTGTGCACACAATCATTTTTATGTTTTTCTAAGAATCCTGAGAGCCTGACATTTTTTCACAGTAAAACCATATTTTGTCCCTGGAAAATGCAATAGGGAAATAACCACAGTTCTCTTGGAATCATAGCAGTTAGATCAAGATAAAACAAAACAATTAATGTCCATTTGAGGCCTCTGTACAACCTGTAGGTTTTGCTCATTTAAAGTTAGATGAATCAATATCATTTGCCTTTACGTATGTCAATTATCTTATCAAAGGCTCAGCAAAACATGGACATTAAGGTCTTGTAAATGTTAATATTTTACAGCACTTTTTTAACGTTGTAAGATAGGGCCATTTTCACTAAACAGACTTCTTAACAGATTTAATGCAATTACCAGGGAATGGTGGCCATGGCACAAGGGGACAGTGATTACATTCTGGTGGCGATACTAATCTGGATGCAGATTGGAGATCTTTTGTCAACATTGTGCCCGAGGGTAGTTTTTCCACATTTTTGATGATAACAAGGTTAACAATGTCAGATGTGAATTTCCAGTTTGTTATATTAACTGCCTCAAGAAATAAATCAGCTGAAAAATTCCTTAGAGCTTCCTTAGAGAAAAATAACATTCAATAGGGATGCAACTTACAACTTTCTCTATTGTTGACAAGTTTTGACTATGCGATCAACTATTCAAGTAAAATAATTTGACTTATTTTGCATCCAGACCATTAAATACCGGGATTTAAATACCTATTAAATTTGGGTGACTTATCACATAGGATTACAAACAACAGCAATAACAATCAATCATAATAATCAACTTATTATATATTAATTTATGTATTCCACAGATGAATACAAAAAAATGATGTGGTCATGATGGAAGAAGGAAAAAGGAACTAAAGAAACAGGAAAAACTGAGTTGCTCCGTCTTTATTAAACTGCCACCATGAAATATCTGCAAATTTATGTGGCTCTCTGATCACCTTAAAAATAATTTCCCTGAGCACAAAGCAGTAAACGATATACTCAAGCTTTATTTTTTCTGAGTTGGAACTGTACATTGAAATGTATTGCATAGTCATCTATCCATTATTCACCCCACACTGTCTGTCTGCGCTGAATATTACATCCTGTTGACCTTGTACCGTTCCAATGAACAGTGACGGTCTTGTCAGAGTCTATTTCCACCAAAGTCCCAATGACAAATATCTCTACATTTATTGCTCACAGTGGTTCGCTGAATTCTGATTTGTAATGGCTTTGACTGTATAGAATACCAATGAGATTGTGAGAGAAGCCTGTACCATTTACATTATCTGTGTTGCAGTTCCATGGTGTAAATATGTATTTTGTATATTTGTTGCTATTGTTATAATGAAACAAACAAATAAGTCTAATGATGTAGCACAGGCTAGTAAAAATCTTCTGAAATGTACTGACAATTAATTCTCTGTATATGAAATTTAGTTTCCACTTCCAGTCATTTAAACCGATTAATATGTACTTACACTCAACATAGAGCCAACAACAGGTCCATTTGGTAGTCCAGTCACTCACTGGCAGGAGGAAATAGCTCCCTAAATGCTCTAACATCCAAATAAAAGACAGGTTAAGAGCATCCAAAATTCACAGATAGATCCAACAATGGGAAGAGATTGGGAAAAAAAAAAGTGCTCGAATCATATTAAGCCAAAAATGGACAAAGAAGAGTGGGAAAGAGAGAGAGCCCTGGCAGGTGTGAGAGCAGCCTTCTGTAGTGAAGATGAAGAGGACAGACTGGGGTGAAGCTGGCACTCGTAGCTGGGTTATGCCTTGAAGTGTTACAGCCAGAGCATAATGGAAACTCACACCCTCCATTTTCAATGTGCATAAGCATGAATGTGAAGGTAGGCAGAAAGATCACAGCTTTTATTTCCATTTTTTTTTAGAAACCACAACGTGTGTTTTTTTACAGGCAGGGAAGATCATATTTACTGAAAGATCATATTTACTGAAGGCAGAGCAAAAGTATGATGAATGTTTCTGGGCTGTGGATATGAAACTATAAAGTGAACATGCTGGGTAAATTTTCTAAAGTTTAAAATTGCTCCAAATAAGTGTATTTGAGGCAAAGTAGTGATTTAGTTTCACACACATGTTCAAGAAAAGGACAGTTTCGAGGGGAAAAAAAAAACCTTCAGAAACTTCAGAGTTAAATGAGATTTTCTTTTAATTTCACCTGTGTTTCTTCTTCAAGGTATTAATGAGAATAAAAGTAGGTCTTTGCATGACTGTCATTGTCACTGCAGTCTCCCCCTTTTGTCTTCATCCCCTGAGAGGCACTGATCCCTTTCTGGGAACCTCAATGTGCCTGAGCTGAGAATGGTGGCCTTTAGTTTTTGACAAGTTATTAGCAAGCTATTCTGACACAGCTTACGTACAACTTAAAGAGGTCATAGTTCCCCCTTGAATCAGGCTCAAATATTCATGTTTGCCAACTGCGGGTATGTTCACAATCAAACATGTTTAAAAAAAAAAAAAAAAAACATCAGATTTTCACATACAGACTGCTCCTGATACTGCTGTATTCTCTCTCTGTCTGAGATGCTCTGTTTGAGTTCCTGCCTCTTTAAGGCTCCCTTCCACACTTGGGCCAAGGCTGCTCTGGTTGGCTTATGGGTCAACTCTTTATTTGGTCAGTTCAGTGCCGCCTGGCGTCATGTTGTCAGCTCCTCTTCATGTATTTTAATGACTGTGCTCTACACTGGGTTTCATAACACAAACTAATGAGCTTCAACTGACAATGAAACAATTATATGATGTCACACTGGTAGGTCTATTTGGGGGGGCCTGGGGAACAAGATGTTTTAGGCAGCAGCTGGCACCTCATAGAAGGGGAGAGGGAGAGGTCTTAATGCCACAGACTTTATGTCTAGTTCATAGAGGTGCTAAATAGGAAATAGGAGAGTCTCCACCTGCCCCTGGGCCTCAAGTTGCCCATCACTGCTGTGATATAACACTTATGGCATAAGCAGTATCATGTTTTAAGACTATTTTCTATCTAAGAATGTGTCATATAATCTAGAGATGAAAAAAGTCCAACTAAGTAAAATATCCTGGTAGAGTATTAAGCAACTGATACCTGATTCCAGTATAATATAATCTATATACAGGAAAAGCATGTTGGTTTAACTAAATGAAAATGATGACATACACCTAATGTAATGCAGTATGAGAACTGAGTACTAAGCATGTGTTCACCTAAATTATCCAATTTTAAAACCAACTGACAATATTGAGGTAGAAGCTACAAGTTAACAGCAACAAAATGGAATAATCAGCGTGAATATATGCTATACAGTCTAAAATTGAGCCAATAACTGTTTCATGAAGACATGGTACAACTTCAGCTTTGTTAAAATCTTGGTAAATAGTACAATGCTTGGTTATCTTTTGCCCAAGATCACTCTGGTAAAAAAAAAAAAAAAAAAGCACATGTCATGCAAGGTAATTCCATTAAAACCTGCCATACAGCATGAGGCTCAGTTAACCCATGGTGAGAGTCTCATGGGGAGAAAAGGATTATCACATTTATTTGCAGGAAAAGGGAACAAAATCCAACAAGGTTTTGTCAAAGAATAATCACAAAGGCTTGCTGTCTGAAAGGGGAAAAAAAACTGTTGTTCTTTGATTACTATGAATACAAAAATAAGTGAAAAACCTTTCTAACAAGCCAACTTAAGTAGACAGCACATCATCCTGTATAGCCACCTTAATAGTGCTTATTAGCTGCTCTTTCAACATCATGAATGCTCTAATCAGGGTGTGACTTCATTTCTATTCCAAGGTGTTCATTTTGATAAACAGGCAGTAATGCACAACATCGGCAGCTCCATATGAGGCATTTCAGGATAAGAGGGAAACAATCTGCATTTAGTTTAAACCACAAGGGGATGTTTTGTGTTCACTGCAGCTATAGTGGGATTTCATCCTTAGACAAAATGAAAAGCAGACCGAATTATATAGTGGGAGGGCTGTTTAAATTTAATTAGATTTAACTGAGGAGATCAGCCCTTCTGACCTTATGAGTACCATTAAATAGCAACGTGAAATTCAAAAGATATAATCTTATATAACAGTTCACTACATGACAGAGGCCTTTGCAATAGACATAATAAAACTACTTCTTTAATGCAATAAACTGAAATTTTAGTAAGAACATTTACTCATGGGCATAATTATTCTGTAACATGCAAAGGACATCTTAAGAGTCACTAAAACGTTCAGATAAATTGTATAATTTTTTGGTCTGATATTCTCTGTTTTCTACAATTACTAATATTTGGCTGAAAAGGATGTGTTTTACAGTGGCAGATCTTTTCAGTATTGCACAGCTTTTGTATGTCTTGTCCGTTTTTCAGTGAGGTTGTAGGAATGTTTGATAAATAGAACTTTTGTGATACTATGGTAAAATATCAGAGCTAAAACTACAGATTTGCAGTCAAATTCCTAACCCAGAGAGAAACATTGTCAGTGTTGGATTTGTTTCCTGCCATTTTAGTTGACTGAACATAAAAATGGGCAACATGACTTTGTTGCGATGTACTAGCATGACATTAACACTTAAAACTTGACTTTCGGATTGTGTGTCTTTGGTATTAAGATAAACTACTCAATGTGAAAAACTTTCTGTTGTGCAAGAAAAAGAAAAGAAAAAACACTGTTTTTATAGTCAAATGTAGTATGAGTATGGTTTAGCAACTTTACACGCAGAGTATAATCAGTTGTGATAAAATCTGAAAGACAGCTCTCCGTTAATAAATTAAACCTACAGGTACAAACTATGTTGTATTAAACATAGTTTAAGAGAAATGACTGGCTAACAACCAGTCCTTTTATGGGTCTGGAAAACTTAAGTTAATGTTATCTCATACAAAACTAGCAAATACTTTATTTTATACGTAACAAAAAAGTAACTTATTACTTAACATATTATTTACTCATTATTTTTCATATTGGGGAAAAAGTAGTCCACGTCAAGTTTAAATAAAAATCTAAACTTAATTCAAATGTTTTTTGTGTTTTTCAAAGACAAAGACACTGTTACTGTTGGAGAAATTCTGATCTCTTCTATTTAGATATTTAAAAAAAATATGTTAATGCAGTAACTATTACAAGTCACTTGTTACTGCAAAACGCTGGATATTTAACAGATGTCTACGTAACTTTATTTTTTACTTATAGTTGAAATGTCTGTTACATTAAAAACAAATTCAATGATAATTTTCTTTTGAACTTTAACTGTTTAAGATTATTTCAAATGAATGAAAACAAATTACTGTGCATTACTGTTTATGAAAACATTTGTTTTAACTTAGTATTAGGTCCAACATCTGATTGTTTTAATCAAAATCATCATAAAATGAATGGATGTAAATGCCATTGTCCCACCTATAAAGAAAATATAACAATATCTTCTGAAAATTCAGTTCATTTTCCGGCCCTTTGGGGAACTCATCAAGGGAAGAAACCAAAAACAAAGGAAGCATACAGGTTTTATTTTAGTTTTATCAGAGGATACATTAGTCCCCATGTGTTGTCAGGTCCCTGGAGAGCTGTCCATGGTCCTGAGAGGAACATAACAGAGAGCGGAGCTGCCCAGAGTGCTGACTGCTTCTCTCTGCTCTGGCTCTGCAACATTAGTCAGAACAGACAACTGCACAGACATCACCGCTTTCAGACAGTCCTCACCCTCTTTTGTTTGTCTGCCACATCCCACTCGCTGTACCAGTCAAACTGTGCTTTGACAAGGATGTGCACAGAATGCTTTGCAAAATCCCCAAATCCCTCGCTTTATTACAATCGTACACTACCAACAGTGGGTGCTTTTGCAGACTGAGCTGCATCTGATATTTCCATCAGTCCATCATTCCAGCACAGGCACAGATGCAGTCACTATGATTTCGTTTCACAGCCAAACGCCAGCCAAGTTCCAGCCAGTTACCAGCCAATGAGATTCTTGATAAGGTTTGTTTTTATGGTTTGTTTCTGCTATCAATTTGTGTACTTTTTGGAATTTTCCATGGTGATCAAAATTTCCATTTATATGTCCTGTAAAAATTAAGTAGTAAGAGTTAAATGTTTATCACATCATCATGGGGATCTTATTATGGCCATGAGGGTGGGCAGGTCTCATGGCTATACTTTCCTGTCACAGACCAGTCAAGAATCGGCTCCATTCATGACATTACCAAATGTAAAAAAAAATGTGTATCATGATGACCTAATAACAGTGTACCATTAAAAACTCAGTCATGTGCTTAGGTGCTGCTAAGCACTGTAAGTATATTGTTAATTAAAGCATCTTCTTTGCATTGTTAAGATGCTAATCACTTACAAACAAATCACCTCCACTTAACTTTAAATAGTGGATATAAAACTGAAAGTGTCTTATTCTCTTTCAAGTGATTTAAAGCTATGGCCTTCAATATGAACAAATTCAGTGACTGATAGATGCTAACAGCTTCAGTAGCAGTATTATCAGATCTGGACCACATTGCTTTATCAAATGAAAAACAAAAAACCCTCCAAACTTCTCTATAGGAAGGACATTTTCACTCCAATTCCAACATGTTTTGCCCAGATTTTGTTTTACAAAGTGGTTGACGCTCTGTCCTTTGCACCACAAAAGTGCCCGCCTACCCTCATTGCTTGAAGTTTGGCTGGTAATTGGCTGAAACCCAGCTGACATTTGGCTGGGGGGGGGGGGCTTAGAAAGGCTGCATCGGTAGAACAGAACAGAGCTGGATTGACCAGTAACCACAGAATAGAACAGTGAACCAATCAGACTGGGCCCAAGTGGGGAAAGGAGCCTTAAAGAGGTAGGAGCTCTGACAGAGCATCTCTGGCAGACAGAGAGGCAGCACTGTCAGGTATACTTAGTATGCACACACCAGAAGGTCTTTTTTTGAACACCAGCAATTGTGAGCAGGTTCTAGTAATCCTCAAACATCATCAAAAAATTGATTTAAGGTAAAATATAACCTCTTAAAATGAAACTAATCTATAAAACATGTTTGATGTCAAACTTTGTCTACACAGGGTCATAACAATACAAAATCAATATTAAATGGCCCTCCACTGGTCATTAATAAAAAAAAAAATCGAAGGCTGATCCCTCCAACAGTCCTTGGATTGAAAAAATATCCAACAAATGTTGCCTCAACCTCATCCTTGATTCAATTCCTCTCTTATTAGGTCAACATGGCCTGTAAATGCAGACATGTGTTACTCAAGCATTAAATAAGGATTTATCCAAGCAAACCAGATATCATTTAGTTCGGCATATAGACAGTGCTTACCACAATCATTCATGGTTTCTGCTGGAGCTTCAGTGTTTCAAGTTGGCACTCTGTGTGTCAAATTAATCTGAGAGTTCTATTTCTAGTCCCAGTGTTTATGCCAAAGGCGGTATTAAAAAAAGACATTCTCAAGAGGGATTTACTACGTGAAAAAGCTCTTTAAAATAGATGTAAATACACTGATGTAATAAGCTCGGCTGTAGAACCAGAGTATTTCATATAATAACACTAGTTGTACTGGTTTTGTGATGTTATGTTGGACTTGCACAGAAGGATTTGTTTTATTTGTCGCAGCTGATCTTTATCTGCTTGCAGTGTGTCACACAAATTGCTGTAATGATAGCAGGGAGGTCAGTGTTTTTTCAGGGGTTTGCTGGTTTGGCAGTGGTAGGCACAGCAGATCTCTGGTTACTACTCTCCACAGCGATGTGTGCTGTAACCCTCTGCAACCCTGCCGTAATCATTTTTACAGCCCTTCCTTAATCAAAATGTCACATCCACTGTAGCAATATATGGCAGAGTTCTCAGCAAATTAAAAAGAAATTAGGCAGGCAGATGTGGCCTTAATGGCTTAATCATGCCTTTACATTGCTTCTAGTAAAGTGCAGCCACAGATGAATATTGTTTCAGCCCCTGCGTCCATGAGTAATGCCTTAAAAAACAATCTGAATTGCAAATTTGGAGACAGCTGCTCTGGTTATGTTGAAAGCGGTCCATGAAACATGAGCATCTGATGGAGAGTTGGAAAACTGAGCATAATCCTAATGCAGGAGCCAGTCAGTGGTTAAACATGCCCATTAAAAATCAGTAAAATTATCAGGCTCACTGACTTAGTACTCACTGGACTCCTGTTACAGCTGCAGCTACATTGTGCTCCATTCAACTTCAATAATAGTACGGACACCTTCAGTATTTCTCCATGGCACAACTGTTATTCAAACACTGGACTTGTGAGTTACTCTGGACTTGATTCAAAAGTATAATCCTTGAATATAATGTTGCCAGTTACACTGGATTGCTGATTAGCAAACAAAAATAGAATAACCTTTTAGAGGTTGTGAGTCACAGCCACTGACACATTTGACAAACAGACCTTAGGCAAATTAAATTTCATATATGGACACAAACAGGGAGCAGGTCACACTGTGTCCTCTCTGCTTCTTTGTCAGTGATTACCAAACAGCTTTGTGCCTGCTAAAGCTCTGAAAATGGGTTTTAAAGATGCCTAATTCAAAAAACACATGGAAATGATTTAATGTAACCTTATCTGAACTGTAGTGTGAACTGTGACAGCTTCCCTTTGCATAAGTGCAGTCAGCATTTATGCAGTTATTAAGGGAAATATCAACCCAATCCATGCAAATCAGCCTCATTGCAAAAGCAACCCATCCTAAAATATCAGTGCAAATAGCCATGTTCAGTAAACCCTTGTAACTCCCAGCCATTTTCTGCTTCTGTTAGTCTGCCTGGATTATTCTTTTGTAATATGCATGTAGAACTTCAAACCTTTCCAGGAAAATCAAGTAAAAGACATTGTTTTTTGTGAACAGCCTGGGCTGTCAGGTTATTTATGCTGTAATGACGCCAGATCCATGTATTTAAAGGTGTTTGAGCCAAAACAAAAAATAAAAACAGAATCTAATTCTGTGTCAAACCTTGGCTTTAAGAGGGAAAAAAAAGCAGAAGTATTACAGCAAAAACGATTGACTCCAGATGTTTTTTTGCTCAACATTATTCTTTTGGCCACGCCTTGAGGTTGTTTGTGTCCCAAATGTTACAAAGAGCCACCTTACATTACTCACATTTCTTTTTTAATTATGACAGGTGACTAATTTGTCTCTTTTTGACCTTTGGCTGCTCCTGATTCAACTCCCCTGACACAAAAACAAGTGAAGAGGGAACTGGGCTGATCTGATTGGTCAATAGACTGACAAAAAGTTGTCACTGTCTCTAGATGTCAAAAATTAAGGTCTAATGAAATCACTACTGGTGTTTTGATCAAAATAATGAGCTGAAAAATCACTCATCACAGAATCACAAAAACAAAATTTCCAAAATAAAGATTGACAAAGGAGTGAACTTCCGAACACAGTTGTCCCTACAATCATCCGTTGTACTGTTCTTGAGATTTACCCTGGGGATGTCGGCGATCCCGTGGAGTCTGGAGGGTTAAAGAGGAAAACAGACTAACGGGGCTTTCTTGAAGCCTGGCACTAACAGATTTTTAAGCTGTGAGAAACCCCACATATGAAAAGAAATCATGTCAGGTTTGACAGTTTGGTTCTCGTAGTGGTTTATGTGCTACAAGATGATCAACATGCTGTAGACCACCTCACTGACTGACTCATTAACCAACAACCACAGTCTCCACTCTAGAAGTCGTAATTTTGGGCAGTCAAATGTGACATCGGTGTAAAAAACACGTGATGAAAAACAAGATTACTGCTGTTAGTCTAACTTTATGCTTCTTATTTACTATTGTTGACATGGCTCTGTTTGTTGTAATTAGTCAACTTGCGTACTAATTAGCTTTCCAATGTTGCAAAACACAGAAGACATGCTTGGCTGCCCTAGGTGTTCTTACACATAAGGATTTCTGACATGTTTTAAATTTACAATTTCAAGTAAGGGTAGCTTGTTTCCTCCTCTGAGATGAGAGAGTTGTATTAGTCTAATCACACCTTATACCACAGGATAATCAGGTATAACTATCTTAAGGACCACAAGTCAATCAGAAGGAGAATCCCATCTTGCAGTGTGCCCTGTCCAAAGGGGTTTGCAGAAAAAAAACAGGAAGACTGGTATAATTTTTGTTTTGAACCTGCTTTATGATGATCCCCTGTATTCTGACACACAAAAACACAAGAAGACGACTTGTTTACACTCCTGTGCTACTCGCTACCTTGTTGTTGCAATTTCTGTTTGCCCTCAGGCTCCATTTGATCCAAAGAGTTACAGGGTTGGTTCAAAAAAAGAACACTTAAGAAAAGATGGCAGCAAAACTAAGCGCTTGCATTCAAATTTCTCAAAGGGGATTTGGTGGGCTCCAGGTAATTGAGTTTTTAAAATAGGCACTGGCATCCTGAAGTTTGGAGAAGGCTGGTATAATGTGTGCATTCAGGGAATAGTAATGTATGAAATTAACAGCTTTAACTTCTTTTATGCCTGTGACCTCCCATGTCTTAGACATAGTTAGCCCTTGTACTGTGCTAGCTTTCTCTATACATGCTCCGCGCTAGGGTCGGTTTTGACCCGTGCCTTAAATCAGCCGTAAATTACACTAAAAACATAACCTATTATGCATTTTTTTTCTTAGCTCTTGGTTACCTTGTCAGGCTTCATTATCCATTAAAATATTGGTTTTAATATCTTTTGGTGTGGGCCTTTGGGCCTTTCTTTGTCTGTATACCCCTTGATTTAAAAAAAATGCAAAATGAACCTCAAGAGAAACATATAAATAAATAAGAGGCTGTATTGTTTCCTCACTATTACTAGGGGGTGTAAGAGCACATATTGTAGAGGTATATGTATATACATTTTTCCATTCTAATATTATTAACTACAGTAACATCTATGGTGTCGACCCTTATATATTTACTTAAAGAAAAAGGCAAAACCAAGGCAATTTGTCAGCAAGAGAACTTTATGAGCATGAACATTTGTGAACACTTTATGAACATTTATCTGTTTATCTTCACAGATGAACCATGATTTCAGTTTTGGCTCTAATTATTGCTTTATAATCTATTTTTATAACTGGGTCAAAACGACCCTAACAACATAGATGACACTATTTCAACAGAGCACTTATAATTTATTGTTTTGAATTTTTTCTTTTCTTTTTCTGTTTAACTAGAGGTTCCTGACAAAATCAAAAAGCCTTGATGTGATGTACAAATATTAAGTGGTTCTTTTATGCATTTAAAACCTAAAACGGGTCGGTACCGACCTTTACACAGGAGGAGGGTTCACCCCATATCCTCGCCCACAGCATTTAAAGTGCTGCAAGTAGAGCGCAGCCCTGGAAGCTCGAAATATCTTAAGGTCACGAGATAACCACAATTTCACAAAGTATTCGTAAGTTTGCAAGATAACAGTGAGAGCAACATGCATTTCCTGCCTGATGTTGATTTACTGTATAGGCACTGATACACAGCAGGACTATGTTGAAATTCGGGGATGTTTAAAAGCTGAAAACTCAGTGTATAACCAGCCTTACTTTGACTATGACTTTCAGCATTGATATACTGCACTGACTATTCATTAAACTGAAGACTGCTAATCCAGCTTTTACTAAGCATTCATTTTAAGGATAAGTTAGAACAATTCCTGCAGTTTAATAGGCCCTGCCCTCCATGTTTCTCTCAAAGACTGCTGAGGGTTCCCCAGAGCAGCCATTTTTAAAGCAAAAGGCTGCTTTAACACCCAGAAACCCAAACATACTCTTCTTTTTTCCCTAAATTCTTAATCTCTGCACAAGATTTAATGCACCTTTTTCTATATTGTTCTACCTAAAGCATGTTTATCTTCCCTCTCTACCACTATAGCCTTTTCCACCCTGAAAGAGTAATCCTGAGAATGGATGTAGAGAGACTAAATTAAGGCACCCAATTTGAAGCGGCACCACTTCACTGATAAGCTGTACCAGTGATCTGTGAGAGCACTCAGGGTCTGCTACATTATGACAATACAGAGGAATAAAGCAGATGAAAGAGAATAGGCTGGCAAGAGCAGAAATCAGATGGGCAGAGGGAGAGGAAAAAACAATCTAAAGTCTAATTGTGTTATGCCTCACGGCAGCGGGGGAGTTCAGAGAGACACATTTTCCTTCCACACGTCGTTCAGCACAGTCCCTTTCCTGACGTGATCACATTAATTTCGAACCAGTCCTGCTCTTTCTTGCCTCATCCTGCCTCAGTGCTTTTATTGAAAAAAAAAAAAAGTGACATGAAAGAAAAAATAAAGGAAAACGTAACCATACCCATTAGGTTGACCAAAAACATGCAGCAGTGGCATTTGAGGCCGGGCATTTAAGCATGTTTCTTAGATGTGTCTGACACCCTGCAAGTCATTCTTTGTCATCTCTGCCCTTTGGGAGGAGAATGTCACTTTGATGCAGTTAAGCATTGAGAGGCAGCACTGAGGCTGGTGATTCAGTTATGTTAATGTTATGTTTTGCTTTCATCCTATTTTCTTTCCTTGCTGACGAAATTAAACTCGCAGTAATACCTGTGTTCAGATAAAACTGGTGTCCACCTGAAGAAGGCAGAATCAGAACATTGTTGAGGTTCAGTTAGGCCTTTTTCTCCAATGAAACTCTGAATTTAGAACCAAGTTGTACACTGCCTGGCCAAAAAAAAAGTCGCCACCTGGATTTAACTAAGCAAATAGGTACGAGCCTCCTATTGGATAATTACCACATTACCGATTGTCTTTCAGCTGGCAACAAGTTATTAAACCCCAGCTGATGCAATGAGTAGCTTTTCATTTCTTAAACAACCATGTCGAAAGACACATCCTGTGTTCATGGAAAAGATGTTTGTCTGTTCAAAAAGTTTCAAATCATTGGCATGCATCAAGAAGAGAAAACATCTAAGGAGATTGCAGAAACTACTAAAATTGGATTAAGAAGTGTCCTGGAGGAAGGTCATGTGGTCTAATGAGTCCAGATTTACCCTGTTCCAGAGTGATGGGCACATCAGGGTAAGAAGAGAGGCAGGTGAAGTGATGCACCCATCATGCCTTGTGCCTACTGTACAAGCCTGTGGGGGCAGTGCTATGATCTGGGGCTGCTGCAGTTGGTCAGGTCGAGGTTCAGCAACATTATGTGCCCAAAGAATGAGGTCAGCTGACTACCTGAATGTACTGAATGACCAGGTTATTCCATCAGTGGATTTTTTTTCCCTATTCCATGATGACAATGCCAGGATTCATCGGGCTCAAATTGCGAAAGAGTGGTTCAGGGAGCATGAGACATTTTCACACATGAATTGGCCACCACAGAATCCAGACCTTAACCTCATAGAGAATCTTTGGGATGTGCTGGGGAAGGCTTTGCATAGTGGTCAGACTCTCCCATCATCAATACAAGCTCTTGATGAAAAAATTAATGCAGCACTGGATGGAAATAAATCTTGTGACATTGCAGAAGCTAAACAATGCCACAACGAATGTGTGCTGTAATAAAAGCTAAAGGTGGTCCAACAAAATATTAGAGTGTGTGACCTTTTTTTGTGGTGGCGACTCCAGTGACTGTGCAGTGACATAAATTATTCCTGAGAAATAAAATGATGGCTGCACCAGATTTAGCAGAGAAGCTAATTTCCATTTTTAGTCCTTACATCATAAATAGACAAAATTCTGTACAAATTAACTGAACTAAATAATTGGGGTTTTTTTGTTCTATGTAGATGCAGATAATAGGGGTATTAGAAAATATTGATACACCGTTATATCCCAGTATTTTGTGGCACAGTACTGTGTTGATATATTGATTGATATTGATCTGATATTGTAGTTCAGTCTTCGGTGCTTGTTGGCAGCAGTCCCTCTCTCTGTTACATTTATTGCTATTGTTTCTGTCACTGGGACAGTCAGTAAACATTATTGTTTTTATGCACACAGAATTGCAACAGTGACAAAGAAATTGCATAATAGACATGTCAGGCCACGAAAGGTGGTTGAAAAAAAATAATTACTAAAATATTAATATTTCGATGCCTTAAAGAGTGATACACTTCTATAGGATTGTAAAAGTGACATGATATTTGCTGACAGTACAGACCCATAAGCAGAGACCAGCCAAGAAAAAAAATGCAGGTCTTTAATATATATTATATATCTGGCCTCACAGTTGGTAAGATCATAAATAAAACTTAAACTGAGTTGTCCTCCCTTCAGTCAATATGACTGAATGGCAAAAAAGAACCCTGTCAAATTGGGTTGCTATCTAGTTAGCTCACATGCTAATGTTAAAAATGCAAAGTTTCAAACCATAAACTGAAACATAGTATGTCAAAACTGGTCTACTGTCTTAAGACTATTTGATTAAATACGGCTATCTTATAAAAATGGGTTTTCACACTGTTATTGCTAAGACTCTTTAAGATAAATTGGTTTTTCACTTGTCTTATATAATAAGAAAAACTGTCCTCTTAATGTGAGCAGTACCACCACAACCATTTCTTTCTTTGTTTCCACAAGCTGCAGTGCTCCTTCCAAAATGAGGACATGGGAGGACAAATCCAACATGTATCATTTATCTACCACTCCACAGCTCTCCCAGCACTCATTGCACAACCGGCTTTGTCATAATTCCAGACTGTGCCATGCTGAAAATCAAATTTAAGTGCAAGCTGAGGATAACAAACACATTAATTATGTGTGATATACTATAAACTGAGGGTAATTGGGCTTTCACTGCCAGGGGACCTAAACACTGGAACAGATGGCCCAGTCATATCATGCTTCCATGTAGAATATTGTTTTTTTAATCACTGAAATGGATTCCTGTTCTGGGAGGAGGGTTAGGCTTTGCTGTGTCATTCACTGCACGGATGTTGATTTTGCTGCTTTAGGGCTAAAACGGGTAAGACGGTGAAGAAGAAGGTTTACTGTGACAGTAAGAATAATAATATTTGACCTTGGGGATGAATTTCAATTGTTGTGCCTCCAAAAGTCATTG
Organism: Cetoscarus ocellatus; assembly: GCA_037902135.1. NCBI lineage: Eukaryota > Metazoa > Chordata > Actinopteri > Labriformes > Labridae > Cetoscarus > Cetoscarus ocellatus. The sequence continues at coordinate 791,158 of JBAMNC010000954.1, forward strand.
CTCCACCGCTCAACTGGGGCATTTTTTAATGGTAAAAGAGAGCTCCTGCAATGTTTATGTGGGGCTGGATGATTTCGGTAAAAATGAGATCTTAATTTATTGTTTTACCCTAATGGTACACCATGTTTATTCTTTTATATTTGATTAAAAAAAGAAGAAAAATCTAACAAATGGTTGTCATTATGTACCAGGGCAATATCAAGGGAAGTCCTGTTCACACAGTATTTAGTATACAGTAAACAATATTGATATAGACGATAATGTCTGATCCCATGACTCATTTGATAAAAGAAGGTATGCACACGATGTCACGATCAGCGCAAGTGAGAGGAACGTCACTCACTGAGTGGCAACAAGCAAAGACTGACACAATAATCAGAGGAGAGGAAGCTGTCAAAAACTTTGATTCAACTGAAAAGTTTCTTTCTTTGCTGTTAGTCTATAATAATGTTCACCACCGGCAGATGTTTTTGAAACATTTGGAGCTGTCTCGTCAGGTTTATGACGAAGACAAGGCCGTGATGCTGCACCAGCTGGCACCATCAGATAATAATGAATATAAACCCCACTTCTCTCTCTGTCTGCTCGTTTATCTTATTAACTGCCATTTTCTCCATAAAATCAAACATCAATATTTTGAATTATGTGGCACTGCGGACAGCAGATCACGTTCTTATGTTTGATATGTTATGATAACAACGGTTGGTTTGGCAATTAACAATCTTAAAAAAAAAGTTAAGTCCACAGATTTAACACAAACTGATAAAATAATTAAAGGGTTAGTTCAGGATTTTTGAAGTGGGGTGCGAAAGGCCCATGGCACTAGAACATATAAGTTCCAGTAAGGGAACTTGCGTGCTTTGTCCCTGGGGGAAGATAAAAGCAGGCGGACAGTAGCTAGTACATAGCAGTAAGTGGTGCCACTGAAAGCCTCGTAATTAACTCACTTATAGATTAAAACTACTCAAAAACTACAATGGCTGGCCAATACGATACAGTAAGATTCTTTGCAGCATTTAGCTCGCAAGTGGAACTATTGGTACTTGAATTTATGAGTGCGATGGGCCTCTAGCAATCCCACTTAGAAAAAAATGATTTTCATTTGGTCAATACATGACACTATTTTCAAGAAATGGAAGTATCTGACCTGCTTGTGTGTCAAATTGAAAATAAAGATAAGGTAACAACGGCTAATTGGATACTAAAATCATACAGCAAGATAAAGCCTGGGTAAATTGATTTTAATTTGGATAAATACAAAGTCACACTGACACAGGGATATACTGACATCTATATTCAACTTAGACTTATAAATGTTGCATATGAAATGAAAATTTATGACATCAAAAGCTTTAGTCATCTTTAAATGAAGGAGCGTTACCGCAGGTCCTTCCTTCCTACTGATGTTAGACTTTATAACCAGCACTGCTCCCAGTAGACCATACATACACACTCACCCTACACTGTGCAATTCTCCAGCAATGTGCAGTATTCCCATGTGCAATTACTTTGTGGATGTGTAAATAATTCTTAAAGTGTTTTTTAAGTTTTCATAATTCCAATCTTTTATATATTTCTAATAGTGTACATACTGCCTTTTGTTTTTAATACTAACTCTATTTTTTATTTATCATTGCTGTCCCCTTTGCTGCTGTAACACTGCAAATTTCCCCGTGTGGGATGAATAAAGGTTTATTCTATTCTATTCTAAATATATCTCAGACTAGAATCTGTGTTTTCCATAATGAACAAAATCAAAAATAATTAGGCTTACTGAAAATTCCCAGATCTACTTTTATGGGCATTCGACTATTTAATCTTGTCATGAAACTAGCGTGCAGTTTCTTATGGATGAATTATATAGATCATGTTATTCAGTTTGTGTGCATGTGTGCATGATCTGACTTTAATGCCGTTTTCAGTACAAATGCTGTTTCCCTTTTATTCATGGCTGACCTTTTACAAGATTTTTACCAGGCACCGAAATAAAAAGACAGAAAAAATCCACAATTACAAGGAGACATGAATCTTCTTTGACATACCTGCTGGGTTTCTCAATGTCAGATGTCCATACACTGTTAGAGAGGCAAGGAAGTCGTATCCCCAGTGTGACTCTATTCACAGGTCACTAACTCCAGGGTCTGAAAGTAAACAAAAGAAACACAAATCAGAGCGGACGCGGAGAGTGAGCTCACGACTTAAACCGACTCAGCCACCACAAATGCCCAGCGATCCAGGATAAACATCCTTGAAGAAAATGTCAGGCCTGGGAAGAACATTAGCTGAGCCACACCAGGGAAGCAGGGATGAGAAAGGACCAGCATGACATATGCACAGCATTCTTTCTCCTTGCCTGGTCAACTTGATCATTTTTCTGCCTAAATAGCTGCCTGAGAATGGCTCATTACACCATCATTTGAATCACAGGAAGACAAGTGAGAGGCATTTGTGGGGCTCATATCATTCTACTTTGCGGTGCAGGCTTGAAAACTGAATGTACCTCACTGTCTCACTGTCTGCAAACAGACATCAGCAGTGGTTTAAATGCAACTCAAGGGAGAACACCGGAAACCAATCAAGCTTTAAGACCCGTTTTGCCTACTTAGCTTTATTTTGCAGAGGAGTATAGTGACAAATGTAGCTACTTATTGAGCTACTTCCCCCTAAAGAATCACTAGCACTTCTTGATTAATCTGCAGCTGCCGTCACGCTGTTGCAGGTGCAGTTTTCTGGGCTGACAGCTTTGGTTCATTGAACTGAGGAGAGCAGTACATTCAGCCGAGTGGAAAGCAGACAAAATTAAAGACATATCTGATTGCAGAGTATACACAGCACATGGGAGATGATAGTTTGTTTTGTCACTCAGTAGGGTTTCTCTCACATAGACAATACTTACATATCAATTTATTTTTCTGCCATTTATTTATTACGGTTTATAAAATGACAACCATCCATATGTACGAGACAGACACCCACCTGGTAGTCCCTTCTGTCCATACATTTAAAGTGCAATGTTTCCATGAAAAAGAAGCTCAATAAGCTGATGTTTCAACATTTCTCTTTAGTCTTTTGCTTCACTCCTGCACTGTAAGATGATGGTTGTGCCACACTACCTCATCCACAAAAAGGCATCAGACATGCAGCTCAACAACTGTGGTGATAAGATATTGAGAAAAGCATTTAGAAACAAACACAGTGTTATTTGAGCATCTTCATATAATGCACTGCTGATGAATTCTGTCAAAAGAGCAGAAAAATCATCAAAAAATAGAGTAGAAGGATGGGAGGATCCCATTTTGCAATGCTACCCCACAAGTACGGGATCATTCAGTGGAAATCACTGCTCAGTATATCTCACAAAAAGGCAGCACTGATGATCAATGCAACATATGTTTTTATAACAGAATGAACAACAAAATCAAGGCCACACACTTTAGGCAGCAATGCTCCTCATTGTGTTCATTTCTATGCAAAAAGACTGAATGATATTGGAAAAAAATAGTATCAACTTGTGCAATATTTATTGTGATTTTTTTTCAACCAAAAAAGAGAAAATGAAAATAAGTAAGAAAAATTCATGCTTTAATTTTAATATAATTTTCCCTCTAACTCTTGCATTTTTTTTTCTACTTTGTATCTTCATTTACTTTGTATTTTAATTCCTGTTCACTACAGACTGGGCAAATGGGTTGCTCAAAGGGTTTCAGCTCAAAATAGTAGGACAAATAGCCTCTTATTAATGAAATTGTAGTTTTTTCATCTTGAGACCTTCTAACCTTGAATACTATTGCAAGATAGACAAATTAATGTTTTAGAAGCAAGAACAAAAACGACTGATCTTCACCAGCTGTGTTATTGTGGTCAGGAGAACATGAGAACCATTAGAAAAAAATGTTAAAGGTTTTCTTTTTAGAGGAGATTATATTTTTGCTGGTCTTCTCATAAAATCTATATTTATATTCAGAAAAGGAGAAAACAATGCAATAAATGGCCCTCATGAACTGAGATTGATAGGGGAGCATGCATCAGGACTCCCCTCCATTAGGGCTTAGACCCCCTTTGCCCCTCTATTCCTCTCTCCTGCTCTCCTTTCTTTAGTACCCTGATGCAGGAAGAAAACAAGAAGGAAACCTCTGTATTTACGCTAGTCTTAACAAGTAATCTTGTTGCTTACAATTGTGCTACGGAAAAGTCAACCACCATCTCGAATAATGTTAAATTACATTAAATCTACATGACATGAAACAGAACAAAACTCGCTGTGTAGAGATGGCATTCACAATAGTCCACACTGACAGTTTATAAATAAATCACAGCATGCAATTAACCGACTTTAATTTTGGTCATGGTATTGACAAGCAGTGGAATAATCTATTTTTATTAGCAGGAAAGAATGGAGACATGCGTAATCAAGTCTGTGCCTTGCACAGCTTGTCTGTCTGGAGCAGTGTTTTCATTAAACATGCATACAAGACACAAACAAGTTCTGCATGCACAGTAGGGCAGCGGAGTATTACTTTGCCACATTTCTTTTTCCATTATTATTATTTACATTATTTTGAGGTATGTCTATTTTTACAAGTATATGTCCATATATTGCATGTTATTTAATGTTAAAAACGATAGTGTCAAAGCAGACACATTCAATGAAAGCATGTGGTGCATATTTTAAAATCATAATCAAGCTTCTTAAGCGTGACCTCAATACCTATTAAAATAATTTTAATGTTAATTTCAGATAAAATTACACTTATTATTAGACGTAAAGAAGAGTAAACGGGTACTACAGGTCTCCATTAACCAGTGCTGATTTGGCTGCATGACCTTCTTAATGACCACCATTGTACGTCCTACGATGTGACTTGTGCCAAGTGCATATTGCTATTGAAGTAGAAAATGTTATATCATTCAGCCCTGATTAATATCTGATTTCTGGATTTGTAATGTAGATTTTATTTGGAATTTTTGTCATTAAGCCCCATCTGAAGACAGGCAATGCATAAAAATAAGAAAAATACAGATGCTTTTTGATAAATATCGATGGACAGAACAAACTGCGGGCAAAACATCATAAGAAGTCTGAAAAGAGACTAAAACTATGGCAAACAACTGGATCAACCAATTTGAGGATGCACTCAGATGGGTTATTATTGTTCTCCTAATGATATAAAAACCCAGAAATGTGTGTTAAGGTATTCACAATGTAGGACTGAGTAGAATGATGATGTGAGCACCCTTATATTTAGGATTAGTTCTGCTAGACACTATATTATACATTTTCAGTCAAAAGCAAAAATAACAGTTTATCAATCAGATGATGACAACCTATAGTATATAAACACCATATCAGACAATGTTTTAAAATAATTTCATTAGTTTAAGGTCAAAATTCAGTGTCAAGTCAATGAGATGCTCAGACATTTTATCCAGACAGTTTCACCCAGACAGCAGCTGGATTTAAACACGGATTATGAAACTTTGAAGGATAAGGAAAATTTAGGCCAGCTTAAATTTCCTCACTATTTCAAAGTTCAGCAGCACTGGCCTGCTCAGTCACTCCATTTGCTAAGCCACATTTGAGCCACTTAAACAGGCAATTTCTACTGTAACTACAAATTTAGTCAAATTTCTTATCTGATAGTCTTTCCCTGAACTCATACAGTACCACAGGACATGAGAGCTGCGGCTGCTGCTGCTGCTGCTGACGCCTCAGAAATGCTCCCCTCTTTCAGCGTCTTACCAATGCTGCTATTTTCATCCCACCCACTGATCAGTCTAATCCACTGTTGGAGGATTTGTGCGCCGCCGTACAGAGCAATTGTGCTGCGGCAAAATGTGTGTGGCTTAATTGGAGCACAGACTTAATGAGGGCCCCTTGAGGATCATCATCTGTGGCTCAGAAATGGCCCAGGTAGCGGAAGACACGGTCAAAAAAGATCAACACACAGCCTCCTAAATTGGAGTGATGGTGCTCGGCTGTAAATATGCTAGTAAAGTCTTAAAGTTTTTTTTTATTATTTTTTTTCAAGCCGGGTTTTGGGATGGAGGTGGAGTAAAGTGATCAGATTTTACATGAAAACATGGAAGCAGGGGAAACACCCTGCTGCTGCTGCCAAAATGAAAAAGAGAGAAACATGATTATTTATCCCCAAATGATCATATCATTATCCAAAATAACACAGTTGGACTTCTACAGCAATAAAACAGATATTATGTTGTTCAGCATGCCATAAAAGTTAATTGATAATACTACAGCTAAACAATTTTCATCATTATTTTAGAAACAGCAGTCTCAGTGGTTATAGCATTCCTAAATTTGGAGTAGTGTTCCCCCCCCTGTGATGTTTCCCCTCCACTGTGAAAGTCCTGGAGATGAAATGAGAGGGAACAAGTTGACCCTCTCTTTGCTCAGTCTCCAGATGTAGTAACAGAGGTGTGATATTGGAAAGAAGGAGATACTTAGATCAGCAGGAGACATGAGCGAGTGAGCATCTCTGCCTTTTGTGGGTATGCAGAGGCAAGCGCTATGTCAAGCAGATCCAAGTCGTATTGCAGGTTGAATCAGCACAGATGTTACGGCCTCGCAGATTTAATGAAAAATGTCTCACTGTTTAAATATATAATAAAGCCTCATTCCTGCGCTTTTGCATAAAGACACTGTGAATTTCGCCAGAGGCGGATGAGAAGCGCTTTCTAACCCAAGTCACTGAAACTCTGTCTTTATAAATACTGTGTGGTCCAGCAACTTCAACTGATGTTTATACTACCATGAGGTACACTACACTTTTATATATCATACTACACTTGCTGCACCATGACAACATCTTACATTTTAATGTTTTGCTACAAGCTCACCACACTACATGTTTATAATGCTGCTATATGCAAGTTGAATGATCTAAAACATAATTAAGAATATAAGAAAATACTGATGCACCTTACATTTTAGTTACACGCTATACTTCACATTGCAGTAAAGTTCTTTATCATGTGTAAATGTCGTGCTGTCACACTGCTGTTTACAAAACTCGCTGCTATCAATCACATAGCAGCAACATCGTCGTAAATTATCTCTTAATATTTTACTAACGCCATTATCTTCATAGATAAAACATGCAGAAAACAGAAAGGAAATACAGTCCGTGTGCTGCAGAGGTAAATAAGACCCTTTGCTGTCTCTCCAAGCGGTTTATTTCTCAGAGGAGCCTGTCTCCACTTGACAGCCACAGATCAGATATGACTGACCAAGATAAATGGTTAGGCTCTAAAGTCAGATCAATTCAATCCAGCAACTGTCCTCGCCAGGAACAAAAGGCCACACTGTCAACAAGGCTTAACTCACTTCACTGCTCATTCACTGTCTTTTTGTCCCTGTTACGTAAATACCAGAATCTGTGAATATTCTGCTTTGGAAATCTGAACAGGTATTGCACTCAAGTTCTGAGGTAGAAACCTGTGAGACTGGGCAATATATCCATGTTTTCAATATTTACTAGTGCAGTTTTAAGCATAATAAAGGGTAAATCATTCTTATTCATTTTTAGCAGCCCAACTGGGTAATTTATTTCCTGTAACTGTCAAAAATTGCTGGAAAATGTGTGCACCATGCTTAAATTGAATAAAAAAACTGACAATTGTAAAAGTGAATACAATTGGGCTGTTTTTCACCTCTTTAACTCACTTGTCTAAAACCTTTTTTTGTTAATCCCTGTGTGGATTAACAGCTACAAACGCAGCAGAGCAAATGCAGAGAGTGAAGGGCAACAATAAATGACAGTTGTTTGTATTAAAAACTAATAATATGGACGTTTACATGCATGTGCTGAACCGTGAAGATTGTACCAAATGGTTAATTATTTTATTGAGAACTGTTGCAACACTACTGTACTGATTTTTTATTATTCCAAAGTACAATGTCTTAAACAATGAAGACAATTTCGATAACTTTAATGAATGCAAATGTGTGACAATGACAGTGTGTAAGCAGTATGTGATAACCAAAAACAAGAATGAGCCAGTTTTGGGTGCCTAGAACTTTTATTATTGTTGCCATAGATTCCAAAAGGTATCAATATTGATTTTTCCTGGAACCATAGCAGAGTATGTATTTCTGATACTGTTACAACTCCGAGTTACAAAAGTTGCATTGTCATTCAGTTGAACTACACTGAAACAGGATATCTGGTTCACCTCCCCTTACAGTAACACTGCAGCTTTTTTTCAGTTTTCTGGCGGTTGTATTTTTTGTTGTTTTATTTTTTCCCTCTCAGTCGAGCCCTGCAGGCTTACAGAGAATCCTGCATGCAATAAAACCCTTTCAATCACCAGCTTGTTTCTGTAAGCCCATGCAGTACATCTCCATTCCCCCTGCTGGATTTAAGAGCAGACTTTATGTCCTCCATCATGAATTACTTCACGCTGCAATTCAGAGAGTCTCAAGGTCTGAACTGAAGTCAGGGCGGGAGTCCTTATCATCTGCTGCAGTGTTACTCAGACCACACCCCAGGCAGCAGTTTCATTATAAAGCTAGACATGAAGGCTGACTCCAACTCTACGCAATTCAACTCAATTGATGACACAAACATGCCAGAGGAGGCTTTTAGGCCCAGCTGCATTGATCCAAAGCTCAATTCAATTACATGCACAATAAGGAGAACTAACTGCAATAATTTCTTGTGGTGTCACTGCGCCGTGTACGAGAATGTTCTCTCATTGACTGAGCTAACAAGTTCAAGAACACATTAGCAGTGCTCATAAATTTCTGTGTGGATGCATGCTTAGGGAGTTAATCCTGTTCCACAATGTATCCACTTTTCAATAATCACATTTTATGGCTAATTCAAAGCATATTTCATTTTACAAAGTAATGCAACTCCTACTAAAATGTTTATTAATATAAATGAGAAGAACAGTGACAACAAACAAAATGAATAAATGGATTTATACACATAAATGTTGACTCCTCTCCTATTAAAAGGCAACTCTCACTGATCAATGTTACATTATATTTTTTGAGCTCAAATTCCTTTTCAGCTGCCTATCAATTGTAAAGTGTGTGAAAAGAAAATTAGGGGAGAGGGGTGATGGTGGACACCTGCTCTTATTGTCATCAAACACCCCTGAACATTTACATGTTCAATTCACATGACAGAAAATTGAAGCAGGCCAAGTCACAAAAAAGGCCTTGGCTGCCCCTTACGTCACTTTGGAAAAATGAGCACAGCTATGACTATAAGTCGTGCTTTGCATTATGACAATAAAGCTAGCAGCTCGTTACCCACAAAATGACTCATGATTAACAGCAGAGGGTTAAACGTCCTCGATAGAATTATACAGATGAACATATTTATCAGTGTGGGACATGCTTTATCATATCAATGTAAAAAAAAAAAAAAAAAAAAACAGATAGCATGTTAGCTTTTCCCTACGTAACACCTGTAGAAGTGTCCACAAAGTAGAAAGCATCTTTAAAAAAGGATAATTCACCTGCTTGAATGAACTGGACTAAATTCTGGGTAAGGTAAACGACTTCTTGAATCAGTCTGAGTTGTCTAGTCCTGTGATGATCTGCTGCGACTGTAGTTGAAATTTTCATGGTATGTTGTGCATTGTGGGATCCAAAACGTTATTATTAAGTAGAACTATGTCATCAGCCGAGTTGCCTGGTTGCTGTAATACAATTATTATAACTTCTACTGCTGCTTATATGACTACAGCAGTGTGATGAGTTCACTTGGCACCATGTTAGCGTGACTGTTGCTGCTTTAATTGTGCAAACAAACCACTCCAGGGGTCAATTAGAAGCACCAGGTTGTTTGTGCTGAAACAGGGATTGATTGCTGTGATCATACTGTGTGTAACATGGTCAAATATTCATCTGTATTTTCTGATACTGTTTTTATAATTACAGAAAAGTACCAAGCGATCTTCTGTCTTGTGTCAGCCCGAAAAGTCTCCTCCATCAACGATGCACTTGTAAGCTGCAGCTCTCATTTCCTTTTATTTCTTCTTCTGTGGTTGTTTGTAAAAATATTCATTTTGCCCTCTCTCCTCTTCTATGTATCCCTGTGGGAGAGGTGACTGTCCACGTCCACTTTTAATCGGGTTCCATCTTTGTATCAAATGTATTCAGATGCATTTTCTGAAATGTTGGTATGTAAATATGCCTAAGATGTCAAGTGTGAAAGTTTATTGTTGCCAGGTTTTTAAACAAGTTATGTTACACTTTAGGTGCACTTTACATTAAGTTGTCTTTCATGCTGTTATTTAAATTTGTGTAGGATCTGAAGCAGGCTGTTTCATTTTGTCTCCTGCCACAATTAATTTGGCCAAAAAGTGAATTCCAGAGTCACATTATCATTCCCCATCATCACAACACAATGCAGAAATACCAGTGCTTACACTCTAACCGTGGTGAGCACAGAACATCCCCTTCAACATCGACCACAGTTTTAAACTTGGAAGTGTCCAATAAACAAAACATAGATTTGCCAGCAAACATACATCATGGGGTTCAGCTGTCATTGAATAGAGTCCTCATACTACATTAAAAGGAAGAACTACAGGGGATCTAAGCTGACAGTGGGCCACTTTCTACCTACCGATATTCTCTGGTCCCTGCTTGTTATCTCTTGTTATTGTTTTGGTTGAGAGCCCCCTGGTGGAGGATCAATACTTTTTATCTTAAAATAATTGTTCTTTAAATATATTTTAAGTATTATAATTTTCTTAATATAGGAAACCAATGCCAAGGTGAAATATGTCCTTTATAATCTAAAAGTCAACTCAATGTCCTTCAGGATGTCCAATCATTTTCTTCATCAGCTGATCAAAAGGAAAATGGTTATATGGTGCCACTCCGTCATAACAAGAATGTTTCAGCAGGCCCTGAACAGAGCAGTATCATTAGGACAGCAGCTCAGCTTTCAACCCTGACTGCAACCTCAAAGGAAATAGCTGCCTTGTGCCTGGGTGAGCTGAGGTAAGATGTCAAAAGAGCTCTGCAACATTGTTAGGAATTGTTCTTCCTCTGTTTGTGTGTTACTTCCATTGCATCCGAATGTTTGAGCAAACACTGAGATGATAGCTGATAATGAATTTTCCTCACATGACTTGGAACTGATGATGCTGCACATGGTTGAAAAACTGCCTTGTTATCTATTGTTTTGTTCAAATTTAAACAGCAATTACATTTCATATTTAAAAGACAATAAGGGTAACAGGGTGACTATTGTATTGAAGAAATTTTGACACTCGTTGGACATTTAAACTTAAGTACATATGCAGACAGAAACACAACCAGCCTCTGAGCCTCGAGTATCCTGAAAAAAAGTATTAACAACCTCCGCCATCCTCCTTTTCATCTGTCTTTCTTCAAAGAGAATAAAACACAACAGATAAAACAGCGAATTCAGCTGGCTCACTTTAACACTCAAAGGAAAAGTAGAGAAAAAACTACTGTATCAAAACCTGGATGCTGTTAGTACCAAAGGTCACCAGAATGTCACAAAGAAATCAGGTGAACTTTTCAGTCAGACTTTGCAAGCAGATATATTCTCACACGGCTTAGATGAAACAAAAGAAAGTGTCAGTGCTTTAAAATAAACAGATGGAGAAAGGAAGATCAAGGTAATCCCACCTGCCAGAATAGACAAGGAGGAATCTATAAAAATGTGAATAAGGGAATAAACTGACATAAAAAATGAAAATGAAAGACAGGAACTATATAGTTTGTAAAGCAAAATATCAAAAGTATTCCCAGTGTAAATATAATAAAAAAACACAAATAGGAAGCACTGTCACTTGTGTCCTCATGCTATGAACTAAAGTGTCCTTCACAGTAATGCTGTGCACCTACTCTCCTAAACAAAGGTTTATCGGATTGGTTCTTGTGGCACACAGACCCCGAGTCAGTCTTACAGAGTCTGAACCTTAGGACCTCTTTTTATCAGGACAGTCTTCAACAATCTGCAGAGGGGGCTAGAGAATACTACACACTGAGGACAAGGGCAAAGGGCTATGGTGAAAAAGAATTAATCAAGGGAAACAACCTAACTGGACCATGAAATCAAAAAATAAAATAAAATCAAGGACTGTGTATAAGGATGGACAGTGCAACATCTACCTAAGAGTGAAGCCAAAGTAAATACCGCTTCCCTTGGTGACTTTTTAAAATAGATCATAGGCCCTTGCTCCTCTTTGTAAACTGATTTATGCCCACCAGGGTACAACCAGCCACTTTTGCCATCATTCTTTGTGGCATAGATTCAACAAGGTGTTTGGAACATTCCTCGAAGACGCCCAACAGCTGCTGCAGATTTGTTGGCCTCACATTCATGATGCAAATCTCCTGCCCCACCACGTCCCAAAGGTGCTCTATTGGATTGAGATTTTGGCACTGTTGAGGCCACTGGATCGTCATGTTCAAGAAATGAGTTTGAAATGATGAGCTTTGAGAGATATCCTGCTAGAAGTAGCCATCAAAAGATGTGTATTCATAAAGGGATGGGCACGGTCAGCAACAACACTCAAGTTGGTCGTGACATTAATATGACGTTCATTTGCAAAGAGGTCCAGAATGTGCCAAGAAAATATCCCCCTTAGCACAACACCAGCACCATCAGCACCAGTCTGAGCCAATAATACAAGGCAGGATGGATCCATGCTTTCATTTTGTTTATGCCAAATTCTGACCCTAACATCTGAATAATGCAGCAGGAATCAGGACTCATCAGGCAAGGCAACATTTTTCAGATCTAATATTGTCAAATTTTGGTGAGCCTGTGTGAATTCTTCCACCAAACGTGGTATTATGCTGTAGCCCATCTGCTTCAAGATTCAACATGTAACATATGCAGATAGGGTCATTTGCAAATCTTGGTTGTTTTGATTGATTATTTGAGTTAATGTTGACTTTCTATTGTCCAAACCACTCTGGCCATTTTACTCTGGCCAATGACAATTGCAGACTTGGTTTATCAGCTTTTCACACCTTCCTGCCTTTGTTGTTATATGGTTTCAATAGTCACACACACATCCCTTCTGTCTCTACACTTCCTGACACATTACAGCATTTTTTAAGACCCTCACTGCCAAATCAATGCAAGGAACTTGTGGCAACCACGATGCACAATTAATAGCTAGTTTATACCTGGTCAAAGAGTTCATTTTTCTGAGGATCGCTATTTCAGGTGTAACCAAAACACCGGAGTGTAGCTGACCGACAATCCAATGCAGACTCAACAACTTACCTGTGAGTATGATGATGACCTATGCTTCAGTTCATATTTTATCAACCTATTTTTATATAAAGCATGGTCTCTCATAGTCTCTAGCAACGAAACTATGCAACACACAACCCTTGAGTGTCACAGCAACATGTGATTGGTGGGGCAAGAGGTTTCCCACATTCTTCCACAGTGAGCTGAGGTTTCAAATGAAGACCAAATAGTCATTGCAGTGATGTAGTAGTGATTGGGGAAGTTATTATGATCATCAGCAATGGTCTGCTACTGTAACTGATCATCATGGAAAAAGTAGATATCGCTGTTGAGCTATGTTGTGACATTAATTGCATCCACACATCATCTGCTTCCACACATAAACCAATTATAAAATTATTTTGCTATAACCAGGTATCATCCTGAAGAATAGTCACAGTGCATACTTTTGACATACATTTAGAATTTTGAAACTTTGGACTAAAATTTCAAGTTTCAAAAACAACTATGTATTGATCATCTATGCCACTTAATACATCCAGGATAACAGCAAAGGGTCATTTTGAGTCATCACTTAACAAAACAAGCAAGTTCTTGGTCTGCAAGAGGAAACCAGAGTATCTGGAGAAAGCCTACATATGCACGGGGAGAGAAAATAAACTCTGCAAAGAAAGACCCCACCCGACTGGGGTGTAAATCCAACAACTTGCTTGCTGTGTGGCACCAGCACTACCTGCTGCACAATCATGCAGGCAAACAAAATGGAAAACAACTAATTAACACAAAATTCCCATTAGCATAGATTTTGTTTCTAAAAAATGGTTTTGGTTTGTTGTGTCTTTCATGATTGACAGCTTTTTTTTTTTTTTCATTTGGCAAGACTGACTGCAAGACGTCTACTTTTTCACACCATTAGCTGAGAAGAGAAACATTTAGCCAAAACTCACATTACAGTCATTACAGTTTATTTAAATGAGAGTGGCTGTTAAAAACTAACACACATTTGTCCTGCTGTAGACTGTACAGGCCTGCAACTTGTGTTAAATTTTATGGGTTGGTTAAATTCAGGCTTTTTTGGCAATATGCATTTCATAAAAAACAGTAATGTCAGTTCCAATCTGTAGATGTCATCTTTCTATCTGATCACCAACAGAACATGTCAACACCCAGTGTGGAGGTGTTTCAGTTTTGTACAACAGCAGGACAAGAAGGCACATTACTTTTAGAAGATTAGAGTCAAATTTTGGATGACTTTGCATGTTCAAATTCTCACAGTAAGATATTTTATAATAGTGTTTTAAATATTAACCACTCCTTAACAAGAACAGGTCAAAAATTCCATGTTTCCAGTAATCTTAAAATCCAACAGAGACATGATCATTCCTTTCAATTTCACAGTCTGCTACCTACAAAAATAACACTCATATCAGCAAGACTTTTTAAAATGAAAGAATGTGTACTAGACATAAACCAAGTAAAAATACTCCTTCAATTTTTCCCGTTTTTTATATTCTGGAAATGATTTTCTCAAGGTTGAAATCATAGCATAATCAGAAAACAAACTCTGAGAAGCAGACCCTTCAGACTCTGTTAAACTCTCTGCCTCTTTCTTTTTTATCTCCCACAGACATGCAATGCTTTATGCCCTACATTTAGCCAAGGGAGGCGATTTATAACTGCTGGCCTCGAGCCCTCACACCCCGCCACACAAGCACACAGATGACGCGAGACTCTTGCATCCTGATGTGATAGCACATGCCACCAAATCCACAGTTAATTGGACACTTCCCTCACAACAGGCCTGTGGAAAACAGCGGCGAGCAAATAACGAGGCTAAGACAAGCTCCCAGAATGAACAAGCAGAAATAGCTCAGATAACGAAAGCAGCAGCAGATGTGTTGTCCTCTGCAGTATATTGTGTTTAGAACAACAACTCTTCTTTGACTGCATAATCCTCGGCATTCTGCTAAACTGATTAGCCTGCCCATGCTTAACAGCTGGTATCGTAGCCCAATTTGTCCGGCTTGGAAATGTTAGGCGGAATCATGTCTGCTGCATTCTTTGTGCCAAACGGACATTTGTGTGTCGAGAAATGGTCGGCAGCCAGGTACTGTGGAGGGATTGCACATGATCAAAAAGGATTTCATGGAAGCAGATTGAGAGAAAGGAGACTTATGGAAATATAGCGCGGGTATTGTGCTGGATGTCTCAATTTCCACAAGCCAGCTCGCATGTGGTTCTTTAACTTCAGGAGGAAGAGAGGTTTTAGGAAGCCATCCAGCTCACCAGAAACACTTGATTTATTCTGCGCTAAACGAGGCATCGGTGTGGAATGTCAGACATTCAGCCAGCCAAAGAGACACAAAGAGTTTTCAGCAGATGTAGTGGGATGAAAGGGGAGTCAATATTTGACATATTCGACTACAAAGCCCATATTGCACCTCAGCTTCAAACAGACCAAACAGGATTTTTGGATTCTGTTACTGCCAAGAACAAACTTTAGAAATGAATCCAAGTTTAAAAATTCCCCTGCAGAAAGTTCAACTGACAATGGAGTTATTTTGTGATTATGATGGTTGCATGTCAAAAACAGGTGAGTTGTTAGGCCAAAGATTTACTTGTATTTGCATTAACTCTGTCATTTGCGTTGATGCAAATGTTCTCGCCTATATGATGCAAAGTACTGAAAGATGATCTATGGGGGGGTTCAAGCTTTATACAGCTACTTGATACGTGGAATGTACTCCAATTCCAAGTTGAAAGTTAAGACATCGTCGAAAACATAGCTAAAAACAGAATATAATGAATTGCAAATCCCTTTTCAATCTATATTCAATTGAATATGTTTCAAAGAAAACACATTTAATTTACAAACTGATACATTTTTTTGTTTATTGCAAATAATTACTTTTAATGAGCTTGATGCTGGCAACAAATTCCAAACAAAAGTATGACAGGTTACTGCGTTACATCACCTTTCCTCAATACAACACTCAATAAGTTTTTGGTTACTGAGGACACTATACGTTGAAGCTTTGTAGGTAAAATTCTTTTTCATTCTTGCTTGAAGTCTGACTTAATTTACTTAACAGTGCAGGGCCTCTGTTTTCATATTTTGCAGTTTAAAATGTCCTTTACATTTTCAGTGGCAGACAGGTCTGGATTGCAGGCAGGTCAGTTTAGTACCTGCACTCTTCTACAATGAAGCCACGCTGTTGTAGCACCTGCAGAACGTGGTTTGGCATTGTCATGCTGAAATAAGCAGGGATGTCCCTGAAAATGTCACTAGGATAGCAGCATATGTTGCTCTAAATCCTGTCAGTACCTATCAGCATAAATGGTGTCACAGATATGCAAGTTACCCATGCCATGGGCACTTACACACCCATATCATTACAATTGCTGTCTTCTGAACACTGTGTAGCAACCTGGATGGTCCTTTCTCTCCTTAGCCCGGAGGAAACAATGTCCATTATCTCCAAAACAATTTTAAATGTGGACTTGTAAAACCACAGCACACTCCTCTTGTACATTTCAGATGAGCTCGGGCCCACAGAAGCTGGCTGGGTTTCTGGGTGTTGTTGATAGATAACTTTTGCTTTGCATGGTAGAGTTTTAACATGCTCTTGAGGATGCAGGGACAAAGTGTGTTAACTGACTATTGTTTTTCTGCAGTGTTCCTGAGCCCACTTGGTAATATCTTACAGAATGATGTCGGAATTTAATGTAGTGCCACGTGAGAGGTCAAAGGTCACAGGCATTCAGTGTTGGTTTCCAGCCTTGCCACTTACTTGTAGAGCTTTTCCCAGATTCTCTGAATCTTTTGATGATGTTATGGACTGTAGATGATGAAATCCTAAATTCCTTGTGATTGGGTGTTGAGAAACATTGTTCTTATGGTGTCAGATTATTTGCTCATGCAGTAGTTCACAAAGTGATGAACCTCACCCCACCCCTGCTTGTGAACAACAGGGCCTTTCAGGAAGTCTCCTTTTATACCCAATAATCAACCTCTCCTGCTTCCAAACGATCAGTACACCTGCAGAATGATCCAAACAGGTGTGTTTTTTTTTGTTTTGTTGTTTTTTTTAAGTATTCCTCAACTTTCCCAGTCTTTTGTTGTCCCTGTCCCTGCTTTTTAGAACGTGTTGCAGGCATGAAATTCACAATGAGTGAATATTTACAAAAAAGCAATAAAGTTTATCAGTTTGAACATTAAATATCTTGTCTTTGTAAAGTATTCAATTGAATATACTGAAAGGATTCGCAAAACATTGTATTCTGATTTAATTTACATTTTTCACATGTCTCAACTTCCTTGGACTTGGGGTTTGCGCAAACTTGGCAACACTGGCAACATGATAGTTATCTCACTGATAACTCACTATCATGTTCATCCAGTGACCAGACCTTGCATAAGAAAAATAAATGGGCAACAGTAATGTCAAAGAATTTCATAATGATTATTACTTTGAACAGAAAACATCAACAGCATCATCAGTGATCTGCTTTTCCTCAGTTAGCTGCACTGTGAGTAACATCTCTGGTTATAGCTCCTCAAATGCCTCCCCCGTTTCCTCCATCTTCTCTCCTTGATTTGCAAATAAGAGTTCTTGGAGGACCCTTAACATGGAGTGATGTGAATAACTTCAGGTTCAACTGAAGAGCGAGGAGAGAGGTGACTGATAAGGTTTTTGGACCATGTTCCCAGTCCTAGCCTTATTGATGTAAAATGTATCCATCTATAATGGACAGACTCTGTCGTAAGTTAAAAGACTTCATTACCGTCTTACATCTCAGCAGACATAGCTGCTTGCATAGAATTATTCCAGTCTTAAAATATAGTGTGTCACCTTTTAGGTGTTTGGTGATCAGCAGCTCAATGCTTTATTAACTTCAGTGATTTATTCAACTGTTACTGACAGGATGTGGCAGGTGTGGAAGAAAATCACAGCTGTCATGATGTGTGGCAAAATAAATCAGACTCACATCCTCTAACCATTAATTTCACACAAAATGAGCACAGGTATCATTGCTAGTGAGGTAAAAACAAATTAACTCAGTGTTTACCATCATAGAAGCCAAACAGACTCTACACTAAAAGGCCCTGTCTGACTACAGGGCTGGGAGATACATCAAGTTTTGGAAAGAAATATCAATACATTTTATTTGGTAAGTAGCATCTTTTCTTGTTCAAGTTCTCAGACAAGCAGCAGAATGTTTTTCACTGATAAAGCCAAAACAGGTGGCAAAAACATATTTATACTAGCAACACAAGTACAATATGATGACTATTTAAAATGCTGAGCTGAAGCACTAAACCTCAAGCTTTTGCAGCCCTCTGCACTGAAGCAACTGTTCCTTTGAACTTCACTATTGTGTTTTTATTATTATTATTATTATTATTATTATTATCATTATTAATCTGGAAAAACTTTGAGGTATAAATCTATTCAGCTAAAAAAAAAAATGAAATAAATACGATCTAACTTTTTTGCCCATATCTCCCAGCCCAACGTCTGTCTGAGGAGTTGATCTAATGATGCATCACCATGCAACCCTGACTGAAGACCCTAAAAATCATAAAAGTTTTCACTGGGCCTTAAACATACCAAGTTTCTTGGCTGTTTGAGCATGCAAAAATGCTGTCTACTGAAATGAATAATGTAACATTATGACAAAGGTTATAACATGATGAGCTTCAAATCACAGGTAGAAATTCTCACTGAATGAAGCCTCAGCACTCTTTGACTCTCACCACTCCTAAAATTATTATCATACAAATCTCACTTCCAATGAAGTCAAGGCATTGTGTAACATGTATATTAACAAAATACAGTGGTTTGCAAATCAAGTTCAGTCTGTTTACTATTGAATACTCTATAAAGACAAGATATTAAATGTTCAAACTGATGACCTTCATTGCTTTTTTTCAATTATGGACTCATTTTGAATTTGATGCCTGTAACACATTCCCAGACAACAGGACAAGCACAACAGAAGACTGGAAATTTGAGGAATGCTCAAAAAATACCAACACCACAGGTGAACAGGTTTGCCAGCTGAGTGTCATGACTGTGAATGAATCCCTGAAAGGCTCAGTCACTTTGAGAACAACTGCAAGAGCAAATAGTCCAACGATATAAGAACAATGTTTCCTAATGTACAATTGCCAGGATACAGTCCATAATATCATTAAAAGATTCAGAGAATCCGGAAATATATCCGCATGTAAGAAGCAAGGCCTAAAACCAACACTGAATGCATGTGTCCTTCAATCCCTCAGGCAGCAGTGCATTAAAAGCCAACACCGTTCTGTTCAGGATTTTACCTTGTGAGAGTAGAAACACTTTAGAAAACTACTGTCCCAACCTAGGTGCCATCGAGGTTAATAGTATCAGAAACAATTCCCATGAAAAATTAAAAAAATTGGCTTAGGATACAGTAACAAAGCTAAAAAGTTTATGTGTGAAAGCAAATGCATTAAAATACTGTCTTTGTTACACAGCAAAAGGGCTGAATCACTTGTTACCTTCGGCTCAGCAGAGCTCACTCAAGTGAAAAAATCATGAACTTGAAAAGAATCGATTCAATGAATGTTCAAAAACTTACTGTTAATGAATTTAATAGTTAAGACTGCACCATCCTAAAACATTACAACTGACCTCCATGAAGAAAAGCTCTGTCTAAGCCCTTTTTTCTTTTTGTACCTGAAGCATTTTCTATCAACTCAGAGCTAGTCTAGTGAAAATTTAATTTCATGGCTGACGATGATGCAGATGGAAAACTGGTTTCCGGACAATTAGAATTATTTTATTTCTCAAATAAATCTGTCTCTAAGTGACACCCAGATTTGTCCCTCGGCACTGTTTATGAGTGTTTTACCAAAGGCACGCGTGTTCCTAACAAACAGGAGCTTTGCCTTAATAATAATCAACAAATTCAGCCTGACAATTTGCATGTGTGTCTGTGTCACTGTGTGCTCGGTGCTATGATGAGTTATTTTTGTAAAAAGTGCACAACTTTGACCATCTGTGTGACCCATGAACAATTATACATATCTGCCATTATCATATTTCATCTGTTTCATGCAAATGTTTTCTGTTTGTGCAGCCCTGTGCCCGCGGGAGCTTGAGATTATTTGATGTTATTCAAGTTTGTAGAGTGCTTCCTTTGGTTTGATAAAGTCTGACAAAATGACTCAGACCTTTGAATTAAGTATTTGTTTTTTTTTGCCTCAACAACAGATGAGAGGAACAGTTTGGGTCATAAAATGAAATGCAGATGAATCACGCAATAAATAGCCATCAGAGTTGCATGCTATATTTTCATTTATATGAATTTTGTTCCCTCTAAAGTGATTTAATAAAAATTTACACATGCTTAGATACACATGGAAGAGACTTGATACTAGAATTTCTTCTGATGCCATGCTCAGAGGTGTTGGGCACACATGCAAAAATATCTTAAGTGTGATGCCTGTATTGTGCGCCTATTGGTGAGTGGAACATACTTGAATTCTAAAGGTTATAGAGCTGAGCATTGTGCAATATTTTAAATGACCTTTCCTTATAAATGCTGTGTCTTTCAATAAAAAAAACAATTTTAACTGGATCTTTAAATCAGTTTTCATCAGTCCACCTGTTCTCTGATTGCACACTGCACCTCGTTGACTCAGAATGTAACAAAATATTTCTTTAAATTTCACAGAGAAACTTGTGGCTTGCAATTGTTATTTACATTATGCTTATGTTAAAGATGGAAAATGGCTCTTTTTCAAAGGTATACAGAGTATATTTATAATTCTGATTATGAGGACAAAGGACAAAGATTATTTTTCTTTCTGTGTCCCCATTTAACAAGGTTACACAGTGAACTTTAACACCACAGTATCTCATGGCTGGTGGGCTTGTTCATGTTACGTGCAGGGAACTCATCCTGTGGTCTGTTCTCTGCGTAGGTCCGCTGATGGTGATATTGGACTGATTTTTATAAATAGTCAAGGAAAAAACATAACTGTCTGTTTGGCTTTTCATCAAACAAAATATATACGACACCATTACATACTTTATTGTGCATGTATTTTCAACAAACTTGAGGCCAAGCACATTCAAATACCTTCCACCTGATGGACATTAGCTGCAAGAAACAAATAAAAACAGAAGGCTTATGTTTTTTTTTTTCTATTGGAGTTTTCTGCTTTTGCATATGAACTCTTTGTATCGTGTATGTATATTTGTATACTTCCATTAAACACACACAAAAAAAAAAAAATCAAGATACTGCCTTTTGGTCACGATCACCCAGTTTTAACCTTCAGATGCAGCTTGAATTCCAGATTATATATTTTCTCATGAGGAGAAATCATCTTAAACAGCTTAAAGGTGATAAATCAAAGTGTCCCGGTTACAGAAACTCTGGACCAATCAGTTTAGTTGGAGGAGAAAGCGCAGGCAGCTATGGGTGTTGTTTAAACTGAAACTCAACAGCAAGCCCTGTAACCTTTGGCGACTCATACAGTGATCAGCATAGATACAGCTCACTGTAGTTCTATCAGATTAGGTCAACACTGTTTATTAAAGGTGAGCCAAGAATATGCAGCTTCATTAAAACAATGAGAATCATTTATTGACATTACAGCTGCTGCCTATTGAGCTCATGTTAAATATTTTACTCTTAAGTGGCAGTGCACACTTTCTACATTGTGTGTTAAGTTGATCACACAGGAATGTTACAAGACAACCATTCAGTCATCTTCTAGAATATTTACTTCCATTAGGAGGTTATGTTTTTGCCTGTGTGTGTCTGTTTCTTTGTCATTTAGCAAGATTATGCAAAACTAGTGGACCGGAATTTTGCTGAAATTTCCAGGAGATTCTGGTAGTGGCCTAACTTAGAAATAATGAAATTTGGTAGTGATGCTGATAACCATCACAGAGGGATTGTTTTCGCTCAATAACTAATTTGCTCAAACTAATAATGACATCAACATGATTCAAAGTGCAGGAGGAGGTCTTCAGCGTCAACAAATCTTAAGAGTTACTTCATCACTGCTGCAGGTGTAACAGCAATATGTGAGGTTTGTGCTCTCTGAATGCTGTGTAGTTTTTTAAAATGGCATGGACTTTCCTAAATTCTTTTTTTGGGGTGTTGACAAGATGAACATAAAATAATAGGGATGCAGGATATATACCCATACCAATATTGCAAGGGGAATATTGATATCAGCAGATATTTACCCAAAAAAAGTGATTATCACAGATATGAATATTTTTGTTGATATTACAGCTGATTACATAGCATTACAAATTGTCCATGTGTATATTTAAAATATTGGCTATAATATTGGCAGAATGTATAAAGGAGTGTTAACCTTATCATCACTTTTAAATAATAAATTGCTTTTTTTCTTGCTTCACATTTGTTTCTAACGCAAATGGACTGTCACCGTGAAAGGAAGAGATCCATTTTCATAAAGTAGAGGCTTCCTACTCTTGACAAAAATATCTTTCTCATCAATAATTAGTTTGCAAATATCTGTTATTGGCAAAAATCCAACATAGTTCACACGTATGGATGCAGTGTGAAATATTTTATGTAGTGTGCTGTGTTAGCCCAGCCCTCACAGGTTATTATGTTATGTATGAACGCATGATCAAAATTCTTTTCATTTTTAGGCTTGCATGTAAAATGGTTTAAGATATTTCCCAGCACATTTAAGACTTTCAGACATTTGGCTCAGACAAAGCTAAATATAAATCTAGAGGGCAGAGAAATAGCACCAACGCCATTTAAGCTGCTGTTGTAACAACACTGAGCAGTCTGACCTCCGTGTAACCCCAGCTGTCGAAGAGGACAGCCAAATTCACACCAGCGTCAAGCAGTCATCTCAAAGATAAGAATCTCTTTGGCGTTAGCAGAAATGTCAGACGTTATCTGCATCCTTTTTTTAATTGATTTCTCCCTGCCTTCCATAGGCTGGGGTTTTCTTTGCCCTGCTCTTAGTCCGTCTGTCTGTGAATGTTGATTGAACCTGTCAGAGTGACTCAAAGATGTAAATCTGAAAGTCAACAAGGTCCAGAAATAGTCTGTTGATTCAGGTCTTTTATATGCATCAAATATCGTCACTGGGCCATTTTCCTTTGTCCTTAATGGAAATCAATTGGCTTATCATCAAAAGTACTCTAGATTGGCTTTGTAAAAAAGAAAAAAAGCTTCACAGTAGAGTTATGAGTCACAGATTTTGACATTGGAGTTGTTTATCCTTGAGAACTTTCTGCAGTGGTGTGAGGTGTCAGGTGGATGCATGTTTGAACACTTTGCATTAACAGAGAAGACAAATGCAATCTGCTGCAAAGTGAATACAAACAGACACAACTTAGATTTACTGTATGTAAAAATACAGTATGTATTTTTTTTTAACTTAATTGACTGATTCTACGTGATACACATTAAGATGGAAGCCAAAATGACCTCAAATATTTCCTTAACTTTTTAAAGACAATTCTTGGAAACACATTCTTACTTTTTAGAGATGTCACAGGCCTTTTAATGATGACTGTTTATCATCGCTATGAGAACATGGAGTAATTCGTGACAGATGCTGCTTGACAGATCTAACCTAGCACTCCAGAAGGACAGTTTCATATATCCGCCATGGAAATATTTCACTAGTCCATCTGGGAAAGAGCCGTTCGAAAATGTTTTTAGAGGCAGAACCTTCAAAAAAAACTGCAGCTGGTGACTGGACGATTGTTCTGCTCGACACACTCATCACAGACCAATCCATATCAAGCCACAGTATGACGTAGCAGCCCGGCCCTGTTGTTAGCCGTTAGCTTAAATAACGTTTCAGTCCTTAGACATTAAATTAAATTATAACACACAGATGTATGATTTACCACTTATATGTGACATGAACGTTGTCAACAACAATCCCCACCAAGTTCTCCCGGTAAACTTCTGAGGAGAGCATAGTTCACCAGGTATCGCTGAGTAACCATGACTACCATAGACTAACCCGCATCGTCTGCGGAGGAATTTCACATTCCTTTCTGTTAAGCACTTAGCCGGTGAGGTCGTTGGACAATGGAGGTTAGGAAGATGGTCCTGCCGGATGAATCAGGCAGGTCCATCTGCTCTGCAAGGTTAGGACAGATAAGCAGGACATACAACTGCTGCTGCCATCCTGTTTCTTTACTTCATTTATATTTTTTGCTGCTACCACAGCAACATCACCTTTCTGGTGTGCTGTGTTTGTATGTATTCAAACAAACATGTTGAACAAAGATTGCTCATGTGAATCGTAACAACTCCCTGAAACAATCCAGGTGTGAAAACAACCTTAAAATAAAGGACTCTGGTCAACAAAAACGTCAATCCGTGATTTGTAGTCCAATCAACGTTTCTATTTCATGGATGAATTTTTCATAGCAAGTGGAAAAACACCTCCAAAGCTGGACTTCTTGATTCACACTGATCCCAGAATCTTTTGTGAGTTCAGAGTGCGAGCCAGAAAGTCCCTCTTCAAACTTTTCTCTGTCATTCTGAGAATTTTTCCACAAAATGAAAACACTGGTTTTCTGTTTAGGATACAAACCTCGCAGAGCGCCATTCTAACTGAAAAGAGCAGGGACGGGCAACTTTAGCCTCTTAGAGCGTCATAGTCATATTATCCACACAGTTTGAGGGCCACACTATAAAACAATAAGGTATTATTATTTAACATATATGCTTTCCTAAACAAAAAAAATGATACCTTTTCTTAAAATGGACTTTACCAACATACAGTTTCTAAAATAATAATGTAAATAACAAGACAATAAAAAATGATCTACACAAAGTATTCAAGACGATTGAAACAACTTGTTTAGTGCAATAAATGTAATATCTACTGCATTTTCCACAATGTTTAACCAAAAGGTTATCATTACTTTTGAAAATACATTCAGTGATGCATGGCTAAGATTTTCAGATCAACAGTCCATCAATTGCACAGTCAGTGGCTATGTTTATATGCAGTCAATATTCGGGTTAAGATCAATATTCAGGTTTCTGAAACATTCGGAATAACCCAGTTTACATGTGTGAGCAAACAGGGTAATTCTTCTATGCATATTATCCCGAACAAAACAGCGACGCACGAAGAACATCATCACGCATTTATCCAATAGCAACAAGAACAGCAGCAGCAGCACGGTGGATAATGAACAGCCCAGAGCAGCTCACAGTCGACTTCGTTTGCGCTTTGGTGCTGTTACTGACCCGCCACCAGTACTTGACACTATTCTTTTTCAATTTCTTCATCAATGGAAGGCGAGAACGTGAAGAATTAGGAAATTGAGCCGGAGCTGTGTCATGTAACAAGTACTTCCTGTACCCATTACCAAGATTCCTTGCGAAAAGGACAGGCGCAGAACATAACTTAATGTTCCTTTCGATGAGGATATCCCGATCAGCGTATTCATGACCAAATATATGGGTTAGAAAAGAAGTAACCCAGGGGTGACTTTCAGGTTTTTAAAAACCGGAATATGAGCATATTCCAGTTTTTCAAAAGGTTTTTTGGTGTTTACATGGCTGCACGCAACCTGGTTATTGCTAATATTCCGGTTATGAAAGGTTTAAAGACTGCATGTAGCCAATGTCTCGCAAATAATTAAATATATTCCGATATCCAAAGATTATCATGGTAAATTTCTGATTTTGAATTATTTCACAGCAGAGTTTGTCTTATTTTTCTTCATGTTTACAATTTATTAATTTTATAAAATGAACTTTTGGGCAGCACTGAGTAAAAGGGAGGACCAAATGTGGCCCTGGAGCTGCACTTTGTCCATCCCTGGAATACAGTCCTCAGTTTAAACAACAGTAAACACTAAAGGCGGGCAGGGGTCACTACAGACTTAAGTCTTGACATACTGCCAATTGTTTCCTGGAGGTGGAATTGTACACACTGTGCCTTCATTATACAACATAAATGCTGACAGTCACCACAACTACAAAGAACTGTAACACAAATGTAATCTGCAGCAGCAAGAATGATCAACTAACGTGTCTGTCTATTTTTTTAATGTTATCAAGCACCTCTGTTTCTGCGTCACTACCTGTATTTTTCTTCATTATCCTTCCATTTCTCGATGTGAAGCACCACTGGAAACCTTTACTTGCCAGCTAATTGCTATGTATTTTCATTCATAAGGTGTTTGCATTGACTATGCATGTTTGAGTGTGGGTGTGTCAAGGGAGAATATGAGGCCAATAACATATGCACACACTTCAATGTGAATCATGGCTCATAAATGAACATGAAAGCTGGATTGCACATGGCTACTTTGATCCAGCATCAATTTAAAGTTTTTGTGCATGTATTCTTTTGGTTTGGATTCCACCCAATATTTCTTAAATGGGATCCCAGGTCCTTTTTTTCATTAAATAAAGTGTGAACAGATCTCAAGGTCACTTTGTCTTCTGTGTTGGTGAGTTGACTCTGTGCATCCTCTAACATGCTAAAGACCCTCTGTGTACACTGGCTCTGTTCTCTGGTGTTCCTGACTTTGCATAAATGACTTTATAAGAATGTTTAAGGCGTGATGGTCTCCCTTGCAGAAGTGTGACAGCTCAGCTGGAATAAAGCAAGCTGTGAATAAATGGATTGGCCCTAGCGACTGTTTCCACTGTACTTAAAGTGTTAGCAGTTTACAAAAGCCCATGTGTCACTGCAGTTGGTGAAAGAAGCTGAAGCCACAGAATCCAGCACGCTAAAGAGCTGAAGAGGTTCACCTGCCAATCTCAACCACTAATGCATTTTATATGCATTTTGGATACAGAGACACATTTTTGTTGTTGATTTCCTTATTTGTCGAAATAGATTCTGAACATAAACTCAGCCTGGAAATGGCCATAAGGGAGGGTACAGCTTCACCCTCTTTCTGTCTTCAATATAACCCTGAGACATAAAGATCTATTTGGTATATTTGTCCTGTTTTATGTTTTGTTCATTATTTGTGCACAAACCATTGGTCTTTTAAATTTTCCATAATGTTATAGAAAAACAGTCTCTTATCAACCCATTAAAAAAATGGAAACAGTTGAGCAAATTGATTTTGAAAGAATAAAATCAAACTTCCAAAAGAACTTCCCAATATGAAAGCATTAAAGCATTTCATCTTCTTAAGTACTTCTTGTAAAATCAAACAGTAACTTGTAGCTCCTTTCAGTGTTTACACTTGTTTTATTTTTTCTGGTATGAAACAAGGGCTGTTTAAGTAATTTAATTTAAACTTAATTAATTGTGATTTAATTGTTCCAAGAAAACGAGCATTCAAAATCAAAACATCACAGAGGTCCAAATATAGTGCAGCATAAAAGAAAACTTGTACGAAAAAGCATTCATTAATCTGGTGCCCATAATCCATCATTATAATCTATGGACTAAGGTCTGAGTGCAATTACCATTCTTATACGCTATTTTACAACAGTAGGACAAAATGGTAACCAAATTTCAGCCTGTACAGAGTCTTGAGACTTTCCACTGAAACTGCTTTTAGACTGCTGGTCACACCCACTCATTCACCCATTTACTCTCACATTCACTCCCTGATGGTGGGAGTTTCTCTATAAGTCATTCATCAGGAACAGCTAACACAGCCACGATTTCTTATACATTTAATTGCCACTGAGGCAAAGTGTATTTTATCAAAATGGTTGTTGTACCTTTCTCTTCATGTATGCGTCCAGTGATTTACAGGAACATTCTGGAGTCACTTATAACTTTCTATTCTTATGAAGTGTGATACTCATAATTTGATATTTGTGCCATTAAAAACAAAGTACTTATTAGCCATGTATATTATATTTGTTGAGTTCATCAGGGCCTTAACCTTTTAACCAGTAAATTCTGATCAATTTATCACCAGCCGAAGCAAACTTATTGACAAAGAATCAGAACTCCCTTCTTCTGGAATTTTGTAAGACAATAGCATAGTTGATTTCACCAAAATCAAACCAATTTATCATCAAGTTTTCTTTGTGTGATTAAATAAACTGGATTCCAACACCCAACATAGTATTTAAGATTTTATAATTAGAGACAAAAAATGATATCACACATCTGATATTCTCACTTTCAGAAAGTGTGGTTGATTCAATTAGTGTGAACTCTTAATTGTGGTTCTTATACCTCTTGTTACTGACACTGTTAACATGGCTGTTCATGTTCCCTGCTTTTGCTCACACCCTTCAACAATTTGTGATGCCAGTTGGAAGATATCAGCAGCCCCAGCATATGCTTCCTGCCGTTAGCACTGGTAGGTTGGCATAAATGGTTTCTGTAGTGGGACGTTCTTATTTACTGAACATCAGACAGCACAGCACCAACAGGCTACCTGCCAATAGCACATGCTGGCCCACAAACACAGGTGTCAGGCTATGGATACATGGACACTGGACTAAGGCCAGTCCCACTGCAGCATACGTGTTATTTTTTGGGGGGAAATATTTCATGTTGCTTCATATTCAAAAACATACTGATGAGATTCAACAGGCAGAATATGGAGAAGTTTTTGGACAACATCCTGTCTGCTTTTGCACATGTTTGATGTGAGTGTTTCAGGGCCGGGGCACACGTTATTATGTTAAATTGATATCTTGTTGAATAAGGAATAAACAGCCAATATGATGACAAACATGTTGAAAGTGTGATCTAAAATAACAAAATTAACTATAATCAATAGAATCATCAGGAAAGCATAGGTGACTGATGACCGGTGGACAGAACAAAGTCTCAGCCCAGTCTGCACTCTGTTTTTAGACATTTTCCTTCCTGTACTGACGTATAAGTCCTGGTGTATGGATTAAATAAGAGACCATATTACCTCTAGACCCAAAACAACTGCAGTGATAGATTTTGTAGCCACAGTGCCAATGGAAACTGGTATTCTCTTTAGTTTGAAAGGTCTGAACAATCATGGACATTTTCAACAACCTCAATACACTGATTGGTTGAGAGGGGTGCCATACAAGGCTTACAGTGTGTAAGAATTTGACATTTGAAGCAGAACAAAACAAAATAAAGTACTGTTATAGTAGTCATCTGTTGCCACTTGTTTCCCTCTGCACAGTTTTAATGACACATTGTAGAGATATGGGATTTTATTGGCTTTATTTACCAAGTTGTCTTGAAAACTTTGTGCCTTAGCTCTTGCTGCTGTGTAAAATGATCACCTTTACCCTAACAGGGATCCAGTCTTTCATGTGTATACCACACACGTCATGTTAATTCCATTGAATGTGCGTAGTTGATATCCTATTTACTTAAATGACCTTATTTAAGGGACATTTTTGTATCAAGAACTTAACTAATGTTAATGTCTGTTTGATACCACTACAAAAATGTGAAGACCTAAACAGCAAATGGTTGGTCAAGATTTTGCAAACATGTTGGCAACAATTGAAAAAATGGGTGCAACAGATGGAAAATTAAGATTTCCTTCCCACTTCCAAACACCTTTTGTATATGTTGCCAAACTATCTGTGCAAATTATTCATATCCACTTGAACACCATGTGAGTAAGCATTAATGTTAAAATCAGGCTTTTTACATTAAGTCATATGTAAGTGGCCTAACTGCCTCAGTGTGACACAGTGCAATTGTGCAACGCAGCACAGCGTTTTTGCCCTCCACAACCTGTTTCTATTTCCCTCTCAGTCGCTCACGCCAACACAGTCAAGGAGTAAGGGGTGAGGGAGATTGATGAGTTGCTGGAGGCATTTTCTTGGTTTCTTTGACTTTCCTCACTCAGCAAATCATGTTTATCTGTTTAACTTAATGGAGATAGTGACACATCAATCTTTTTTACATGAGTGAAATGATTCACTTGCTTTCAACACCAAGGGGGGGAATTCATTTTGTTCTGAGAGCTGTATATTGCCAAGACTTTGAGTTGACCACTCATAAAAAAAAAACAAGGCACTACACGTCAGTTTTTCCACCTAAACAATAAAAGCACTTAATGTACTGTTTACAAGGGGGGACACAGGGCATGGAATTATATTCTTCACAGATACAGTGCAAGCAATGGGCCTGCAATTCTGTGCAACGACCCACGCTCATGTTCAGTTAGGACACCGTCTAAACAGAGTTCTTCTCTCCTTGACTAAAGATTATGACTGAGGATCTGTAAGTTTATGAACTTTTCAACACCAACGATCATTCATAAAGATTATATAACTTTTAAAGGTCTGAACGATCATGGACATTTTCAACAACCACAATACACTGATTGGTTGGGAGGGGTGCCATACAAGGCTTACAGTGTGTAAGAATTTGACATTTGAAGCAGAACAAAACAAAATAAAGTACTGATACGATATTGTTACAGCCATTTTTCTCATGACAAAATAAAACCCAAAATATTGAGATTGACTGTTTATTGCCATGAGGCTAAAAACTTTGTCAATTTATTATTGTCCATTTTGTCAAGTCCATGAATGTTTCGGGAGAAAACCTGCACATCCTGTAGTTTATATATTTTTGCAGTTCTGTTTTTGACCCTGGAGAGGAAGAGCTCAGCTGCCATCAGCCAGTAAATCAAGTTTTCTGGAATAAAGCTCCCACTGAAGCACAACAGAAGCAGAAAGCAAGGTAAAGGTGGAGTAAAGAGCCAAACCTCCCATCGCAGTGAAAGTGAGAGACGGGGGCCAAATAGAAATTGTGAACTCAAGGTGATTGGGTGCAAAATGAAAAAGGAAGAAAGGTTGACACATGGACTATACCTGATGACAGGTTGTGATTTGGAAAAGCAGTAGCAGTCAGGAGGATCCACCTTTTGTATGTGTGCTGTTTGCTCATTCCCAGTCTCAACTGTCAATTCTGTCTGATTTTGAAGCATTTCCTTAACTGGCCTCCTTCTGTTTCAAGTAAGGGAGAGAGCATTTCATCCACCCATAGCAAAAGCAAACCTCCCTTTTTTAACTGAAGCAGAAAAGCATATCTGGTGATGGGCCTCTTCTGTGCTCATGTATATTAATTTTAAGAACTACTGTTTATAGATCAAGGGGAAGTTAGCCCAAGAGCTTTCCTAAAGGTCCCCCTGCCCCCTCCCAACTTTTCGTTAAATTATTGATGAAAAGTATCACTTGCTGTCTCCAAATTCTATTGAAGCTGTAGATTTTTGAGATTTCATGAGTTCTAGGTAGACATTTTACCAAGTGTAAAGAGTGGTAAACACAATTCAACACTTGCTACAATGTCATGTTTTTTATTTATTGTGTCTTTTATAGCAGCACACTTCCCCACTGGAGCACTATATTAGGGCTGCACATGTATTTAAGAGTTTAGATTCCAATTATAATATTGACCCTCTAAGACACACAGGAGGTTAATCCATGTGCCTCAAAGCAAGAAGGTTGCTGATTTGACTCCTTGCGTCGTTTAAGTTTCTGCTGTGTGGATGTTACATGTTCTCCCCAGCCTGTGATGGTTTCCTCCAGGACTCTGGTTTCCTCCCAGGGACCAAAAACATGCTAATTAGTTTAACTGGTGAATCGCTCTACTGGTCTCTAGCTTTGGCCAGAGAGACCAGTTCACAGTCTACCCTGCCCCAAAGTCAGATGGGATAGGTCCCAAGCCCCACAATCCTGAATGGGTAAAGGGGTATCGATAATGATTGGATGGATAGTGGTTAAATCAGAGTTATTTTTAATGCCTGGATTGATTTGTGTGGCACTTGATGTTTGTTTTGAAATTAAGTGTTGATAGAAAAATCTGATCGTTGAGAAAAGGAAATCAAATTAAAGTAAATGTTTTTGACTGGAGTCTCTAAATCAGTATACACATGGACCAGTGGTTTAAATTACTTTTTGTGGTGCCCCCTTAAAGATAGGAACATTTTGAGTATAATTTTTTTTGTGCACCCCCAAAATCACTATCCCCACCAATGAAGTCACTAAAAGAGCAAAGTTACGATGTTTCTCTGTACATCCAGACATGTGAACACTAATTTCTTCAATAGGTTTTACTGTGCAAACACAGATATAGTAGTAATTATAATAGTATTTATTTGCCCCTTGTTTTATCCACACAAGAATTATAATTATTATTCTAACCCCAATCCTATCTTTAAAAAGATAAAAAATAAGCAACTGGCAACTTATATATACTTTACTCTTATTTAAACTCACACTGACTTTTACATAACTCCCATCTATGACATGACAAGTAGCCCCTCTTGGCACATGGTCATGGTCAACACTTTTAACTAACCTGGCACTCTAGATGAACCATTCAATATACTTCACTGATCAATCTTGTAAAGAGCCCATAGAAAGTGTTTGGGGAGAGCTGAACCTTTCGGAATCATATCTGGCAGGTCATTGGACCTGGATCCATCAATCAGCATTTATTAAAAGCCACTCAGATAAGGACATGGGCAGCAGATACTGAGCTACAGAGTGTGAGCCACTTCGTAAAAAAACAAACTCTTGTCTGAACATGTCAGAGGTGGGGTGAAAATATCCTTACTATAGAGGTTTGTAGTGTTTTGTTTTCATTTACCAAAGAAATTGAGTCTTGATCTGATAAAACTGCTACTGAAACTGCTACTGAAACTATTAGCATCAATGCTAATCTCTATACAAGCAGTCATAGAGATGAGCATTCAGTCTCTACACGTCCTGCTGTCAACTTGTCCGTAGCTCGTTCCTCTTCCTGTTCCAAGGGACTCTGATTGGGTCGTGCCGCTTTGGGCCGCTCACAATCGTTGTAGATTAGAGCTTGGCAAGATGAATCTGCCTTATTAGAGATAATGAATCAGGCAGATCCAGCTGCTGTGCAAAGTTAGCTAACATTAGCTTTCTACCATTCGGCTGTGATCCTGGGTTAAACATACTTCTATCAGTTTGAACTGTTATTTGTTTGATTTGTTTACTTTAGATTGGTCCAGTGAATGCCTTTAAAATTTCTTAGACTTACTATCATTCATCATGGGACATCCCTAATCTAAGTGAGGATAAAAATAACCTTGATCAATTTTTTTTTCTAAAATCGTCCAACCCCTCAGGTAGAAAACAGCTTCAGCTTCTTTCGTTTGTGAGAATCAAACCTGTTGTGATCGGCCTTGTCTTGATTTTTGCTCAGTCTGCATCTGAGAACATTTGCATAAAGATCAGCTTTCCTCAACTTTTTCTTATCGTACCTCTGGGAGCTTTGTTAATCTTTATAGCTTTACTGGAGGCGTTCGATTGCAATGCCAGGTCCCATTTACCATGAGTGGTAGCCAATTGCTGTCCAAGCTTTTGAGTCTGAATGTGTGCACGGCCCATAAAACTTTGCAGTGCTATGACAATTTGACACCACTCCTGCAAGTGAGCACACAATTAATGCTGTTGTTTTAGTTTTGTTTGTTCAGTAAATTAGCAACATTCCTCTAACCCCTCTGTTTCTCACACCCACACAAATGCATAAACCGCAACCTACATTTCTCTGCTTTCTCTGGCTGGATTGCTCAGATGTCTTTTGTGCCCTGCCAAGTCTTTGCATCAGGAAATGGGGATGGCCTTTTTGACAAGAGCTTGACACTTTGAGGATCAATAGAGGATTCAATCTTCCCTGCACCGAAAGTCAAGCTTCCTCTCAAATCGATGGCTGGCAACGGCTAATCAGGGATGGATCCAGGTTTTTCTGCTTTTTGTTTGTTGTTGGTTTTACCCTGCCAAACCTCCTTTGTCCAAATAACGTTTAGCAAATAACAAGAGTAAAAGTTGGCACTGATGGTTAAGCTACAACAAAAAAAAAAAATTTACACTTAAATTCAGAAATGTAAGCAGCTCACCAGCTCATTTCCAAGCATCTTTATCTGTATAATACTGTTCTGATGTCTGTCTTGCTCCTTGTTGAAGAATTTCATGAGCGATTGTTTGTGCCCGTTTGTGCCAGTACCAATCTTTTCTGTTCCACCTAAACACTTCCATGAATAAGATAAAGATGCATTTTTTCTTTTCCCATCAGAGTTCTTCTTTGTCTCCTTCCAAACACAAATATTTTCATTCGACTGTAGTTGATGTTGACAAGGTGCCACACTTGTTTAGCTGGGGATTTGGCTGAGAGAAAACAGGAATATCTTAAGCTTGACCTTTTCTCACAGATTTTCTCTCTACCAGTTATCCCACTGCTGAATGAAACGTGGGGGCTAAGTCCATCTAGATGAGAGAACTAATATATTTTCTAATGTATTGGTCTTCTTATTTTCAGGTTTCCAGTTGCCATCACAGTGGAAATACTTTACGTAGAAGGTTTTGATTGAGTAGCCTTGGCTACTTTTACATGCATTAGACTCATGATGGAAAAAAAAAAAAATATATATATATATATATATCAAAATGTAGTATATGGCTGGAAGCGTTACCAGTAACAAACAAGGGCACCTATGCTGACTGCAAAGTTTTGAAGAAAAACGTGACCATTTCTCAGGACTCACCCCTAAGGGATCATTCCGCCCTCAGGGGCTGATACCATGAGTAGAAATAGCAAAATAAAAGGGACTAAAAATATCAAGCCCCAAAAGGCAAGTGAGAACAGCCTGAAAGAGTAAGTCTGGAAGTAATTTCAGCCCCATCTAAAGCTCCTGTGAGAATAATTTGACTGATTATGAAGCAGACTAAAATCAATGGTTGTACTTTTTTTATGACCTACTAAAACAAACATGCCCATTATAAGGATTTATTATTCTAATTTAATGATTTTCAGTGTCTGAAACCGCTGCCATGGGATATCTCTGAGATGCTGCTGATGATAGTGATGCTAAATTAGAATTATGCTTAAAAAGCCTTTCTACATTTTATACATCATGAATTAGCAACCATTGATACCTTTGAGTGTAAAGAGAATGTCAAAGTGAGTAAGCACTGCCCTCTGATATACAGACCAAGTAAGCTAACTGGGCAGAGGTCAGCAAATAACTGCAGAGGTTGCCAAAAATCATCAATTAAACCCAAGAGTCCCTCTTATAAGATAAAAACTGATTAAATGAGTCGCTATAAGACATACATTTACAGGACAAAGTATTTCACTGGGTATGCTTAAGTAAATGATCAACACCATATTTATGAGTCAGTTACACTAATTTTAAAATTGTTATTGACACATTTTCACTCCAAACTGTAACAAAGCAGCCTGTCAGTAGCTCCCTGGTACTTCATATAAATGGCTACTGTCTGTACCAAAATGTTCCTCGGTCTTGCATGTTAATAAAAGACATTAAACAAACACTATGGAACAGACATAACATGACTTGCTAATGCTGTGATCCGGTTTGATATTAGCAGTCCTTATTTGGGCTGTTTTTTTCTTTGTTTGACAAGTTGGCTAAATGTTATTTTTTTTTGGCTTAGCCAGATTTGAAATGATCAGCTGAGGAAACATCTAAATGTTCTAATTCAAAATGTCAAACATGACAAAGCTTAACCTCTTGATTTTGAGTCCAGCAGTTTTTTAAAAGGTTGTGTGATTATCAAGGCAGATGTGTTGTAGCTGAGAAAAACATCCTGCATTACTCCAGCTAAATTGCTTAAACAAAGACCTCTGCACTCATTTTCAGGCCTCATTGACCAATGAGGTGCCCTGTTTGGTAATGAATGTCAAAGGTGAAGGCACAAACCAATCAAACACAGTGACACTTGTTCCTGTGCCCTTGCATGTGGCTTGTTGGTACTGCTCGGCCTTTCGCCACACCACCCATTAGGTTGTTACAAAAATCATTAGCCCAGGTGATGTGAAGAACAATGATGGAATCTGTAATCTCTGTCCCTTTGTCTGGATGCTCAGTTTAATGACCAGGCAGGTGTTAATGATGATGGAGACCAAGACCAGCTCTGGCCAAACAGCCATGATCAGAGAGTAATGGGGTGAAAAGCTTGCTTTGGGACAAAAGTAAATTATGTCCCCCACAATCAATAGTAAGCATGACTGAAAGCCGATGTTGCTTTACTCCTGTTCTGATAATAATAGTGAGGAAATGGATTGATTGTTCCATATAACAGGATGTTGATTTTGGCAATTGCCTTCATTGCAGGAGACATTAACCCAAATACTTCTCCCAGTGATGTAGGATCTTGGTAATCTCTCTGCAAAGAGCAGTAAGTGAATGTTGTTTAGCTAATCCTACAATTCAGAGGGAGGATCTTATGTAAGTGTATGACTGTTTACCTCAATAGTTATTCATATGAGTGGTATCAACCACTGCTGTTATAGTCAATTGCCTAAATGCAAGGGGTTCGTAAATGTATTTACTTATAGATGAGTTATCAGGTCAACTTTGAACTAAAAAAACAAAAGCAAAAGTTGTCCCGCAGTAAAGAAAAAAAAAAAAATAGAGAAAGCAATGATAGCTTCAGTAAATATTGATAAAGGGAAGTACACAGTCTGTAAAGATTAGGGATGTGCAAATTGAACAGCTGGACCACATTTTAGAGAACTTTTAATAAAATTAAGCTTTCTGAGGTAACATTTCAATACTTTGTGACATTTTGGTCATGACATTTGCTTACAGTAATTACAGAGCTGATTTAAAAACATCATACTGCACTGTGATGTTGCCTTGATAACTGGATTAGTATATCTAATCCAGACAGATTAATTTATTTTTTTTTTTTTGGTTGTATTTGGGGGAAGATTTTGAAGATTTTGGAGGATTTACCCTGTGTGTTTTGGGTGGAGAACGCTGACTGACCTGAAGCAGCAGGAAAAGGCTAAAGCAACCCAATTAGCCTATACAATTACACTGCATGGAAAATACATTGCCTATCTCCATTGCAGACAACTAAGTATTAACCAAGATTATTGATCTGTTATCCACAATCATCTATCCAGTCTACCGACTACATAATTCTGATGAACACTGACTAATCACGATCTTCAAAGAGAGACATTTGTCTAGGGCTCTTCATCCATGCTGCAGCCATAAAAAGACAAGACTTTACACTAAACACATGAATATGAGACAATGATAAGAAGATAAATGTCATAAGGCCTTAAGATGATATGTTTGGTTTCTGAAATATTGGGGCCTGTCACGTATTTTTGTTTTTTCCTTCTTTTCATTTTCTAATAGATAAGTTTGGTAATCTGACACACCAAAAAGACTGTTTTACATATCAATGAGATACTGTATTCAAGGTTTATCTTCAAATGTAGAAAGTGATTGAATGGATTTTTGTCTGTCATATTCATTTAGGGGCAGTTAAAGGCTTGTTGTCACTTCTAAGGAAATGCTGAAGAAGATCTTGGACACAGATGTAATGATCTTCACTATTGATCTCATAATTACTTTAATACGCAGGGACATTATTTTTTCTGGACAACAACGAGACCATTAAAGAATCCACATTATGTGTTTTTGTGTTTTAAATGCCTTTAAGTGTGTATAACATGTCTCATCCAAGTGATAGATTACTTTAATGCACAAGAAACAATTTTAACAGTAACAGGACTTCTCCCTCCCCTTCTGTTTACAGCGCCAGTAGCTGCTTGAAACACCTTGTTCCCTGAATAAGACCTACCCGTGTGATGTCCTACCATTGTTTTTTGGTCAGCGATTGGGAACAACAACCAAATCAAATACAGTAAGTGACAGGAAAATTTGGCTTTCTCTGTTGAAGTTCTTTTTGTTAACAGGAATGCAGCTCAACACAGCCTCAGTACAAAGCTTGTAGCTGATATTCTGCATTTAGAGTTTATTGCTAATTCCCAGCCCTTGCTCCTACTACACCTTTAAATAAATATGGTTTATGATATGAAAAGTTTCCTTGAGAATCCTGATGCCATTAAAATTGCCACAACTTTCCTGTATTTCCTGATGGCTGCACTGGGGAAAATGGGGTAAAAGTAAATTTGTCATGTATAGAAATTAGTTCCACAGGTCCAAGTTAGAATGGCTATCACACAAGCTCCAAATGCACAGGAAAGTAAACTGATAAGGTTGAAACCATGAGAAAAAATTCTTATTTCCTGTGATATCTATTCACTGTAAAGAGTTAATGGTCTTTTGTTAAAAATGGGAGAAAGAGAGAGAGGCATTAAAAGGCACATAAACAGCAGCCTGGCAGAGGCTTCATAAAAGTTTATCACTGGTGCTGTTGGACACACTGTTGTTTTATTTTTTAAATTTCATACTATAAATGGAAATTCAGCATGTGAAATTTTATCCAAGCTCATTTTTGTTTTAACTTCTCAGATATGTCACTGTGATTCAAGCTTTAATTTAACAAATCCTACGACCAAACCCTTGAAAACACTTCATAATATAATCAAGTGATGTGCAGATCAAAGATGAAAAGGCTTAAGGACAAACCAAAATCAAATGACCATGATTATCTGAGAAAAAATGTAATTGCTAACATAATTTTCAGTTTGTTTGGCATACTTCCATTCATTAATTAGATCATGTTCATCCGGTTTGTAGTATGTGATACTGTCACATTAATTATGTTTACTTGCTGGATGATATTGGATATCTTGGCATTGAATCTTGCTCTGCCATTTCAGATTTTTCCTTTTTCAGCCAAAGGGCAGAATAATGCTTGGCTGTGTTATATTCTGGATCATGTTTGTTGGCAAAATAGTTTTTAATACCAACAAGTAATGAAACTGCTCTGATGATCTGATTCTTTGGAAAACATTTTAGGACTCAAGTTCACATATACTGTGTGACGATGGTCCAACTGCCAGGATTTGAATGGTCTTTGAAATAAAATGATCATTTGATCTGCTTAAGGCAGTTTGTTTAAGTGGTGTAATGATTGACTGATAAAAAAAGCCCTTGGTATTTCAGATACAGCGGCATTGATTTTAACAGCTTTGATGAGGCAAAAGTTAAGAGAGACTCGTGAAGAAAAAGAAACAGCTGCAGGCTTTACTGCATTAGCATCCCCTGATACTTATATTTTTTTCTTTTTCTCATCCAGTAATTGCCATGGCGGCTTTTTTTCCCATTATGTGTTTCTTTTGTATGTTTCCAGATTGAGTACTCTCAGAAGACTACACTGGTCTCTCAACTTCTTCCAGGAGTTTTTCCTGAAGGCTCATATACAAACAATGTTCCCACAGAGTGCTGTAAGAAACAAGCCTTCTCTCCATTTCATTTGCAAGTTTCCATCTAAAGTTTCTTTGAAATTTGAAAAACAGCAACCATCCCTCCCTACCTTCTTTCAACTACGTGAAAAATTTTAAGTTTATTGATGTTGCTTCAGCATACACACAAGATCCCATGTGAAAATAAAAGGGCACTTCTGTCAATCATATTCTACATGGAATTTTTCCAGCCAGCCACTTAGTAGAACTTTGGTGTGTAAAAAAAAATAGAAGATAAACCGTATTTCAAATTTTAGCACATATTTATTCACGGTTGACAAGTATTGATGTCTTTTAATTCATTAATTTCCAACATTAAATAAAGCTTTGGGTTCAGTAATAAAATACATTATTAAGTCCACACAATAGTGCTGTTGAGGCATTTTGTAGGTAAGCTTGGCACAAGTGACGTTCATTGTGCCGGAGAAAGTATGTCAGTCAGACAAGGCAGCCCAAGAGACAGACAAAAGGAGTGCCTGGTTGGCATCTGATGTGGGGATTTAATTTGGACTTTTGAAAGGACATGAGATGGACATGAAACGCGAGGTTTGAAAGGAGTGATGCATGAGAATAAAATAATGTGGACACATGGCTCACCTCGCTTTGCATCACCTCAAGAAAATGAAAGCTCACAACAGTGAAGCTAATGCTAAGCTAACCCAGCTGAAAAACCAGTCAAGACTTTACATGCTAAGCTTTTCAAAGCTGCCTCCTAGGTCTGAGCAACCTAAGGGTGCGATCACACCGACCAAAAATAGCTCATTTTGTCGCCATCGGCATTGCTCAGTAACCTGCCTGCTGGAGTTTCACCGCGATCATATCATATATCATATAATAGGATGTATTAGCTGACATTATTCCAACTGTATCCTTTTCACTCATCTACCAACCACAAAACACTGCAGCTGATGACCCTGCAGCAGCATCGTCCACAAGTTTTCTGCGGTCCCTTCTAGGTGGAAGTAATGTATTCACTAACTAATGTTAGTGACACGGACATGGATTGTTTCAACTGGAACCGGAATAAAAACAGTCTGTCACAGGTGAAATCACACAACTACACAATGCTGATTGGCTGTTGCAGCACAGCCACATGCGACATTGCCTGAAAAGTTCAATTTTTTCAACTTTGGTGACCGAGTGACAAGTGACCAGGTCGCCCAGATTGCGTCTGCCGCAGGGTTAACCCCGCTCCATCGTGGCTGTACATTGACTTTACATGGAGAGCGGTCGCCCAGGTCGCCCAAGTCCTGCTCGGTGTGAATGCACCTTAAGAAAGGTTATTCCATAATTTCCTTTATCTGCAAAGACTCAAAGCCGCACCATGTTGTGGAAAACAAGGCCTTTTGTAACATGCTGGTTGGAACCCAGGTATGTGCCTCTATCTCTGCATTACTTCACCAACACAGTACTAATGAAGCTCTTCAAAGCAGTGAAGCTAAATTTGAAGAGAGGCTGAGCAAAGCAGAGCAGGTGACATGGATTTGGGACACATGGATATCATTCTGTGAATTTTACTACTGGTCTCCATCAAATTGACTGAAGTGATAAAATATACTGTGATGTTTGTTCTCATTAAATTAACATAATTTGGTCATTTTCTTGTTGGATGTAAATGAAGCCAAGACCTAGGTATCACAGGAATGCCATATCATGGGGGCACTGGTGATTCCCACCCTTAGAGTAAATTCAGTGAAAATCCCTCAGGAAAAGTCATTTTCAGATGGCATTTGTGAGAACACAGGTTTGAACATTCATTACTGGCTGTTCATGTGGCAGAGTGCACAGAAAATAGCACAATTCTCTTTTTTGAAACATGTAGGTTATCCATCTTTCAGTTAATGATAACATAAGTAAGCTCAGCTACATGGGACAGTTATGCAA
The DNA here is from genome assembly GCA_037902135.1 of Cetoscarus ocellatus. Lineage (NCBI taxonomy): Eukaryota > Metazoa > Chordata > Actinopteri > Labriformes > Labridae > Cetoscarus > Cetoscarus ocellatus. The sequence goes on from JBAMNC010000954.1 coordinate 832,387, forward strand.
AAGTTAATCAAAGAATCAGATACTGTAGCTTTGTTGGTCATTTCTGCATCATTTCTTTTTTTCATGTCCAGAGATACCACTCTCCAATATGGCAGGAAAAAAGTCTCCTACTGTTGGTCGCATACGTGAACAAAAAACAGTTTCATTGCAACCTTTCTTGACATTTTCTCTTTTTTAGGACTGCATTTGGCAACAGTTTGTGGCAGAAAATGTTGGTATTTTCAATGCACATGTCTCTGTACACTTGGAAATGTTAAAAGTTTTGAGTACCTTTTTCAGCATAAAAAAATGAAACACTGTCAGAAATATACTGAAGGTTGAGCAGCAAACCCATCTGCTCACTGATTAATCTAAGGGTTGCTCTGCACCAGAAAGCCCTCTGTCTGAATCACTGATTCTCAACTGGTGTTCCTACAAAACCCAAACCATCTGCTTAGTTAAAAAATATCTGAAAATTCTCAACTACCTCAATTAATCAAATGAAACAGAGATGGAACATCATCAGCAAAAAGTTTTCTTTGAATGTAGTTACCAGTTTTGTCTTTGGAAGCATCGTTTCTAAAATGCCGATTAAGTTTTTAATGTTTCCCATTTTATGGCCAAAAAAAAAAAAAAATCAACTCAAGTTTTTATTTTAGTTCTGCTGTGAGAAAATCTGTTTTCAAGCAGTTTAATGCTCTACAAGATTACTTTTATTTTGCAAAGCAAAACAGGGAAAATAAGTCAGAGAAAAACTCTAATCTTTACTTCTTAGTCATTTTTGAGCCATGGAAACCAGTGCCAAGTTTCATTATTGTGATACACTGGCATTCATTGCTCATGGACTTGAGAACTGCTGCCTAGGTACAGCACTATCGTACATGAATGTCTTCCAAAACGAAAGTGAAGAAGAATCTTGTCACATCTGTAATCCTGGGCTATTACCAGTTAAGAAACAAGGGTCAAACAATGCATTTTATTCCAAATCAACTCTGAATGATCTTTCTGGAGTCCTCTCCATAACCATCTCTTCTGCATGAACTGAGGCTTCATTCAAATTAAAGGGGAGAACTGGACTTAGTTTGAATGCAGCCTCAGGCACAGCTCTGCTTTGAGCTGAATGCTAACTTCAAAATGAATAGCCAACATGCCAATCTTACTTCACCATTTTCATTTAGCTTGTTGGAACACAAGAATTTTTATTCATGAATTACAAAACGTACAAATTAGGCTGCAACTATTTGTTCATATTAACCAGGGTATTGAAAATATTGAACTTTTACTATAGGTCCTGACCTTTAAGTTCCCCAAAATTGTAACAATCCGTCATGTCTGGACCAACTGTCACTGCAATCCATGTGGCTGCTGCTCAGATATTTCTCTGAAAAGCTAAAAGGTCAACCTTTGAGAAAAAGTAAGGGTTCACCAAAGTCAGAGGGAAGTCAGCGTCCTCTGGATTACATCAAATGTCAGATTCTAAGAATTTTGTGCCCGTCATCAGGTTCAGTGCTTGTATTGCTTCCAAGGTGCAGTTTTTAAAGGCAGATTCATTTAGGAGACAGATAATCCTTAATTACAACATTACATTTATGTTGGATTTTAGCCACAACATGTCTGACCTACGAATTGCAGAATGACATTACTGAAAAGTTAGGGATGTACAATTGGTAATACTTTTGTGATACAGATATCAATATATACATTGTTTGTCAAGAGCCCAAAGCATCTTCATAACTAAAAGTGACCTTTTACTGTCATGATGACTGTTTGTTAGAAACAGATGTGAGGCAAGAAAAACAACACGTCATTCTTAAATTAACAGCACAATTGACTTATAAAAGAGGACATTTACTGATAAAAAGGGTAACCATTATGACACATTCTGTTAATATTAGAGCCAATTTATGGAATACACTATATAGACCTATAACCAATTTGTTCAGCTAAATTATCGGTCAAAAATGTTTGGAACTGCTAATACCAATATTGATCTGACAATATACAACAATCAGAAACCAATGTAATACCAGTTCAAACACATCCAGTGCCAACCAAACCAAATAACAAAACAGATTTTGATCCCTTATTTTACTCAGCCTTTATTTTGAGTGTCAAAATATGCTGAACCTGCTCTGCCTTCTCTGCCCAATGAGCTGCACAATATCACTCTCTCCAGTGACTAAACTTGACATTGTTGGTAACAGAAGCATTGTCACAAGGGCTGAAACAGGAGTTAACATTGTTCTTTATTTCATTAAAGGTATTACTTCAAGTGCCAACAATATTTCACATGTCTGTACTAAGCAGCTGTAATATTTAAAAGCCAAACCATATCCTACTCAATGTAAAGTAAGATAAGGACAGTTGTATAACATCTGGTTACGTACTAAAAAGATTTATGGCCCATTTTCAGGCCTGACTGCCCTGCTTCATCTTAGTCAACCATTCAAAAAATTCAACTTGTGGAATCATAAACAACATGAGTGCTGTTATGATATCTATAATATTTAATCAGGACATCTACTACAAAGCCAACAGCCAGTGAATCAAAACATGCCCCACTGAAAATCAGCTAATATCTGATTTTATGGAGACCAGAGGTTGCATCAGAAGTTTAATACTGATAAGAGGGAAGCAGGGGATAGTTGCACTGCTTTGTGCACTGCCTTTGCATATACATCAGGTACATGCCATGTGATGCTCTCCTGTGCTCCTCCAAAGTCGTACAACACTCAGAATTTACATGAATTATATACCCTCACATTGGATTAATGTAATTGTCTGGAAGTGCAATGATGATGGAGCTTTGTTGCAATGCTGTTGACTAAATGCACCATGAAAAGGGTTTCAGTCTCACTTCAGAAATCACATTGCCCAGTCTAAAGTTCTGTACTCGGCACAAGTTGCTGTAAAATTGTGTATTTTGCTGTTTTCCTCTCGTCTTCCTGTGAACAAAAAAGTAGAAGTCTTTGCAATTATTATCACTAGAGGTACTTGCAGGGTTTTTCCCTGGTAGAAGACTTAAAGAAAAAAAACAAAACCCGGGGTAACAATGCCATTACTTCTAGATCTTCCAACATGCTGCCTTGATCTCAAAAATCTCAGGTTAGCCCACACAGAGACTGATAAAAGCTTTTCTGCCTCACCTCAAAGGAACAAGCTCTCTCCACTATCTCCTGCATCAAGTTAAAGAAAAAACAAATGTAAAGCTTTTCTCCCTCCATTCAGAGGGACTTCTATGGTAATTCAGACTAGCGTGTGCACTCAAATTACCAGGCTGACACCACCAACCAAATGAGGCCCCAAATGCATCATTGTAATTAGCTGCTGTCCATGTGACGTGCTCATTAATGTGCATATTATGCTCCTGCTGCCCACCTTTTTCAATTCCATGAAGTAAACATCAACAAATTCTCAAGGTGTAGTGGGGTTAGCTCATTAGCACAACCATAAATGACAGTAGATATAAACGCAGAGATCAGAGAGACAATTTAATACTTTCAGGGATGTAAGGCTCAACAGACTCATGAATAAAATGCTACCCCACACCAATGCACTTAAAAATGTTACATTTGATCGTGTGCTGTTCCTTTCTTTGATGAAAACGTTTTCATCATCACTTTGTGGCATTCTTGACACTTTTGCTTGAATGTTCCTAATTGGGGCATGAGAGAAAACTCTAACCTATTCCTGCCACAAAAGGCCACTATGCTTTCATGCTAGAAAGGTTTGCCTCTGTTTTGGCATAGGACTTGAAAAACATTCCCTGATGACAACTGTTAACAACTCTCTAAAGGAATTGATATCATTAGTCTTCCTGCTTATCAGTTCCTCCCACTTCGTTTTGCATGCTTTGCAAATCAAGGGTGCCACTGTCATCATAGGTCAGCAGCAATGGCAACAAAGAAGTCAAAAATTATAGCAGACATGGGTTGGTCAGGACCTCTCTCTGTGTGGAGTTTGCATGTTCTCCCTGTGCATGCGTGGGTTCTCTCTGGGCAGTCTAGCTTCCTCCAACAGATCAAAAATGTTCTCATTAGGTTGATTGGTGACTCCAAGTTGCCTTTAGGCATGGGTGTCAGTGTAAATGGTTGTCCATCTCTCTGTGTGACCCTGCAATCAGCTGGTGACCGGTTCAGGGTATACCCGTCACAAAAGGGATAAGCTGAATAGATAATGGACTGGACAGAAGTGGTAAATGTGTGTCCTCGTTTATGACTAAAAGACTCTTCTTGAACAACTTTCAGTTTAGTGGAAACAACAGCAACTTGCAGAAGCATTTACATACATGCACAGCATTGAATATCAGGAGTGTAAGGTGTTTGACACTGGTGCAACCGAAAACCTATGCCGGTCAACTAGTTCTCCCAAAGAAAATCAGCATATATCGCTAAAGCAATCATTGAAGAATTAGATAAAAAGGCATTGTTAATGTCATTAGTATTGATATAATCATCAATCTATCAATTCCTGTCCCTACCTCTGCTGAAATCAAGCAAATAGGGGGTCAACTCACACTACATGTTTCAGATAAATAAACCTGACCTTTCTGTTTTTTAGCTTTAAGAATTTGAAAAACTTTTCCACTAAAGTTAGGGCAACAAAAAGTCAACAATAGCCACAAATGACCCAGTAAAAATCTGTGTTCCTTAATACCTCATAATGACAACAGTCTAAAGGCCTTTGCACACCAGATGTAATTTTATTATTTTTTTTAGCAAATATTCACACCAAATTGTTTTTGTTCAAACCTACAGCCAATCAATATAACATTACACATCAGTGACATATTGTCCCTAAGTAAAACAACGCCTTTTATGTTTTGGATGGCAGTTGATTTTTCCCAAAGTTTAATGTCCGGTAAGCTCACAGTAAAGTTTTAGTTCATGAACTAAACAGCAAAACTCACCAATTTCTCTTCTCCTTCACTAGTTTCTTTATTAGTTTTTGTTCTATTCAAAAGAGCAGAACCAGGTCATACACACATTATGTCAAGTCCATTTTGACCCCTGCAGCACATTTTTTTCTGAATGTACACAATATGAACAGAAATGCATCACTTTTAATGTGAATGGAAAGGGATTTTAAAAGATTGCCACAGAAATATTTGTAATTTCGTGCTGTTTTTTTGCATTGGCTTATCCTGACCATGCCTTGATGCATATACAGTATTTCATTAGATCACGTTCTACTGGCCATAAAGATGAGAGATGCAATAATAACTGTAATTAAAGTGGTCGATCTTCTCCAACTTTAATTTTCACGAAAGTGACGTTAGACCTAACTTGAAAAATTCTATAAATTAACACCCTCCACAGTCAAGGTGCCACTTATTTTTGACACCCATTACTATCTATACAATGTGTCCAATTATCTCACAATTTAACACATTTCATGACAGCCCTGAGTATCAAGTGGCCATTCTTCTGCTATGCAGCCTGACCTACAGCTTTGCTGCAGCCAAGGCAATCCTTAAACAGTGTGACAAACACCAATGTTCACTAAGATACAAAGGCCATCGATAGTCACTTCCTGCTTAATTAGTTGCTTTTATTTTCCCTTTTCCTATCAAAGGTTAATTAAGCTGCAGTTATTTTCATGTTTGTATACTCTCGATAATTCTGTAAATGGATTAACTGATATGAAAATGTCCAATGCATGTCTGTACAACTGTTTTTGCAATACTATGGCACATTTAAGACTTATTACACTTGATAATTAATGGCAAGACCTAGGTAAACCATAAAATAGAAAGTACAATGCAGTTGAGACTATCTACATCTGACAAGCAATTAATTTCACTTGCTTAGAGAAAAAGGAAGGGGCAACCCATGCAGGTAATTGCTGATGTTAATCACAGTCATATTTGAAAGGAAGAACCTCTGCTTTTCCTTCAAGCAAGGAAGGCCAGAAGCGAGCTGCTCCTTAACCACAAGAAGCCTTACAGACTAATTACTGCAGTCCAACTGCCTACACTCTCCCAAGCACTCATTCAGCTTCTCTATCCATGCACCTCTTCTCTTGTCTCCTCTGTAATCACACTGGGTGCTTATCCAGTTGTGAGAGACCACTGTGTTTTCTTGAGACTGTTGCTCTGACAGATAGAGTCTGCATCCTGATGGTGGTTCCTGTTTGATTTTAATCCAGAAAGAGGGACGGATCCACTGATCACCTGACCAGTCAGATTTATTTATTAAACCAACTGTATCTCAAATAAAGATCACCTAAATGTTTAAATGTTTACAAAGGCAGACAAACTGAACAAGCACTATGATGGTTATAAAGTGTGTAATTCGAGCTCATTTTACCTCCTCAACAACAAACATACTGTGTTTTTTCATCAAGTAAACTTGTCAACAAACTCATTAATTTGTCTTTATGCATAAACAACCAGTATGAGCTGAAAACTTAAAGATGAGCTTTTCATTCATCAGCTCTTCTGGTTTGACTTTTGACTTTGTAAAGCTGTGAAACTGGTCTGTACAATTATAAATGTACATCACAGACTGCAGATTTACACACATCAGCTGCTGGTATCTACTGATTCTGAAAAAAAAAACTGAAGTGTTTTAATGAAGTCATTATGGCATTTCATTGTGTTTGACAGCATGAGCTCACAGTTTACACACCTGCATCGACAGGTAACATGGATGCTTCATGTCCTCCATTGACGTTTGCACCATTTATCATCCAAACAGACTGAGTTTCCACCAGCAGAGGTTTTTGCTGTGTGTACTCTGAATAAACGGCTATCATAACCCATGCAAAAATCACCACTCATCTTGTTGGGTAGTGGTTGTTTTTCCATTTTCTGAAGCCCAACAGATGATCCACACGCTGATGGCAGAGGAACACATAGCCTATCAGTTGTATAAGTGTGAGCTGCAATCTCAGCTTGGTCTACATTCATTTCTTGTTAGTTCTTGTAGCGATCTGACTCTTTTATCAGGGTTAGTGACGTTTGTGTTCCCTTCACGAAATTATTTATGATACATTGGTTACCTTTGTGGCTCCAAAATGCATCTCTGACATAATTATCAGCCAGAATGCATCATAGACTGTTGAAAACAGTTGTTCTTCAGATGCTCACCGACCTTAGTGATGCCATGTTATTGGTCAACACGTTGGTCCTTTTAAAGACAGATATGCCAGTGAAGTTAATAAATATTGCAGAATATCTTAAATGAGATGCCTTGAAGATATCTATTTTTGCATCTTACCTACTGCAGTGAGCAATACATCAACACAAATATCAGGAACTTTAGCCAAACTGGATTTCCCACTCTTACCTGTGGCATGCAGACTGATCAGGCTTTCAACCACTTTAGGTCATCATTGTGCCCTTAACATGGATGCATATCTTATTTGAAAATATACTGATATTTTTCAAAAACTCAATATATCTCCCAGCCCTAGCTATAACTATATATCTTTTGGCTGTAAAAACATGCATTTCTGTCTACATAATCATGCACCCTTGGGTGTTTCTGCAGTAAGCCTCAAGTGGACACTCAAGGTACCGCAGTTTTTGGCACTTCCCCACTGGTTTAATTTTTATCAATGGAGATTGCCACTTAAATCAATGCTAACATTTTAACTTTTAACAGACACACCTAAGTAAGACACAGGTCTGTTAATGTTAGGAATATTAATGTTTCATTATAACCATCAATGAACAGGAGACAACTTGCAGAAATACTTCACCTGAGGTCAAAAGATGATATGCTGCTAATCTGAAGATAAAAAAGACTGACTGGCTGGAGTCCATGGCAGCTTTTAAGAAAAGACAAGCCAAACAGCATTTTTTAGGGTTCCAGTTTCTCTCTACACGTATCCTTTCAGGCTCTCTATCAAATTCCCTTCCCTGTATTGTTCGTGTTGCAGAACAACAGTATTGATTCTTCTTTTGTTTCCATTTTTTTAACTTTCCTTTATAGTAAACCAACTCTCTGCTGGAACCCAACAGTCCCATTCTTTGATTTTCTCACTCCTCTTTGAAATAGTGCTTTCATTTGAGAGGACAAAGCCTATGTTTGTGTCCACAAATCACTGTAAGAATATCCTGCATTTTTAGTTTCTTCTGGTGTACAGTGATTTTCCTCCCCTACTGTGGGGAACACTGTCTTCTTTTGTAGGCAATAGATCAACCAATGATCCCTGCAGGTGTCATATTTCAGATTTGGATTGTTAACACACAACGAGGTAAGACTGAAAAGAAACTTGGAAATTAGTACTTCAATATGATTGTCAGGTTTGGATTGTTTTGTAACCTCGGCTGTAAGGACACAAAAAATTGTTGCTCTGAGAAGTACAGTTTAAAGCCAACCAACAGTACAGTTCAGACTAAAGTTCCAATATCTTCCCCCATCCCCAACTTTAAAAAACAACCATGAGTCTACTCCTAAGTTATTCCAGCCGCCAGTGTCCCAACATCCTTAAAGCAATCTATAGGATCCTTCCCTCCAGGCACTCAGGCAGCTCACTTAAAGACATCAATACTCTGGGAAATGAGACACAGAGGAATGACTTCAGAGACGGGGAAGTCAGACAGCTGACTGAGATGCCCTTACATCTAACTTAAGGTGTTTCTGTTGAATGCAGTGGAGCGATTGAGAGAACTTCTTCCTTTCTTGTTAAAACATCAAACTGAGCATGTTGAGGCAAAAAGGCAGCGACGGGGAATTAGTGAGACAGGTGAAGCACTGCTGCTAAATGAAGTGTTGCTTTACTCGCAATCACTGTTGAAGTCTGAGTTTAATGGCCAGCAGTGAGTTGTTTCATGACATGTTTAACTGTGTCTTTTTGAAAACAGGAAGCATGAAAGGAAACTTTTGTAAAGTTTAGTCATATTTCAAGGTTTCACATTTCAAGGTGTAATATTTGCCCCTCTGTGACGTTTTGCCTCCACTGTGAACATCCTGGAGGCTGTAGGGGGGGACGAGTTGAAACCCTATTCGTTCCTCTTGACAGGAAGTTACAGAGGTACGATATTGGAGAGCATCACTGTTTAGCTCTTTGCTTTTATTTTTTAAGATAATTTTGGGCATTTTTGGCATATATTGAAAGTGGAGAGACAGTGGATAGACTCATGGCAAATGGGCTCCGGGCAGGAAGTGAAACTGGGCCACCCACACAAGGTAAAAACTTCCACAAATGTTATGCAAATTATTGCTACCCACTCTGTCAAACCAGCACCCCTGTTTCTGTAGTTTTACATCCATATGAAAATGCTAAACAAGGCTGGTTAGTGCAATACTATGCAAGCATAACCTGAAAGTGATTTTGTCTCCATTTCCCAAGTCAAAATACATCCCAACTACACTGTTGTCACAATGTCTTTTTATTTTTTTGCTCCGTTTGTCCTATAGCACTTGCTAAATGTCCCTTGTTTACATCTAGGTTGAGGGGAATTATGGCAGCAGGGCAGGCAGCCTAAACTCAAGCTAAAGGAGCTACTAGCAGTCACCAGTTGTGAAACAATTTACACAATGTTTGACTCACGTTGACAGCTTTAGGAGCCAGCTGATCTACCACATCCCTAGTATGCACCATGTACATTCACACCATTGTTTTTATTTTTTTTAGGGAGATGGAAAAATTAAGAAAATACAAAACTTATTTTTTAAACTATTGCTAATGTGTCAAACTCAGCACATCACATACACAAAATGGAGGACACATCCATTTTGAATCAACAGGATCTCAATCATAAGAAAAAATATGGTCTTGGGTTGTGTGTTTCCTTTAGGCATCAGTAACATTTTAATGGGGAACCTTTGCCACCGGAAATAGTGCAATATCGGTTTGTTTAATGTTTGGTTGAGTGAACTGTGTATAAAATGTATTCAGCCAACTCAATACTAATATGTTCTTGAGTCTGTCAACATCTTCAACAGATCCTCGAAATGTTCTCAATTAGCTCCATTATAATTTTCTCCCTCCCCTGTCGTTAGTCAGAGATACTGAGGAGCACAACAGGGGAAGGATTAATCCTTATGCTGAAATTCTGATAATTTCCCCGCCTCTGTCCTGGAACATTGCACTGTCAATCAAATGTCAGTCACTTAGTCCTCGCTGTCAAATCCCCCTCTCTGCCTGGGTAACACAAAAACGACAAATGTACCGGGAATACAAATCAGCTGACATTAAAAAGACAGAGCAGGGACTTGGAGATAGCGGAAGGAGTCGGTGATGAAAGTTTCTTGGATTAGTCATGACAAATGGCCTACAATGGATCAGTTTACAGCCCTAACTAAAATTGATGCAGTATGAAAACACTGGGATGCCGAGGTTGAGGTAGTCAGCCTCAATCTGATGAATAGATGTTATATTCCCTCAGATGAGTGATACAGCGATAATGCACAAACAGCTGAAATGTGTCTCAGTGGGTGGTTTCAAAAGTTACAGCAAAGAATGCATCATCTCTGTGTCTGCTGCATCTCGCTGCTATGATTGATTATGTTGTCACAGTGCTCCAACGTTGTCACAACGTGGCTCCTCTCTGTTATCACTTGAGCTCAAATTTATGCATTACTTGCTATCTACAGATTCACCTCCAACCAAACAGGAGAGAGGCTCCTGCTGCACTCTGTCAGCGGCACAGAGAGAGACACCAGACAATCCAGCGTCTCTCAGATCAGAGAGAAAAAACAACAGCAAGTGTGATCGTAATTTCACCGTGTCAGATCGATGGCATTGACAATCACTTCTCTCGCACATTCACTCCTGAGTTACAGCTGAAAAACAACTATCAATAGCTCCAACCTGCTCTGAACAAACTACGCTTTCATGTGTTAAATCTACTTTGGCAACTCTGTTATCAGGTAGCTGATGATGCACAAAGCAACAGATAAACAGAAGGACTGAAAACCAGATAAAGAGGGCAGATATTTCTTTTCTGGCAGATGATTGAAGCTCCTACAGACTCCTGAACATCAGGAGAAGTAAATATGTAAGCAACGATTAATATGAGCTTTACTCTTTTCAGGCTGGAGAATTTAAAAAAAAAAAATCTATTAACATTTTCAGCTAAACTGGGGCAACAAAATGGCTGCTGTATATTGAGGAATTTATTTTTATTTTTTTTAATCTGGCAAATTTCTACACAGTTTTTAGAGTAGGGATGGGCAACTTCTGTTACCATGAGGGCCACATAAATTTCACCTCCTGAGGGCCAAAACTGTGAAAAATCATCTGATGCTTTCAATTAAGGAGATTATGATAATTAACAACTTGACAAAAAGAGTCAACTTTGAATTCATGTCCATATTATTATGCTGCTATGTAACAAGCCCAAAGATTCATTGAAAAAAAGCTGATATAACACCAAAATAGAATTAATACTGTTACCAAGCTAAAAAAGAAAGAAAAAAAAATTATCTATCAAACACTGAATTCAAGCCAGGTTAAGATTCTTTTTGAGTGCAATTATCATGACATTTATCAGTCTGAAAGTTAACCCTCATTTCTTGAGGGAAATAAAAAAACATTTACTTAAATTTTTTCTAGAAACAACTGAAATGTTCCTATTTTAAGTTATGCATGATGTTTTTGCATCTTAAAATGGATTTCAATTAGCAGATTCTTCATGTTTTCTGTGTATTTGCAAATTGTTCAAATCCTCTTCACTCAAGGCCTCCATGAGTGAAGAGGAGGGCCACACGTGTCCCCCAGCCTGCCATTTGCCTATCCCAGGTCTAGACTGGAAACAAACTTTTCTCTTTCTAGCAACTGCTTTTTCTCACATATCAACATTAACTATATTTCCATATATACACACACACACACACATATATGTATATATATATATATATATATATATATATATATATATATATATATATATATATATATATATATATATATATATATATATATATATACACATACATACATACATACATATATACATATATATACATATACATATATATACATACATATATACACATACATATACATATATATACACACACACATATACACATATATATACAAACACATATATATATATACAAACACACACACACATATATATATATATATATATATATATATATATATATATATATATACATACACACATATATATATGTATGTGTGTGTGTGTGTGTGTGTGTGTTTGATGACATCCTCATCAAACACTTACTTATTAACTTAATTTCAAAGTTGTTTTTATCTGTTGCTTAACATGTGATGGCAAAGCAGAGTATTTTCAGGAAGGTTCCCTACTGATTTGTTTCATCAAATGCACACTTTTATGCTAAACCACCTCCTTACCCCATGGCATGATGCTCCCAACTGTCAGTTCTCCAGAAAAGCCTCTGATGTGGCAACATACGCTCCACAGATGCTGCTGGGCCCCTACTGGGACTCATGTAGGAGCGTGATGATGATGATGAGTTGAATGAAAAAGACTCTTACAGCAAACACACAGGTTTGCATGAGCAGAAATGCAGCAGGTGGCATCAAACAGTTTTGTTGTCACTTCTGGGCTCCAAAGTAGGCTCTGAGGTTTTAGATGTTTAAAACACATTAAAGGTCCTGTCAGGATGCATAAATAAATATATAATGTCTTTGCATGCTTGAATGCAAAGCATAGCCATACCTAATCCTGGCTTTGATCTGTCAACAAAAGCTGAACTATGGAAGTTGCTGTGAAGTCAATTCTTGTATTGTCTTCCCAGTAGTGCAGACATTGTAAATCCACTTTGATAAAAAAAAAGTTGTTTTTCTTTTCAACAGGATTACAACAGCAGACAGGCCTGTCTGTATTTTGCAGATGCCTTTCTGCCTGTGCCAAGGCTTCATTAAACCTATCTCAGAGAGAAATGTAAGATCTCCATCTTTATTGACTGAACAAAAGCATGTGTGCCAATCCACAGAAAGAAAAACAAGTTGCGTCATGCATCAGGAAACAACAAGGACACTTAAGTGAAATGCTGGAGGAAATGTTAGAGAAGTGTTTTGTCAGATGGGGACAGGCCAAGCACGGCATGGGGTCTTTGATCATTTCCAAATGTTATGTGCACCACCCATCTAGAAACCACAGTCAGTATTGATTTCCACAGATCCTCTGAAAAAAAGGTATTTAGAGTGCATCTAATCAGCAGGGATGACCATGAACACTCAGTGTGGACTAGGGATGTTTTCAGCCAGTTACTCAACCCAAATTGAAGCCACGTTAACTAAAACCACACAAAAAAAGTCAAAATTGAACACTTTATCTAACACAGGATCACAACATCAGCAGGTAAACAACAATAGATTGGTTTAGACTGTGAGCAGAGCTAGCACTACAATTCTTTGGTTATACTTCAGTTTTACATTTGTATTTTTTGTGCAAAATGAGTTGCTGCTTCAGTTAAGTGGTTGTATGAGAGTTAAGATAATCAATAAACCATCTTGAAATGGTATTGCAATAACACCGAAAAAAAGATTATGATGAGAAGCTTTGGACATATTTAATCAATATGGCAGTGTGTTCTTCTAACAGTGTGGATTCCCTGCTCCAGCCTAGATGGTAACAATGCAGCCTTAATTGATTGTTACTCACTAAAACAAAAGAAGAAGAAGGCAGATTCTACATGTTGGTTACGCCTACTCACTATACAAAGTTTGTTTGGGTTGTAGAGCGAAGGGCAGCAAAGGTGAACTCACTCAAGCTGAAGCCATTGCTAATAAAAAACTTCACACCATGTCAATTTTGTGGTTCAGATATTGCAAAAGCAACGCAAATGCATTTTATTCAAAATTCATTATGCAGTTTAACTAGTAAAACCTCTGGTTTTTAAACAGCTTCAATCAAAACATGCTTCTAATGGGAATTAACACTAAAAAAAAAAAAATATTGTGATACATACCGATGTAGATCAGCATGGAAAAAGATATCATGATCACATCATTTGCCATTTTTCGCAGCCCTAATGTGAGTACAACCTAACAGCTTATTTAACTAAGTCTCCATTTTTGATCAAATGCTGCCAGATCTGTCCTACAATAAGCTGCTATCCATTTGTTTCATGATGTTATTCAATGTTCTTTGTTTCTATGCGTGTTGGAGCATTTTGGCAACCATTAGGAGAAGCTAGGGTCACCAGTGGTGGATGACTTCTTGAACGTCTTGACAGAGAATTGATTGGGATTTTGGGCTCGTTTGATTAAAAAAAAAAAAAAAAATGACCTTGTATATCTGATGCCATCACTTCTGACATTAACAGTTTAGCCAGCTTACTATATGCACCACGAGTGTTGGTATGTGATGTATACAGTGTTAAGTAGTGTTTTTTTTTTTTTTTTTTTTTTAGTCATTTTATATTAAAAGATTACAGTTTTGTAAAAGTAATAAACACATTACTGCCCAACAAAATGTGAAAAGCTATGTTTTTAACTATTGCCTTGTTTATGGTCTGAAACATTTAAATCTGTAGCCCATTAACATGAAAAATAGATTTGATAACCTAAACAACCTCTGGTATGCCAAGAATCTGCCAAAAAAAATCACATATTCCACATTAAACATGTCTGTTTCTGTAAAAGCAAAACAAAATGAAAATGTATATTTCATCAATCTTTCTGTCCCTTTCTTTCAGCTTCAACATCATGGGGACATTGTTACAAATATAAAGGCTACTCTGTCATCTCACAAAAAAAAAATAGCTAGCTATGCTCACGCTCTTACACAGCTGTGTTTGTCTTCCGCTAGAACAGAATTTACTGCCAAAGTGTCAATAGATTAAAGGAAGAGAGCAGATGCAGATAATTACTGGATTTTACTTATTTTTCTATTAGACAAAAGTAAAGAGAACAAAGCAAAGACAGATAACTCAGATGATATGATCAACAAATATCGCCTATATAGGGCAAATTATTGAATCTGTTGTGGGCAAAACAGAAACTCGAGAGCTTTAACAAATTTCTATACATCTGTTGTTTAGGCTTTCAATAACTTAAGAAGCAGTTAACACATAAAGATGAGACATTTTTGTGCTTACCTGATAGAATATACTGGGTAAGAAATTCCCAGTTTTGGCTTTGTTTGCTCTGTTGCCCTGATTATACCACCACCATTTTACTGCTTTACTGTACCTTTAGTTATTCTCATGGAGATATACCTATTGAGACTTTAACAGCAGTGTTTCACAGAGTTTTGTGGTTGCTAGTGTAACACAACGCCCCCATCCACAATAACTGCCATTGCAAGAAAACTTTTTTTATGTATAGATAGTGAAAAATGGCATATTGTGTTTTCTAAAAAGCTCTAATTAGGGCCTTACTTTTGTCAAATGCAGCCCTAATTTGCTGTCAAATGTACAATCACAGTATATAAATCTATTCTTGATTGCTGCACAGAACATTTTAAACCTGATTTCTCAGTGAATGTCTCCAGGCTGGGACATATTTCTCTGTTGTTCTGTTTATTATGTATCTGATGACGGACTTCATAGTAGGAGAGTTTACTTTGATTGGGGTGGATGCAGAAGTACTGGAGTACTGACACCATTTTAGCAAAAGACTTAAGTGTAAGCAGCCAGTTAATGGTTCTTAATTATTTAAGACCACATAGAGATACGTTATTAGAACTGAAGGATGATCAGAGGGTTGTGTAAGGCGCCCAGTTACATATTTATTCATTGTGTTGTTGCTGGAGGGTTAGGCTGTTGGCTGCATTTATATATGACTGTAAATAGTGTGAATCAAAAAAGGCCCCTGATACATGATGCAAGGGTGAGAGGAAATGAAGGATCTGTCTGTGTTTGGAGAAAAGAAGGCGAAGCAGATGGTGAATTATGGGTAATATTGTTGGAATGGATAGAGGAGGAAGGGCCTGAGGGACACTGAAAAGTAGACTGTTATCTTTTGAGTTAAGGATGTTAAGCGTAATTTACTGAGAAATTTCTGTGAGTCATTTTAAAGACAAAGATTTATCTACACATCTGATGATTGTGAAGTCTACTTTGCAAAAACCCTAAAAGTAAGGAAGCTAAGCGGTAATGCAGTGACAGTGCTCAGTGTCTATAAGCCAAAGAAGGAAGCTAAAGGATGAGTCCAAAAGAGATAATTCCTTTTTTAAGCCGTGGGGTTTGCTTTTATACATGTTTATTGCTACTTCACTTACTTTGCATTTTTTAGTAATTAGTCACAGCATTTGAATGGTGCTCTTCATTGCTACAAAATGCAGCATGTTCTGCATATTTTCTTTGAATTACTTCAGCTTTGCTTTACATTATATCACTGTTTTCTGTTTGCTTTGAAACGCGTCAATGTAGGCGTTCAGCGTAGTGAAGCCATACAATGGGATAAACAATTAGGAGAAGTCACTCTTAACTGCAGGGCTTTAGTCCTCAGCTTTGAAGTCTGTGTTATAAAATTCTAAGGTTTTACAAGCTATTGCCACAAAACAACAAAACAAACACTTTTTTATTGAAATTACACCTCTGTCTCATGTTGATTTCTTTAGAAAAAGACCTAAAACTTTAACGTATGTATCCAAGCAACAAGAACACACAAGGGAAACTTACTTGTGTCCCTCGACGACCTGACACTTCCTTCCTCATGTTAACTAACCTACAGAATTTAATTAACACCAAAAACTTACCAAGACATTTTTCAATCACAAGATCAGCCGTGCAGCAACAGCAGTGTGAAAAAGGAGAGTGGCCATGGATGTGTTGAGCCTACTTGGCAACGTAATTAATTGGGTTGGAAATTTTTTGTGTACAGCACATTGAGAGTCTGTGTCAACCAGGGACACAAGGCTTCTTTTCTTAGCCAGGGATGTAACCCAACATTCTAAACACCAGTACCACCAGTATAAAGCTGAAAGTAGTTGTAAATCTTCCATTTACAACTACATTGGTTTCATTTTGCTGTGTCATAGGTGTCAGCTGCCTGTGGGGCTCATGCCGGAAGTTTTAGAGGTTGCCAAAGCCTGCCTTGCACACCGCTGATGTCTGTTCAGATGCAGGATATGTATGTTGCCAGACGACAGCAACTTGCTGCCTTAAAGCACCTTTAATTCCACCTACAAAGATTTGTTCTTTCTACCGGAATCATGGCTGTCAATGGGCACGACACCAGACCTACTTCGATCAATGAAAAAAATTGAGACGTGGGTAGGGATTCAAATGCCTGAAAATGGGAAACACATCATGTGTGGATTAATTAACTTCTTCAAATCATGTGAAGTGTTGCTTCCTTAAAACTGATCAACTGTGTTCCACTCACGGGGCTAAGAACTGAATTTTTCACAGACTACCATTGGCATTGAAAATGCACTTAGTTTTTTAGACAGTATTTAAATGACTGTTAACTAAAACTTCATAACCCCTACATGTGACTCATTCACTCTATATAAAAATAAATCTACAGGATCAATTTTTTACTATTTGGAAATCTAATGACAAACATGTCCAAAGACCTTTCACCTTTCAATTGCTGCTATGACTACAGAGAGGAATCAGGCAAATACAATGCATGTCGTTACGTATGATGATGCAAAAGATATCACAGTTTATCCCAGTACTATATACAGGGCAATACATCAAGATTTTTAAGCGTTTTATTCTCCATCACAAAAACAAACCACAATTATTAAAGCATAAACATGCAGTCTCAGATTAGAGTTATTTATGTGAAGCATGGTCTCTGCAACATACATAAACTTTATTGTCCGTCCCAATGAATGGAACAGAAATAATGCAATATGTAATGTGACAGAGAGAAAGAGAGTAAACTGAATGAATGTTTCCTGCCACAGGCTGCATTAAAATAACAATGTTCTGAATTTCTGTAAATTAGTCACTGGTATATCACAATATTTTCTTTATTTCCTTAGACTCCTATTCTTTAAACTCCCTGTAGACAAATACAAATGGATTATTGCACCGAAAGCAGGAACATCTCCAGTAAATAAAAATACAATCAGAACATTTTAATCAACATTGTTGCATTTGTTTCAAGGAATTACTAGCGCTATGAGTGGTGAGTGATACTTTTTGGAACTTGACAAAGGGTCAATTGAGAAGTCATTTTAATCTTTCTAGCATCCACAAGGTTTATTTGCTAAACAGAACATCACTGTGGCATTACGTGTTTGTTTTAGTAACAAAATGAAGTAGAAACGCTCTTCTAGATTGTTGCTAGCCTTTTAGCACATGACTGATTCACCCCCATCCATTTCACCTAAATACACATAGCCAATGACTGGCAAGCTATTATAAAATGTTTCTAGCTAAGCTTTTAGTCACTTATGAAAAAGAAGATCAAATTCAACACACTAAAGCTACACACTGGTGAAACATAGTGAGCTAAGTTTGTAGGGATGCTACAGCACTACTTGATCAATAAAACAAGGCTACTGAAAAGTGACTTGACTCAGAAGGACAACGCTACCACAAAGCCACTGGAAAATTTAATTAAGACACTCATAATGCATTTTGTAGTGGCATTACTGGCAATCACTACACATAGCATACAGGGATACGGAATCAGTGGAGGCCAAACAGAGGTAAATAAACCAACCTGTCACTGAGGGCATATTGGTGATGCAAAGTGAGACTGCATGCACTTGAGTGAGGGAGTTGCACAAAAGAACAATTTAGTCCAGGAACTTTGCAGCTACATCATTGACTTCTGAAAGTGAGAAGTTTCTGATGTATTATTCAGGGTAAAATCACCTCCCCATGAAAAAAATCAGACTTCATTTAACACCATCTTTCTTCCTTCATCAATCTACCCTTACTTTTTCCGATAAAGTGCCCACATTACTTTTTAGATTTGCATTGCCTTTGAATCAATCGTTGTTTGCATGAATTAATCATTTCTACATGTTCAATCTGTGCTCTACCCTCTGCTTTTCACAAGTCTTCAAAGACTCACAAGCTGCCTGAAAAGCTACAGTTGGTATACATCATTTTTACAGCCATCACAATAGCAGCAACTGCAGGCTTGTAACAGCAACGTCTGCCTCCATTTTCGTCACCCTCCCCAGAGCTATCAGGCTTTACTAGATCCCCCATAAACCTCTGGCAATATTTCCAGCCTGTGTTTGATTGGTTGTATTTGCAATTATAATAAAACAACCTGCTCATGACTTTAAAATAAAAAAGAGTATCAGTATAGTTACCCCTTATAGTGTTCAAAAAAGGGGGTTTAAAAAAAGATAATTAACAAGAGATTCTGCAATAATTGGCTACATCATGCTCCACTGCTCTCTGTTGCACTGTGCCATGTCCTCCCCTATAACACTGCCAGTACAATTTGGGACTGCTGAATGGGCACAGTAGTTGGCATGGAACCGTGAGCTGCTCTTATCATGTAAAGCACAATGACAGGGATTGGTACAACAGAACGGCTTTAATGATTCTGGATTTGTGCCCCTGGGCTGCTATCGCCCTGACCAACCCCTTGTAAACCCCTGTTTAGGCCGAGGGCTGCGAGTGCTGGTGCCTCCATTTTGAGGCTGAGTCTGAACAACAAAACAGAGTTCTTGCATCAGTGTGTGCAACACTGCAATGCAAGATTTATTACCATGTCAATAAAAAAATCAACGGTCAATATTGTTTCAGAAGCAGGGCGGTCAAATAATCAAATAATAATGATCAAAACAAAGTAATGAATATTGAAACTTAATCCCAGTTTATCACAATTTTAGTGACATGCTTGATATTTTAACACTACGCATCTAAAAACAAATATTTAAGTCTTTATTGATGATTTGTAGCTATTCATGCCCAGGCCATAATTTGTTAAACAAATGAAAGCAAAAATGTGCCTCATGATCTTTGCTGTTCTGATTTGTTGAGGTCAGCTTCAGAGACTTTTTCTGTAGCACTGTAAAGTTGACTGTAGGGGCTCCGATGGCCAACTGGTCTTTGGATGATATGTGTGAACCAGCCTGAGGCTCCTTTCCCCAGTGTAATTCCCCCATGCTCTCTTCCTTATTTTCAACACTATCCACTGTTGCTCCTACTGGAAAAAGGCACAAAAGTCCAAAGATAGAACAAAAAAAAAAAAAAACAATTTCATTTAAAGTTTATGTCACAAGATAATTATGCAACTATTATCACCTTCTCCAAGGAGGTTATGTTTTTGCTGGCACTTGTCTGTTTGCCTGTCTTTCCATCTGTGAGCTAGATAAATTAAAAAGTTCTCCACTGATTTCAATGAAATTTTCAGGAAATGTTAATGGTACAAGGGAGAAGTAATTAGATTTTGGTGGCAACCTAAATCCTGATGAAGATGCAAGAATTTCTCAAAGGATTGCTGACTATTTGCACGTTTGAGCAGTTTTCCACTTTGTCAATAACATCAGAAATGTCTTTGGTGGTGGTTTAATCTCTTAGACTACTTCTAGTTTCACATGATTTTGTACTACTAATAAAATGCATAGATGCTTATAGAAACAGGCATGAAAACGGGTCAGAGTTGAAAAAGGTGAGGAGGCAAAAACCCCTCTTGAACATTTCATATTTAAACGCATCAATCTGATGCATTTTGAGAGAAAAATCAAGCAGAATTACAAGACAGTATGAATGTATCATAAAGTACCTATTAAATACTGGGTGTGACTATGTCCTTTTGCTGGAATGCATAAAAGCTTTTATTATTAGTGAATTTGGGAATTGGAAGGAAACATTGATATTTTCACTTTTTTGATAAAACATACAGTGAAGGGATGGCTCTTACAGCTCTATCCTGAGAAACAATCACCATCTTAACAGTCATCATGACCCAATTCTCAAAAAGATCAACGACTTTAATTTGTTTAGAGAAATAACATTGCAGCTTGGACCTACGATTGAAAAAAAAAACATATTTTTTGTGCAAAGAGACTGGAGGAAAAATGTTATAAACATTAAAAAATAATGAGAGCCCTGGGAGATCATACATCCATTAATCTTACTCACTTTGTTTCCCATCATAACATTTATATGTTGGTTTTCTAGACATCTCAAGTCAAAAATTTATCATAGGAAAACCCCAATTTCTGCAGGTAGTGCACGTGCCTCACAGCAAGAAGGTCCCCGGTTCGATTCCCGGGTCCGGCAGGGCCTTTCTGTGTGAAGTTTGCATGTTCTTCCCGTGCATGCGTGGGTTCTCTCCGGGCACTCCGGCTTCCTCCCACAGACCAAAAAACATGCTCATTAGGTTAATTGGTCACTCTAAAATTGCCCTTAGGTATGGGTGTGAGCGTGAGTGGATGTCTGTCTCTACATGTTGCCCTGCAATCGACTGGCGACCGGTTCAGGGTGTACCCCGCCTCTCGCCCAATGACAGCTGGGATAGGCTCCAGCCCCCTGCAACCCCGAAAGGGATAGTCGGTATAGAAAATGAATGAATGAATGAAACCCCAATTTCTATGCTAAGATAACAGGATATGTCGAGATACAGCACAACAGAGTGAAATAAAATGTATAGATGTTTGTCGGCTTAGGGCCTCTGAACACTTAAGACATTTTTACCTGTTTTACACACCGTTCACTGAAAACAGCTCTGAGACCCACTTTAGGGTCTCAACCCACAAGTTGAGAACCGCTGCACTAGTAGACTGCATTTGGAGCTTGATCCTTTACAGATTGCTCTCATATCATAGAGAATAAGTGATGCAGGAAACCCCAGGAAAAATTCATCATTTAGAAAAAGTAAGTGAAAACCAGAGCTGGACTGCTCAGGAATGTTGAGTTTAATTAACCAAAAGGCTGACTCGTCATTTTTTTAAATCGTTGTGTTCACTTAAACCGCGCACATGAGCCAACGGGACACTGTTTGAATTATAAAACACAGAAAGTGATTCAGGATCCTTGTCCTATGCGCTGCACATCTTTACGCTCACCGGCACAGTGAGGAGCCCTTCGCGCTCATGTTTTCATGCTCTCGCGCCTGTAGAGAGAATGTTTTTTATTGAATTCAAGGCTCCCTTCAGAAGCGTGTACACGTTCGAAGTTCACTGATAATCTCTGGTATACCTCCATGTCCCGTCCACACCCCCCACCCACCCACCCACAAACAAAATAAAATGTCATCGGATTTACACGATTCACATAGGTCACCTAATTTAATTTCAAAACGGCGAAATTCACCAAAAGGTGAGGGATTTTCATGCCTGTAGAAAGTATGCTGTTGTTCTGCAAGAGAAGTATCTAAAAACTTTGCAGAGTAAACATTGGTGTGTCAGGATCTAAATTTTGTTTTATTCATGACAACTAACAGTATCCCTGTTTTTGGTCACTGCATCTTATTTATGCAGGTGCAAGTTTCGAGTTCTCCTGATATTTGGAAAAATCCGGATACTGATACAATTGCATGCATAAACACAGGACCAGGACACTTAAAAACCCTGATCATACCCGAGGTAGTCAAGTCCATGTAAACATAACCAATACTAACAATCATTACTTCTTATCAGGTCTTTATGGAAACCTGAGTTGACAAAAAGTCAAATCCAACACTATTTTATCTTCATCTGCTCTGACTGTTGGCAGATTTCATAAAGCTGTAAGTGAAGAGAACACTGTGTTCTTCTGGCCTATTTAAGAAAGCCACCCACGGATTCACCCGCTATCAATGCACCTGCGGGTGAGATTGTACAAAACTACCGTCTTAAGCGTGAATCTGACATAGTGCCAGGATGCCAGCAGCTCCTTAGATCATCTCTCAGCTTTAACAATGTCCAAATTGCCTCTCTCCCTGTCAAAATATGCAAAAATAAACAGGAGAGGAAGGCAGAGATTGTCAGGTCATCATTTTGTTTAGTGTCTTGGTTTTCATATTCATTTCCTGCATTGAGAGGCGTCCTTATTTTTAGAGCAGGTTCACTCTTGTTCTGTTTAACCTGTTTATACCGCACAGAATATTCAAAGCAAACACGTGGTTATGAAGCGATGCATGACGCCCATGCTGTTTTTTTTTCCCTGATGAGCCTAATTATTCATGCTAATAGAGACACAAAAGATTAACTTACCATACTAGAACAGAGGGAAAGAACATGTCTGCTTTCTGTCAGGAGAGCGGAAAGGTGCCTACACGGATTCAGCCTGAAACACAAAGAGAGAAGACTTCAGTGGGGACACGCAATAATGACTTCTGTTATTCCACAAGACAAACACATCAGAAACATTTGAGGTGTCAGCGTTCAGGAAGAGCAAGTCATCCACTTATTGTTCTCTCTGTCACAGAGGGTAAGAGCAGCAGCTAAAATGCCTGAAACACGGATGTAAATCCTGGATTTTATATAATTCACATTCATACTTCCAGGGGACTGAGAACATATTACCATGGTGTGAAATAATGTGTGCCAGTAGAATGTGATTTCAGTCAGTTCATTGATTTATTAAGAGATAATATCCAGCGGGACTCTTTAATGGAATTCAGTGCATTGAAATATCATTCAACACATTTGAGCAAAAGCTTCGATTTGTAATTTTTGCAAATTTGGGAAGCATTTCTTATGCTGCTCAAAAGATGCCTCTAGGGGATGATTAAGATTGATGCACACTTACTACTAACTTCATAAAAACATAAAATATGTTGACTTTTGCTCAAGAATTAGAAAGCTGCTAACAGTACAGCTGAATGATGAGCACGAACTGTTTCTGAATGTTTTTATTACATTAATTCCTAGAGCCTTAAATTGATTTCAAGACTGGATGTGCAGAATTAGCCAACTTAATGACTGAAGTTGTCAATCTACCTTTCATCACTGTAGATACAATATTTACCCATTAGTGAAACAAGTTATTCATGTTTTTATCTGTTAAGTCCTGAAATGCCACTTAAATGTTTTTATCTGTTACGTCCTGCAATGCCACTTAAATGCTGACATAAGCTGTAACACACACACCCAATCTTAGAGGGTGCTGTCACCACTGCCATAAGCCTACCTTGAAGTAAACTAAACCAGAAAATGGGGAAAAATGCAAAAATATGCCTTTGCTTGTGTTCATTAAAAACCTTAAATATATAGTATTTATCTAAAAGCTTGCTCAAAATTTCCATAGACTCTGAGACAAGGGCATCAGTGGTGCTAAAATATTTTCTCTCTTCTACATTTTAGGACTCCTTACTGCACTACTCTGTGTGTTACTGGAAATAAAATTGTGGCAAAGAGCCAATAAAAAAAAAAAAAATACAGCCAACAGGTATCCTGATATGTTTCATTTATTTGGTTTTCTCACCATAATTGGAAAATGTTGATTTTCTGTAAATTTCAAGTCATCATGTTATCTTGGGATAAAAATGGTTAAAACAAAGTTGCTTTTTCCTGTCTCTGTTCAATTCTATGTTTTGTTCAATGAAGCAAGCTCCGAGAGCACAAACCTATGCTAAGGCATTTCTGACATTCTTATTCCGAACAAATAAAAAACAGCCTGGTGGTGCATCATTAAAAAAATGTGAAATGTGAAAAGCCCACGGCTCCACATCCAAGTTTTGATCTCCACTGAAATCTAATCACTTCTTCCTTGTGCCATGACCAACATTCCCAGAAAATGTCATCAAATCTGTTGAGAACCTTTTCAGAAATGCTAGACCAATTTGAAAACTTTGCCATTGAAACATTTGCAAAATATGTTGCTCGTGGTTTCCTGACTTCATAAATAATCTTAATTTTGAGAGTGTCTAAGCCACATTTATAATGATGTTGAAAATATGTTTGAAATGTACGTTGGATTGCATCAATTTAAGTCATCATCTCAGTATTGAAAGAAGTGGGTCTAGCTATTTTAAAGTCAATGCACACATGTACATCGGCTGCTGATATACTACAAACACCATAAAAAGCACTTTTTTCATCTCTTTGATTTGCTGTTCCAGTTGTTTTTCGCACAGGAACATTGGCAGCAGAGTTCTGTGGCTTCTCCCGCTGTCAACCTGACGCTCTGTGAAAACTGAGACACGGTATCACGGTAGCATTCAGAAATTCCCTCAGTCATTGTTCTGAGTAATGTATGCTTGCTGTGAGGTGTTTTGGGGAGCTTTTTATAAATCAAATAATGATGCAGCTATTGTTTAAGAACTAATAATTTAATTCCTTTCATTTTTTACTATTACACATCGACTTTTTGAGGAAATGTGTTTGAAGTGAGGAGGAAAATAACAAGTTGGGAAAAACCTCAATCTGCCACTCACTGAGTCGCTGCCTCTTTGACAGAAATGTTTGAAATAATGAGATCTCAGGCTTGGTTTACCCTGAAAGGTATGAGCCAGCAGAAATCAGGATGACAGGCAAAGTCAAACAGGCACAGGAAGTTTTTTACACAGAGCTGCTCTAATGATTGGATACAGGACAACCGTCTAATCACTGTTGTGTCTGCTTTATTTACAGCCATTCAACAGATTAATCAGATAAAAACATATTGATGCTGGGCCTTCTCTGGATCATTTTGGCTCTTCTTCACAAAGAGAGAAGGATAATACTGTCTTGGAATGGGATTTGGGTGGAGTTATAGGGTGAGGGCACGAGGACAGAGAAAGAAGAAAAGAGGGATGAGACATCACTGGGATGAAAATCTTGAGTTTGCCAAGGTCAGCAGAAACCTTGCTATGAAATGAAATGCTGCCAGGCTCACACAAACAGGGACAAATACACACACATACACACACACACACCTACACATAGCAACCCACTGCCCATATTAGCTCTTCCCTAAGGACAACCTGCTGAGAAGTGCTAAATTACCACCGGGCTCACACTTGGCTGTATGTGCCTGAACACCTACGCACACAAACCCACGCACTCGCTCCAACCCTCTCTTTTATGTCATCACATTGGGTTCTGGTTGTCGGGAGATCTTCACCTTTCCTCTTTTGCCCTCACAATACAAAGAACCTTAATTTGGGACACAGCCGTCAGGACTTGTGGCAACTGGCACTCATGGGGGCTGCTGGTTCACTTGACCTTTCCCACTTTTCCACCTCATACACTCTTGTCTTGTTCCAAGTTACCACAGGTGATGGCTTATCTATTGGGGTCATAAGCTTGCCGTGGGTGGAGGCTTACTACAAGGTTGTTTATTTTTCCCAGAACAGAAAGGATCAGTATTTCTGACTTGGAAATGCCTTTCCTCTGCTCAAATTATAGGGATCAACACTAAAGATGTTCCCACACAAATAATTTCAAATTAAGCTGAACACAAATTTAGATTAAGTTTAGATGACCTATCTGAAGTTTATAAAGCAATAAGAAGAAAGTCAAAACTGAGTACTATTAAATTTACATCAATAGTGTTTATGATCCACCAGGATAGTGGATTTATTCTCTCGGACGTTGAGCTTCTATTGAAAGTTTAGGAAGAACCACAATAACCTCCCCACAGGGGACCTGATCCATTGCATGACAACCAGGGAAACCTGGAGAATGTAAGCATTTGATGAACAAGAGCAGTTTCTCCACAGAGGAGGCAAACTGAACCTGTAACTCTGAGAGGCAAAGAAAAGAAGAGTTCTTGGACAGTTTATATGACTTCCGTGACACATTCAACCTCTGTGGACATATGCACAAACCCAATGAATTAAAGGGACAGTTCAGTTTTTTGAAGTGGGGTTGTATGAACTCCATATGGCCACTAAGTACATTAGATGCAGTAGAAAGTTCTCTCCTCTCCCTCAGTAAGCCACAATTTGTTAAAGTTTGTGACGCAGAACCAGCCGCAAACAGGGAAGTATTGCACCAAATACAAAGGGTATTTTCTCCACCTACAAGAACTCCCATCAAAAAATAATACCACAGTTTAAGAGTACGCTACCTAGAATTTCTTTTGATTGCATTAACTTTTCGGAAAAAAAAAGTTTATCTGCATTGCGGCAGCGCTGCGCGGAGGCATACGTGACGTGAGTCGGTATGAACTTTATTTTTCCGAAAAGTTAATGCACTCAAAAAAATTTCTGGGTAGCATACTCTCAAACTGTGGTATTATTTTTTGATGGGAGTTCTTGTAGGTGGAGAAAATACCCTTTTTATTTGGTGCAATACTTCCTTGTTTGCGGCTGGTTCTGCGTCACAAAGTTTTACAAATTGTGGCTTACTGAGGGAGAGGAGAGAACTTTCTACTGCATCTAATGTACTTAGCAGCCATATGGAGCTCATACAACCCCACTTCAAAAAAACTGAACTGTCCCTTTAAGGTAAATATGTCTCTCGATTTTTCATTTTCTGTCTGTATTGGCCAAGGGAGGAGTAAGTGGTTTGTGGAAAAAATAGGCGAAGCTATGGCCTGCAAACATGCTGGCTGAACTTAAACACACGCACACAGCCACCCACACTGCTGATGACATGCAAGCAAAACACTGCTAGTGTGAAACGGGCCTCTATCTCAAATAGTGGGTTACCACTCCCCAAGGGGGTGTGACAACACTGAAAGAGAGACACAGCTTATCTTGGCAGGGGCATGGTTAATTTGGGACCCCATGGAATTTTGAGTGACCACTCCTGGTGCCAGTCCAAAACTCTGCACTGTGATTGGCTTGTTGCCATATCAGAGGTGGGATTTAAGTACACATAAATGTGGGCCATGTCACAAAAGGTCAAGTGGCTTTCTTCTTATCTTCATGTGGAAGATTTATTTTTGACAGAACTATAAACTGTGAATCTGGACTAACATCTTCTCTCTGAGTTATCAAAGGAATATGGATTTTAGCTGCCACTTTTGAAAAAATCTTTTTCAGATAGGGTTAGAGCCTTCAGTTGCCCATAACTGACCTAAATTAATCAAAATGTGGCTCTTTCTCTAGGTTAAAAACCCAATTCTGGCTCATGTTGTAAGTAGCATGCAGACTCATGATATGCTGCTGCAGGTCAACTGTCCTCATCCACTCGTGAGAAAGGCATCATGATCAGATTAAAAAATGGAAACATGCTAGTAAATAAGCCAGTAAAATGACTAAAACACATCTCTTCTTGGTGTCAGTAATGACACAGATAAGGACTCAGATCTTTCAGGAGCATAAATATGTGTATTGCATGAATGAAGATCCTCAAACTCTGAGACAATACTCTTTTTTCAGTACTTCACAATAAGGGCTTACGAACAGACTTATGCCAGAAAAAAAGAGTTAAAATAAATAACAGGTAAAAAAAAAAATGTACTGCATATATTCTGTAAACATCTATATTCTCTGTACAGGGAGGCATGATTTATGATGAACCTGGTGCACTGCTCCACTGGCATACTTCCACTCCTCCTGGCAACCACACAAAGCGCCATAACTCAGCTCAAATCACACCTTGCGCTGCACGTCAGAGGACAGTACATTCCATCCCTCCCACTTGCACCTGCTATTTATTTTTGTAATCATCTCTTTTATTTTCTGCAGCACTACTTTCCAAATAGTTTGTGATGGTACATGTCGTGACTGGGGATGGAGACTAAAGTGTAACTTTGATGTAGAGCATCCTTGTGGAATTGCAACACAGACTCTTTGAAACTCCCACCTTTCTGTCAGTCTGCTGCAGAGCTCTGAGATACAAATTTATAAAAAGTGGCACAATAAGTTCAGGGAGCACTGTGCAAAATGGGAAACTAATGTAAGACATGTTAAATACACTCTGACTAATCGTATTGTTGAGTACTGACTTACTATAAAGGTAATTTTTTTTCAGCTTTGTCTTCACTCTTGAAGGATGGGACAGTGCTTTTTTAGCTTGCATATGTGTCATCCAGTCCATGTTTACATGTTAGTGAGAAAGTAATAGACTAGTTCCTTTGTATTCAAAAAAGGCTCCACGATCAGACCACTGGGCATATGGTTGAAAAAACTACAAATGCTACTGTGCACATGCCAGGCCAGAAGGTAGTGGTGTGAGATTTTAAGAAAACAATGGACCCATGCACACTCTTCTACAGAGTGGTGAGGTGTTGACTAGAACTGTAATGGGTATGTGTTAAAAGTCATTCTGTGCAAAGCTACTGGCTAAGGCATTTTACGTATGTGTGAAATGGTTGTTTTTAGAGAGGATCTGGTGTAATAGCCAGCTTTATGGATAAATCCAGATTACTAAAACAGAGTTCAGACCAAAGATCAATACAGCAGTTTCAGAATGTTGTATGGGCCTGTTGGAGCTGTGTGAATAGAGGCAATGCAGCTTGAATGAAGTGGCTGATGGCATTGCCTATTAAGATTGTCAAATCACCATCCAGCTGGTTTTTGAATGTCAGGCACATCATATGTTTTAAAAGTCAATCAGCACCTCAAAGTCAAGAGAGAAAATGATTAAAATATGATATATCGTTCACAGTCTGCAGTATGTCTATCAACAGTTGTGGCTCACCTGGTGCTAAGAAGTCTTTGAATTGAGCTGTTGCAGCTTAGGCTGACAAAGCCTCTCGTTTTGTTAAGATTTAGCTTTTTTGACAGGAGTAAAATTGCAGATTTATCAAGTCTGTCATTATAACTGTCCTCAGTGATGTCGTACAAAAACCAGCAACAAGATGAGCCTGCAGTGCAGAACTGAAAAGTGAAGCAAAGGGTCATTTCTATGTAGGTGTCACATCGTCCCTGAAAGTTGCAGCAGTGAGATTTCCAACACATCCAGAATGTTTCAAAGTGACTCAAAAAACGTGAATCTATGGTTTGAACTTAAGTATTTAGCACCAAGTTTACAAGTTGGTTTAATCTATTTTGTTATCATTTTTAATACATACTGACCAATTAAATGAAATCCAATTAAATACTCTGTGGATTGTCACCACTGAAGTTCCTTAGTTTTTAATTTAATGTTAAAACATGCCTCTGACACATAATAAATGGAGGAATACGGAAAAAGGCATTCACTAGTTCTCTCTCTGTATTCAAAAGCTCATTGAGTAAAAAGTCACCATTTATCAGGCTCATGTTTTTTACCACAACACCAGCAACTGTGAATTGGTATTGACCCATCAAACGCCAATGAAGTACATTAAGTTTACTGATAGCCAATAAGACAATAGGATGTACTGAGCAAAGACATCTCTCTGGCAATCAAGGCGGGGTTGGAACATCAATAACATCAGTTACAAATGGTCCGTAGATGGTTTAGTGGCACTTCTATTCTTTAAAAACTTTTAATATCAGTAAAACTTGTGAATTCAGCACTCGTTGTGCTTCTTTCAGACACCAAATTATCGGCAGAGGTACGCCCCCTCCAAAACAACCAGACCTGGTAATTAAATTCCGTAAATCACTGAAAGCAATTTCTCATATTTTTTCTCCAAGCTGTGTTTGACAGAGCTTTAGAGGGTTTGAACAAAGCTGCAGCAAAGGTTTGCTAAACTTTCTCTCTCTTTTCTAACTTCAAATGGGTGCATCTTTCAGTTTGTCACTTTAAATCAGAACACAAACTTCTCAAAGTAAGTTCATTATTGAAGGTCATATATTTTGCAAAATGCACTTTTGAAGAGTCTGGCTTTTCTGTTACCACTAGGGATGGGAATTGAACAGATTATATTGATACCGATGCCTTTAACAATTCAGTTTGTTGATATGATTCTTGAATGCTTCCCTACTAATTCATGCTAATTTTCTGTGTGGACGGAAATTGGCCTACCTAGGTTTTCAGCAGCAACACTGTCAAACACGACACCCTAGATATTCAGGGATATGCGTAGATTAATGCTTTGCAGGTTGCTTGTGTTTCCACTGACGGACAATTGTGTAGAAAGCATCTTCTGGTTGAAAATGTCACAGTTAACATTTCTTCTTACGGTCTCTGTTGAGAGTGTGAGGTCTTTAATTTGCAGAGCATGGTAACTGGACTTGAGCTTAAGAAGCACTTTTCTAGTCTCTGACATTTCAAAGCTTTTTTACACCATAGGTCACATAAAGTGGAAGAAATTCATAAGAGAAATACAGGCAACAATACAAATTATATCGATTTGTTGATGGATTTGTTCTTGATTCTCACTTAATTTGGTTTTTCATTTCCAATCCCTTGCAACTCATTTTCTTGTTTGATGTAAAGTGTACTGATGTAACACTTGTTATGAATTGGCAGTATACAAATAAAGATTGATTGACTGATTGATTTACTTCTTTACCAGGGTATTGGACACAACTAATGAGCATTTAAAAATGTACAGATACCAACATTGCCTGTTCAAAGTAAGGTTAAAACAGACAGGTGCCTAAAACCAAGTGAATTTGCTTCACTGCAAACTTCAAAGTATTTTCTTGCTGGATGGAAACTTGTTGAATTGGACTAAAGATTGACTTTGTAAGTATTCTGAAAAAAATGCTTTATTGCCTGACATACAAGCAATCATGCAGACTGATTGGCTGCGCTTATAGCTATTCCTGATTTATGATGAGGGATATGCATCAAGAAGCAAATCCAGTTGAGAACTGGTAACGACTGGCTCAAATAATTGATATTGTCTGTCTTTATGCCTCACAATTCCCTTATCAATTCCTTGCATTTTGTTCTACACGCCTTGCAAATAAAGGATGTAATGCTTTCATTAGAGGCAGTCAGCAGAAATAATAAAAACAGAGTCAAATATGAAGTCATGGCATAATGTGTTTGACATTGTTGACCCTGAAAATCTGTATTGGTCAGCTTTCTTCCACACAAAAATCACACAATAATTGGTAAAGACTCAGATTGAAATGCAAAAATTGATAATGGCATTGGTATTAATGAAATCCTCCTTATTTTCCATCCCTATATAAGATAACCTGTGAGAGCCAGTTCTTTTGCAGTATCATTATTATCCATGTTTTAAAGGCCAAATCAAGATCACTCATCCTCAGGGCCCTTTGGCATTTGTATTCCTCCCAAACTCACAACATCTTGTCCAAAAACAATGTGAGCACTGTGAAGCTACACCAGTTCTTCCTCTGTGCTTAAATTTTGACTTGTTTCACCTTGTACTGTTGGGACTTCTTCCCTTTTCTCCCAGCACTACACAGGCTGTCAGGAGGCACTTCAACTCCACTCTTTATTATTGTCATAAACACGAGAAACTCTCCCATATTGTGTACTGCAGTCAAACCACAAAAGGAATGCCCAAAACTAAACTCCGAATGTTATTTAGCATTTCAATAAAATCCGTACAGTCCATGAAAGTCTCATTTTTAGTCCTCTTATAAAACTTGAATGACAGACAAAAACAATGTACTTGTTTGCCTGCATGTTGAACTAGTTATCAGTCTTAAAACATTCATGCTTATTCATAATAAAGGATGCAGAGAAGACGGAAAAAATAGGGGACCCATTTCAATATCACAGGGGTATTTACCCACCATAAACATGGTGTCTTTGTAATCCGTACTGAGCGGCCCCTTATACACCAAAGTGCTTTTTGTGATCGTACAATTTTGTGCAGAGTCCCAACAAACATTAAAATGTCACAGCGTGTCATCGATCTTCACATTCCAGCTTCAGGTAAAAAAAAAATACCTAAACTTCCTTGAAAAATATCAATTCAGACGTTTATGTTTCCCGTCTTCTGATTATATTCATCACCATAATTTCTCAGGAGTTCCCCGTAGGAAAGAGGCGCTAAATAATTGATTGGCCTGAAAGCTGCTGTGCTCAGTGAGGAAGAGTCTGCAGCTCACGTCTGAAACAGAAAAAATACCCGAAGCTTTGAGACCAGCCAAAGAGGACGGGCCTCGGTTGGACTCAATGTTGTGTTACGTCATGCCGAACATTTGGTGCTGAGACATTGCAATACAGCTTCATTATGACAGTGGAGCCTCACAGGCAGAGATTTCAAAGGCCCAGTTTGTCACATCTTTATTTTAAGACAATGATGAGATGCAGATGGCAGTATCTCTATGAGCATGTTCTGATTGTGCAACATGCACCTTGAGGTATAAAACTACAAAAAGATTGAGAAAAACAAGAGAAGCCAAGCATGCTTTGTTAAGTACATCAAAAATTAAGAATAAATGTTTTGTAAGACCATTTATTTTTTCATGTTGTTAAGAGTATAGGGTATACTTAGCCTAGTTCTGGGGTCTCCCAGAGGACAAGAATGTTTAAACTCTCCTCAAGGGGGATGATTTTACTGCATTTCCTCTGCAGCTATAAAACCTATTCTGGTATCATAGGCCATATTATCAAGTTTTGTCTTCAGTAGTCTTTGCACCTAGATCTTCTGGTGAGTTGTTCCGATACAAGTGGGCTTTCCCTGTTTGCAATGGCTCATTTAAATATATATGGATACAGCAACTGATCGCTGTTACAAACAGCAGCACCAAGCTCATCTGAATCAGGAGTTCTGGGCTTGTTTCCTATTGAACTCTGGAGCGGTTCGTCCACTGTGAGGACGCAACTGAGCCACACACAGAGCGATAAGTCAACTCATCACACTGATGCTAAACTGCCCTCTACTTTTCCACATCACTGACAGTTTGTCTGCTGACATATCTACAGGTGTTACAGCGTAATAAGCTATCATGTCATCTGATGCTCTCTATAGTCCACTATAGACAACAGCAAGAATTAAATGTCCCTCTTCTTTAAGCATTGAGTTTGTCTTCGTGTATATCCTGTTTGTCAAACATTGATGGATGTACCATTCTGTAAAATCATTTGAGACATTCAACAGTTAACATTGTTGTTGTAGAATGATAGTGTCCTAATGAATCTCTTAGATGTTTAAGACAATAGGTATTTTTAAAATTATCATTAATAGAAGACAAAAGAAGAAAAAGAAATAGGTTAAAGCCTCTGTCTAACACAGTCACGCTTTGATCTGTAACACTGCTGTGTCTGCGAAAAGACATTGTCTGTAGCTTGCCCATTGCAAGAGAACATTGTGTTTAGGTGCATGTAACACAAAAACTCTGATACGATACAATTTTTTGAGACCGCAGTTGATTTTTCTATAGTTTTGCAACTGGTTTGCCCTAAGCTGAGCAGTGACAGCACTCATTGTTGGCATATACGTCACAGTCAGTCAAAACAATAAGAGTGGCTTCCCACTGTGTGTTTGCATCATAGCAGCCTGTTTTATTTGACCGAAGTCATCATAATGACATGGATAATGAGTCTGAAGTTCATAGATGGAGGAGGATAGTATTGGAGCAGCAGTGTAACGACAGTGTAGGTGTGTACGTGAAATGCTAGTCTTTTAGAATGTCCACAACATTTGTCTGCAACTGTGTTGCTTTCAATGTGAACAAAAAGATATGTCAAAAATCACCTCTGAAATTTTCACACCTTCAAGCCAATTATGAGCTTTGCCCCTTGTGTGTAAAGGCCTTAAGCCTCCAGATGGTGATATCAGACAGTATTTCGCTGGAACAAGTCACAATAAAAAAAAATGTTTTTGTTTTCCTTCAAAGAAAATACAGTGGCAGTATGACATGATTTGAGTTATGTGGCTGACATTGCATGTCCTGCAATATGACTATTGTACATGCTCTGATGCACCTAGAAAAAAAAAAAAGAAAAAAAAAAAAATATAATATATATATATATATATATATATATATATATATATATATATATATATATAACGTTCAGCCATTTGCAGAACCTTTCAAGAAACACTGGAAAGTGATTGGACAAATGTTAAGTCTGTCATGTTACTTTCATATTGGGCCAATCAGAGACCAACAGTCACATCTCACTTTCAGCACAATACCATACCATTTCTAATACTAATAATAAATATTAATGTGCCTTACACTTATTGGCTGGCAATTCAGTTATGTATAAAATGTATTAATCATATTGTGCAACAATCAATTTAATTTAATTTGCTTTAATAGTAGACCTCGGGTTATAGGACCACTGAAAAAGTATAGACGAGCAAAAAAATTAATTTCCATAATTTAAAAAAAAAGGAGCCCCATCCTTATGAAACTAGGTTTCAATTCTATTCTATGAAATGGGGTTGAATAATCAGTTAAGTAAGGACACATGCAGTGGATGCTTTTAGTCATAATGGAACTTGTCTTAGCATTTTATACTGATGTTGGTCCCAACAATGAAGCCTACTTTTGCATACAAATGGTAAGGGCCTCTTTAAAAAATGGAGCATTTTAAAGTATAATTCCTTAAATGTATATCTTGTTTGAGGCAGTTACACCTTCATCTTTTTGAGATTTTCAATCAAGCAGCAGACAGTTGCATCTTCATACTGCTTCACTTCAGTGATAAACTTTAGAAACTATTTATTCCTTTCTGGAAGTCCATTCCCTACAGCACCAAGGTAAGTCTGACACCCAGATTTTACTTTATAAACTGCTGACCCAACATGTTCACTGAAGTCTCTAACTATAAATAGCCATCTCTACTCTGGTAAAAAAAAAAAAAGTAGAAGTAGTAGAAGTAGAAGGGATGAGACCTGACTGAGATAAGAATTGTGCAGTTAAATATCTGGAGCAGTCTTGTAAACAGTGTCACACTTCCCAGCGGAACCTTAAGCAGCATACTTTGGGAGGGTTTTAAATCTCAACAATCAGTATGTAGGCCACAGTACAAAGGCATTAAAACACAAAGGGAACACAAGATTCAGTAAAGGATTTAAATGCCACAGCACCGACAGATAATGTTGGATGAAACTGCTTAGGAAAAATGGTTCCACCTAGTAAACCTCTCTGAATACTTACAGACAGTAAAAACTTGCCACTTTCCCTGCTAAGTATTAGAATGACAGCATGTACTTTGAAATTGTGAGCATTACAGTATTAAATCAGAGGCGGGTGCAGAGTTTCACACAGCATTGCACAGGTAAACAGATTACACTCCTCTGGTAAAGCTTAGAAAATGAGGCATTCAAATATTGAAAATCCATGCCTTCATGCCACCGCATTATTGAAAGATTTTGTTTCCATAAAAATTAAACAGAACTGCTTGCTGTACAAGGAAAAATATGTTTCACTGGCAGTGCAGAACAATCAATAGTTCACAAGGAAACAGAATAAAAAGCTGCTTTTCAAAAATAAACCCTACAAAGATTTCTGTCTCCTGTAGAACATGAATACTTTTAAATAGCATACTTTTGCATTTCTAAAAGAGATCATCATTATCTTGGAATTATTATTTTTTTAAAATGCTAATGAAAACTAAGATTATTGGTTTTAAAGTTTTTAATCTTGGCAAAAGAAGAAAGATGTTTTATTTCTTTTTCACACAGAAAAGATGTTCATTTGCACTCTTTACTGTGGAAAAGTTAAGGGTAAAAGTTAAGATAAGGCTCCATTAAATCCAGTACTTATGTTTTGTTTTTCCTCCCATGCAGATAAGCAGCTTTCATCTAATTAGTCCTCATGGTGCGACACAAAGCACAGTGAAGGCCATTTAAAAGTTCTTTCTAAATTTCAGCATCAACACCCAGTACAGCTGTCGTCAGTAAAACTATTGTGTGCATCTTTTGCCTGTTTCCAAATCAAAGGTTGATCTATTTTTAATATCTTACTGAATTTCAAAAGCATGTGAGACGGCAGACATGAGGACTAAACAAATGTTTACCAAAGTAGTTAGGTGAGACTGCGGGACCACATACCTGCTGTTTGTTGTAAAGATTTCACAGGGACAATCCCATGGACAGGACATCTCACAGAAGCCTGCATGATTGTATGATATCACCTGAGGAGATTCATCTGGAGTTAGTGTTTAGCTGCTGGGGGGAAAGCTGGTGTCACCTATTAGGGGTGTGTTCATTTTGACTCATTTACCCTCACTGGCTTCAACTGCTGTCACTCAGGTGAGATACACCATGAGACAAGCCTCTAACTGCATCCCATGTTTTTTATTTTGAGGTGTGGGTTATTCAGTCTGCACACAAACTGAATGTAGTTTCTCATCCACCATGTTAAGGTCTCTAAAAGTGCTTGGAGGAGCAAGGATCAAGGACTGTCATCTGTAGACCAATGAGGGAGTTTAATGACGGATGTTACTCACTGATTAGACGCTACAACGCAGTGGACTTCAATAAAACTTTACAACAACGGAGAAGTTTCACCGAGAAAAAAGAAGGACTTCAAATCAAGCAATGAAACTGGGAGAATGGACCTTTAAACTGATCGCCCATAATAAATATCTACAGAAAGTTTATGATGAGCCAGAATAATATAAAGACTGGACTGAAATTTAATTTAAAAAACATTTTATAAGTGTATCACATCAGACTTTCATATTTGATTAGTATGATTAATATCAGAATATGTGTTAATATCAGAGTTATATTTGATATGTTTCTGATTCCCTATCAAACTAAAAAGTGATTATTTTAACTTTTAAACTTAATGAAATCATTGACAACCTCATCTTAGTCCATTTTTATTTTAAAATGGTCAATAATTTATCCTGTTTAATTCTATCATTAAAATAACAGAAGTCAGACCGCTGAGGTCTGGGAAAGACACGCTAACATCTTTAACATAAAAATAAACTTAACCATAATAAACTCAACCAGAAGCAACATGTTTGCTTATTGTTGTGATTTTAATATTTTTATGAACTGAATAAGCTGAACAAATAATAACACTGATAATGGTACCCTGAAAAAAGCATATGTGGCCCTTTTTTAGGACACAATATCTAAAAATCATGATAATATGACATCATTATAAAGAAATCTAATGACCAACAAGTCATTTAATATTAAAAGAATGCACCAATAAAAAACAATGCTCTTATGAGGGGCAGTTGGCACAAGCGACAACAAAGAGTTCAATGGAGTAAACATGGCAGACAGCAGACAGAAGTGGTCAAAAGTGTGGCTTAATTTTAAACAATAAAGCTGTACAACGTCCACTGTCTGATAAACATGTGGTTTAAAGCAACTGTGGAAAAACTAAAAATAGCTGAAGCATTTTTCTGCCCAGAACAGCATCAAATATGTATAAACATATTATATATACATGTATATAAATTAAACATGAGAAAATTCATTGGTACTGCCCTGAAATCCTTTGAAGGCATTTTTCCTACATAGACAATCGATGAATCGAAAGGGGAATCATTAAAGAATTGCACCAGTAGGTAGAATCGATAATGACATTAGCATCTATGAAGTGTTGAGATAAAAATATAACATCTAGTTGATTACACTTTAGTGCTGCTCACTTTCACCGCCTTTGCCTTGCAGCTATTCTGAAGTGGATCAATCTGCAGTCAGGCTCTGACTCAATTAAAAGCGTTGTGGGAGGAACAGTGACACCACCACCCTCTGGATAAAATGGACCAGGAAACCACAGTGACAAGCCTCAAATCAAACCACACTCACAAGATTGCTCAGCTTTGGTTTGTTTTTTTTCTTTTTTGGAGGGTGCAGATGGAGTGGGGGGCATCTTTGACCCAAAATCTGTCCACTGTGCAACCAGCCTTAAGCTACTATTTGATGGATGTCGGATTTACAATAACACCGTCAGACATACCATCAGCATTTTTATCAGCATTTTTCCACTCATGGCCAAGCAAGGTGAAACAGATAGTTGTGCAAATAATCCCATTTTGTGTCAGACACCTCAAGGGCCTTAGTCCATTAATGGCTGAACTGCACTGGTTTTGTGTGGAAAATGGAAGCTGTCAGGGCAAAAAGCACCATTAATGGACACAGGCCCTAACTTGCCGCTTCACAGCTTCAGTGGAGGTAAAGCAACATTTTAAAATCCTCTTTAAAATCTGGCCTTCACTGAGCTCATCAGGCATTTCAGAATCAGTCCTAATCACTCACAGCTTGCTGCTACAAATCATTATTTTATTTTCCTGATGTCTGACAAAATCTGCGTTAAAGCAGCTTGTTTGGTTAAAGCCACAGCAGGACGTCTTCTTAACTCCAGGCAGAACCTTTTTATGTTAAATGGTTTGTATTAACCAGTGTTTTTTTTCTAAACCTGAGAGAAATTATGGACACACAAGTGCAACCACTGGATCGCAACACAGAAAAGGGGATTTAGAGGCATGCTCAGGGCTGTAGAGATAGCACATCTTTAGAGGCAAAGAAACAGTTTGTGTTATTTCCAGCCACAGATATGAAACACAAACTATCAACATAAAAACTGGACAGTAAAAATTTTGAGGAAAAAAACAAGTTTACTCTATGGATCAATTACTTATTTTTCCTATTGGTACACATGCCAATGGAACAGCCACAGTTTAGCAGCATCACTTTAAGTTAAGGAAGATCTTAAAATTTAGTTAGTGCATTTAAGGCTTTTTTTCCAAACTTTAAGCAACCAGCTGGAGCAAGAATTGGTGAATATTGTCATGCTTGCATGAGAGATCAATTTCATGACCTAAATGTGCTGCAGAATATTATCACTCAGCCCACATATTACCAAAGTTAATGTCTGAGAGAAGGCCTGTTAAATTTGCAATACTGCCTCTGTAATAATAATACAAAACAGATCAGCATAGTCATCAGAGCATAAAGTCTAATCAGAATCATCATAGGCTGTGACAAACACACTCTCTGTGGTAATACTCCCTACTT
Source organism: Cetoscarus ocellatus (assembly GCA_037902135.1). NCBI lineage: Eukaryota > Metazoa > Chordata > Actinopteri > Labriformes > Labridae > Cetoscarus > Cetoscarus ocellatus. The sequence goes on from JBAMNC010000954.1 coordinate 871,734, forward strand.
ACTTTGTAAAGATCTTTCATTTTAATGAGATTTGTTGGACTTGTATGCAAATCAAAGTACAATGAGCCAAAAAAACATCAGTCAAATCAACTACATCTATTATTAATGAAAATGACTTTCAAGGAAAAACAAGGTAAGAGCAAGTTGCGGATCTAATCAATTCTCTCAGACTATTTCCTCATTAAAGTAATACACTTCATAATTCACATTAAGCTCCTGCCTTTAAGGTAAATTATGGATGGATTGGCATCATTTGAAAATCAGCAATGCTGTGCTCCTAACCTAAGAGTTAGGGCACTCTGGTTCATGTCTTTTAGTTGAAAACTGAGCAACAGTTTTGACCACTTCTGCCCCATGTCTGCCACGATAACCCTTTAGACTTATTTGTTTTCATTTCTGCTGAATGTCTCTGATTAGAACAGGACATCCTTGACTGACAAGGCATGCAGAAAAAAGGTGAAGGAAGTGATAAGAGAATTGACATTAGAAATTATGGATGATGTTGATTCTTTCACGGAGTTATCAATTCCCATCCCTACACTTCACTGCTTTTTCCACATTATTTCCCACTCCTTCTCTCTTGTGAGTTTCAAACTTTAACCACTGTCTTGTCTTTCAAAACACAATAACAAATCTTAAAAAAAAAAATGAAGGGAAAAGATACTTTTACAAAGATGGCTCATGTTTCAAATGAAAAAAAATCTCTTTTTATTTTAAAGCCTTTCCTTTTATTTTAGAGGGTTTGGTGATTTCCTTGTCAGTCCTGTTGTCAGTCAACTGAAGAATCATTTAAAACCATCTCAGAAAGTGCTGGGCTTAATGCCATGACATTTAAACCAAAAAAGGTCTCTTATCTGAAAAATAATTTAGTAGTGTGAAATGTATTTATGAACATAGCTGAGTTTATTGACATCTCCATTGCTGCCACTACTCTGTTTCTGTTAGAGCTGTCTGCCTGAGTAGTTGCTTAAACAGCTGTAGCACTCAGGAACAGTGTTTCTACACAAAGTTCACATGCCTTTGAGAGAAAGGGACATTTTACTTCCATATATTTATAGTCAAAGCAGGAACATGTGAATTACAACAATTTCAATTCAGTCACATCTCAAATATTTTACAGTACTTGTGCTGTGTTGCCTTGTACAAAAACACTCAGCACAACAATTTCCCTTCAACCCAAACCTTTTCCCCATTGAGGTTTGTGCTGTGTTCAGAACAAGATGGTTTTTAGATTGGGAATATATTCGCTCTGAACAATGCCTGTCAACTGTATTCACCATAAAAATGAATTACAATAAAAGTATTCCTGCAGAATTGTATCACCTGCATGCTCATGGTGGAGGGCATACATAAATAACTGAAACTCAAATGTTTTTGGTTACTCTCACATTAAATTCATTTAAAGCAATTGTACAAAATTACAGAACTGACTCCACTTTGGGTTGTTATGCTCAACATGAATGGCAGTGCTGTGGGTACCTCAGGAACAAAGCTACAATTTGAGTAAATGTTTCAGAAATAGAGAATCAAAGAGAGAAACGCTTATTGAGAGGTTTATGGTCGTGTGTTGTGAGCAGCTACTTCAGCTGTTCATTCAGGTAATGTTGATTCATTGATGTTCATGAATTCTTTATATGAGTATTTTTTTTTCCACCACTATTGCCTATTGTAATACTTTCAAACTTACTAATGCACTATGGGATGCATATAAAAGTGTTAGAGGAACATTCACAGCAAATTATTTCTATATTTTCATGAAAACATAGCTTCTTTTTTCAAAAAATACATTAAGTTGTCTTGTTCCATGAAGATATACTTTCTCTTATTTCAAGTTGACTGGTAGACAACACTGAGGGATCACCCCATCACAATATGTTGCCCCTGGGACAACAGTTGCCCACCACCTCTTGTTTTAGAAGAAAGTATTGTAGAAACAGTCATATTGTAAGATGACATCAATTATAATTTATATATCTACTTTTACTTCTATTCTCAGAACCACTGCCATGTTTTCAGTTTACTTCGAACACAACAGGTAGTTACATACACCCTCAGGTCTTTTTGAGCCCCCAGTGGTATCCTCTTGTTACACACGTTGACACACAGGCGAGTGCTTAAGCAAAAACTCTCATGATGCCTTGGAACGTGAACACTATGACAAACTACAAGTATATTTCAAGCTTTACACTAAAACTGCCTACAGAGCAGGGATAAAACAGTGGGGTTGACAGGGATGCCAACATATTATAGGCAAAAAAATAATACAAATATTTTGTCGGAACATCTGGGCTGAGTGTTAACTTGCTTAAAAGGAGTATAACAAGTGGCCTAAAATGTTTTGTTTTTTTTGTTTTTTTTAGCAGTTGTGTGTTGGCTGTAGGCTTACCTTTCTTGGTAAACCATTACAAGACCAGCAAAAATGCAGATAAATTCAGACAGAAAACCCAAGGTAAGGTTTTACGTGTTGTACAGAGCAATCAACCCAACAATATGGAACAGCTGCATTTGTTGGATGGAAAGAAGAGATCTCCAGTACACCAGTAAAGGATCAAACCATAAGCTCAGTAGCTCAATACAAGCACTTCACATTTTAATAAGCGTCAATTATTGACTAAGAATTACATGTTTGCCTCACAAATGTCAGCATGAGAGGTTTCTTTCCATTGACATCATTAAAAAACAAACAGAAAAGAAATGGTTTTACAAATGCCTATCCTTTAAAGGGGCTGTCCATCTGACTTGAATGACTAAAAGATGAGAAACTTTTCAATTAGCCTCATATCTTGACCCAGCACACTCAAGCCTCAGCTGCTCAAGTATCTCTGAAGAAAGAGACTAACTGTAGCTGGGTTAACAGTATGTAAAAAGACTTTAAAAGAAACCCAAGCACAGAGAAGATAACTACACCAACAGTCACATATGGCAATTTTCAAAAATTGTGAACTGTCACAATTCAAATCTCAACTGCATTCATGCAAAGGTGGCAGCTGTCAGAAATCTCTTTCAAGATCAAGCCAATCCAAATGAGTGAATAGATGCTGAAACTAACAGCACTAGAGAGCATGCAAGAACAGGTCCAACAAAGCAAGGGAGGGTCTCATTTTGAAGTAATGAGCCTCTGGGCAGCCCCAAGGTGCAGAGAGATTAAAGAAAAACAATCCCCACTCATCAGCTGCATGAACATCCACAATTGCTGTCTTTGCAAGGCAGCAGTCTGATTTGTGTGCCTTCAGCTGTTAGTACAGCAATTTGACAATGCGATTGGCCGTCGCAGTTGAGTGAATCTAAAGCCAGCCAATTGGTACCAGCAGGCCCCTGGAAAACAGCCACTAGGGCAAAACAAAAGCACAGTCATTGGAGGATGACTATAATTCAACTAATGGAAGAAAAGAGTTCAACAAATGAAGTCAAAAGCAATCTAAGGACTGTCCTACACACTGACGACAAACTCACAGCAGAGGCATTTAAGAATGAAAAACAACACTTTGCACACATTACCAAACAGCAAATACCACACCCTGTGGAAGGTTAAGATCAGTTCCTGTGAAACAAACACTGCATGCCTTATATCTTCAAACTAGATGAATAAAACAAGGGGGGTTATTGTTAATCGAGCCTTTCTTGCTTTATTAATGTATTTCTCCATGGCTAATAATTTTACAACATGGGATGAAAAGGGATGATCTGGCCATTTTGCTGCTGATGCGGATTATCAATCACCTATGAGTGAGACTGACCATGTTCTGGGTATCAATATAAAAGCTGGTTTAGCTGTAGGTCAACTTACTTTGCTATACAGTGCACTGAGACTTCTTACGGGTGGCTGTGTAACCTGATAAATGACCAAAAAAGTCAAACTTTATTTAGTAAACATGTTTTTACTTACTTTGCTTAATAAAGCAATAGAAAGCATCCAGATGAGCAATGCATGTGTTAATGATTTGTTGCCTGTTGTGTTTTTACCAAGCTTTCTGCACAGAGGGCAAAAAGGGTACAGCATCTTTGTCCTGACATTTAGAGGCTGGTGTGAAATGAGCATCAGAATCTTGTGATTCTTCCCTGCGTGTACCGGACACGCACTATACTAGTGGTATCATGATCTGGTAACCATTCCTAACAAACAGTCTAAAACAGGGGTCCACAACCTTCTTCCTATGAAATGCCATTTAAAAAATTCCTGTAACTTAACATCACGGTCTATTACACCCTGAATCTTGCATCCTGTGTAGACAACAAGCATCTGCAGATCTCAGGCAGAGTAGGGCAGGGTCAATGCAGCTGGGAAAAATAAGTAGGTAACTGTAAATGGCTGCAAATAATGGGAATTTAATATAAAAATACCTCACTTGTTGGATGTGTGCCAGTGGTTAGGCCCTTAGTACACATACCTTAGGTTGCAGAAAGCCTCAGAACATTAACTGTGTACTAGAACTAAAAATCTGTCTTTCCACAACAATTTCCATTATGCAGAAGTCACACTGCAGGTCACTGATGCAAGTCACATGACCTGAGGCATGTCATGTTGACATTTCTGTGCTGTTAAATGGTAACCTAATCTGCCAGTTTCTCTTGTTTATGTCTAACGATCAGTCAAAGTCCATCTGATATCACCTTCAGTAATCAGAGAACAGAACACAGTGCATGCACAGTCTGTGTGTTCCTGATATGCACACTCAGGCTGCAGGTCACACTGCTCCACTCACAGACACATAGACATCATTTACATTTGGCTGAGTGTTTTCCTGCTATCAGCAGCACCTCCTACTGCTGTTTGTCAGTGCCAGAACAGGATGCACAGGCTGTTATCAGCACAAATGTGCAACAGTGATCATATATTTGACAACTGTATGGGCTACGTGCACAGGTGTCAGGCAGCTCAACTCAGTGACTTTCCTTTTATTTCAGGTTTAATTCATAGGATGATCATGTCTGCTACACATTTATGTGAACATCATCAAAGAGTTGATGAAGTAACACAATGATGAGCAAGTGCATGTGCATGTGTATGTGTTTCAGTGTGGCATTCAGAGAACTGCAACCAGCATTAAATATCTGACTATGATGGAGTGTAGAGTGTATTTTTGAAAATGACTCAACGACCAAAATGAAAATAAATATATAAAATTGTTAAATTGAAAATAATAAAAGCTTATATAATGTATTTTTTCCACATAGTTTTCCATTCCAAAAAGAGCAACTAGAGTTGCTCTGAGAATAGAAAACATCCCACAAAGAATTGCTACTGACAACCAAGCTGTTAGCAAAACTGCCCTATGTCGCAATGTAAAAAAAAAGATTTTTAAAATTCCTGAAACCATGTCTGTATTCAGATCACTACTGTATTTTAAAAACTTCTGTTTTGTGCTATGACCGACACTCAATGACTGTTTCATCAAGATCTCTTGAAATCTATTCGAGTTACCCTGCTAACATACAATCTTACAAACAACAAATGGACAAATGTTAGGAAAAACACAACTTTTTTAACATCCACTCCAAATGTCACAATATTCAAAGATGATCAACTACATTCTCTGTCTGTAATCTTGAAGGTAATCATCTCAAGTGCTGAGGACCTCCAAGTTCAGTATCATTACTCACTTTCCTTGTGTGAGCAGTGATACGAGTACCCAACCTTTCAGGAGACATTTTAAATGTCACTGCATCACAAAATAGTCTCAACACTCCTCACAATTACTGTGCAGAGCGTTCTTGAAAATGACAACCTAGTGAGATCAGATCTACTGCAGCACTCAGTATGTGAGATTTCGTCTATTATCTAATATGTTAAGAAAAGTGACACCAAGATGACTCCTCGTAAATTTGGCGGTGGAGATATAATTTTATGCTGTTAAATATTAATATGTTCCTTTAAAGTGCAAATTCGGTGATTAAATCAAAATGAAAACTGTTTTATAGGTGTGGTCTAAGACTGGATGTCTCTTTACAAGCACTCCCTGCAATGTCACATGTGCTCGGCGTGCTTGCTCCAGCTATCATACTCAGCCCCGGTTTGTTCACTGACCCAGACCAAACTAGTGATGTCCTTGTGTTGGCTGTGTAAAGGTAGCAGTGCCATGCATGCATGCTCTTAATGCTCCCTGTGTACATATTTCAATGAATAAAACATGTCATCCAAAAGGGTTCATTCCACCATGCTAACTCTGCAGCTTTTCAGTCACTTATGGTTCCCAATGGAACCTTACCACCCCTTACATGTCTGAGGGACCATTTTCTAAAAAAGCCTTATAATTGGTTGATTCAAAGATTTCTTCCTTGCTGTTGAATTTATAAAGTGGCACACGAAGGCTCAGTAGAAGAAGATCGAGGCTTAAGGATGAAGAAATATAGATGCAAGGCTTAAATTTGTTGACAGTGAATGCAAACATATGGAGACAGTCTGCCACACGCCATTTAGAAGGATGGAGGGCACTTAAATGTGCATATATACAGCTAAGTGCCAAAAGCAGGTCTTTTATTGCTCACTTAGACTGTACAGATCTATTTTCCTCTCATCTTAACCTTTACATTAAGTTTGTTTTCACTTTTACTTTGCTAGCATGCTCATGCATAATTTAGCCTACCACAGAATGTACAAGAAGCCACACATAAGCACACCCCAACAGCCTACAGCAGTGACTGCAACTAAGTTAAACCTACTCCACCCAGGTGGGTAAATAAACTATTTATATCCAGAGGAGGTCTAACTCAGCAATCCACACTGCAGGTCTTCATTTAATGTTATAAAACCTTTGTTGAGACTGTGTCAGGATTGAAAGAAGACATATTTATAGTAGGTCTGCGCAGTATATTAAACTTTTAGGACGGATCCACATGAGACATGAGGTAAGGCTTCAAGAGAGATAACAGTGAACAGTATTCAGTGTTATTCAGAGAAAGACTCTCCAGTCAAGATGGTGGTGGTCCTGGCCTTTCTCCTTGCTCATATCAAACGACATACTCTAGAGCAGTGGTTCTCAAAGTGTGAGGTAGGCCTCCCCTGAGGGGTGTGAGAGAACTTCAGGGGAGGTGGGGATGAGGGAACAAACCAGGAGAAATTGTTCTGCTCAGCCAATTTATGCTATTTGTGGAGAAAATTGAATATGTGTTTTGAGGAAATGGTTTCCGAAGTGAACAAAGACAAAAAGAATTAGGCCAAAACCACTGCTATTTGGAGTTTGGGATTTTTGAAAATTCTTGGAAAAAAACTCCATGGCCACAATCTGTACTTTTCTAAGATTTTCATTGGAAATACTTTTTTAAAGAATAAAGAATTTGGTAATGCATGACTAACTTATTGTTTACTGTGACTTTTCAATATGTTTTCATGACGTGTGCTGCTGACCTCATGGCCAGGTCACCCTTGTGAAAGAGATATTGATCTCAATGGGTTTTTATCTGATTAAATAAAAATGACTTAAGATCATCAATTTTGAATCTTTTATTTAAAATTTAACTTACAGTATATTCAGTTAAGAGACAGGACAAAGATGCTGTGATTTGTTTAGAATCCTTAAAATAATATTTTTTTAAAGACAGAGAGAAATGCAAAAAATAAGAAAAAAAAGGTATTTCTCCCAAAAAACAAATATTGTCATTTTCAATTTTGTTTACAAGTTCAATATTTTATTATTGATAGTTATTGAAAACTGTTTTGTTGTTAATTAATTAAGGATTAGGATTAGGATTTAAATTTATTGTCATAACACATGCACAGGTACAGAGTAAAGAAAAGCAGCTTGGCATCCAATCCAGAAGTGCAATGTACATAAAATGCATGATTATATATCTATATGTATTTACATGAGGAAAAATAAAACATTTCATTATCGATTGTTAATACTGTATTTTTGTGGGTGTGATGTGGAAGGGGGCACAACAGACATTATATTTCCACAGTGGAGACACACTCTCTCTTACTTTGAAAACCACCGCTCTGGAGAAAAGTGTCACACTCATGAGACGTTCACTGAGGTATCAATGTTAATTGTTCAGATTGGCTACCTCTTGCCAAGTAGGGTTCAAATTTGAATTTAATTACTCAAAACATCATTTCAGACATAAACATTTTTCCCTTATTTTAATGTTAGTAAAGGTTGATGGGGCATCTTGTTAAGATGGATACCTAAACTATAACTGATTTAAGATTCCAACCTCTAGGAGTTAGCTTGCAATTTTTGAGAAGTATAAACATGGAAATAACCAAAATTTTGTGGCAAGGACTTCTGTTTCTTGTTGTTGTGGTATCAAACAAGTATTGATGCATGCAATTTATTAGAATTATATTAGTTCTTAATTTGGGTATTGTGCCAACCATTAGTGTTTTCTTCATCAAGAATAAAATTTGAGAAATTAATTGTGCATCGCTATTAAACTAAAAATTCCCAGATATGTTTTTGGTTTGTATCCGCAGGCCCAATCTATATGAAGACAAACAGCATTTGAGTTCTATTCTCTATCATGTCACTTGCCGACTTGCTAATTAAAGTTTCTATAATTGGCGAATTGTTTACTACTTAGAAATGTTGCTGCTTTTCAATAGTTGTACTCATCTCCTGCACAGTAAGAAGACAAATAGGCAGAAATGATGCGAGTAAATTTGCTTAAACCCTTTTTCAGGGCGAGAAAGTGCATCTCGTCTTATTTTCCCCATACCTTTATACGGCGAGCCTTATCTCTCCACTGCAGTGTTTTTCTTTTTTGTTCTCCCAATGTCATGCTACTATTCATCCCCAATCTGCCTCTGTTCTGAACAACAAATCACCATTTGGCTCTTTTTGTCTTCAGGACAACCAACTGTCTGTTTCTTATTCAGGCTCTCCTCGCCTCCTTGCCACATTGTCCTCACTCCCTCATTGTCTTTGCCTCCGTCTGCCCCTCGTTATTTATGGAATGCAAAACTGCAGGAGTACAGAGAAGTAGCCTGGAGCTATACTATTGCCTGTAGCCAAGCTGGCCAATCACTGCCAAGAGATTATGGCGAGGGCTTGTAGGGGAAAGGAAGCCTTCTGTCACCTCTGCCACGCCGACTCCCCTGCCGAGTATCGTGCCTCGCCTCTCACCCTGATTTACACTTCTATGGAAAGATGAAGAGATGACTTAGTGAACTGGCTAATTTTCTGACATGTGTTTCTTGTACTCTATGAAGTTATCCGTTTCTCCTTAAATACTGCTCTAGCATTGCAAGTTTGATCCACATTCACAGAATAACACTGAGATAACACTTTTTATGAATTGGTGCTATACAAATAAAGATTGATCGATTGATTGATTGAATAAAACATCCTGGTAGGCAGAGCAAATGCTCATTCTTCTCAGTATAGAGGCCCTTTTTGATACCATTTAATGATCCACTACCACTATATACCACTATGGCAGAACCAACTATTGTTATACTTTTGCAAGTGTAATGTGCACATACATGGCAGTCACATCATACAATGTGCAATATCAGTCATGTGACTTTAAGTCCATGTTCTGGTGTGTTTGACTGTTTTATAACTTGGGTGTCTAGGATATGAATTAAGTTGATAATAATAACGATGATAACAATAATAATAATAATAATAATGACAATAATAATAATAATCTTTGCAGAGCATCTGATGCAGATCTTTTCCTCTCCCCTTTGGAAACTCTTGGATCTGAGGGGGCTTGATGGCAGAGAGGAGGAGGGGTTCCAGGCTGTGGAGTAGACTTTCAAAACCGTCATGGCATCTGTCTGTGACATGCAGAAAATACACCTCTAGGTGGAGGCTGCATAGCTATGACATCACAAAGCCCAGGAAGTACAAACGTAGTGTTTTCAGGAGCATTTTACTTAAAGAGGCATGGCACATTTCTCAGTATACTGAGAGTTTAGTGAAAGGTGTCATGTTCTTCTGCTAGCCAAGGCCCCCTAACAGCATTAAAAGCAAATAAAGTTGCTTTCGGCAGGACTTTGGACCTTTAAGGCAAATCATGCTAACCACTTCATTGTTTGTTTATTGAAAACCTAAAGCACTTTCTTTTTTGCTAAACTAATTTACAAAAATGATATCACAAATAGTAATCAAACAACAGCAAGCTGTGCATACAGAGTCTGTGTGTCCTCTGTATGTAAATACAACATGCAGGCTAAGTTTATATATATATATATATATATATATATATATATATATATATATATGTGTGTGTGTGTGTGTGTGTGTGTATATATATATATAAAAGAAATATATATATATATATATATATATATATATATATATATATATATATATATATATATATATATATATATATATATGTATATACATTAACTATAATTTACAAAAGCTACTTAAGTGTGTTTTTTATTGAAATAAGACAAAAAGTGATGCCTGACTGCAACAATATTGTATGCTTAAAGTCACCAGTTAACAGGGACAACCCCTTACATCATAAATGGTGAATGGACTTGAGCTTACATAGCACTTCTCTAGTCTTTCTGAAAACCAAAAGCACTTTTACACTGTAGGTCATATCTACCCATTTACACCCATTTACTCTCACAAACACTTACTAATTTCAAGATTGCTGGCCCTCACACCGTAAGCACTGGCACCAGGTTTTAAATATGTATTTTTATATGAATATACGTGCAAACTCTCCTGTTTACTTTTTTTTTCAACAGCAGGACAAACAGATTAACTTGATGGTTTAGACTGCAACCAATGGATGGAAGAGGCAAAAAAGGAAGGGTCAAATTTTAACCAGTTAAAACTTGTTTTTATTTCTTTCCATCATTGTTCTGATCTAATGCCTGATGCTTTTACTGAAAGGCTTTTTTTTTATCACATCTCCTTGTGAACTTTGAGAAAGCTTAATGTGTGAACACAAACTGCTCAGTAAGCAGACGTGTGTGTGTACAATATTTTGATTGTTAGTAGAGCACACTGCCAGACTAAACAACAACACTGGCAGATACTATCAGAATGAATTTCTCTGCATACATGTTTTGTCCACTCGTCCAATTTTTGTAAGCTGTGAAAACCTTCTGATAAAAGTTGGATGAAATTAGAGGAGGAATAAGAAAGTGAGTTAAAGGGTCAAAAAGTCTCCCGATGAGAAATGTAGACTTGGATGGAAATTAGTTTTGATCTTTGTCCCTAGTGGTTGGACCACTTGCATACTTATGAGGCGTTGTAAAGAGCTATTCAAATGGAGTTCAAATAAAACACAAATTATTGTTTTTTTTTTCCCCATTGTGATTAAATGACATCCGAGCGAACTGCTCTGGAATGATTAATTTTCCTTTAGAGACTTTAAATTCTCATTATCCTTCAAGCACCGTCTTTTACTATCTTACCTCTTCACTTGAGGTTTATAAAGGACATCTTTCAAGAAAAAAGTGTTTATTTGAAAAGCAGATCAAGAAGTCTTTAGTGAAAATACAGCAAATCCAAAGAAAAATTGATTCAATTTTCTGCTGAGCTAAAGCAGCTGTCAAGCTGTCAAATGTTTCAGTATACTACTCCCAGAAACCCCAATCCCAATCTATTGCAGCAAAGGAACCATGACAGCCCATGGTCAGTGCTCTCTTTCCCCCTGCTGTTGCTCCAGGTGTTGGATGACTTTGTTGTAAAATTTAAGGAGGAAGTTGTCCTTCAAACAAGGTCAGGAGCAAAGCGAAGACCACAACATCACATTCCCCTTGTCTAGTGTAAAGCTTAGCATCCAGGAACCTTCAAACTCCACCCGAAGGCTCGGTTAACCATAAAACCAATTACCATAGAAAAACACCTCATGGGTTTCACAGAGAAGATGGTAAACACGAGCTGCTGCATACAAAGCAGAGAGCTCGAGCTTGACTCCAGAAGAGCCTTTGGAAATCACTGACTTTAATCCCTTATGTGTTTTCAGTATCTGTTAGACCTGAGGTAAAGGCCTCTACAGAGGATGAAGGGATGAAAAGATGTGGATGTGGCTAGTGGGGTGACAACATAAAAAAGTGAATTGCTCAATATCACCAGGAGTCTCAAACCAACCACAGGGTCACAGACTTGAAAAGAAGGCATGAATCATTTGATACTGGGCAACACACAGCTAAAAAAAATGTTCCAGAGGAAAAAAAAAAAGAGTTCCAACTAGGGCTGAGTATTTCCAGTATTCTCCTGATACGATACATATCCTGATGTATAGGCCATATGATACATTTTGTAGTATACATAAATTGTAGTGGACACGACTACCCCGTCTCAGAATTCCTTACAGGGTTTTTTTAGCTCTTTGTAGAAAAAAAAAAAAAAAAAAACTGCGAGGACATGCTTTTATGGTTCCATTGACATAAACTTCAAGTTTTTTGGAGATCTTAGAATTTTTGTAAAATTTGGATTATGTGCTGCATCGTGAAGTTTGGCTTCTACTTGCACCTCCTGCACAAAACCAAGCCACCAGAACCACCTTTACCAAAGGTGTATTTCACTGCTGTCCATACAGCATTTGGGGTTGTATTGATTCTGTTAAATCTGCATCAATATCCTTTCGGCAAGAAGAAGTGACAACATATTGCTGTATCGACATTTTTAGCACAGTTCTATTTCCAACACTTTAAACATCATATTCAAGACTTTTTAGGACCTTAATAAGGCCCAGAATGAGAAAAGAAAAAACATTTTGCACTGCAAAAGAAATGTTTATCATACTGTCTGACATGCAATGTCATTTTAGGATGTTTTATCAAAAAACATGGAATGATAAACTTAAAAAAATGAAATAAATCATGAGTTTTTAGAAATCCCAGCACTGATAAGATACTGCGAATGTGGCCCTTTCATCACTCACTGTTGTACAGCTGGAGCCAAGATTGCAACTGCTCTGTTACAAAATATACCAGAGCAAATTGCTGCAAATGTCATGAACACTAGGCATAAACTGGGAACTTAACTAAAATAAAAGCAGGATCATGACAGCACATTGATTCATCCAACCATGACAAGCCCCCTCTTGACTTAACTTCAGCTCCCTTTACTGGCCACATTCCCCATTTTGGGAATCACTGCCATAAATGATCAGTTATTTTTCCTTTTTTGACATACCGAGTCTCAAGTGTGTTTTGAAAATCTCCCGTGCCGATCTCCCAGGCTACTGTTAGCCGTTGTGTTAGCAGAACTCCTCCTTGGGCATTGCAAGGGAACTGGGGAAATGTAGTGACATAGGCTTGAAAAACGCTGATGTCAATTTGCAAATAAACTGCAATTCCCATTATGACGTAAATGAACAGGATTTGCAATTATAAACGTCACTGTTTTTTTGTGATGTCAATCTGTATTGGATTTCCACAAAAATGTAATGGCTTCTTCCTTGGACCAAACCACACCTCTGGTAAAACTTTCATGTAAATCCATCCAATAGTTTTTGCGTAATCTTGCTAACAGACAAATAAACACAGACAGACAGACAGACCATGGCGAAAACATAACCTCCTTGGCGGAGGTAACTATGCAACAGTACTGGAGGACATCCAAGTCAATCAAGAGACCAAAGCTTGCAATCAAACGGATATGGGAAATATAAACTACAAACATGGAGACATGAACCAAAACATCAGTGTTGGCTCCATTCATTTTTTCAAGTCAGCAAGTTCATAGGTCCTGCTGATACTATCTTATAAAGTGTAGTTTTTAGAAAGCAAACAGCCTTTAATTTTTTGCATAGGTGACTGCACTGTCAAGGTAGAATTGGCATGGGCCAAAACAAGACTCCCCTCTTGTTGTAGAACAAGATAAGGTCCCATCCGAAACCACTTAGCTTGTAAAATTACACCCCTGGGAGCAGAAGTGCATCTTTTATGTGGTCAGCTAACTCTCATGTTCTGCTCCTTGCACCTGTTTGCAAGATGCCCCCTAAATAAAAGATTCAAGGAGTCCCAATTGCCAAAGACTCCAGGTCCAGTAATCACTCACTCTCAATGAACCATTAGGTTTCCTGGCTGTTACTGCTGTCCAGTCTAACAGGAGGCATTTATTGAGCTGCTGCTCTGGTGCACAGCTAATTAGAAAGGCTCTGCTGTTTCTTTACTCTTGACATGTATTAGCTTGTTTGTATGACTGAGTGCATGGAAGGCACCTTCTCACATGGCCATTATGTTTATACAGTAAGCTCATGTTGAGAACTGTGAACACAGACAGGAGAGCTAAGATGCTAATCAGAGGGCAAAACATCGCCAGAGCTATGGCAAGGAAAAAGGCTTGCACACTGCTACCTTCATGCCTCAAGCAAGATTTACATAGACAGTAAATTGTTTGTACAGACAAAGTGTTATTGACTGGAGGAGATATATAATCGGCTGTAGCTCTGAGGTCTGAAAACCAAGTCTAAATGGAGTGTGACAGACTTAATGCAAATAGGATCATTTTGAAACCATACATTTTTAAGGTGTGAAAAAGGAAAATAACTTAACTTTGACAGCACATTTTAACATATAACTTGGAATTGTAATTGTGTTTGTGTTTTGTTAAGGTTGTCAGAATTTGATACTGTAAAATTTTTTGATACCATGCACATTAAAACTATTTAAAATGTGCATTTTCACATTTGCTGCTACAAAACTGTGTTGTCTAAAGTCAACACAACGCATTTAAATGCAGACAGTGCATTCTCTTAGGGCCTATCCTATGCTGCCATGTTTAATTTACTAACTTTCCCCTGCACAATAAGCGTCACTGCTTCTGATCCCACCAGCAAATAGCTCAACAGCACCATTGTTTGGACTTTAAGAGACGTTTTTTCTGTAGAACCAAAAACTGTATTAAATGTTGGTTATTATTAAATTAAAAAATAGCAATACTTGGCGGCCATGAATCTATACACTATCATCACACCAAATATCCCAATACTATGGTTTATTGACTTCCCCCCAAACCCTCAGCACTAGACTAATTAGTGTTTTATTTATCAGTCAGCAAATATTGAGGTTTGCAAAGTCCTTCTAGTATCTTGCAGTGTTAAATATTTACAAACTTTTTTAGTTTCTCTTGCAGATCAAAAAAGAAGAGAAATGAGACATATCTTCAAACTGATCCCTAGAAGTATATAACCAGCACCAGTTAAATGTTTTTAATACAGTAATAGGGACATACAGACAGACAGCAAAATTAAGATTACTAATGTAATATACCAGAGATATTCCATTGTTTTGAGTACCAATTAAAGCCAAATGTTACGTCTTTTCCATTTATTACCATGAACAGTGTGTCTTATTTTGGAGTTTGATTAATGACCTATAAGCTGTAAACCTAAACAAACTTAGTTAAATTGCTTTAATGATCTCAGGATGTCATTTCTTTTGCTGTCACAGTATCACAAAAATGTTGGTACAGTTTGAACTTAGCTAAAATCACATGGAACTGCAAAATTCTGGTAACATAAAGTTTTTTTTCTATTTTCAACAATAAACTAACAAACACTGATGGATAATTCTGTCCTTATCCTGCTCCCTCAGACAGTCACCACTTTACTGCATACTACTGTATTTTTGTGGACACAAAAGACTAAACGAGGTGAAATGCCAGTAGCATTTAACCTGCCAGCTTGATAACCATGGTGACTGTGTTCTGAATAGTTATTTTGGAAACAAAGACTTAGTTGCACATTCAATGAGTTCTTCCAGGTAAAAGTTTTGTTTTTAAAGTGCATTGCTTTTTTTAGGGCAAGAACTCTTTAATTCTGTTTTTGTATGGCTGTTGACTAACTGGTCTTGTGTAAAAGCTGCATAAATATTTATGAGTTATATAAAGCTTCTGTGTTTTATTAGGATGGATAGGCTGATGAAATTTGCCTGGTGACAGCGAATAAGCATCTGTTTGCAGCTGGGGGGTGGGGGGTATTATCTAAAGTTGTTAATGAAGTTTTCTCCCAATGGTAATATTTGTGTAATTTACATGAAAATTGTCACTGAGATGAACAAAACATTGTGTTGATGTTGCAGGGACCACAAAACAGATTAGAGACTGAGATGTAGAGACTTTTTCAAGCAAGTGTTGTTGTGGGTTCTTAATGCTTTGAAAAAATAAATAACAAGCAAAAGACTCATTAAAAAAAATATGTAATGTGTTGCCCTATGAATAGTACTGAATATGTTCCGATATATCGTTTTGAAACGTATTGGGAAACGTATCGTATCCCAAGATTCTTTTCAATACACACCCCTATACTGTATTTAATACGCCTCTTAGCTCAAGTCTAATTTGCCCCCATTCATTTTATTTTGTCGCACATAGCATACAAGAATTTGACAGCTGTAATGACAGATTGTCACTGCATACATGTCGTTAGTGCATAGTGAGCTTGCACACACTTGAGAGTAGTCAACTGGTTATCTGAACGCTCTAAATGGGATGCGAGTCCATGTTAACGCAGTAAAATATTATTGGCTTGAAGCTTACATCCTGCCAGTCTCCTCTTGTGTTAGCATTTTATTGACTTCATAGACTTATTTTTCAAATAATGCGCTTGTCTTGACATATTCATAGAGCTGTCTTCTACAGCTCTCAGGAGCCTAAAACAGCTCTACTTATCACTGACTAGGGGTGTAAATCACCAGTTTCATGACGATACGATACAATATTGGTTCTTTGGACAACGATACGATATTTGCCGATATCACAAAGTCTGCCACGATTAGATTTCGATTCGATACGATTCAGGGGCCTTCAATCGATTTAAGACGATATTGTGTACTCATTGAACACAATCAGCTACATTTCACCTAAAGCAAGAAAGAAATACAAAGCAATTTCTAAGTTTTGACAGTTTTATTACTGAAATGTGAAACGATGTGCTGACCTTGGGTATGATAGGTTATAGAGGATTATAACCATCTGTATGATTTAATCATGTTTAAAATTAAAATTGGGTTGATTAGTAGTCAGGTGTTTTTAGACTTTGCTTCACTGTTTTAATGGTAGGTGTGGAGGAAGAATAAGAACAAGCTCTCACTGTTTTCCTTTCATACAATAAGTAATTTCATTAATCAGTGCGCTACAAAATCAAATGATGAGATAACTTACTGTACTCGTGTGATTACTCCCGTCGTGTGTGAGCAGTATGCATCCTCTGCTGTCAGATCAACCGTATCTTACCCGGATACAGCAGTGCTATTTTCTGATCGGCTGACATGTCAAGCTCCCGTTTAGCTCTGTGATGCTAAGAGCGTGTTGCTACATGTTAGCATATAGCGGTGTTACTCGGTGGGCGCTACACAGTACATTTTAAAGCAGGAGAAATACCGGGTGTGGTGTGTGAGAGAGCGAAAAGGTGCGCGTCTCATACGCTGAATGCATGAGACTTGAGATCCCTGTAAAGTTGAAACTTCAGAACCAGGCGCTATTGGGTGGAAGTGGTAAAACGGATATAAAGGTGTTGAAGATGACGATGTTGATTGATGTTTTGAGTTTCCATCGATTTGATTAGATCATTGCTTAACCAATCGATGTATCAATCCAGATCGATGGATCATTACACTCCTATTACTGACTAATGTGTCTGGAGAATGGTTTTGTCTACAGCTAACCCCCATGCACTAACACAAGTCATACTGTTTGCAGCACAGGAAGTCTATCCCTCAAACAGAAGTTCAACAAAACCCGCTGACAACAAATCTTTGACTCTGAATCAAACCTGGTACTGACCAATTCATGAGTGTTGAGTCAGTTCCAACGATCTGTCATCTTATCTAGCTTATGAGAGCAAGTTTGATGACAAACATGTAAAAAATGGAAAAGTCTGCCTTTAAAACCACTTTTCTTAGCATAAAAGCTAACCCTGTCTCATGGTGCGCCCCCATGACAAGCATCAACTTGCAAAGACAGGAAAACAGCTTTGTGATAGCGATACTCAGCTGCTAATGTGAATGATGATTTTTCTCAGTAAAACAATAGGCACGTTCCTGAATGATGCTGCGACTTTGCAGCTGTGAGCAATATACATTCATGATCATTTGCTGATCCAAGTGGAGAGTACATGCCTCTGTAAACATCACATTACAATATATTTATAGCCCACTCCATTACACTGGGTTTAAACTGAGCAATCATTTCTGTAGATAATGCATAGCAGTCTCAGGTGAAGAAACAACATGTCACGATGTAGTGATCCTCATCTGCAATCTATTCCACTCATTAACACCCTGTTTTGCCATGCAGAAACAGCTGTCTGGCTCAACACTGGTTACAGCTTACCATCAGGAGCCACGGTTTAACCATTTGGGTTGCTCCGTGGTGTTGTGCTTGCATTTTAATAACAGTCTCATTTAGGAGCCAATCAGTGAAGCCTGAGTTCTGACAGCTGGGGTAGAGTAATAAATCATAAAATGAGGAGAGGCCGGAAAAAAAAAATCCTCTGCATGTAATTATAAATGTGCCTCGGTCAATACTGCTTGGCAGGAAACCTCGTTCCCACTCACAGGTCTGCAGTGTCGTACCTTACAACAGGCCAGATATGTCTGTGTGAGTATGTGTGTGATGCTGCCACTAGCACAATAATAAAGCTCCTCTTGTTTTAGTTTTGAAACCTGCTGTACTGACACAAACATTGATTTATATGTGGATTTAGAATCATAGCAAAGCTGGGTAATATATTGAGTTTTTGGGATATGTTTTTAAAATGAGACACAAACTCAGACAATATCATTTGTATTAATGCTGTTGATATTGATTTAAAAGGATTTAGTGTAAGGCCCAACAAGGGCTGGGCAATATGGCATGTGATCATGATATATTTTTACATGTTGATCAATATAGATATTTATCTCACTCATTTGTTTTGTTATGGTTGATGCCAGTTCAAAAAGTATCTTGACTGAATTGCCTTAAAAAACAGAGATTTAAGTTAAAAACTAGTTGAACTTGAACAAACTTGAAATGTTTATTGTAACAATCTTGCTACTCTGAATGTTTTTCACATGGGGTACTGGCCACAAATGTTCTGATAGTACTTCTGCTAATGCTAGTGCTGCTAACTGCAGACAGGCTATAACTTTGGCCCAAACGTGGAGGATGTATGAGGTCAAAGCAGCATCATCAGTGGAAGGCATTTTGGGTCTTTAATGACAGGAGAGATAATGGACAGATCGTACAGAGGGCAGAGAGATCACGGGAGGACACACGGCAAATGGGCATCAGGTGGGAGTCAACTGCACAAGGCATGAGCTGTCGTGTATGGCACTTGCATGGTTGCCACCCACTCCAAACCAGCGCCCTCTTTTCAGGTGGTACCCATCCTAGCTGGCACCAACTGCCAAAATATTTTGCAAACCAGCTTTGTCTGCTCTGCATTGCTTTTGCTTTTTTATGACTCACTTCAACATAATTGATTTCGTGTAACAATTTAATCAACACTGTCCTCAGCTTGACCTTCATTACCTTGGCTCCACTTTCACTCGTTTCTTTCCTCTTTTCCAACTTCACTTCGCCACCCAAGTTGGAGTGTGGAGCAGAGTAACTCCTCTAGAAAAACACTTGTTGCCGCGCGTTAATCCTGCAGAGCCATTTCAAGTAAATAAAGCTTATCAACGTAATCGACCTGTAATCTATCCCGATCCCATCTCAAGACCATTTTATTGTCCAGCTCTAGGCTTGATGTTTATAATGAGAACTACCAACAATAAAACCCCTGCTGATAAACAGATGTATTATCCTTATTGCCAAACAGAAAATCTACTTAGAATGTTGAGCCTGTGTGAGGATTAAAAATAAAAATATCAAGCAAAACTTGATACCAGGGCAACAACAGCATTTAAAGAACAACTCAAGTTGGGTGTCTACAACATTCGTTTCTTTGACATCTACTTTTATTGCTGTGGTTTCAAAAAAAATATCAATTATTTTTGATTTTAAACAGAAACATATTTTGGTTTCCAATTGCTACAAAGCTGCTATATGCTAAAAGCAAAGAATCAATGCTACATTGCTTCCCTCTTTTTTTTTTAGCCAATAATATAGAAGCATAATGGAATGTTTGCCTGGCTTTAGATCATTTTGGCAGCATCAAGATAAGTTTAATGCTATGATAGGGGATTTAGTGAAA
This sequence comes from Cetoscarus ocellatus, assembly GCA_037902135.1. NCBI lineage: Eukaryota > Metazoa > Chordata > Actinopteri > Labriformes > Labridae > Cetoscarus > Cetoscarus ocellatus. Next base: position 891,777 of record JBAMNC010000954.1, read on the forward strand.
AAAGAAAAAGGATATCAAGCCTACTTTATCTCTATTTCAATCTGTACGATTGTGACTTGTATTGGGGTCACTGTGTTAAATAAGGATGTTGTGTTCTGGAGAGCGGAGTAGGTTTTTTTTTACAAAGGGAGTCATGTTTAAATACCGCTGTTTTCACAAATCCTATAATCTTCTTTTCAACAGCGACCTGGCCAAAAGAGCAGCATAAACACTGTAAGAACAATGACACACAAGCGCAATCAAACAGACAAATACAACCAAATGGATAAACAGGAATGTCCAGTAAATCTGCTGTACAAGGTCACAGACTAAAATCCAGTTATGATGAGTGTACACTTCAAACAATTTCAGAGTAAAAAAGAAAAGGATAGTTTTAATCCATTTTAAATTGAACTGGATTCTTCAATAGTCAGTCAGGTCTTCTGTCTGCTGAAGGAACAGTGTGTTTAATATTTTTACATGATTGCCTTCTGGAAAAAAGGGGAAACTATCAAAAGAATACTGTGGGAGAACATATTTTTACCCCATAAAACATTTATGTCTAAAATTCAGCCAACATTAAATCTGCAAACAAACAGAGATGGCCACAAAGGAGCTGCACAGTGTTATATAATGTTGCAACAGCCAGTAATAAAAGATAAAGCACATCTATCCACAGCTTGGAGTCAGATTTTCTTCTACTGTGAAGTTGCTTAAAAAATATGAGGTAAGGTAATTAAATAATGAGACTGCTCTTATGAGGATATGTGGTTCCCAGTCATACAGACTGTTGTAAATTAAATGTTTAATATTCCCTCACAACTGCTGTAAGTTTCCTGTAAGTGATGTCTTCAGTTCCCTTCAAGCTACTGACTGAAGTGTGTTTTTGCTAAGATGTTGGAAAATGATTAGCCTAAAGGTTGAGCAACTTCTGACTCCGGAACAAAAGGGAAAATGCAAGCAATTCTTTTGGAGACATTTTGGAACAAAATGGCAAACCCAAATTTGTAGGAGTGACTTTCTAGATAAAATGTTTGAATGCAACATGGAGATGGACTTTTTTTGAGTTTTTAAAACATAATTGCAACTGCTATCATTATCCTATCATTCTTATATTAGTTATTGTGCACATCATTATTAATACAGGATGTCCAGTGTATTTTACACAAGTGTAAAAGAATAAATCCAAGGATTCCAGAAGATAAAGTGCGTCAATACGTTAACATTTTATTTGTTGCTTTGCAGATGGAGCATTTGAAAACATTAACCTGTATGATCCTGTCAGTTTTATCTACATATTTTAACAATTTATGAGGTCAAAGTTTTTATCCATTGTTCTTGGTATTGTGGGAATGCTTCAATTCAGTATAACTTTAATCTGAGCACAGACATATTTCATACAGTGTCCTGTGTGTTTGGTGTGTTTATTGGCACAATGAAAAGAAAAAAAATTACTGTATTCAGGAACCATTTAAAAATGACAGAATAAATGGCATAGTTGTAGTTGCCCCTCAAGGTAGCACCTTTAATTCATTTAATCACTTGTAATTCATGCATAACATTTTGCACATCTCTAATAATAATCATAGTATTTTTTTCTATGATAGAGCAATCCTATATGAAATTAAATCGTTTTATACGTGCTCCATATGAAATTGCATCTCCAGGCAGTAAGCATAGGAGATAGCCTTTGAAATCCAATCAGCAGACACAGTAATTAAACTGATAATTAAAAGGCCAGAAAAATATCTACATCACAGAAAACTATGGTAGTGATTGCTGACTGAGTTTGAGAGTCTAAAGCTGAACTAATGGGAACAGAGGGAAGCCGAGGTCAGAGGCAATTGTCCAAAATCCATAAGTTAACAAATTATTCTGCTCTCCATGGCTGCCAACAGTTTGTGTTAGCCAAATGCTGTGGTCAAACAACTTTCAGCATGAGTGAGGGTAAAACCTTGTGATTACCTGCTATATTATTTGACTAAATAAAGGCTTTAACCACAACATGTTCAAAGACCAAATACGCCGCATGACAAATGGCAAGTTTTTAGTGGGCTATAGGTTAGAAAACAAGGGAAACATGAAGAAAGTATTCATATAATTTATCAGAATATCTGTGTATGTATGTATTTTTACTATGTCTGAGACTTGTGTAGTATTGGGTAAATATCTGAAATCCAGGCTCTGATAGACCTACAGTATGTGATGGAGGAAATGGCCTGACATTTGCTAAACATCCTTAGTCATAGTCTATAAAAAGCCACCACAACGAGCTGGAAACAGACTAAAATACTAACAAAAGAAGAGCAATCAGATACATGTGGATGTTTAAATGTCATGGGGCAGTTTACCAATAGACTATGGACTTCAGAGAAATATTGTCAAGAGATTTGGAGAAATGGACAACGTTTCAGTCATAGTGACAGCATAAGGACTGAATTACTGAAAAGAGATGAGACAGTCTTAAACTCCATTGAATTTATTTTGTAGGTGTCACTGGTATGGCTTTTGTTGAGGAGAGACGCTGAAAATAAAGTATTAAAAATGAAAATGTAAGTGTTGCTCTGGGATGACTCTAACCATAGACCTTTTTTTGTTTGCTTAGAGAGGTTTTCCAACAGAGTTGAGATTCACGATAAAAACACTCTTAGCGAAAACGTTTTGCTCCTGGGACCCTCTTAAAGGACCTTTTGAGTTTCATGGACCTTCACATTCAGAATTGTTGCTGTTGAGTGTTTTGTGTTTTGTGTAACTCTATGAGTCGGTGAGAAGCTGTTAAGACTGGATCTTTTGCAATAAAGGACTTTACAAAACCCATTTTTCATTAATCGAATAAAAAACACAAAGCCTGAAGTTCAACTGTTGTTTACAAATTAAAAACATGACATTCCTTCAAAATAATTGTTAGTTTTTATAATCTATATATTGTGTGCGTTCTTAAAAGTCCTCAAAACTAGGGCTGGGCTGTATGAACCAAAAATTGTATTTTGATTTTTGATTTTTTTTTGCTCGGCAGTGATACTTGTTACATAGCTCTTCATTTAGAAAATCAAACACTTTGGCATTCATCATTCAATTATCTAAACAGGTTTTTCATCGGGTGCATGGGGTGCCGTATCAGACCCCCTTCCCCCCTGTTTACAGCACCAGTAGCTGCCTGAAATAGGCCTACCAGGGTAACATCCTGCCATTATTTAGTCATCAGTTGGAGCCCATTGGCTTGAACGTTGACAAATGCAGTGCCCACTGAAAAGATAGAAGAAAAGATAGAAAAGAAATAATGCTCCATAAATACAAAAAAACAAACAAACAAAAAAAAAACATGGAATAATGAAAGGTGCCCCGACTGTATCGGTGCCGATCTGTATTGGACAATTTTGTCAAAAAGATTGCTCATCTGCTGCTCCTGATTCTCTGTCATCCACTTAAATAAACTGTAGCAGAGTCTCCAAAACGTTGTCTTCAGTCTATTAAGTCCAGCAAATTTATCCAGTGTCCAAGTCTGTCCTGAAATTCACGTTGACACCAAAAGCATAAAGCTAAATGAGCAACACATTGTTCTACAACAAATGCACATTCTGCTTAGTGATGCATTCATGACACATTCTGATTGGTAAAGTGAGTATTTGATGAAGCTAAGAAGATGATGTGTTCAAATGTATTTTACAGAGTTGGAGATTAAGAATCTGGCTGAGCCTTGTAAAAATAAGGTTGAGTGACTTTCAGGTGTACTGCTTTTTATTTAATTAACAACTTCCATTGTTTGGCCTGTCGGATTTCATGTATCGTTTCAGTCAGTCTGCCAATAATTTTGTTTAGTCACATGATAAAAACAAGTGATGAATTAGTATTTTAATTGTGTAATTCAGATGTTCTCACTGTAGGACAATTGTTGCATTGCTCCTTAAGACCAATTGTTGCAAAAAAACATGGAACATGATCACTAATCAGTATCGGCCAGGAGAAGCCTGATCCGGGCATCCCTAGAAATGATAATTTTCCACTGGTCTGAACATTCAAAATACAATAACCCATGGTCAACAAGCAAATTACTGTTGGTGCTGTATTTACTGAACAGTGGACATTGCATCTATCTTATTTAATCAATTCATCCATGTTTTACTTTGGAATGGTAAGATGACCTCAGCAGAAAATGTATATCATACATTACAAATTAGCGTTACTGATATATTTTCTTACCCTTTGACCTATTTGAACATAACAATGAATCCTAAAAACTCAATATGTTGCCCAGCCCTCCCTGCAAATGGATGTTTAAGGCTTTCCTGAAATCAGGTATTGTTGTAAAGTTTCATTTGTCTTGAATAAAGCACCTAACTACTTGTGATACATTTATGCTACTTGTAAGTTTTAAAGTTCTCTAAAGTATTTATGATATCTTTCCATCATGACGGACTCCTGCAGCACTCAGCAGCTTCTTTATAGTGCCTGGTCATTTCAAGCAAAAGGAAATGGTTACATTAGCTGATTCATTTCTGGTAAATAACCACAGCTCAGAGCACAGCTCAGATGACCAGTCAGAGTGGAAAACGGGCCCCCTTCCGGACCAATTCAATTTTGAATATTGGCCTTTCATTGACAAATCTAATTAACAGCTTCCTGCTCTACATGCAATAAATGGAAAATACTGTCGATAATAGATGCAAAGAATATTAAAGCCTGGTGGTACAAAGTTTTTCCCTCATCGGATGAGGTGAGAGTGCTAGAAAAAGCCGACTTTGTCATATTTAATTAAAGTACAGTACACGATGTACTCATTTCCTGCAATGCATTGAACTGGTTCTGTCACTACAAAAAAGAAGGAGATCTCCTCTCCATCATTAATCTTAAATTACATCAGCTGTTTCAATCCTACCAGTTTATACTATTTTCTTTCATTTTGTTGCTTTAGTTAACATGACCCTCTGTGCCTTTTCCTTTGACTCTCGTGGTCTCTGTTGACCCGATTGTTGATTTTATTGAACCCAAAAGTTCTGCCTTTTTCTGCATTTTTTTTGTCTGTTAAAGCACTTTGTAAACTTCTAAAGGTGCTATATAAAAATAAAAAAATAATAAAATCATTCTATATTTATTTTTCATGTATTCACATTCACTCGGTGGTGTACACCCCAGCAGGTCGAGTCAGTTCCCTTGTGTAATTAAAAAAAAAAAAAAAACCTTTGCGACAAAACTGTCTGGTGCTCTAAAAATAAAATTCCTCAGAGGACAGAGATGAAATGACTGCGTTTGTCAAAAATGAGTGACAATGCTGCAGCTTTGTTATGGAAAACCACACAAACCAGCCTCATCATATTACATCTCTGTACACAGAATTCAATCTCTTCAATTGTGTATATGTACTCTGTTACAGCTGAATCTGATAAATGTTCTCAGGGTCATTCTCAATCCAAAAGTTGGAACTAAGGATGCTCACGTCAAGTTTTTGTGCCTGATCCTAATCAAGGGCACCATTCCAGTTTTAACACCTTCACTTTATTCTTAGTGTTTGGTAGCACTCCTCTGCTTTGTGGTGTGCTTGGACCAAAGATCACAAAACTATCTCTGTTTAATTAATAACATGCCTCTATTTAGTTTCATAATCCAATTGATACATTGATCATACAATAACAACACAAAGAACAAATTTAAGATCCAAAACCATTTTCATTTGAACTTCTCAGATTTATGCTAATGACTTACTGTCTTTATTGATTTGTATCTCATTTTACTGACCAGACCCTAAATGCATCACCAGATTGTCAACAAGGCTGTAAAACATCATGTAGACTTGATACTTAGCTTTAATCCCTCTGGTTCCAACACTGATCTTAATACAAATTTCCACATTTGAGTAATTTTTTTATTATTTTAAGTCACTGAAGTGAAAAAGTTTGGGAGAGTCCACCATAACTTCTTCAAGTGGATGGAGAATTGTCAGCAGACAGGATGGTGCAGTTGTTTTAAAGGCAACAGTTGATGGTATTGGAAAGAGTAATTACGGAAAGTGATCACACTGGTAACTCATATTGTCAATATTTAATTATAATAATGATCCATTAATGTCATTAGTGTATTCCAATTGTGAGTCCCAAAAATAGAACCATTTCTAAAAACTGTTTTTAAGGGATGCCGTATATTAGAGAATAATATCCCCTTTAAATTCGTCAAACAGTCATAACAACATAAAATAAACAGTCTTTCATTTCCATTGTCTGCTAATAAGTCTGCTGTCTTACACTTAAAAAGGCAACTTAAACAATAATCTCTTCATTGTTTAAGTCAAGGAGCTTCTGGTGTCTCTTTACTTCTCTTTTCAAAATGTCCTTTGTTTCCTGACTGTCAACTGTCTGGCTGCATCTACGGGCATGGATGTCCATCTGCCATTAAGTGTATGGTTGTTAGAACTGTATTTGTAATTGTCTGTTTTTGTACATGGTCTACAAGTATAAAAATGTTTAAGCAAGTCATAAAACACTACCTATGAGGTTAATACCATACATTTCCATGCACACTTGTTTCCATTCCTCAAAACTGAATCCAACCCCCTTTTCAGAAGTCCATTTTGTTAAACGCTATTGTTTGTAGAAATGTTGTCCTTTAATTTTTTTAGATATTATTGGAAGTGACTTTTTGATCACTCAGTTGTGAGTTTCAGTCAAAAGATGAATATGTGTGTGCACATGTTGGCTTTGGTTCTGTAGACATTTTAGAAGAAATGTTCTTAAGTGAAGATATTTACAAAAGCTACTATGTGCCAAACATTATTCTGAGATCTGTGTTGAAAATGTAATTGTAGTATTTTTGTTAAGCTTTTAAGTCGCTTGAAGCCAACAGTTGCAACATATTACTATGCTTGTGGTTCAAATCAAAGATCTCACGCCATTTCTCTGAAAACAAACAGGTCCTGATTTACCTTTTGGAATCTGAATTTGAATCTATCCAGCTGTGAAGTCTTATCTACCAACTGGTTTAACCCTCTAATGTGTAAATAGCCCTTTTTGTCCATTTACATTTAGCTTTTTTTGGAAATTGGTATCTTGCTCACTTGATAACCACTTCGGTTCTCTATCACTTGATTGGATCATGATTGTATTTACTTATGCTGCTACATGCCAGCTCTAAAGACTGTGGTAGACAAGACCTCCATATTATTTGGGATTGATTCATTTATTGAATTCAATTATTTTCCCTTCATGGTTTCAAATAAAATATGATCATGTTCCTGTTGTTTAAAGGGCACTGTGGGTATTGAATTAGAGATACATTTTATGTAAATGATGCCTTGTGTATAACCAAGGCATGAAGGTACTTCAAAATAAATGTGATACTTTATTTTATTTCTTTTAATTAAACTACAATCATTATTTATGTTGAAACATTTAATATACTTGCCTATGGTGTTATTTTTTATTATCACTGAAAATACATGTATTTTCTTGTCAATTAATACTATGTCAGGTCTTATCTGCAAGCCTTAGATGTGTACAGTTCCTCCTAAATCTAATTTCAGATACAAAAACTGCTTGAAAAGGTCAAAGCTAGCCAAATGTCACCACCTCCCAGAGCAGCAGAGAGATCAAAGTTCTGGCTTCAGAGGGTCAGACAGACAGTCTATTACAACAGACAGACAGTCTAATACAAACCACAAAGGATCTTTGGAGTAAGCGCCTGAAACTCAAGGGCAATCATTCAGACTCTATCTTAGGCATAGTGGATCTGTGAACTGACAGGAAAAAAACATCCTGTGCTCAATCCTCTGTCTGGGTGCTGTTGGTGTGCATGTCCTCCCTCTGTCAGGATACATTTCCGACGGCAGCTTCAGCCTCCTCCCACAACCGAAACATATGCAGAGCATTTCAGCTGAGGACTTAACAGAGTATTAGTGATGTGTCGATCCTAGAAGAGCCTCTTATATATTCTGGCTCTTTCATGGTCTCATTCTATGTAGCAGGGTTCTTGTATTGTCTTGGTTCTATGTTTTGTGGAGTTCTCTCAATTTCATTTGGCCTTTAATATTCCTGAACATTCAGATGATCAATAATGTTATTATATTACATATGCTTTCACCCTACATTTACTAAGAAAGCACAGTTTGTATTCAAACAAGTTGGAATTGTGGTTTAAAACTTGGGGTCCAAGTTACAGGCCAACAGTTGTGTGCACGTCGTGGTCAGACTCAGGGAGAACATGCATGGGCTCAGGGAAGGCCGCCCATAAGGGGGGAAAGGGGAAAGCTTTCTGGGACACAGCCACTGAGGGGGGCCCATGGAGGTCAGCAATGGCCAACTTAAATGGGAGGAGCCCTTTTTAACATTAAAATTAATAAAAACTTGATTGTTAACTACAAGTAATGCAAGACTGATTTTAACAATGCCAGGACCTGAGCATAAATAAGGATGCCAGAATAGAAAAGAGAGAGAAAAAAAGAACTGACGAGGTCTTTTAACCCTCTGAAGCAGCTTTTTTCTGTCAGCTTCAAAAGCCGACCTGAGTGAGGCACAGGGGCCAAATTAAGCGATGAAAAAAACAGAGGAAGAAGCAGTAGAGGCAGCTAGCGCAAAATAAAGCGCTCCCACAACAACACCTACCCAAGAGCAGGAGGGCCGAGTGGAGCTCAGCGGTGAAGAGTTCATTTTAAAATACAATAAAATAAAGGGAGCATTCTTTTGCCCATCAGGGGCCAGGACATTTCTCTGGGTGGGTCTGGGCTTGGAAAGTGTTTGGCTTGATTTTGTGGTGGCTGATATAAGCCCTTTTGTATTCATCTAATGATATGTACTGGTCACAGATTTAATATCCCCAAAGACCACCAAATTTAAGACATGCTACAGCTAGATGCTGCATACTCTGAAAATGCAGTGTCAAATCTCTTACCTTGTTGGAAAAAGTAAATAGAGACAAATTTTAGACAAGCATCAGAAAATGTAAGCCAGACTCCATCTTCCATCTTCAAGTGTGCTTGTAAATAAGCGCAAACCCCTTCAACTAGACAAAAAGCACGATAAGATTTTAAAGTATTCATACCATATCAAGAAGTTACAACACATCAATTCAAGTGTTTCACTGAATCTAAATGCAGCTCTAAAAACACAAATAAGCAGTAAAAGTTGTGTAGGAGCAGAAATGCAAATCCATAATGACAGATATTTTTAATGTCTTTGTACTGCAGCGCCTTCAACAATGCTGTTAATGCCCATGAGAGAAATATTCAATGCACAATCTTATCACTGGGAGGAGAGATAAGAGACACGACTTTTAGTCATGCATCCAAGTGGAATAAAGCAAAATATATAGTACAGATGACAGCGGGGGAGAGGAGGAAGCATAAGCTCCCCATTCTACATATGCATATCTTAGAAAGCAGACGTAGGAGAAACTAAAATATTTTATGAACCATCTGCACTAAAAACATGGCAATTATCATAAAAATGGCATCAATATTTACTGAGTAGCAATATCAGGGTAGCACTACAACTTTATAATTGCATAGGCTGCCACTCGTTTAACTTTAGCAAAGCAGGACACAGAATATTAGCAAAAACTATGAATTCTCTCCAAAAGATTGTTCACTAGAAAAGCACTCAGAGAGCACAGACCTCCGCCAAGCAGCTTCAGTCCACTTTGGCGTAAATGGTCCTATCTGGCAATGTTGAAGAATCCTTTAAAAAAGTCCTGTATCCAGACGGTGATCCAGATCAGTCCCAAAATCTAATCATTTCTTCCTTATCCCATTCCACACATTTCCTGAAAATGTCATCCAAATCTGTCCATAACTTTTCAAGTTATCTTGAACACAAACAAACAAACAAACAGACAGACAAACAAACCAACGCCAGCAAAAACATAACCTCCTTGGTGGAGGTAATAATATGGTCTGCTCTCAAAATAGGCTGGTACCAAAACTGAAAAGTAGAGATGACCCCAGTTAATCAAGAATCAATCATTTTTGTTAGATTTTCGTTGAAATTTGTAAATGGTAGATTGTATTTCATGCCTGTCATCACCACTTCAGTCACCTGTGGTTTAAAAAAGAGAGCTAGTGTGTGCTGTGCTGTGCTGTGTCGTGTAAGTATATCATTGGTCTACCATAAGCATGGTAAATATTAAATATTAAGCACTTTGAGCCAAATTTAACTGAAAAGCAGCACCTCGAATAGTCTGTTTGCAAAAAGGGTGTATGGGTCAGCTGGTATGTGACTGCCAATCCTGCTGCTGCTACAGGTAAGATATCCTAATTCACTGAAAGCAAATTAGGCTACTCTATAAGATACAGCACTTAGTCCTGCTCCTTTCTGAGTGTTTTTCATATCGGTTACTGGCCACAAAAGTCAATAGGATCAATTGCTGTCGTGGTAGCACATTTGTGGCACCAATGCTGCTTCTGCTAACTGCAGACGAGCTGCTACTTTGGCCCAATCTTGTGAGGTGTGTGCATAAAGTCCAGACAGCATCGTCATCCCTCACAGTGACACTTCACAGTATCCAAACCACACAGTTGACGTTGTGTAACCTTTTTGATCATTACAGTCCTCTGTTTGAGTGAGTTCACCTTCTCTCCTTTCCTCTTTCCAACTGCACTTCTCCCCCTGACAACCAAAACAAATGTAAGTGGGCACAGTATACATACAGACTCTGACCTCCTTCTATTTTGTTTTGGCAAATGGAAACCAGCTTTAAGGCTGCATTACCGCCACCAACAGTGGAGTATGGAGGGTGTTTTATCAACCAGCCCTAGTCTTGATTGTTATGATTAATTATATGAGAACTTTGGCATGGTTCACATGACATGAAAACATGTCCATTATCAGGTTATTTGTCAGCAAGTAGAGTCCTACAGGCAATGCCCCGGCTTTTCATATATCATCATATTGATGCAGCATGGGCTCATTTCACATCTTGCACAAAAAGTCTGGTAAACTGTGTTGTCTCTATCAAAGGAAGAAATAAAATTAATCAATGATTTCACTGATAGATGACCTGTATTGGAAATGGGGGAGGGGGGCAATCAGGGCATCCCTACCCAAATGCTCTTAAGTGCTGTGTCCACAGAAACTAGAAAATATGAGAACTTTCTGAACAATAATCTAGTTTGTGTAATACAACTGCCCTTGACTACTGTCTCACATAGGATAGAACATAAAGCCCATGTACTACATCCAAGGCCAGGCCCTGTCTCCCAGGTGGGCTTCTTGGTAGCAGCCATATAATCTACTGCATCTTGCTCCTGCACAGACAGTGACCTACTTAAATCTAATGAAAGTTCGCCCCCCTCTCCCATCAAAGGAGTACACACAAGGTTACCTGCGCTCAGTGTCAACACAGTCATTTGGAACATTTTTCAAAAGCAGAGTAAGAGCAAAGTAAACTTTGGAAACAGCACCTTCACACTGGTGTGTACTATAACAAACTGTTGGCACTTTCTCACCATATTTGATCAAAAACACAAGGTTTAAAAAAAAAAAAAAAAAAAAAAAAAAATGCATCTTTTGTGCATCTTCATCAGTATGACTGTGTCTTCATTCACATTTTTTTTTTTTTTTTTTACTCTTTTTTTATATTAGTTTAATTTTTTACATGTACAATGAACATGAGATCATCATGGGTGTTACAGTTAGAATCAAAGTATTCTTTTACACATACATCATGGTATAATGTCATATTATTCATGGTGCATACACAATTCATTTTTCCCATAGTTTAGTGCATTTCTCCAACTGGAGCCTCAATACAAAAGTAAGTCTCTCCATACGGTAAATTTCTTGGATGATTCCACGCCACTGGACCAAAGTTGGAGGGTCTAGTTGCAACCATTTCCTAGTTATAGCTTTCCTACAGCTTGCCAAGAGTATCTTCAATAAGTATTTATCCTTCTGTGGGACTGTTTGTGGTATTTTACCAAGGTATAGAGTAACAAAAGAGAAATCTACATTCGCCCCAAGTATCTTACTGATCTCAGAAGCCGCCTCTCTCCAGAAAGACTGGATTTTCAGACATGCCCAAAAAACATGGAAGTGATTAGCCATAGAAGTTCCACATTTTCTCCAACAGAATCCTCGGTTCTGTGTGCCTGTTTGCAGTGCTGATATTTTCGGAGTTATAAAAAATCTCATCCATTCACATTTTAAATGGTAGTTTTTAGGCTCCCTGACCAGATGGTGAATCACTTCATCACCCGTTAATAACATTTAATTCACATTTTCCATTCAAGGAGGATTAAAAGACAGTTATCCACTCATGTATAGTGGGTGGTGAGTGTGGATCACATGACACTGTGTCAGTTCAACATGCTGAAAAGTTGACACCATCACTGAAGGTGTTACTTGCACTTAATCAGACAGTGGTGACAGGAGGAGATGCTCCTGCCAGCGTCACAGACTTTTCTAATCACATCGCTGATGAAAGGAGCCAGGAGCATGCTTATCGACTGACAATCAGGGCAACAATTTCAAGGATCTGGCAGACAGGTTTGACAGAATTCTACAACAGGGTGGTAATTTTGTCAACTCCAGAAATGATACTCAATGTCTGGTGAAAAAAACAAATCATCAGCCTGCACTGTAACTTTAACTATAAGGATTTATCAATTCATTAAACTCAATCATTTCTGTTATCATAGTATTAACGTTTCATCAGGGTATGCATTTGTCACAGCAGTAGCTTCATAGGTGAAACCCTGTGGGTGCTTGCTGAACATTATACAATACTATACCTAATTAACTGCTCTCTACAAACCCTACCCAATGCAACTGAATGTTGCTACTGGCAGATCTTTGAAGGTAGATGGCATGTGGTGCCAATTATCTCCACCACAGAGCTCAACAGTCAATGCTGGTTTTACATGACTGATATCATTAATAGTAGCTGAAATTTGTGAGTGATAGCAGACCTGACTAATCAGAGACATGGCTGTGGGTTTCTAGGACTGGGGGTGGTTTACTTTGCTCAAATTGCAAATGAAGTTTGTTATTCCCAAAATTTGCTTAGCCAAACATTATGTCTGTGTCCTTACTGGATACATGAAACGTTATTTAATTCTTAGGGATAAACGGTAAATATGGTAAATCCAGAAGAAGTTGACTGTAGAAATATGCTGGCGTTGCAGTTTTTCCCTTTGATTTTAATAAACCATGTATGTCCTAAAACAAAGTTCATTTCAAAGTCCATGCACTGCAGCCAAAACCACTGGGTTTGGTTATGCCTATGTTAACACCTTAGTAATGGTTAAACCAGGTACATAAGCCGTTGAAACATTTCTAGAAAAAGCCTTTAAGTATCGTTCAAGAGCCCATATTGTGCTTTTTGGAGTTTCATATGCCTCAAAGTGTGTTTTACATGTATCCATTGCAGAATAGAGTACATCACTGTTTTTCAAGCTTGGGGTCAGAACCCCACGTGGAGATGCCTGGAGTTCAAATGGGGTCGCCTGAAATGTCTAGTAATTGATAAAAAAAAAAAAAATGAGGCTACTGATAATAATATTTTTTAACTAATTATTATTCTTTTAAAAATGAAAACACCACACACAATCTTAAACAACTGTATTCTATACTTTCACTTTCTCAAATACAAATGTAGTTCAAACAAAATGCAGCATTTAAAAACATCTGAGCTGCCGCAACTTGATTGAAGGCCGCGATCACGTGACTTTACAGTTATTGGTGCTTCAGATCCCTCGCTTTAACTTAACACACAAACTTGCAGTCAGTAGGAAAAAACAGCACAACAAACCTCCATGGTTTGTACAGTATAGCAAACATGATGAAAAACTAATTCTAGAAAAAAAAATGTCTCTGGGGTCCCCAGAAATTTGTGATGCCAGAATGGGGTCACCGACTGAAAAAGGTTGGGAACCACTGGAGTACATCTATGAGTGAGACCCCCTTGTGTACTGCAGCAGCAGCTGCTTAAATCATCACCCACCCAATTAGATCTTCCACAGTGATGTCCTAAGCGCGTGATGTCCTACCAATGTTTTGTTGGCAGTTTAAGCCCATTGGCTCAGAGTGGCAATCTCAGTACAATACAGAGACTGTGGAATGATTGCAGGGTTATTGGTAACATGGCATTAATCAGTGCAAAACTCACCTAAAAGGTATAAAAACTGACAGATCTATGAGAGCATTAGCTATTGTGAACATACTTCACCAGTCATCGAAATTGAACCTGATTTTGGGCAAAATGTTGGCTCTTTAAAGCTTTAACTAATGTGATAATCATGCTTTTATTAGATTTTTGTGGACTAGTTTGTTGACTAGCATCTTATCAGAAATGTTATGCTGTTGGTTAAACTATGATGATCACTTATTAAAAGGACCCTAATTAAAAAAAAAAAATACATTTTTCATACATTGTTAAATATGGCAGTTTGTTCTAGACTAAAATTCTGATTAACATACAAATACGATAACAGATTAGCACTTGTGCTTGGATTTTATGTAGCTTATTGTTTTGTCAAAGATGATCTTAATTTTACCAATCTTCTCTCAAAAATTTCAGTTTCTATGTCATACCTCTATAGGATCCAGCAGGATAGCAGCTGGCAGCCTCGTTGCCTTAGAAAAAGTGCCATGACCTAAATGTAAAAGTTTTACTTCAGCGTAGTTTTCCTTTCTGAGTCATGAGAAATGTCCCATATGGGATTAAAAGACAGCACTACTTCACAAAACATGCACCTTCCAATAGTGTATATCCAGGAAAAAAAGACCAGAAAGTCACAGCGATATAAGAACTGTTACATTCTTTCAAATAACATATTCAGGCAGAGGATTTTACAGTTTTTCTATTTTATTTCCTGGGATTTTCTCCAAGTACCTGGCCATTAAATGTTTCATATAACAACCATCAACTCAGTCTGCATGCACTATCCATATTTACAGAATCAATATGCCTTTATCCTAAAAATAAAGGTATAGTACACAGTTCCCAGTCAAAGAATTACAGTAGAAGCTAAATTATCTTTTTCTTGAACAGATGGCAACCTAGAAAAACAACTTTTTAAGGGTTGTTTGAGTTGCATGAAATGTAGTCCACATTGAGAACTGTCTTTACAGCACCTTTAAATACACTGCATCACGGAAGATAAGCTTTGATATTTAAATGTCAACACAGGAATAGACTATACGTTTTGCTACACTCTCTCAGGCTACACAAAAAGTCATGTCAGCTCAGCTCATACTTTATTGGTCTCTCCTTACATTCATCCAAAAACAAAAACTGCACAGAGTCAGCACAAACTTGGCACAGCATGTGGGAGTTAGATGATTAAGCTTTGAAAAGGGGAATGATCGAGGACTTTAGTGTCTTTGTCCAGTGTAAATGTTCAAAGCACACTGATCGATGACTGCAGAGTCACAATGCAACTGTCCGCTGATTAGCTTAGAAAGTTTTAATCCCTCAAATATTGCCTTGTATGTAAATTAAACTAATGAAACCAGGATATGCCCACCCTGACATCAAAGATGTCTCCTTAAGAGGAGCCAGTCATTACCAGCAGGGTGACATCTAAGTGGGAGGCATGAGACTGCACGTGATCTTTTCCATCCATGGTTTGATGCCCACTGAGTGAAGACTTTTGATCTAAATTTAGAGTGCGCCTTGCCCTTCACCAAAATAGTAATTATCTGTTGCTCAGTGGGAGTGGTGGTAAAGTGCCAATCTGATATACCATCAATTCTTGTTGAAGAAGAGCAGATTATTCACTGAGGGGATGGAAAATGTGAAAGATGGTTTAAATTTCATCTAATGGTAAAAACCTTGGTTTTTTAGCCTAGTCATCAAGGTCAGGGAGGAGCAAAATAGGAGAGAGACAAGACTGAATTCACATATCCAAATGCTAAATACTCATCTTTGCTAAACTGACTTTGGACTAACTTTTGGTGTGTGAAATTTGTCTTGATTTGAAGATTTGAGCAAACAAATAAATGTGTGAAAGAGGGGGCTGTTTACTGTTACATGTAGATCTGATTTTTCAATTTTGAGGAACTTTCCAGAAACTTTTGATGGGAAATTAAGATGGGGAATTTTCAAATATCCTGAATTAGAAACTTTCTATAGGGATCATGGGAATATGAGAATTTATGGGAATTTACTGGAAATTAATACTTTAGCAAATTAGTAATTTAAACAAACTATATCATATCCAAATATAAATTTAAACATTTGGTTTTGTGATAGGCAGACATCCATGCAAATTAAACAATTTAAAAGCATTACATTTGGACAGATTTAATTTGTAAGTAAAACTTTAAAAACTTTTAAAAAATGAGGCCTCAATAGTCCAGAACTATCTGTGCATGTGATGTAGGAGTCTTCAGCGCATGTAGAGGGCATTGCCTCAATACCCCTGCAGTTAGCTGTTTGCTATGTGCATGTGACTGAAGAATACCATAGATATTCTCAAGTGTACTTACTTGAAATCTAGCTGTTTTAGTTGAAATTATGCTTATATATATTTGCCTCAGCCATATTTGAATATCCTTTATATTTACAAAGCTTCAAATGTTTGTTAGTTACAATTTTATTCCTGTTTATTTCCATTTATTCCCATACATTTATGTTAATAAAATGGGTAAAATCCCATTTGCAACCCTAGTCTTCCCCTACTCCATCTCCTCATTTATGAGTACTTCCACTGTCTGTCCACTGTCAACAAAGGCCAGAAAAAGTCCCCAAAAATAAAATTCACATTTTTTAAAGTAAGTATTGAAAGAGATAAAATGCTATTCTGGTATCAATATTTCCAGACTTTTGAAGGCCTTACAATGTTACCAAAACATCTGTTTATAGTTAATGTAACAAAACAATAAAATAAAAGATATACATTATCTGCATTGACCAAAGCATGTGATAGAGCCCAGGCAAGCCCTATGAGTTTAGTCAAATAACTCAGAGTCAGAAGACACAGCCTGAAGACAACCTTTATACTCTTAAAGCTCTGAAAATGGTGGTTTTGTAATTCAAGATCAACTGAATACGCACTGTACAATTGACAGCACAATTCTGGTGTCAGTCCCACTCAAGCTGGAGAAACCATAGTCTTGAGATGACAATATCAAAGATGTTTGATATTAACTGGTCTAGTTTGAGCTGCCTTCAACAAGACCTGCAGTTACCAATGGGAGCTGGCAAATCAGGAAGTGCCAACCTTTGTGACCAGACCCCTGTTTTCGAGGGTTATCAGAGGTTGTGCTGCAACCTGCAACTGAAACAGAGAAGACCAGAGCACACAGAACATTTGCAGAAGGCACTCACATTGGTTGTAAATAGAAGTGCACAGATTGACTGGATAGTGACCAGCAATGGCCAGTATTCAGCTTGCTCGGCGACCAGCTGGTTCACTAAAATTTAACAGATTTCGTGCCAATGTCAGATATCCACACATGTGACAAGTTTGATTCCTCATGCACAGTGACAGAAACACTAACACAGCAGCCAAACACAACAACCTAACATGTAAACTGGCTGAACAAGCAGAGCATGTGGGGTACACTGAGGTGTGATTCTTTTGACAGATGAACCTTCCTTCACTTTAAGTCAGCTACAACACTACAACAGGTTACAGCATATCTCGGCAAAAGGGAACCAATCTATATGTTGGCCAAGTACAAGTAAATCCTACATCTGTACATTTTCCAACTAAACAAGCGTCACCCCCAGTAGCCTTGTGGTTTTGTTGATGTGCCACATGGGCAGAGGCTGTTGCCGGATTTAAATCCCACCAGTCATTTCTTTCCTGTATACCATTACCTGTCCCCTCTCCCCCAAGATTTAAACTAAATCTACTCTCAAGTCTCTTTAAAAATAAAGCCCCAAAAATACAACTAAAACAGGATTCAAAATGTACTTGTTTCTGCTGCCAATTCTTCAGATAAGGAAAATCAGACAAGAGCAGAATCAGCAGGTCAGCCTTTAGAGTTTCAGAGCACTTTCACACTTGACAGGTTTGGTCTGAACCAAATGAACTCTGTTTTTTTGGAAACTGATGGATTTGAGGTGGTGTGAAAGCTCACAACCTTTTGTGGTGACAGAAGAACTGGACTCTGTCCCACCTGAAAACAGGGGGTCTTGGTTCCAAGCATAACCAGAGTTCAGTTTCCAGTGGGTGTGAGAACAATACAAACCATAAAGGACAAAACGTGGCAAACAAACCAAAAAGCAGATAACTGTGGTAAGAATTTGACTAGATATCACAACCATAGGCAAACTTAAATAGTGTTCATTGATAATATCAAGCAAAGTGCCACTAACATTTAGCATTGCTGGTATCTCCAGTCTCCAGTACCCTTAACAATTTCTTTACAAGTCCATGTGGAATATATTTACATGTTGTTTTGGTAATATATCAGTTTCATCCGAGCAGCCTAAACTCAACTTCTTCTTTACTTTGTCACTCAAATTACTGCCTAGTTGCTTTAAGCTAAACTATGTTATTACTCAATGTCAGTTGTGTGTTTCCAGGTTATAGTGCAACAACAGACTGGATGGCAGGAATGAAGACTGCAGCTATAGCCCCAACTAGTGGTGGGTGGCTATATCACATAGAGTTTGATGGGCCTAATAAAGTTCAGTATTAAAGAAAGCTAAACCAAGTGAAAAATTAAACAATGTTGCCATTACACTGCCAAATTTTAGGAGTGAAAGTGACATAAATTAAAACTGACCCCAAAAATAAACTAAAAAAGCAGTTGGTGCATCATGTTTGTGCATCTCCAATAATAAAGATAAAAATATCTGCCATGTGACATGATGATTGCTCTGCAGACTTTAAAGAGTTATTTTTGTGATAGATATCCACGCACAACCACGTCCAAATCAACCCAGACTCTTTGCTATTTTTAGTGTCTTGAAAAACAATACTCAAAAAATTTGACTAAATGCTTTATGGTACGTTATGGTGCTTTTCGTCTTCTCTGGAACACAGCAGGTCTAACACTGAATTATACATTTGACATTATTATTCAATTATCTGACATGCATCTTACCACTTAGTAAAATATTTAGGCTTCCTCTGTTTTACCAGCTTCGGCCTGTAGCAGCACTGCGCACTTGCTTTCAACTATCTACCAACCTCGCATCCACTTGTAGGCCCTTACAGGTGGTCTGGATACTATCTCATCATTATTCAAATATGCATGGGAATCTGTGAGGAGTGATGAGATTTGAGCCACCATGCTCAACTAAAGATATGTTTTGCTGCCCCTGCAATGAATGCTTTAAACAATAAAAACTGTTACTGGACTAAAATAATACTGTTGGTCTTGGTACCTTAGTTTACTGTAAACTGTCTACATCTTCCCCTGATAAACAAGTCTACCCTTATGGCACTACATCTCTAATGTATTGGTGAAATACCATGACACGTTCTATGGGCTGCTTTAAAATGATCAAGTGTTCTGTAATTTGTCCCTTTTTCACTTCTGTTTAGATGAACACAGCTAAGCCTCGCCTGCTGCCATGATTTTTTTCCCAGCATCCCTATGAGAAATAGGATTGCTGCATCACATCATTTTCCTCCCTCTCGTCTTCTCTCTTTCTCCTCCTCTCTCCCTGTTAAACAGTTCACTGTTACCATCCATCTGCTGTTTTCATGTCTCATCAAAGATTTTTCTTCCCCTCACCAACTTTAAATATTCACTTCGTGTTCTTTCAACAATAGCTTACAAACACTTGGAAATAATTGAGTCTCAGAGGGCTGACAAAAAAGGGAGCAGTGATCGCGCACAGTGGAAGTGATCAAATATGGCCTTGAGCCAACCGTCTTTGTAGATGGTCTTTGTATTGCCATTGATCTGGGGGTGGATACACCCAAGGAATACATTATTTATGCCCTTTTTTCCCCACAGACAGTTGAAAGTAATGAGTCACAAACAGTAACGGGATTAGATGGGTGATGCACCGGAAGAGAGGAACCAGGACTGCTGTGTACATGGGCAATCCAGAGGACCAAAGGCAGTGGCCACAAAACAGTGTGGTGGAAGGCTTTCATCTCCTAACAGAACAGTAATTGTTGAGATAATGTACTCCTCTGCCTCACTGTACACTGGGTGCCATGTCATCATTACCATGGGTACAGAAAGTGCTTTTAACAACCTCTCAAACCTCAATGAGTCCATCATAAACCCTGCAGTAAGCTCTTAAAGTCATTTCTTTTTCTTCCTGCAGGGCAAATGAGGAACTGTGATCATCATCTGTGCAATCTGCCTCTCCATTTTACATTATGTCGAACATTTACGTTGACGTGCTTCCTCAGCATACTCATAAATAGCAAATGATAAAATAATAAATTTTATGATTTTAATTGAGCATTTTAAGCATTTCAGGTCATTAAGTTTCTAACTGGCGCAGAGCAGTGGAGTACTTTTCCTCTCTTAAATAACACAAACATGTTGAACAGACTTCCTGATGCAGTCATGTACAATAATACTGTTAGTTACCGTTGAGTGCTCATCGAGAGAATGCATCTTAACATGTTCATAACAAATAAATTATTCAAAAACCTCTTTGTGCCTGTGTGGATGTGTGTGTATCTAGTTTGTTTGGGTCTGTGTGTAATGCTTTAGGTACACATATGTTTAAAAGTAACTGAAAACTGTTATCCCATATAAGTGCACTACCACTTTTAATATTGTATTACGCTGGATGTATTAAAGCATATTTTCAAATACAATTATCATAACTTTTATTGCTAAAATACTTGAAGATTCACATTTGTGGAATCATTGCAATCAATATTAACCATACACTCTACCTACAAATGTAGAGTGTATGGTTGACACAAATATCTAATCAGCCAACCAAATGTCAGCAACAAATGCATTTAGGCATGCAGACATGGTCAAGACCAAAGTAACATAGCATCAGAACGGATTTGATTTGGTGGCGGAAAAGCCATTCTGATTATGTCAGAAACAGACAATCAATATTGAAGAAACAGATGTGAATTTTTATTCACTGTTTCCACACAAATCCATCTTTGAAGTTAATAAAGAATGGTCCAAAAAAGAGAAAATATTGAGAATTCCAGGTAAAAATTTCTAGAGGAGATGGAAAAAAATTGTTTCACCATAGTATTGGGATATCTGATTTCGAGATACTGTGTCAATTCACGACCACCAAATACAGATATTTTTCATAATTTTGAACATTTAATGAAGCTTTTGCTCCTCTAGAAATGAAATCAATTGTTTTTTAAGTCCACTTAATGGTAACATGATGCAATGTGTTTCACTAAAGCCAACAGAAAGGGTTTGGGAATGGGCACAACCTTTCAAAAGCATATCTGGCAGGTGAATGGACGGTAGTTCAGTCAATCACATTAATTATACAGAACATACAGAACTTTAGCCATTTCATAGAACAAACTCTTGCTAAAATATGTCAGAAGTCAAGTGAAACATAACTCTTCTGTAAGGAGGTTTGCAGTGTGTTTGTTTTTCAGTTGATAAAGACATGAGGTCAAGATCTGACAAAACTGCTCCTAAAGCTGTTAGCATTCATGCTAATCTCTGTACAACAGTCACCTCCCTCTGTTCTCTCACTCATGGCTCCCACTTGTTCCTGCTCTTAAAGATGCTGATTGGGCTGTCCCACTTTGGGCCGCTTATAATCACTGCAGATTGGGGGTTGGCAAGATGGATCTGCCTAATTATAGACATTATATCAGGCTGATCTTTCTGTACTGCAAGGTAAACTTAATGGTGCTCTGTTTCCAGTTTCATGTTGAATCAAAATGTTTTGAAGGCAAAAGGGGATCGAGCACGGTGCTGACGAGGTGCTCCTAATGAAGGGGGCAGTGACAGTATATTAATGAGTTTCACGAGGGGTCAGAGACAAGAGCTTCTACTAAAAAAGATGTTCTGTTTTATATAGTTTAAATAGGAAGACATATGTGATCGCTGACATTACTGCAACGCCATTATCTTCCCCTCAGTTATAAAGACTACTGCAGAGTTCAAACACATCACCATTGTTCTAGGACCATGAACTCCACAGACTGAGCGTGTGGCTCATTTACACAACAAAGAGCTTTCCTCCAAACATTCATCACGCTCCCTGATTAACTAGTCGATCAAAGCCAAATTTCAATGTTAAACACTTTTTTCCGTGATCTTGGTTGGGGCACCCTCCTTGTTGCCTAGCACTTATTTCTGAATTTGCATTGCACATTGCATAGCTCACTCCTTGCCCAAGTGGTAGGCTCATGTCCAGTGCTTTGATGCTTTTCTCTCCGTTTTTTTAATGATGTCTGAGTTTTTTCGTGAGCTGCTGAAATTTACTGTGTTTGTTCAACCATACCAGTTTCTTCTGTAATGACTCAAAAAGATTTTTTTTGCTGCTGCAGAGAGAAGGAAAAGATAAAGGGGTTTTCAAGCCCAAAGAAACATTGTTTTAAACAGGGGATGGGTCGTTTTAAAGATATTAAAGTAAGTATAATTAGAATGGGTATTGTTCTTGATATTGATGTGGAAACTCTTCACGATCAGAGTTCTAATGAAAGCCTCAATTAATATTTTCAATTGTTTGGTGGAAGGGTAAGGATAAATATGTTTAATTAAAACTAAAACATAAATACTGTTTTTCCTGATATAACATTTGAACGCATAATGAGATTTTTTTTAGTCATCTATTATTAATAACATTAATAATGAATATTTGATTAATGTAACTGTGAGCCACCTTGATCTAACAGGCTGGTTCACTATTATCCTGCCAATTTAAAAGAAAAAAGAGAGGGATAGTTATGTATTAGGGCCCAGTTCAAACAGAGGGTACCACTTTTGAAATTAATTTGATTGAAATGCCCATGTTTCTCTTGCAAGAACAAATGTATGTTTGAGCACATGAGATACGGTATTTTGACCCGGCATGAGATAAAATGTTACTTCACTGGATTGTCAACTCTTGATACCAGTATCAAAAAACCCAAATATTATTGATTTGTGGGATTATAAAAGTCCAAAACTGGGTCTTCACAAAACCAGGTTTTAATCCTAAAGTATAAGTAACACTACTGACACTGATACATGTAGAACAATGTAAACACCTGGCTTTTAATTATGTATCGTGCTGTGTCTTATCCTTTCCCTGCACAATATCCCTGTACTAACTATTCCTGCACTGCCTGCAGCCAATCAAACAAACTCACAAAGACAAGGACACACATAGAAGCACACAATGATTTCACTGCCAGTTCCATATACTGAGCCCCCTGCCTGTGTGTATCTGTACAGATATGCTCCAGGCTGTGACCAGCAGACCCAGAGTTGGACAGCCCGGCATCCCCGAGGTGCCCCTGTTCCCTTTCTATTCATTCTCCCATCACAAGCAAAGCCCCGAGAGCTTGAGGATTTTACACTAATACATGCTCATTGATTTTTAATTCACAGTGAGTATGCCGGCATCCAAGGCAGGGAATTACACAAGCTGACAATGGCAATGGTGCTTGTATACTTGAAAGTAAAGGTCAATGTTTAAATTTTAAAGTTTAATTCCCGGCTCATAAGACAGGAGGCTGCAATGCAGTGCCCACTACTTCTAACATGGCAGGCAAGCTGCAGTCGCGCCACAAGTGTTGAATATTTCCAGAGACATGTACATTTCATCTCTGTTGTGCTTTGCCCCCATTACACGGGTGGCAGGGAGAGCTGGCTGTTATGGTGCTGTCACACAGTATTTTATACATAAAGGAATGTGAAGCTGTTTGTACTGCTTACACTGAATGTCTGAAAACAGGATATATTGAACCATTTGTGATCCAGCTTGTATGTGTCACTTAGTGTGGACCTTTACATATGTGGGGTCTGTGAGAGGATACATAAAAGGTATTTTAGAATAAAAATAGTAAGGGGAACAGATCCACTAACAGTGGCAGCAGTAGGTGTTCCATTAAGAATGAAGTGCAGAGGCAGAGAGAGAATAATCAACATTGTGATGATGCTGCAGCATCGGGCTACACTGCCTCAGAGTGGCTAAATCTGTTCACTATTGGTGCTTTATTAACTCAATGTCACAAATTAAAACAATAACTTTACATCGTACTTTTTCACGCAAATATCATATTCCTTTTAGGTGTTAGTAAACCCCTGGAGTTTCATGTGAGGTGCAAATACCCTTGAATAAAAAACTGTAATAAATATGAACAACATGAATAGGGCTGGGAGAGTTGGGAAAGGGCTGTTAAAGGGATGATTTGGGGTTTTTGAGGTGAGGTCCCTAGAGGCCTGTGGAACTTGTAAATATCATAGTTGATGCAGAAATTGGCCAGCTCTGTCCCTGATAGGTAGCTGGATACCAATGCTGGATGATGCAAAGCAGTCACTGGTGCCACTGAAAGCCTCATAATTAAAAACCACACAAAATCTAAGTTAGCCTAACTAGACGCAACAACAAGATTCTTTACATGCATTTCACTTCCCCCCCCCCAACACCTATGTCTTTAGAACTTCAGTGCGATGTGACATAGCAGTTGTGAATCCTTCTGCCAGCAAACACTGCCTTTCTCACATCAGCTGTTCAGGTTGTCAGCTTCCAGAAGTAACAACAAACACTCACTTCACTAAAACTGAACTAAAAACTAGCGATTTACCTGGTGGTACAGATGCATGAACTGTGGAGCTCATGTCCACAAACCAGGAGGCATATCACTATTGAGTTGGATTTAGTAACACTGTTTCTTCTGGACCTTTCTAGATTCCTTAAGAGCATTTTATAGTCACCAATTAACCTGATGAGCATGTTTTTGAACTGTGGAAAGAAGTCGGAGAACCCACACATGCACAGGGAGAACATGTGACCCCATACAGTAAAGCTCTGACCAACACGGGTTTGAACAGCGACCTTCCTGCTGTGAGGTATGTGACTACCTGCTGCGTTATCGTGCCATTCATGTCAAATTCAAAAATTTGACGATTAAATGTTGAGTTTTGGACCAGAAATGATCAACAACATCCACAAGTTTTCAGCTGAAGAAATCAGTTCAGGAGTTTCAGTTACCCTTTAACTTCTTATTTTGAAACAACGGAAATTCTAATAGACTTTTACAGAAACACAAACACAGATCTTGTGGTGATACAAGGAATCTCTTTGCTGCATAACAAACAGTGAGTCCAGGTCTTCCATCTATTCATAGTGAATCACTATGTAAACAAAGCCCATTGTGGGCAGGCAGTGTTGTTATTGAAAATGTCATATGGTAATGAACAATCACAAATTTAAGTGAGATAAACATTCTGTTTGCCTTTGCCTGATACCAATTGGATGGTTGTTCAGTTAATAGGGATCGCAGTTGTATTTCACATAATAAAATGATCATAACAACAAATCCTGAAGTCATCACGAAATTACTCACAAGGAGATGATAAAAAACACGATGAAGGTTCAGTAAGAGATAAAAGAGTAATAAAAGCTTGAAAAAGTGTTGGTAATAACAGAGTGTATCCAAGCATAGTTTAATAGTTTGCAGGAATTAAAGGTGATAAATTAGGGATATGGGGTAGTAAAATTATGAATCATCTTAAGAAGAAAAACTAAACCTCGTTGTTTACCTGAAATTTCAAAAATGCCTCTTGAATGTCAATGTAAAGGACTATGTTGAGAGGAAAAAGGATGCATCCACTTACCCATCATTCCATCAGCATTGGCCACAATGTGAAAACTATGGTATTTGCTACTTTTAAAAGCCCATATTTACCTTAACTCTAGTTTGTGTATTTATTTTTGATAACTGCTACAGACTCATGCCCGTGCAGCTAGAAAACATATCCTCATCTGCCCAAAATAGCCATGAAAAGCTCATCTAGATTATCAAAAGTCCTGTTGGTTGTCAAAACCGAACCAAACCCAAAAATAATGGCAAAAGACCAATGCTGACAGTATTGTTGCATTTCCACAACTCACCTTCAAAGTTACATCTTTAGCTGTTTAAACCTTCTATCGCAGGCAAAATTTCAGCTATTACAGAACATAATGGCTGTGGAAAAAGTGGGTGATCACTGTTGACCTCTGTAGCTATGATGTAATCATCACACTTTACCTGTCCCCAGATATTAGCCAATAGTAACACACAACAGCAGTAGCTGGGTTCTACTCAGTCAAGGACAAACAATACATGTTTCCATCATTATATGTTAAATTTTAAAATGTAAGACAAAAATGTCAACATTTGTGCCAAAAATACCGACTTTTACAGCCATGGTTAAATACAACACTCAAGACCCTCCTGCAGCTCTGCAATCATAAACAGTGTATTTGTTGGACGCATTAATTTTTCGAGGCTGATTGAAGGAGACGTATTGACGTCAACAAACCTTTTGTGTTCCCAGCCACCCAAAGCTATACAAAAACCAGCCCTACGCATATTTCTGTACACACACAATGGCCCACATTTGCTCCAGACGAACAAGTGAATCATCAGACAACATCCCTTTATGAAAAAGGGAACAAGAGCAAAACGGTGGCAGGCTGAAGATTATGTGCCACTGTAAGAACCTCCATCGCATCTCTAAAAGACTCCAAAATGCTTCCACTCGATAGTCAAACCTCAGCAACACACTGCGCAGGCTGGAAAGAGGAAACGAGGGAGCTGGGGCGATAAAAAAGAGCTGAAGAGGAGCTGGAAGAGGAGATGGAGTTCTTATCTCTTCAGTATGTCCCTCCAGCCCAGGAGCGACGGCATGACAAAGGTTTTAATGAGGCTCTCGCCCAACTGACAGCTATCTGAGATAATATGGACATCAGAAAGAAGCGTGCATTAATTAGAAGGCTGACAATGAACTAAAGCCCCTCAAAAATTTATTGGCACTATATGCTAAAAATCTTGAAATAGAGAAGGCGGGTGTATGGGAAACCAGGAGCAATGCTGTTCTGAAATCAGACCGGTTGCACTCATTGGATAGCAGCCAACTGTCACTATCTTAATAGGATAGTGAAGGTTTAATGGGAGCTTTTTGTGCCTGTTCAGGA
The DNA here is from genome assembly GCA_037902135.1 of Cetoscarus ocellatus. NCBI lineage: Eukaryota > Metazoa > Chordata > Actinopteri > Labriformes > Labridae > Cetoscarus > Cetoscarus ocellatus. The sequence goes on from JBAMNC010000954.1 coordinate 918,714, forward strand.
ATTAATCACCTGTCATCTTGCCTTTCTTCTCTGACACCAATGGAATAGTCTAGATTGACATTTAGGCTCAGATTTTCGATAAAAGGCAGGGTCACCAATTATAGAAATGATTAAATACAGTTTGAACCATTAGATCCATTAACTCCTTTCTGGTTTCCTTCAATGTTCCTTCATCTTTGACCTCATCTCTCTGCCGTGCTTTCAGATTGAAAAACACCTCTTCCTACAACAAGCCTTCCCCCAGCAGAAAATCAAAACTCTTCCACAAGACCCACAACAATGCTTGAACCTGCTCCACCTGGGGAGACAAGCCACTTCGTTCTCCACAAAACTACGACAAGTCTCCTGCTCTCGGTGGGGGTTTGGAGGTGCGTGGGCGTTCTAGCTCTTCCCCACAGACTCGTTAAAGCATGGGCAACTAACAAAACATCGACACTGTGCTTTGGCTTACACGAGCTGCAAACCCAAAGGAGGCAAGCATCAGTGACCTGAACTAACAAGTAAGGGCCTTGTGTCCTGCTGAGAGCTTTTCATAGTCTGGCTGAAGCGGGGTTATGGAGGCTTGTCGATGTAAGAGATACAAGTGCTGTCAGAGAGTTCAGAGTCCCCTTAGAGGAACAGGAAGTATCCATGTACTGACATTTCCAACACTGCTGATTGAAAAGACCACTCTGAGAAATATCCACATTCACACCTGTGAAGCATTAGAGAGGATGGTGCAGCATATGTGATCGCCTAACCTTTGTGGGTGCCAGACAGGCTGCTCTGAATTCAAGGATACATTTTAAAGCTGATGTCTGTCTTAGGGATGGGCAGCATGTTGATTGTTCACCCTTTAAGGTCTGAAACCACAAGTTAAGGCCAGAAAATTCTAATTTTTTGGAGCTGAAATGTTTATTTGACTTTCTACTGAAATCCAAACGAATCAAAATTTCCATAAAATTTAACATAAATATATTTTCTCTACCTCATTTGATACATTAGGGGTTTTTGTCAACTGATAATCCATTTGAGGACATTTTTATCATTTATCTGATTGTAGATTTTTTTTTTTGTAATTTGTTGATCATATTCATTAGAGTTATCATAAAAGTATTTATCAAATTTAATACAACAGGCTTTCAGTGGTTAAAACAGTTGAATCTCTACAGGGAGCTATCTTTTTTTCTATTTATGGATCATTTTAAGTCTTGGTGAAACTCAAACAACATAATTTTGACAGCATCAGCATGAGAAGTCCTGCACAAGTATTACTGGGCTATTTACTGTATTTTTTATTATTGTAGATGGCAGACAAAGTCCTGCTCATTGTCTAAATTGCAAAGATATGTTTGCAAAACTTGGAAAAGTAGGTGGAAATTTCAAGAAGCCTTTCTATTCACTGCTCAAAATGTTACCACATTTATTTGGACTTACTGACAGACTGAATGACTTAAGTGGGATTAAAGCCCAACCCAATAGTCACAGGGTTTCAGGATCTGTTTGCCTCAAAAATTGGTATTGTCATCACATTCAGAATGTCTTGGTGAATGAAATAAAATTCCATTTGGTAAGCCTCATGTCTCTCTAACTGAAAGTCTAGCATGTTTGGTTTTGTCCTGCTTTCTAAGGATGCTTAATTACTGCAAAATTGATTTTCATTGACATTGAGATCAGGATTATAAAAGACAATTACTTACTGATATAACAACACGCACAACATGCAATCATTGAACATAGACTCGTCTAATACTGTCATCCTTAACAAAGAAAATAATCTATAAACGAACTTATAAGGAAAAAAATAAATATAAAGAAAAGTGACAAAACAAATGCACCATGTCATGTGCCACAGTAATCTCAAAACCTATTTTGTTTTTATAACTATGAAAAGCCGTAAGTGTAACTGAAAGACCACAGATTACTCCACATGCATGACAGACACAGTTGTGAAAAATTAATGAGCAAAGCAAAAGACCAATTAAGTTGTTTCTTCAACAAAGAGACACAAGTTTTGAGAGGCTTTGAAAACAGCCTCTCTGCCTTTATGGTGTGTAATAATGGGACAACAACATTAGATTACTGAAGGAGAAATGTTTCAACCAGAAAATTTCAATCTGGTGAGTAAATGTGGTTAGCATTAGCATCAAGGTAGCTTATAATTCATGAGAAGGTCTGGAAAGAGAAACTATAAAAATGTTTTATCAGTCATAATATGTAGTCTGGCATGACTGTGGTCTGTTATGTCTTTAGGTCTAGTCAGTGGAATTTTATGGTTCAGTCATAACCTCAAACTATTGCAACAGGTACAGATATTAATGTACAAATATAGTATTTATACATTTTTAGTTGATGAAAATTTTCAAATATTTGGTGTCCTGAAGTTACGATTTTAGTGTCTGATGTTTATAATTATAGTACTTAGTAAAACAATTTTGCGCTCCAGCAGTTATACTATACCATTGACATCTTAGTCAATATCAAGTCACAAAAATGGTCTCACTCTTTTTCAGCTTTATCTAAACACTTCTGTCCTGTTAAGTCTTTTAGGACTTTAAATCTTAAAAACATAAATTACCAGTTACTCTGATGCATTTATACAACGGAGAATTAGGGCCACGTTTAAAAAAAAAAAAAGAGTAAGTTAGAAAGAAAAAAATAATAATAATAAGTTAGAAAAAAAAAAAAAGTAAAGTCACGAGAATAAAGTTACGTGAATCAAGTCATAAAGTTGCGAGAATAAAGTCAAAAAGTTACAAAAATAACCTCATACATTTATGAGAATAAAGTCATACAGTTACGAGAATAATCTCATAAAGTTGGGAGGATAATCATAAATCTATTTAAATTAAGATAGAAAACAAATTTTATTCTGAAAGTTTGTACCAGAAGAGCAGCCATCCGTCTACACAAAGAGGATGAAATGACAGCGCCTTCTTGATTAAGGTATGCTTAAATTGATCTGAAGTTTGGACAAATAGCTTTCTTAATGACTTTTTTTTTGTAACTTTTTGACTTTTTTCTCATAACTTTTTGACTTTATTCTCGTAACTTTTTGACTTTATTCTCGTCACTTTTTCGACTTTATTCTCGTAAACTTTCAACTTTGTTCTCGTAACTTTACTGTTTTTTTTTAAACATACTTTTTTGTTTTTCTTTTAATGTGGCCCTAATCTTCTGTTTGTACATGTTAAAACTTTGAAGCTCAACATTTTGTTTTTGCTGCAGAAAAAAACTTATTTCTTCAAAGGGGTGATCAGTTAAAATCTACACCAAAAAAAGTACCTAGATATACAGTATAAATCATGTGTTGCCAATGAGCTTAAAAAAAATTGATTTTTTTTTCATTCAAATTGCCCTGCTGTGTCTTGAAATGTACAAGAGATGTTTTCCACCAACAAACGAGGTGAGTTTGGCCTTGTTCAAATGCATGCACATATTAATGTCCAAGTATGAATCCTTGATTAATTGGATTTTTACTCATTCCAAAGAGGAGCTCACGCTGAATAAAGAAAACCTCTGACCTTGATATTCAGCCCTTAGTCCTCTCTCTCCACTGCAGACATCATTTAATGGGACCAATCTTTACAAAACAATACAAAGAATACAGAGTTGAATATTTAAGTAGCCCCTCACCTTGATACAAGAGAGGCAGTATTTCTGTTACCATCTGAAGAGCACAGCGGTCAACACCCCAAATATACTGCTCGTGGCTGAAAACTGAGGGAGCAGAGGAGGGATGGAGGCGGCAAAGTCGCTGTAAGGACATCCTAAAGTGGCTGATGAAGGCAAAACACAGAATGGATTGCTCCAACAGCGGCCTTGCTTAAAAGGAACCAGTATTAGTCTTTCCTGGCTATTAGGATATGGGCAGGTTATTCTACTGTGTGAATATTTAATGGCCCTTAATTAGTTTTAAATAGGAGACTGGTCAGTCGTGGCACATAAGTGGTGCTGCTGTTGTGTTTGCATGTTTGTCACTCAAATGACTTATTGGTTAATCGAAGGATACTGCATTACATAGAATGAGAAAACCTGCACAGCACAAGGACACAACAGACAAAATACCCTCCTGTAAAACATAAAAGAACACTGTGTCCACTTCCTATATTGTGTAATTCAATATTTATCATGGTGTAGGATGTTAAAGCACATGTCAGTTACGTACCTCTCTGCTTTCCTCTGTTTAGACAAGCAGCTGCAAATGAGATGGAGGTCAGTGGATTTACAGGCTGGTGGTAATAAGCTATAGAGGCAAAACTGAGCACTAACAATGTAACCTGGCACAATAGGGGATTCATTTTATTAAAGCAGCTTGGAGGGGCTTTCATGTTGTGTCACTTAAGGCAGCAGGTTTGAACAAAGCAGCGAGTCTATGTCTTTGCTGATCCCGTCCTGTGCATAATTGCTCTGTATTCCCAGAGGATAAAACTCCCCCTGCTTCTTTGCAAATGGTTGTTTTTCAACCGTGAAACTGTAAACAAAGGCAATTTTGATAACCAAGCAGTGAGTAATTTGTAGGAATTTGATCAGCTGATGGGAAATATGCACCACGACATGGAGTAGTGACTCTTAACTGGTGGGCCAGCCTTTAAAAAGGGTCGCAGAGCTGTTTATATATGTATATCCATTTATTTGAGCTTTCTCTTATTTATTTTACACTCATGTTGCCATTACAACAAATTTGACTATTTTCTCAAGATCCTGAATTATTCTTTTCATTATTTAAAAAAAAAAAAAAAAAAAAAAACTAAACTGATCAATAATTATTTGGCTGATTTATCTCAAGAAAAACAACCAAACTCATGTTATTATAGGAAGTGAAGAAAAATGTAGAATAAAAATAATTTGGGTCATAATTGTTTTGAGGTGTTAATGGGTCCTGAGGCTAAGGCACCTGAGAACCACTGACACAGAAGCATTCAGCATCTCTAGTTCACATTTCATGTCATGTGAGAGCATTATTTTAAAACTGGAACTATTGCATATCCATTGAAGATTTAAGCAGCGTGTGCTCACCAACTGTTTACAATTTTTCAATTCTAAAACCTATTTTGCAAGTTAACTTGAATGTTAAAACATACTTATATATTTTCTTCTCTCTAGTGCGCTGTGCTTGAATAAAATAAAAAAGTTTGCATGTGAAGTCATATTTTGTTACATCATTTGAGGTTTTCAGGTGATACTTGGTGACTCATGTAGCTTCAAGAAGCCTCTCTAAATCTCCTGGAGTATGCATGTGTCAGAAGGGCACACTACTCATACCTTTGACCTTTCTGTGAAATTTCATGCACAATGCACAATACTGGATTTTTGAAGTTATCTGAATTGCAGGTTTTTCTGAACTTGGAATCCCCCATACTGGTACAGATATTTTTTGTCAAGAGCACACTTTACTGAAGTTGGTCTGTTTATATTATGCCGACACTCTATTTGTGTTCGAAACAGATGTGATGTGATGCAGGTAAAACAACATTTCAATGTTGACAAATGACACTTTTAATTATAAAAGTGGACAGTCAGTTATGATGAGGTGAACAGTTATAGTTATGTACTGTTAAAAAATCAGCAGAAAATATCAGCAATAATTTTCATATCTGCCGATACCGTAGGTAAACTTTTAAAGTAATTCTTTGCCAAATGTTCCCTGATGTTACTTTGTTCACTACCTAGTTTCCTGTAAAGTTGCCAATTCTAAGATGGATTTGTACTTCCGCTTTTCTTGATGGACAGGACTTACAACAAAGTCATGGGGATTTTACCAAGACTGCTTGAAGAGAATTAGGATGCATCAGTATCAGCAGCAGATCCTCAAAGGGGCTGCATTCCAGCTGAACTGAATTCCTCACTACTTGCACCACACATGAGGGCTGGGCAATTACTAAAATTTTAATAGAGATTATAATTACAACCACCCACAATTATGAAAATTGAATAATCAAGAATAAAATTAACTTTTTCTATTGATATCATGAGCATTATTTTGAGGTATTTTTAGTTTAATAAGCATAAGTCTAGGTATTCCTCGTTCTTTAATGTTCAAAATGACTGCAACAAAAGCATATGCCCTTTATGAAAGCATGTGGTACATGTTTTAAAATCAGTGAGTAACCATGTTTGATAATTACAATCTCAACATCAATTAAAAAATTGAAATTTTGATTTTTGCCATGATCAAGCAGCCCTACCCTCATACCCAGTGTCCTCAGTCAAAGACAAGAGACCACAGGCAATAGGAGCATATTTCTAATTCAGAAATCACAGATTCTTATGGAAATCTGTAAGAAATGACTTTTCTGAGATCAATTTAAGCACCTTTTAATCTATGTAAGGTGCTGACTCAGTTCCTGGACACTTGATCCTTGTTGTTTTTCAGGGAGGTTGCCTGAAAGCTTTTTCCCCCTCTGTCGTTTCCTCTTGTTTTATCTCAGCTGAAACATGGTGCGACATCCTCTGCCCCCTCCTTTTTGCCAGCTACCTCACCCCTGACCCTCACTAATGCTCCATGTCGACACACACGTAAAGGGACCCTTCCAAAGGTGGTACGACACTTATTGCCCTTCGCAGCTTGCCCGGAAGGTCGGGCTGCAAAGTGACACAGACAGGAAGGTCACTGTCAGTGGAGGCTGATGGTGGATCAGTCCTCGTGCTGCAGACAGACGATTCGTGGTTATCCCAAAAGGGCTACAGTGCCACCAGCAGTCACTTAGCACCTCATGTCTCCAACAGACAGCAGACAGAAATCCTTTGTGTTACTTTTGTTTTATCACTTCTGCCAAGCATTTCTCTTTAGTACATAAAAGAATGGCTGCACTTTTTGTTTTATTTCTGTCTGTCTTTTTTCTCAGTCTACTCGCAGTCTGCCTGTTGTCATGTCACTGTTATAAGACGATGGTGAGCACAGTTGTACTCCAAAGATTTTTATCCCAAGATAAACTCAATGAAATGTCTTTCATGAAAAAGGCTCTCTTAAAGATAAAACACATTTATCATATTAATTTTGAATCTATCTTTTGACAATACACTATCAGAATAGATTTCTTTCCCTCTTTGTCTAGCAGCAGTCCAGCATGATGAGTAAGCATATTCCATAAATGACCCAGCTGTTGGAGCATATTGTGTTTCGCCTCATCAGGGATTCAAAGGGGCTGACAACAGATCAGCCGAATCCATTCACGGCTTGGTCTCCAGCTGACCAGACCTCCATCTAAAATAAGCCTGTGTTTGTCTCGGCCAGCTGGTTGTGTTTCGACTGCAGATGTGTGGCTCATCATGGCTCTCACGAGTATGTTAATGTTTGTTCTTTGACAGATACTATCAGAGACAAGTGAGCCCGTGCATTTAAAGCATGTAAAGTACATAATTTGGTAAAGATAAATGTATTATTTACAAAAAGTAAAATAGGACATCTAAAATGTGACAGTGCAGCCTTGATAAAGTGGACCAAACAAAACAAAAGCCCTATTCATCAAATCCCCAAAAATCTTTCATTTCCCAAGATAGCCTCTGATATTTACACAGCGCACATTCCCAACTGTATCCAAAGGTCACAGACAAAGAAAAACTTAAATTTGAAACCAAGCCTTTCAGTTTGTGATCATTGATTTTTCTTCCAAGTCCTTAATGGACAGTCTAAAAATAATCTGTTCTGCCTCTAGGTACAGGCCTTTGTGTGACACGGCTCCCTGTGCATCTGTCCTCCAGCAACAAATTAATTATTCAATGCCTAATCTAAAGAAGCAGTAGTATAACCCCCTTGTGATATGTAAGTGTAAGAGTATTTCTCAGTATATTTATTTCTTAAACATGCCTGGACTTTTTGCAAACCAAACCTGACAGACTGCTGTATGGCTTTGCAAAGATGCCACTTCACTGCAGCTGATCTTTGAACTCTGGAACAAATCCAATTTAATTTTAATCTCAGCCTCACGTGCCACAGCTTTAAATGCATATCAGGCATCAGATATGCATGACTTTTGCCATTTTCTGCGCAGATACTCTCCTGTTTCTTTAAACCCAGAGCTAAAAGGTTACATTGTAGAGGAAAAGGGTCAAAATCAAAAACTAATAACTGAGAAAAGGGATATTTCAAACAATTTTATTTCATATCTTCTCTTAAAGCTACTCACATTACACATTTAAGATAGAATTTAAAATACTCTTATTCTCTTTTTCACCACAAGTGTTTCAGGTGTCTGAAACAGTTGACTCTAGTCAAAGTAACTGTATTATATAACTAACTGATGTGGATGTTAGTTTGTTGCAGTAAATGATTGGACATAAAATTCTGAGCAGAAAATTGATTACAAAATATGCTGATTGGAAAAGAACATAGACATGAAAAAAATAATAGACAAGTCCTTTATATTTCAGCTTTTGTCTTTATGGTTTACCTAGGTATCAATGCTCCTCTGTTGAACTTTTCTGTATGTCATTCTCATTTGTTATCTTTTTCTCCATGAGATCAACAGCTTTCATACAATGTTACAAATTCTATCTGTCTGATTTAGACATGCGCAATATTATCAGTATGATTTCAGTATAGGTGGATATTAAAATTTTTGCCTTTATTTACAGCCAATACATCAACCATACATATCCGCCATATACTGGCAGTAACATCAGAAAATATACAAATGTAACATAATGCTTCATCTTATCATCACTGCATGGGTACATTTAAAAAATAAGTTGAAGTTTTTCAAGATTTTAATGTTGTTTCACTTGTTTTACTTACACAAATAGACTGTCGCATTGAATGAGATAGGTCAGTTTTCATAAAGACTTTGTGCTCTTGATAACAAATATTGGTATCAGTTTTGGTATTGACTATAATGAGCTCAGAAACATCAAATTTCATCAAATAAACAATATCATGTATCTCTAGTCAGAATCCAAAAAGATTGAAAGACAAAAATTCATATATAATAAAAAAGCTGATCACATCAGCTATCAGATATTTAATAGGGACAATTTCAGGAAATAAAGTGATTATCAAAATCAAGGCTGATGCCAAAATTATCATTTGAAATTACAATTTAGCCAATTTGCAACACTGATGCGTCCTTATTTTTGTTTTGTTGGGACTCTTCAACAATCCTAAACATTGTCTTCTAATTTTCAGATCAGTGTTTGTCAGACACCTTAGTCATGTGTGGCTATTAATTAAAAATCTACTTGGACACAACATAAACCACCTGAAACTGCAGTCTGTTTGTCTGTTTATGTCACATTATTTGCCAACTGTCTGTTTCCAAAAAGGGCCAATATCAGCCAATGAATCAGTGTATTCTTTCCTATTTCACTGGTCTTTTTAATTCTACATCAAAGAAATTCCCATCAGTGCCTTATGGGGCTACAGGCAACTCAAAGTCTTGAAATTCAAATGTTAGTCCTGTTCGGAAACTTCTATGATTGACTGATATTTCCTTGATGCTACCGAACCCAAAAAGTCAGTCATGATTGCAAATGATTTATTAGACTTGGAAGCAGGTGTGTCAGATTTCAGCTGCCTACTGGCACGCATGCATACTGATTCAAACTCTGAGTAATAAATCAAAAGCTCCAGCATTTTTTGCCATCAAAGTTGTTTCCTCTGATTTCTGCTCTTATGTGAAAATGCTGCCAAAAGAGCTGAATAATCAAGAGGTAGAAAGGGGGTTCAATTCCTCTCGTCTGTCCATTCCATGAATCAGTGGATGCATAAAAGCTCTGAAAATGGAGGGCCCTGTCTTTGACTCCTCTGCCTGCATCAGAATCGGAGAGAAGCTGCACAGTAAATATCCTTTTACACAGAGAGGAGGGGATTACCCACACATGCTAAATGCTTACATGAGCAGCACACACCATTCTGTATGTGTGCCCTACATGCTTACACACACAAACACACAGACACACTGAAACTCATATCAACGCACTTTTGCCAGAACTAACTCGTTAACCAAATCCTAAGCTTTAGAATAGGCTTAGCCACAGCTTTGCTAATTCAGAGTTAAAAGAAGTACACAGAAGAGTATGGCAGGTTGTATTTTAAAGGTTGAATAACACTACAAAAAAAGACACAGAGGTTTGTATTATACATGCTGATTATGAAATAAATTACAAATTATGCAGGGTTGGTCTTATGGGCTTATAAAAGGACACTTACCATTCAAATCACTCAGTCATGGTACAATATTTTGTTTTCACATGTTTATGCTATTACTATTTTCATATCAGGCTTGTATTAAAAATGTTGCATCCAAAACTCTTTGAATTACTTTGATGATGATATTAGGTAGGGAACTTTATTGGCAAGAATCTAGCAATAGGCGTGTATCATGACACAGGTAATGATAACATACATCAATGTTATGAAATATTCAGCAAGGCCACATTTCACAAGACAATGTAGGTTATTGTGTTTATGGCAATAAGAACCAGAATATTACACAAATTAAAAATGCAAATATAGAAATAGAGCCAAATAATTTAATTCCTAATAGATTTCCTAGACTTTTATAAACCACTAACTCAAAATATCTCTACTTGGATATTAAAGCACAATTTAGTATTCCCTCACAAAGTAATGCAATATTTTGGTATATTAAGACTTAAAAACGCCCCTAATATTAAGTTTGAAGAATAAGCTATAGCAGAATTAATATCCACTTTAGTTGTTTGCAAATAGGGATATACCACTATGGATTAACCTGACATGCTAGATAGATCAATATTTACTATTCAACATATTAAAACAACTTCATCAGGGCAGCAGCCCACAGAAAGCATTGCAGGAGGGTAGAGTCTTTAAACAAACATATCTGGAATGTGATTGGATGATTGTTCTGTCAATCACATTCATCAGCGGTTGCAGTAGGCAGGTGCTATAGTACAAAACGTGAGCCAATTTGAAAATAAACTCTCACCAAAACATGTCAGAACTGGAGTAAAAAATCTTTTCCATGGAGAAATGTTTTCAGGGTCGTTCTGTGTTCATCATTTAATGAAGAAATGTCGTGCTGTTCTGAGATTAGTGCCACTGAAGCAGGTAGCACATATGCTAATCTCTGTGCAAGCAGCTATTGCTGAAGGCTTGCCGTCACTTCTCGCTGTCATCAGGCTCGTAGCTCCTGCCTCTTCCACCTAGGATATCTTTTCCCAGACCAAGTCAGTGTTTCCATCAAAATAATTCCATTCAGACGAAGGTGCCAGGTGTGGTTTTTTCCACCTGTCTTCATTCTGCTGGTTACTTTGTGGGTATTTCTGTTTTTTAACCAAATTCTCATGAAGGGAGGAAAATATTAATCAATGGCATGGAAAAAATATCAATATGCCAATATGTCATTATCCCTTCTTATGTAATCCAATTATCAGTATCTTATTTGACTCAACACAGACTTCATGACTCCTCACACTGGCCCCTAAGAAATTATGAAGGGTGGCAAGCATGTGAATTTTGACCTATTCTTAAATTACTAGCCAGGTAACTAAAGTTGCCAAGGCAAGTCAAAAAAGGTTAGCAAAAAGTTTTTAATAATTAATAACAAGAAAGGACTATGGTTTTAGTTTTACTTCAACAATACTGGTGTATTTTTTAAACTACCTATAAACTATTCTTACAGTTGCACAATTCTGAACATTTATTTACAAAATGAGGGTATCCCTTCTGTCATACTCTAAAATGACCTCCTCAAGCTACTTTAAATTTCTCAATATATATCTTCAGATATTATGATTCATGGTTTGATAATCATGCAGTGCACTGATCATTGCAATTTTTCAGCATAACGATGTTATCGATACTGTAGACCAGGCGACTACCTCTGGGGTTGAAAAGGGAGGCTCATGAGGATGTGCCTAAAGCTGTAGTTCCTTAAGTGTCCACTTGAGACTGGCTGCTGAACCCAGGCTGCCAGTTGATTTATTTGTTTTGTTTTGTATTTATATTGTGCTCATTTTTATTTTATTGGGGATTCTGGATGCACAAGTCAGGGCATGACTTACATGGCTACATGTCCACACAGAGACACTATTGGTCAGACGGCCTTAATCCTACCTGACCACAGCCTGTAGGTCTGAGCAGGTTGAGTCAAAGTTTTGTTAAGATGGCATGTGCAGTGTGGTAGCGTCCATTAAGGTGCAACAACACCATCCTAAAGGGTCCTTTGTAACCAAATGGTTGACAACATGTGGCTTCATCAAATTGTTTTTAGACTTTACCCTGGGATTCCCAAACCTACTCAAGTTCAAAGACTGTATGCAGATTTTTTAGAAAATGGCAGACAAACATACATGGGTAGCTCACCAATGTATTTTCTGTGTGTTAAACACTGCAAGCCAAGTGTCTATAATCATAAAACCATTGTAGATGTTGTACTCCATATCATTTCAAACCATGATGCTATCCACGCATTATCTGAGTTGGACGGCAAAGCTGGAGTCACGTCTGATGTGTGGTGATTTTTCAATATTGACTAAAATCACAGAGCAGAGCAGAAAACGCACTGGTAAATTCTCAAGAAAACAGTAATGAACATCTGACTGAGATAGAACATACTGTAAAATACTCTCCAAAATTGCAGTGGCATCCTTAAGTGATCAAACATAGCCAGAATCATTGAGTACTCCAACAAGAAACTGCACTTGTTAGTATGAAAACGTTGCTTCTCTACGATCTGCAACACATTTCTGTAAATCAAAAATAAACCAAGCATTCTTTAAGATGGCTCCATTCCTCTCTTCTGTCCATTCCATTAATCATTGCATTCATTATGGCACTGAAAATGGAGGGCCCTGTCTTTGACTCCTTTGCTTGCATCACAAACAGGAGAAAACGGACTTTACACCATATCCTTTTACACAGAGATGTTTGCATGTACACACACCTAAACTTCAACTAATGCACATGTGCCAGAACCGAATCATTAACCAAATCCAAAGGGTGGAAACAGGCAGACACGGCATCACTAATTCAGTGTTAAAAGAAGTACAAGAAAGAGCAAAGCAGGTCTTAGAGCTCTCCTTTAACCATGCTGCTCCACATCAGAGCCAATGCGTCAGTCCTACCATGGTTAACACTCAATAAAACATCAAAAGGGATGAAGCTCAGAGCTCTGGACAAATACACACCCACGCAGATACCAGATACACTCAGCACTCTTCCCCCTCACTCTAACACTCTCTTTTACACATGTATGTACACATTAATATGCATATGGGTGTTTTTACACAGTGTAGATGTAGCTCATTAGATTTGAGGAAGAGCAGATGAGAGGTTTGCATCTCTTTCAAGAGGAAGCAATCACACAACCACGCATCCTGAATGCTAAACACGGCTTCAATACAACATTTGTGCACACCGGCTCCTTGCAATCAAGCTTTACAAACAGGAGGGAACAATAGGCCATTTGAGCCACTGATAGCTGGTCAATGCCACGTTCACAGGAGCTGTCATCAAGTTCCCATCAAGCTCCACTTCCCCCCAGTGGATGTTCTGCAGGAGGAGAGACACTTTTAAAAATTTCATATCCAGAGGCATAGGCATTCAATGGTCACTGTTTTGCATGTTATACGAGGAGGGATGGTAATCGTTTGCACAGCCCAATGTTTAAACTTGGACAGCTCAGACGGGCTATATTTATTCAATAATTTAAATACTTCAGGATGCTCATGCAATCATTAATATTTCAAGCATTGCCTTAAAAAGGAGGTAGCCTTGCACTTGTCTAGTATTGATCAAGAGGGCAGCATATTCACTCCTCCCAACAGAAGCCAATGGCATTCCTTTATCATTCTGTCAGGTATATTGCCACCGAAACTCATCTTAATAGGCGTCTGAAAGAACAGTTGAGAAAGAAATCTGAGCTAAAACGAGGTATCACTGGAGGAGAATCACACTTGCAAACTTATAAATACACAATAAACCAAGACGATGTTTTAATGTAGGATGTCTGAGATAGTTTTATGCCTGACACAATCAGCTCCCTTTTAAGCAGCGATCAAAGGCACAGAGCAGCTTTTTAAAATGCATAGAAGCACTCACCGTTATGAATAAAATGTGTCCACTGTACAAAAGTAATTCCCTGCGCTCACAGACACTAGCTGTTCCAAAGACGAGGACAAACAGCCACCGCAATTATGCCCCTTCCGCTAGCAGGCTCCCCTGGTGATAACCGCTATGTAGCAAGGAAAGCAAGGAGATGAATTGCTTTGCAGACAGGCATCTCCGCAAACACACATGCATAAGTATGCAGATATACATGGATACATTCTCCGCAGATGGGTGAAGCTTTCCTGTAAGCACCTACAAAAAAAAGCAATCATGTTCACTGTCAGCGCTGTGACATTTTATTGTATTATCAAGACATTTATCCCAACTTTGCACTTGATGTTTAACTGGCTGGATACAGTCTAGGATGAGACCAATGCACCTTTTTGCGTCTGCCTCTCTCCCTCGCTTTTTTCCACTTGACTGTATCTTTCACACCAAGCTTCTCCGCTCCCTAATCTGCCCTCATCTCACAAACCTAGAGGGTGGGTTTAATGTAAAGGAGCTCACAGCTGTGCCCTTACCTTGAAATCACATCCAGAACTGTATAGTCCAAAGCAATCTGAAGATGCTCCTGAACAAGGTGAAAGAGAAAAATCCTCAAGTCTCTCAGAATCAGAAATCCTTTTCTGCTTAGAAGTTGTTATTTCTGGCAGGATGTGGATGTCCTTCGTTGACTCTGTCGATAATCCAATCAGCTTTACTCCCAAGTATATTTCTTTTGGGTAGCTTCCTCTTGATATTCCACTTGGCACTGTGAAATACTGTTATGTATTCTACAAGAAAATGCCCGTCTGAGAGACTAGATGAGAAAGAGAAGGAGGCACTGTAGGATCTCTCGAGGTGCGCGCTACCAGCTCCACTGCAAGTGAATCCAGCCGGTCCTGACAGCTCTCCTCTTCCTGCCTTCAGGAATCAAATTCAGCATCCACCAATCATCCCCACGACAAGGGGAGGGTATCCCCCCCAGATGGAAACTTTCAGATACCTGTGCCAAAGCTGCAGGACAAGAAAGTGGACACAAGAGAGCCCCAGTGATGTGGTGTTTTCCTCAATATCCTCCCTCTTGAATGCAGTTTTCTCCTTTATCGTTCAAATTGCTTGTTATGTCGCTCTCTCCTCTCCGGTGCAGCCTCTCACAGGATAGATGCTGAGAAAGGAGCGGAATGAGGCGAGCCGCTCGTTCTCCCGCTCACTCTGCCTCTCTCTCTCTCTATCTCTCACTCTCCCCCTCCTGCGTTCGCTCTTGCCATCACCCTCCCTCCCTCGTACAAGCCCCCTCCCTGCCTCTCACTGCACCTCCCCACCCTTTCGTTTTCTCTCTCCTCCTCTCCTCCTCTCTCATACACACACACGCAGATATGCACTTCTCCAGCTCTGGCTTTTCACAATTACTGCTGTGCCATTGCCAGCCTTGTCAGACAGAAAGGTTCACCGCCCATACTCCTCAGAGAAACAAATAATGCTTGATAAATATGTAAAGTTAAATAGATATGAAGAAAAGGAGCACCAGCGTGGAGAAGAGCACCCAGAGCTATGAGGCAATCGTATCCCGTTTTCATCTGTGTTACCTGACTGCTAAATATCCACAGACTTCAGGCTGCTGTGCATCTCACCCATGTCGTAACTTTTGTTGTTGAGCCTGGCCGGCTGTCAAGAGTGACTGAAGAGGCAGACAAAAATAGCAAGCAAGAGCTCAGCACTGTGTAGAAACAAGGACAATGCATGTGCAGCAGCAGCGGAATAGCCACATAATTAGCCTCTAAAACAAACTGCCAGAAATTTGGTTATCATCATGTGTACATACAGACTGATTTCTAGCCTGAAGGTATAGCACTAAAATAAGCAATCTGAATAACAATTAGCTACAAAATAAAATACTGAGACATTCCAGGAAAAGCCTCCCACACATACAGTATCTCACCTCGACAGATGTTTCTACTGAGGCCAATCACAGCACACTGTAAAAGGAGCTTCATGACAATGGGATATGTTGTTTTCACACACGAGAAACAAAAGCTTGAATTAACTGCAATGTTTGACCCTCACACAGCCTACAATTACAATCCCCACAAATGACACCTTACCTGACAGTCAGTTACTGCTGTAACAGTACTCACAGTAGGGATGGGATGTATACTGACTTTTTAATAGGGATGGGGATTGATAAGATTTTATGATACCAATGCAATGAATGATTCTGCTTACCAATCCAATTCTTTAACAATTCTCTTATTGATTCCTGCTGATTCTCAGTGTGGGCAAAATTTGGCCTGTAGGTTTTCAACACATAACACTCCTGATTCAATAAGCAGCATAGATAAACGCTTCTACAAGCTGCAGGTCTCTGCACATACTCAAAGATGTGCAGTAAGTGTTTTATGTCAGAAATTGAGCACTTCTGACCTCTGTCAGTGGAAGGACTTGATAAAAGAATTGATAAACAAAAAGATTAATGATACTGATTCCTTGAGGGGGCCGATATTGATTCTCAACTGAAAATGGTTTTAGGGTCCCATCCCAAGTTTTTCAGATGCTGTGTTTTATTGTTTGGTGATTGGACAAAGAGGAGAAGGTTTATATTAATATTGTTTATTTGGAGGTTGATGCAAAAAAAGATGAGAGGCCAAATGTTCTGTAAAACAAGTACTGAAGAATTGTCAACTAGACTGCCATTTCTTTGACATTTATAATCTACATGGGGAATTATTAATTAGAAGGTAATTGTTTTTTTTCTATTTATTTAGGGACAATTGCCTAAAAGTAACAAAAAATCAATATGTTTTATGCCACCATAATATAAATAAAAAGATAACCAAAATTAGCGAGTGGAATGGATGCAACTGTATTAATCACAATAAAATTGTTAGGGATGGACGATATTGGATATGACAAAATTTCAACGTATTTTTGCCACTAACAATATTGATACCAATATTGAAATCTTAAAGTATTTTTTGGGGTTAAACCCACTGTATTAAAATGAGTTTTAAGAGTAATGGTGACTCTAGCTCCTTCCACCCTTTGAACAGCTCCAAATACTGATTTAACAGTCTGCTGGCAGAAAAGCTTAATTTTTTAGCTTATACTTTCACATTAAAATTATTTTGCAAAAAATCTCCTACTTAATTCGAATATATGAGGCTAAAATATCTGAAATAAATATTGATAGACATTTTCATATCTGCCAATACAGCTACTCAGCTTTTAAAGCAAATATCTGCTGATACAGATTTCTTACAGATAATATCAAGCATGGTTATCAGTTATAAATGCTGCTAGTTTGTCTAATTCTTTATTGATTGTTGTGCATTGTCTATGTGTAAAATATCCCTATATTTTTCCTCTGTGTGTCAACAACTTCAAGCACATTGCACTCCTGAAATTCAGTGCTGTGTTGGGACTACAAGTTTTCAGCATGTTGCTGGTGCTTCCACCTCTATTTAAAATCACATCACTACAAACACTGCATGTTATAATGTTCATACTGTATTGTGTAAAACTGAAAATGCTTCTACTTCTGTCCACCATGAAAACTTCCTTTACTTCTTTGTTGATGTTTGTGCTGACTGTGGGAGTATTATAGATTACAATTCCATGAATATAGCCAAAGAAATAATCTCAGTTTTACAACAACTTTGATTATTTTACAATGTTTTAGCTTGACTAAATACGTATTATGCCAAGAGTTAAACATTGGGGACTCTGTGTCAGATATGATACAGAGATAATCAGATGCAAAATAACAAATATTTACAAGAATAATGGCAAATGAAATAATTATTCGAATTTTTTTTTGTTTTTTTTGACAATTTAGTTTTTTTTAATTACTATTATTATTAATAATAAACACTGCCAAAAAGAAAAGATCACAACTATATGAAAAACATGTGTGATCCACTTTTATTATTATTATTATTCCAAATATAGTGGTGTAAGTCTGACGCTTCTTTTCTATTTGAATGATAAAATTTCTTATTTGTAACATTGAGTGTTTAATGCTCAAATACATAAAGAGACCCTTCTGACACCCTTCAGTGGACTTTTTTATCTTCCATAGTAGACATTCAATGTTTCAGCCATTACTTTTCATTGTACTGAAGTCAAACTGTTACTGCCAACTGTTGATTGGACACCTTTAAATTCATAATAACAACCATTATCAACTAACTTACATCATGTAACTAACATGATTTCACTGACTCAGATGAGATGCCATGTACAGTTTGATGTGACGTGTTCAGCACATTAGCTTTTGTTCTAATGCCTGTTTTCTTTTATTTGTTGGATACACAGTTGAACTGCATAGCATATCGTGTCTGCAGCATAAGACAGTAGATTAAGCTGTTGCACTTGTTTTTACTTATTTTACAGCTCTTGCAGCATGCATGGTACAGAGAATATGGTTCCAGTATTAAGTGTAAAAACATACAGCATTAAAGAGGAAGAAGTTAAAATGAATTATAATAACAGTTAACCATTAAAGCATAAAATTGTCCCTTCCCTCCTGTTGACTGCCTGTGTTGTTATTGTTATGCACAGCACACAGAAGGCATCAATAAGGGAACTATTTGTAGGTAAACTCCTTTGTACCATCTTAATGGCCTGAAAATGGTTGTAGCATTTGGAAGTCCAAATGTTGCAAACTTATTTGTGAAATTCAGACAGTGCTCTCTCACATTTTTCAGAACAGGGCATCAAAAATGAAGATTCATCATTCTAAGGACATCCTCCATGAGTAAATAAACTTTTGACCAACACAAACTTAAACAGTGTGTAGGAGTTTTCTAGTTTATTTTATATTTAAAAACATGAAATGACCCAAAACTTGCTGTCAAGGACTTTCATTTTTGTTGCCGTGGTATGGCCAGGGTAAAGAATGTTTTTTTTTTCCAAAATCACATTAAAGGTATAACTAGTTGTTATGTTTTCGGCAGAAGCAAATATCAGAAAGGGACAAGCATTAAAAATAATGGATAGATGGAGAAAAATCAGTGTTTCTCAAAGCCCCTTATAGTTCAGGGAGGCACTTTAGCTGGATCCCCTTCCCACCTTAACTAACACTGCAAATAGCTGTAAAACTGAACAACTGAATAAATAAATAAATAAATACATACATACATACATACATACATACATACATACATACATAAAAGACAGAGATGAAAAGAAAAGAAAAAATGTTTTTCTTTTTGGGACACTTACATTTAAGGCTTGATTAAAAAATAAATAAACTAATTACACACTTATCTCTGGAGTGTGTTGTTTAGTGTATATCAGGAGAAGTGATTTACTGTAGGAACGAAGCTTGTTAGGATGAAGCAAATTATGCATATCAATATGGTTGACTGCCATTAAGGAAAAAAGATATTGAGACATGATTCTCTATCCACACCGGCCAGCCCAATGTGAACCCTCACATGGTCTGCATTTAGGATCCACCTGCAGTTTACCTAACAGTCATCTATGGCTCGCAGTACGTACGGCGTAACATATTGGTTCACTTGCACTTGGTCTGGCTAAGAGGATGCCGACCTTGATATTATCAAGGCAAGGTCGCATCCCATCAGCACCTTGTCACCAAAGCTCTGAGCCAAATGTTAAAGTGCCTTTGGCAGGGTCACTACTGCCCACTGAGTTTCATCCATCATGTTCTTCTACCTTGGGGAGTCATGTCAACAAATGTCACCCTGTTTTTTAACAGGGAAAAAAGCAGAATTCAGAGCCAAAAACGTCTTTCAGGAGTGTCCTGTCTTGAAAGTTCATTGGTCTCTTTCTCTTCTTTTTTTAAATCTACAGTCTAAAGGACAACTCACACCAACGGCATAAAATCTTGGTCATCTCTGGTGGTCAGTCAGTCAGAAATGGACTCTAAAATTCATCGTAGTCAATGTGAATGAACACATTTTGGAATGAAAGTGACGATAAAAGCAGCTTTATTATGACAACCACTTCACAAGCTATGCAATTTTCCCTCACAGGTATCGGCCAGTGTTTATGCAGATTTTAGGGTTGAGGATTTAGACTGAAAATCATGTAGCTGTATAATTAATCAAACTGGTCCCAAACAGTTGTCAGCTCGAGTTAAAACTGTCACGAATGTCCCCAAACTGACAACATTTCGAGGCGTTCACAGTGAAAGGCAAGTGTATACTAAAATATCCCATCCTCTCCTCCTTTTCTTCTACCTCTCCCTCCCTCCCTCTGTGTTACAGCTTGCAGATAAGCCAGGGTAAGCCCTCTGGCTGAGGCAGCAGCACGGCCCTTTCTGAATCTCATTATCGAGGAAGCACAGTTTCCAACCAACTGTCCACAGTCCAGCCCCCCTGTTCCAAACAGCCTGCATTTAGAGCCCATTTGCCGCTCTATTATCACTGCAACTTGGCTTCTTTTATTTTGCTGTAAACTTTTTAAAGCGCTACTGAGGGTTGACAGTCTGATTTTATCTACTTGTTTCTCCCCCTTTACCTTGTCTGGGAGTTTAAAGAAGGCTTAACAAGCAAGGGAAAAAAGCAAAGGCCAATAAAAAATGGAGGTAAGCTCACAGTTAATGACAGTTTTTCTATTTTGCATCATAAACTACTTTAAACTAATATCTTCTTATATATGACAAAAGAAAAATAACTGCAAAATTAGCATTGTTAAGATAAGCTCAGTAGGGATGTATGATACTATTTTCATGCACATACCCATTATACCAATAGTACCAAACTCATTTTAGCCAATGCAAATATCAAAACCTGATTTAAGCAAACTCTTGTTCACCTAAGACAGATTTCATGTCTTTCTGGGAGCTACAAACAGCATTGTATAAAACAAAAGATCGGAGAGGCCCAAATGAAACATCATTTTCTGTAAGGAGCTTATTTATTTAAATAAAGAGAAGCTCTCCTTACTTGACATACTGTAAAATACCAAATAATAGCCAGGGTGTTTATTTGTTTCAATCACTGAGCAGACCAGGCGTTTATTTGGGACCAGGCGGCTATTTGGGACAGGCGTTTAATTCCTTTCTCACAAAAATCTTGCTTAGCAAAAAATCCAAAAATATGGTAAATGTAATCGAACTATTTATTTACACCAGTATGAATTACAACTTTACATTTTTAAGGCAAGATTAAAGTACCACAGTTATACTTTTGTCTTCTTCTGTCAACTCAGCTCTCTCTTAACACTCTTCATATTGGTCAGGAACTAGTTAAGTTAAGGTCATCAGATCAGCAGCAATGTACCGGTAACTGATGTTACTGGCCTCCTGACCTTAGTTTAAGGGCAAAGAACATGCAGCGGCAGTGACAACGTCTTCTTCTTTGAATTTTTAAAGCCCTACTATGTAAGATTCCGGCTTTCTGCGCTCTAGTGGCCTCTATGGACGTTGAAAGTAATTGCACTGTTGTAAAACAGAGCGCCTCACACCAACGTGCATTTGTTGACATACAGAGGGAGGAGAAGCGAGCCGACAGGACGTCCCGAGAGACAAATAGACCATGTGGACTGATAAGTTACAGTCTGATCATGTTTCTTTTCAAATAAATCACTTTTCAAGCGTCAGCTGTCAGTTGTTAGCTCAGCATTCGCATGAGTGTTCTGTAACTTTGACCAGGCTCGTAGGCTGTGCCTAATAAATTACACCCGGCGTTTATTTGGAACTGGCGACTATTTATCAAAATGTACTGCTACACCCGGCGTTTATTTGTGACCCTGCGATTAATGGGAACCCGGCTTTTATGTGGTATTTTACAGTATTTCAGGTTCATTCCTGCTCTTGCTACCCACATTTAAGTTAAAACAATGAAGACACAAGTTGAAAAAACAAACTTTTGAGGTAGGTCTTTCATTGTGCTTTAAATTGAGCAAATCTACTTTATGTCTACACTGTGCTGTAATTCCCTGTTAAGATAACTGCTGTAAATAAAGGAAAAAATATTCATGTCAGCTGAGACCAATTAGTAGTAGACAACCAGTAGTATCAGCAGATAATGGCTAATAAAGTTGATTATCAGCATTGAAAGATAACAAAATTTCAACCAAAAATCACAGCCAATGTATCGCCTTTGATAACTGCAGAAGGTAAAGTGCTTAACAAACTTATTAGACCATCCAGTGTAAGATTTATACCACAGGTGCCCTAAATTAACAGCATTGTTAATAAGCAAAATCATTTTTGATAATTCTGTAATGGTGAATGCACCGGTTTCCAAAAGCTCTTTAACCAAAATGATATTTTAATGCTTAAATATAATTTGTATTGTTATTCATGAAATTTCAAAAGTACTATTTCACAATAAAACAGAAATAAATAGTAAAGCATATCGTTGTTTATTGTTTAAGATGTGAAATTATATTTGTTATAGGTTTCTTAAATTATTATAGGTTGTCTAATAATGCAAAAATAAAATGCAAACAGGTGCAGGACAAAGAAATCATGTACTGCAGTAAAAAGAAAAAAGTCTGCACAATATTCAGAATAATAAAGAGTTTGGGCTACATTCTCTTTTTTGTAAGGTGTTTTGAGTTAACATTTGTCACGAATTGATGTAATACAAATAAAGATTAATGGATTGATTATTCTATTTTAGCAAGTATATAGAAACAGTTCCATTCTAATTAGCTGTTCTTCAAGTAAATCCTTATTTTTGTTTGTGTTTTAGGTAGAGACACTTTTTAACACTTTAAAATGTTGTTTTCAAGTGTGAAGCATATTATTTTTTATTGTTGGAGGGTGTATATATAATAGCTGGAGAGGATATTTTTTAAGGTTCTGGGACATGATGAATTTGTTTAACTAAATAAATGTATGAATAAAAAAACTTTTCAATTATATGCATATTATATTGCACTGGATCATATTTCTGAAAAGAAACTGTCTCTACAGCATTTTATAGTTTCATGTTCTGCCCATTAAGCATAAGTTAACCTCCCTGCCAAAGCATCTGAGCCAAGGATACATTTTAGCAGTTATTACTCATTTTCCTGTGAGCTCAACTAAAAACAAAAATAAAGAATAGCCTTTTATATCCATAAACATAAACTAAATAAATATTTGCAATAATATGGCAACATTCTTCAGGGAATATGCAAAAAATAAAAATATTATTACATACAACACTTACCTTTGAGAGGAGTAAAGCCTGGGCTCCCTGAGAGCAGCACGGTCTTGGTTTTGAATTTCTCTTGATTGAAAATGATTTGGTCCTTTCTTCATTTTCTTCTTCGGAGCAACATACAAAAGAGGATAATGCTGGTAAATGAAATGGTAAAAGAAACATTTCACACTTTAGCTGAAGAGTCTTTTCATTTCAAATCAACTTATAAATAATGTCTAGGCATAATTATGTCTTTGCCATGTTTGCTTGTTTTTATTCTTTAATCTACCTTAAAAGCTCTTTCTCCTACAGATCACATATTAAAATGGTACATTATGCATTACTTTAAGGGGAAAAATTGATAAATCATTTTGAAAACTGCTCATCAAACATAGTCTTAGCAGATTCTGTTGCCACAAGTGCATTTTGACATGTAGACAAGTTCACAGTATTTAAAAGCCCCCCACAGTCACCAGGTCTTAGATCTCACTTTAACAGTGCACATCCAGCACATGAAGATGTGCATAAAACTGTTTTCTGTTCATCTGTATCATGCCTGCTACTTTGCAACTGAACTTGTGTGCAAAAAAATCTGTTAGAATAAATAAATAAAAATTATAGATAATGCATTTTTGGGACTAGATAATATAGTGTCCTTTATTTATGAAATATAGGTTATGCAATCAGGGCAAATATTTAAAATCTTTGTCATGGGTTAGCAACTTTGTTAGCAACTACGTAGGCTGGAATAGTACAATAATAATTAAATGAGTATAACTTTGTAATTCATTTTTTGAACTAATAAAATGAGTAACAGGGTTGCATGTGTTGAGTGGCCTATTCAATAAGGCTGGAAATATTTATAAATATATGACGAATAAAAAGGAGCTCTATATTTTGGTCTAGCCATGGTATTAGTCACACAATTAAGCATTTAATTTCTGCAGAGCCATATTGTTTCCTGTTCTTACTCTTGTCTGACTTTTTGTGAACAGGGTTGCACTTAATTTGTCGGACACAACTTTGAGGTGTAATAACTTTAATTTTAAATAAGCTTATGTTAAACATGTTGTTATCAAATACAAGATACAACATTTACAGAAAGAGAATTTAAAACTACCTTTTGGTAGGTATTTGGTCTTTAAAATTATATTTTACAAATACTTCAACAATTGCACTTTTTACAGTTTGCCTCAGGACATCTAAAATTTTGACAGAAACTGTGTGTCTCCAGACCTTTTGCATTTACTATTTGAAATTGCATAAAGGGAGGGAAAATATTAGTCATGTTCATATGTACAGGTAGCAGTTACCTCAAAACATATTAACAACTCATTGTCTTATTTTTAACTGTAAGTCTCCAGTGACCTAAAATTTGCGTTTTTAAGAGCTAACTGTAACCTACCCGGCATTAGTGCTGCTAAATTAGACATCTTTCACCTTCAAAAATAACCATTTTGTCCTCCTTGAAAACTGTAAAAGCGCGTGCCATGCTGAGTTTCATTTTAAAGTGCGTCACGTTGGTTGACAGTTAAGCTAGCAGTGCAATAAATATATAACACTTATGTTTGCTAATTCATCTTGAGTCCTATACAATTGTAGTCCGTTTAGCAAAAAGTTAACACACCTGGCTTATATTTAGCAAACAGTTACTTACCTTCAGCAGAGGGAAACATGATTGGTTGGCCACCTGAAGTTGAGGCGATTCAGTGACGACTCCGAGTGACGTCACCCGTTGGTCTCAAAGACCTATTTGTTTAGCCAATTAGCAGTCACGCTGTTATTCATCCACAGAATAAAAAATAAATCTAAAAAAAACAAACCATATAAACAAAAGCATTTAAAAACTGTTCTTAAACTGTAATTTTTTTTTTATCATAAGGAGCTTTTAACATTTTTACTAATGGAGTTTCCTGAGCTTTTGTAAGGAGTCCATGAAGGTCAAGCAGAAAAACATAATTTAATGAAAAACAATCCTGAAACATGACATTTTTCAGAAATACAGGCATTAAGATACAAATGTAATCAAATAAAAAATATTTCTTAAGACACACAAAACAGAAAACATTTAATGAAGCAAGCATGCAAGTATGAACCAAAAAAAAAGTTGTTCTATACCAGATACAGGTCTGTCATGAAACACAAATAAAAAAAAAAGATACAAATGTATTTTATTCAGTAAAAAAAGAGGATTAAGGCCACGCAAAGTCTTTTCAGAGGTGGATTTTTTTAATCTGTGGGAAAAAAACACAGAATTCTGAGATTAAAGTCAGAATTTTTATTTTAATCTCAGAATTTTGATTTTCTTTTTTTCCCTCAGAATTCTGACTTCAATCTCTCATCTTAAAAATCATCAGTCAGAATGAATTCTGACTTTAATCTCAGAGTTATGTCATTTAACCTCAGAATTCTGACTTAAATATCAGAATTCTGACTCTTGAAAAATTGTCAAGCTCTTGTGTATTTATTTATTTTTTTAGTGGCCCACCTCTTCTGTGAAAGAGTCCAAAACATTTCATGAAGAAGTAAAACATCTAATGAAGTAAACAATTAGTGAAACATTGGTTTTTTATTTTTTTTGTTGTTGTTTTTGTTGTTGTTGTTTTTTAACTGACAGGGATTCAACACTAAAATTAATGCAACAATAAAACATAGGCCTACTCTCACTTTAAAAAAAGTAAGGAAATAAGGAAAGACTTATGATGCGCATATGCATCATGTGAAACACAAAAAAAGGATTACGTACATCAAAATGGCATATAAAACAAAATTTTTAGGTGTACACAAATAACTCACTCAAACGTATTATAAATGTAAACACATTCATAGTTTTAGATTAAAAACAAGTCATAAAGAACGAATGAAAATAGATTAAAAACATGACATGAAAAACAGAAATGTTTTTTTCTATTACCAGTTTTACTTTTAAGACAGAGCAGCCAGATACTTTACACTTAACTACACTTTGCTCTGACTTTAAAGTTAAGACAGCACAAATGCCAGAAACAGAATTTAAAATTTCATGGCTGTTCAGTTATCCATGAAATAGTTAATTGCATAAAAGAAAACTTGAGCATGTATTGAAAACTGAAGCCAAAGGTTGTTTCATATCAGGCTGTGTAATTTTCCATTTATATCATCTTTTTAATGAAGGTCAAGATGATCAATTAAGCAAGACTGCTTTACTCTGAGCAGAAGTTTTGTATGTGAAAACTTTTTTACATGAATAAAAAAAATAAATATTGCCTGAGATTTCACCAAGCAGCAGCATCCAAGAGTAAAAAGTTAAAAGAGATATGGAAACGGTAAACTCTGCAGTGCCCCCTTGAGACCAGCTGTGGATGCAGCAAATGAAAAAAATGAACAAAAATCAGTCTCAACACCAAAAATATCATTATTACAGCCCGTAAAAGAAGAAAAGATGTCAGAGTAACACATTTGTTGACTGATAAATGATTGACAGGCCATTGTGGCACTGCTGTTGGTCAAGAGGATTCAGCAGCAGTTTTTATCTTGTTCAAAACTGACCAAGAGTTGGCTTGGAACAACATTTCCATCACAGCCACTGCCATCAACAGTGACACTGGCCTCAAAAACTCTTTTACTGTTAGTTCTAAATAGGTGATATTACTGAGATGTAGTCTTTGCTCTTTTACAGATTTTTGCTTCAGGACCAAAAATCATCAATTCATTCAAAAATCATTGTCAGCTCCACTGGTCTGGTCCAGCCTCTGATGTTCAAAAGTTAACTGCAAATTAATTAGCTTACACTTGACCCAATCTTTTATTTGTTACATTGATTATTTGTAGTGTTATAAGCTCCTTGGTTGTTTGATTGACTGTGTTTTCTTTCCAGATTAAGCTTGTTGAGTTAATTATACAGTCATTATCTTCAGGGCTGCAGGCTGGTACCAGGCTGTGGATCATTTGGCGCCAGTCCATCCGTCCATCCATCCTTCCATCCATCTATCCATCCTTTATCTATAATGCTAACCCCTTTCAGTTTTATGGGAGTTGGACCATTTCCCTGAGAGGGGTATACCCTGAACCGGTGGCCAGGGTCACATACGGAAACAGACAGCCATTTGCACACACTCACATCTACGAGCAATTTAGAGTAGGTTTTTGGTCTGTGGGAGGAAGCCAGATTGTCTAGAGAAAACCCATGCAGGCAAGGGGAGAGCATGCAATCTCCACATAGAAAGGCTTTGGTTGACACAGGGAGACGAACCAACAACCCTTTTGCTGCAAGACATGTGCACTAACTTGCTGTGACATCCTGAAGCCTGGCACCAATCCATAACAACGAAGATATTGTTTCCTTTTTTTGGTTAATGGAGTCTGTGGGGTGTTTAATTTTGAAAATAGCATGACTTTCTCACATAAACATAGCGGTTAAATCTTGTGTTTGTGTACTCCCCTGCTTATGTCATAAATTTATCTGGAAATACATATGACAATGTGCAATGGATATTATTGTACACAGGACACATGAGAGCACTGGTTGGATATGCTGAATACTACTTTATGCCCAGGAGATTACTAATAATGGAGACAATTTTGTGACAAGAATAAAAAAAATCAATAATCAAAAGTAACAAATCTACTCAGTATTAGAAAGAAAGCATAGTGTTAGCACTGCATACCAGACATTCTTACTTTTTTTTTTCCCATTCTTGGATGTTCTTGTGTGACGTGAATATCATTTGCAACTATGTTAACAGGTGGCTGCCAGCTAACTGTGTTTCTGAATGTCACTTTATCTATTTGTTCAACATGATTTTAATATATTCCCATCAAATGTGTATTGATAAACAAGCAAAACTACAAACAAACTGAGCTCGAGGTCATCAGTTAACACAGTAACTGCTTAAACCAAAACACCAACCTTGTTTCATTGTAGTTAGTCAGAAAAACATGCTTATAGCTACAACTGATGTTTTTTATTGAAAAACCAGTGACCACTTTACAAAACCAAAGAAACCCAGTTATGAAAGTTAAAAACCAGTGAAAACCTCATTATCACTTTACAAAACCAGTGAAAACCTTGTTATAACTTTACAAAACCAATGTAAGACTAGTTAAATTTTTAAAAAATGGATTAGAAAAAAGTTATCCCTTTACAAAGCCTGTGCAAAAACAACTATGGGTGTTAAAAACTGTCCAAAATCCTGTTATCATTTTACAAATACTGTGAAAAAAAAGTTTTTACTCTACAAAACCAGTGAAAAGTGATTTATCACTTCACAAAACCCATTTAAGAAATTTAAAAACAGGTGAAATCCAGTTACCACTTTACAAAATCAGTGAAGAAACCCAGTTATCACTTCACAAACCTGTAAAAAACCAATTACCACCTTAAAAAAGCTGTGAAAAACCAGTTATGGATGTTAAAAACTGGCCAAAATCCAATTATCATTTTACAAAAACTGTGAAAAAACAGTTACCAAAAACGAGTGAAAACTGATTTATCACTTCACAAAACCTATGAAAAACCCATTAAAACCCTTTTATGAATGTTAAAAACAGGTGAAAATCCAGTTATCACTTTACAAAATCAGTGACAACCCAGTTATCACTTCACAAAACCAGTGAAAACCCATTTAAGAATGTTAAAAACAGGTGAAAATCCAGTTTTTATTCTACAAAACCAGTGAAAAGTGATTTATCACTTCACAAAACCAGTAAAAACCCATTTAAGGAAGTTAAAACCAGGTGAAAATCCAGTCACCACTTTACAAAATCAGTGAAAACCCAGTTATCACTTCACAAAACCTGTGAAAAACCAATTATCACCAAAAAAAAAAAAAAGCTGTGAAAAACCAGTTATGGATGTTAAAAACTGGCCAAAATCCAATTATCATTTTACAAAAACTGTGAAAAAAAAAACAGTTTTCCAAAACCAGTGAGAACTGATTATCACTTCACAAAACCTATGAAAAAACCA
Source organism: Cetoscarus ocellatus (assembly GCA_037902135.1). NCBI lineage: Eukaryota > Metazoa > Chordata > Actinopteri > Labriformes > Labridae > Cetoscarus > Cetoscarus ocellatus. The sequence continues at coordinate 947,755 of JBAMNC010000954.1, forward strand.
CTAAAACCCTTTTATAAATGTTAAAAACAGGTGAAAATTCAGTTATCACTTTACCAAACCTGTGAAAACACAGTTATGAAAGTTAAAAAGCAGTGAAAACCTCATAACTACTTAACAAAACCAGTAAAATCCTGCTATTAATGTTAAAACTAGAGAAAACCCTGTTGAAAACTGGTGAAACCCAATTGTCTTTTTACAAAATCAGAGAAAACCCAGCTTTTAATGTTAAAAAACTGGTGAAAAACCAGTTATGACTTTACAGAACATGTAAAACTAAGTTATGAACATTAAAAACTAATGAAAATCCAGTTAAAAACTGGTAAAATCCACTTATCACTCTGCAGCACCTGTAAAACCCAGTTATGTACGTTAAAAACCAGCGAAAAACCCCAAATTACTTCACATAAACTGTTAAAACTCAGTTATCACTTTACAAAACCTGTGAAAACCAAATTATGAATGTTAAAAACTGGTTAAAATCCAGTTATCACTTTACAAAACCTTACTTGTGTTTATGATGAACCCCTCCAACAGAAGCCCTGCCCCCCGCATAATGTCGTCTCACATGAAACCAGTCCATGGTGCAAAGAGACACAGCATTAGCTCTTATAACTAAGTATTTATGTAAAACTCAGCTGACCCTTTTTTTAACCTTTAATAATCCTAATACAGCATTAGATAGATTTTCAAATGACCTGTTGGAGACCAAAGTAACATTGTTTCTTTTTTGGGACACTGATGAACAGGCAGTCTGCATTTCCTTTCGCCTCGCTCGGTCAGAGCATGTTGCTCCAGTTGCTGGTGCACTCTGACATGCTCTATGCTTTTAAGTTCATTATTTGAGAATGTTCTGTGAGTCAGCCTGATGCAGTGTGGTTGAGTCATGAATTTCAACCATCTTGTTTATTACATGAATCAAATCTTTTCACCTTACAGAGAAAGTTGTAAATCTGCTTTGGCTCTATTTTGGCCATGATGCCTCCAGCAACAGGGTTACATTCAAATTCATCTAATCAATGTTTGCTCAGTCACAGTCCGTTGAACACCTTTATTTTTTAATTATTGTCCTTATGTTTGTAAAATTTCAGCTCACAGGCGGTTTTTCAGTGCAGTGCTAGACTGAATGTTGGTACTTTTGACACTGAATTTTCTGCCTTTCCCCACAGATTGCTGCCTTCAGTGGAGCTGAGTTCAGAAATCACCCAGCCATTATCAGTCTTTTATGTAGTGAAAAGATGAGCCAACCTCATCCATCTTGTGTGCTGATCTTAAAAACCTTGAGTTTTCCAATCTCAGCGTGTCAGTCAGTGACGCCCCTGAGAATGTTTCAGTTATTGACAGTATAAAATGTTCCGAGGAGCAGACCGTGTATCCCTTTTCTAATCTGTTGATCTGGGTGTAGGTGTATTACCTCCCTGGACCCCCTGAACCCTTGAAGCCACTGACAACTAGAGAGAAAAAAACGTCTACATGGTTCATCTGTTGCATAGTCCTTTCTTTTTCTGCCATTTGTGAAAATGGTTCCCGTAAATTAAGACATTTTAAAGTTGCTGGATTATTATTGGTGCCATCTATCTTAACTTGAGAGGGAATGGAAATGACAGACAGGAATGGAGCCAAAGAGGGTCTAGACCAGGGTGGGTGTGCAACTGGAGGCCCAGGGGCCACATGCAGCCTTCCTACTCCCTCAGTGGCCCATAAGCCAACCTAAAATGACCACAAAAGCATGACAGAATCTGCCATGAAAATATAAAAAATAACAACATTGAAAAGAAATCAGACTTAATAATTGTCTTTACTTTTTTTCTGGAAGGCTCCCTTTGGGTATTACTGAATGCATTTGTTAAAATTAAAATAGAAGTTTTAGTAAAATATACCTCTTTAACACATAAAGTTAAAAGTGCACTGGGGGTGGGTTGTAGTGTCATACACTGCAATATTTGTGAACTGTATGTTTTAATACTTTTTTTTTCTGTATTTTCTTATTCTTATTCTTATTATAAATTTCCTTGGAAGGATTGGTAAAGTACTTTATCTATCCAACTATCTATCCACCCATCCATTTTCTATTATGCTTATCCAATTCAGGGTCACCATGGGCTGGGGCCTATCCCAGCTGAGACTGGGCGAGAGGCGGGGTACACCCTGAACCAGTCACCAGCCAATCGCAAGGCCACATAGAGACAGGCAACTGTTCACACGCTCACTCATATCTAAGGGTAATATAGAGTCACCAATCAACCTAATGAACATGTTTTAGGTCTGTGGGAGGAAGATGAGGTGCCTGGAGAGAACCCACGCATGTACGAGGGCTGATTGATAAGTTGTGAGCCTTGTATTGAAGAAGATAAGCAGGGATGTCCTTTTTCAGCTCTACTATTCCCTGACTGTTTAAGGCTGTGTACCTGAAGACTGGTGTCATTTGGTCAGTTTATGTCGAAGAGGTAGCACTCTAAAGTAAACAAGGCAAGTGACTTTTGCAAAATGGACAAAATGCCCCTGTTCACAAGTCTGTCATTGCCATGGCTGCCATTAAAGATTGTGGCTTTGAATTGGTTGAGCATCTGCCTTATTCACCTGATCTCGCTCCATCAGACTTTCATCTATTTCCAAAACTGAAAAAGGCCATTTCCGGTACCCACTTTCGGTCAGATTATGACGTCATACATGGAGTGGAGGACTTTCTGAACGGTCGAGAAAAGGACTTCTTTAAAAGTGGCATTGAGGCCCTTAAACATCGCTGGCAAAAGTGTAAAGATACTGAAGGGGATTATGTTGAAAAATAAAACAATATGTCTGCCAAAAGTCAAACCCTTAAATATGAGGCTCACAACTTATCAATCAGTCCTTGTACATGGAGAACATGCTAACTTCACACAATATGGCCCTGACTGACCGAGGGATCAAACCGGTGACATTTTTGCTGTGAGACACATGAACTACCTGTGCTAGCGTTCCATCCCAATCTATCTATCTATCTATCTAGCTATCTATGTATCTATCTATCTATCTATCTATCTATCTATCTATCTATCTATCTATCTATCTATCTATCATTTGTTGTTGTTATTTTCAGTGTAATGCTTTGGCCATAATGCTCCCCTTTCATGCCAATAAAGCTATTTGAAATCTTATTGAACTGAGAGCAACATCGGGTCACTGATAAGTATTGATCTGACTGTTCTTGGAGGCTCATGGATATTCTGTTGTAGGCAGCCCACTCTGGAGTCCTCAAGATGTTTGATAATCATGAAAATCTGGCATGGGACAAAATGTGTTTCCATCCAGGACAGGTATATTTGTCATCTTCATGTCTAAATATCAAGTCACACTTCAATCATATTCCCTTGACAAGTCTAGTTCAGACATAATCTTTTAATGTGAAACACAACAAATACCCTTTATCTATACCCTTTAAACCCTCGAAGCACCTATGAAATAAAACTATCTATGTATGGATCAGTGGATTTAACTGCTACAACAGTTACAACAGCTGTAGAAATACAGTAGTATACATATAAATATAGCTTAACTGAAATGAAATATAGATACAAGCAATAACAACCAAAGCACACAGGCTTTAGACATGTGTTAGAGCTAATTTCAAAGCCCAGGGAATTTAAGATATAAACATTATACACAAGGAAACAAAGCTATTAGTAACTATCCTCTGTACTTTGGGGTCCCAGTTGTATAGTCAGTCGTTGCATTTAGAATAATTAAAAGCTCAGGATTCCCACAAAATGTTGTCTGAAACATTTAGCCTTGAGGTAAATGAAATGGTTTGTCTCCACCCCATTGATCAACAGTGGAATTGAAAGTCTGACATGTTAAGGGAGAACTAATTAGGGGGGGTATACCTCATTAAGCCTCATTAGAATAAAGATCAGGGAGACACACAGCACATTTCTGTGATGTAGAAGTTTTATCTGCCACATAATATGATGACAAATTACCAGCATAATCGACTCTGAGGTAGATGTCTCCATTTTGACTCCATTTTGTTTCAAAGGGGGAAATCTTCCTTGCCCTGAGGGAACAGCATGAGAGTCTTGATATCCTTCAAAGATACATCTGGTAAAAGCAAACTTAAGAAGAACTTGAAGTATTCTTGCAAAGAGAATTAAGGGCAGATATAAAAATAATATGTTAATTTGGATTATATCCAGCATAACACACACTTAGTCCCCTTTACAATCATTTGTAATGAACTATAAAGTGAACAACTAAAGAAAACATTTTGAACATAACTCGGTTTCAACAGCCACTAATAACAACGTTGCATAAGAACACGATGAAGCAATAACATCCATGGATCAATACAAAGTAGCTGAACAATTTACTGATAGTTAATTCAGTGGTCCCCGACCCCTGTTGTACCACGGCCCGGTGGTTTGTTGTACAATGTAGTTGCAGATAGGCCTTCATAGAGGAGAGGGAGGGGAGGGTGATGATGGGCAACAAATAAGCACACGTTTTATACTAAAACTCACCATAATGCAGGATCAGAGAGCCATGGGTTTGTTTTTGAACCCCAAATAAAGAGACATTTATGTGCACTCGATCTCTTTTTATCAGCTGCGTAAGAAGTTAACAGTTGACATGGTAACTTCTTAAACCACCATTGACAGCAGAGGAAGTTGCTGTAAAAATGGTGTGCATACAGTGCATGCAGCACTACAGTTCAGAGTTAAGGACGCCCCAGCATGTACATTGATTGAAAGAGACAGATCTTCCTCTGAGTCGTGCTGATGAAGTTTGGGATCCATGGTGAGTACCCTGCAGTTTTTCATATATGCTTGTAAGCGATTGAGTGTGAAGCACGGTCTGTCTTGAGTGTTGAAGACAAATGAAGTGAAGTGGGTTGGCTACGTATAAATAGGCTTGTCAGGTAATTGGAGGTGTGGTTTAGGTGTGGTCCTGCTCCTGAACCTAAGTTGATTCATTAACTCCATTTAAAATCTAACCTTTAGTGCTTTGTATGCTGGTTGGCTGAGCTTCTCTTATGTCTCACAGCAGTCAGTGTTAAATAACAATCAATCAATCAATCAAATTTTATTTATAAAGCATTTTTCAAACATAAAATGTAGCACAAAGCGCTGTACATTAAAATAAACAAGCAGATAAGAGTCAGGGGATACAGAATAGAACAGAAAGCCCACCCACCCTCCCCACAATGAATGATATTGCTTTGTTTGGTTAATAAGACTGAAGTTCTGGATCTATACAAACAGGGGCACTATTTTCATCATGTTGACATCTGTGTTAGGAGTTTTTAGCTAGCTACAGAACAAATGGAATTATTAAGAATGACCCACAAAGCAAACCAAACCCACCCATACATATCATATCTTGAGGCCCCTTTGCCCCAGGCGGTTACCTATTTTTACCTGATGGTAAAACTGCCTCTGTACTTAGACTAAGTTCTGCTGATTTAACATCCTGCTGGGGTCTGGAACATAGCTGCAGGACCTAATGTAGACCCTCAGGACATCCTGTGACAAAAAAAGAAAAAAGAGAGTTGGAAAGATAGTCATTTTAATGTAAAACTGCTTTGATCAGTGTTTTCCAATTTCACTCACAAGGTCTTTTTAATCAGTAAAGCAGAGATGACAAACATCAAATCTGCAGGTCTGGAAACAAATAATAAATAGTCAAACATAAAATATGTCTGTAGATATGTCAAAAACATATCCTTTAATTACCACTGAGTTTTATGCTTATTGCATTAAAAAAGAAGGTAAATCGGCCTGAATTTCATGTTTGGCCCAGGCATTTCCAGCATCAGTATGTGTATGAATAAAAAAAGTGTATAGTTTTATTTCTAGTTCAGTGGATACATATTTGTTTCAATTAGTTCTTAAAGTATTGGCGTATTGAGAGTATCCTATAATTTGTTACAATCTGGCCCTTGGGCAGCGAGAGTAAAATTAATGCGGCTCTCTTAACCAACTTTCTCAACCCTCCTGAAGGGAAATACTTGATTCAGCTTCTTAAAAAAATCGCAGTACAATGTGCCTGCTTTAAGACAAGCTTTTGACTTAAAAGGAACCATGTGAAGATAAATAGTCATAAATATGCTTTATTGTTTATCTAATACTAGAATGTGTTGTTAAAAAAGCACGAAGAATTGTTATTCCTTTCAAAGTCGCAGTTTTTCTAACCTATGGACGCAGCCATTGTTTTACGAGTGCAATGCATGCCAGGAGGATGATGTGTATGGGTCGAACTGTGCCAAACATGAAGACATGCTTGAGGAAATGCCATAGGCAGGAGACTCTTGGTGGTCTTCTGTGAAGACGTCAACAACTCGCTCCTGCAGATGTAGCTAATGGCGAACCAGAATGACCACGATCACAGAGAAAGCTGACGACGAGTCTGTAGACTTACGGACTGCTGTGTTGACCGATTCATCTGCAGGAGTGAGTTATTGACATCCTCGCAGGAGAACATCCTGCGAGGAGCATTTTGTGTGAGAAAACTGTAGACAGGGCATTTGGCTTTAGTCTATGTTACTGGCAGCCCCTGTGAGCTCTTTCAGCAGCTTGGCTCGGCTAAATGCATCAAATGCATCTGGAGAGAAGTGGCTAGAACATAGCCGCGGGGTCCTTCCGAAATCCTTCCGATTTCACACTCCGTTCTTCTCTTTTTGTCACTGGTGAAGTTGTGTAGACTTACATCACTCCCCTTGTTTCCCTTTAAATGAAAATTGCACCCAAAAGTAGCACAATGTGGCATTATTATGGTATTCTCGCTCCTGATAGCCAGTCAGTAAATGTAGCTGCTCGGCACAGTGCAACCCTATAACGTCATCAACCCAGCATGCATTGCATCCGTAGGTTAGAATATGTGTTATAAATTGTGATTTTGAAAGAAATAACAATTCTTCGTGCTTTTTTAACAACACATTCTGCTATTAGATAAACATTAAAGCATATTTATGACTATTTGTCTTCACAGTCTGGGTTCCTTTTAACATGAATAAAAATGCTGATACACGACAAACCATTTGCAAGTTAATTTGGAGACTCCTGATTGACGATTCAAACCTTAATCCTCTCTGAGAAACTCTTATCAACAATGTGTAGCACAGTTATTGGTGATCCAAGTCCATTACAGCAGCTGCACTGTCTGATGAAGACATTACACACCAAGATTTACTGCTAACACTGTAAAATACCCTCTAACATATAGGATGTGTGTCATATCAGCAGATGGGTGCATATATTAGATGTCATAGATTAATGCAGCTCAATAAAATGTGTCAGACATTTCAGACATGGAGATGAAGATGAATGCTACAGCTCTATTTGCCTCATACGCAGAGTGAGTGTGTAGGTCTGTGGAGCCAAAGCATCAACCGGGTTTGTCAAGAAGAAACAATCCTTCATCTGTGTTTAGCCAAGGAGAGGTGACCTAATGTGGGTTGGCACTCACTCCTGCTAGACTGGGCTTTTGCTCTACCTCCCCCTACTTCCTAATTTTCATGAGGAGAGAAATGGCAGACTAGGTGAGAGAAAAATATATGGAAAACTATGATTAATGCTTTTCCCCTTCCTTTTATTTTTCCCACCACCTGATACATTCCAAATGTTTGAGATTCACATACTAATTTTGGCTCTACATCCCACTACTTTCCCATTTTCATAAAGGAAGAGGGCTTTCTGATTTTCTCCTGCATTTATTTTTCCTCCCAACTGGCATCAATCCTCAGCATCAAGACCTGCATACTAGTTTTAACAGTTGTTCTAAGTATCTCAACTCCCTCATTTTCACAAGGAAAAAAAGAGACTAGACGAGAGAAAAACCAAGGAAAGGAGACTAATGGTTTCTTTCTTCCTTTAGTTTGGCCCTCAACAGAATCATCCCTCATTATCCAAATCCACTTACTAATTTCAAACATCCTGCTGTTACTTAACCTTCTGCTATTACTTCATCTTTTATGAAAGAAGAGCATATAAAACAGACCAACACAAAGAAAACTAAATGTGCTCAAGGTGTTTTCAACATTGGCCACGGTTACATGATGTTTTCTGAAGTAAGTATTCAGAATCAAATAATTCAGAATTAAAGTATTTTCCTTTGTGTTTACATGGAAATGGTAATTCTGTATTGAGGTTTACATGGAAAACACGTTTATTCACCTTTATTCAATTCTGTTTAAGTCTGGGTCTGGGGGCTGGGAATGGTTCTGAGTGGACAGGAGGGGACATACGTATTAACATCTAGCGGAAGAAAACAAACCCCAGTTCAGCGTCTACAGCGTCTCTGTCTGGGAAACCTCATCCAACTTGGACGTTACAGCTTTTAAAAGGTCTGCATTTTTATGCTTACTTTCATCCACTTTTTTCATTGTTTCCAAATCTTTTAAGGCTCTAATTAAATAAACTGTCTCGGCTCGAGTCCAGCGCTTGCTCCGGGTGGCCGTCCTTTTCATGTCGGCGCGGAATATGTGTGTCATCACAACAGGACAAGGGAATGAGCATGTGCAGAGCGACCGGAATTAATTTAAAGCGGAATGAACGTATACATGATTGAGGAATTATTCTATTTGGATTTAAAATCTGAATAAACCAGCCACTTATTTCAGAATTAATTTTTATTCAGAAATATCATTTTCATTCGGAATAGGTGTTTAAAACATCATTTTTAATCATTTTAAAGAGGATTAACGCTCTCATGTAAATGTGGTAATTGTCTGCAAGTTATTGTCATAAATGTGGAAAACTGTCCTTTTTTACACTGTTTCGTGGACAAAAATGGGATTTGCCATTATAAACTTCAATGTTTTTTATGACGTCAATCTAAATGGGATCCAGCTGAAATTTAACTTGATGATAGAAATATATAATATATATTATCCTGTAAATTTTGATGCGAATCCATCAAGTGATGTCAGAGATATGATTTTTTAAAATATGGTCCAATGTCAACTGATGGGATTTTCATAAAATTTTGGGAATTTTTTTGCATCCAGACAAATAAGTGGATCACCACCAAAATGTAATGGCTTCTTCCTAAGATAAGATAAGATAAGATAAGATAAGATAAGATAAGATATTCCTTTATTAGTCCCACAGGGGGAAATTCCAAAATATACAGCAGCTGCAGGATACAAGAGACATATAAGAAAGAAACATTCCTTGGACCAAACTACACCTCTGGTAAAACTTTCATGTAAGTCCATCCAATAGTTTTTGCGTAATCTTGCTAACAGACAAACACACAAACAAACAAACAAACAAACACTCAGACAGACCCTGGCGAAAACAAAACCTCCTTGGCAGAGGTAAACATCAGAATCGGTATTGAACAGTTAACAGTAAAAAGTACCAGAACTGTATCGATTTGAAAACTTTGCCCAACACTAGGGGAGACTGGATGAGAGAAGGTAGCTGGTAGTTTTCCTCGATCCTAATTTGCCTCCAACTGCCGTCATTTCCTTTTTATCTTTATCCACTGACCAGTTTAAGCAGCTGCATCTGACATCTCCTTTATAATTAAATAATTAAATAATATTGGCTGTGCAGCGTCAAATCCCGCACAGATTTGGAGTCTGATGAAATTCAAGTAGCCTCTCCATCCGAGTGGCTTGAGCTCCAGCCTCGGGTTATGTAATCATGTTGATTTTCAAGTTTAGCTCCACAGCTAAGCTCTGTGTCGGCTGTGTCCGAGCGTTTCTAACAGCCTCTCACAACATCTGTGAAGAGGGAATGAGGGTAATAATTAGACCATTTGATCGCTCCTGAGGGGTCTGAGAGTCGGCGTAGGTTTAACCTCCATCACCTGGAGGCAAATTAGTTGTCGGTGAGATCCTGCTCAATTTGCCCTCATCACATCCGGGTGTTAGAACACATTGGTGTGTTTACGGAGGGTTATTGTCAGGGATTTAAATACCAGATTGCTTTCAGAAATGGTGCTTATCCCCTGTTTCTCTCAGTTTGTCCTTTTGCAAATGGAGCTATTGGATTCATGTTTTCCTGTTTCAGCTTAATGACTCAATCCCCGGCATTGGGAGCATGTGATACACAAGCCTGATCGTCTATTGTCTCCTGCTATGCAGGGAAAGGTCAGCTTCACTAAACCATTGTTTGACTCGACTCATTCATGTGCATTTGCATCCTGCATTAATTTATTACTTTGATCAACAAATGTTTCTCTTTGAATACAGCTGCCTCTGAAAGTGCTCATAATTTGTCTCACCGTACTGTATATTGTGTAAATATCAAAACAATACAGTAAAACATATTAAGAGGGATGTAAAGCATTTGATTGCATCGTGTGGAAATAAATGAAGAACAAAACCTAAAGAAATCATTACGCACATTCACACGTTACATTTAAGTTGCACATTTTTCATGTTTTTGCCAATCAAAAGAGGAAAATGTTCTTTAAAAACATAGTAATTGTGTTTTTGGAAACATTATTTTCTTCTGTCAAACAGTGTTATTAAATTAGGGTGACCAGGTGTCTTGGTTTAGTCAGGACAGTCCTCTTCAGGCCTTGTGTCCCGTGTGTCCAAATATCAAAAAAAAAAAAAAAAAAAGAAAAGAAAAAGGAAAAGCTAATATGTCCAATGAGGCACAGACGCTTTCCCCATTTCAACCGACTTACTGTTACAAAACACATCACCTTGCTTGCAAAACTGATGTGTCTTTATATAGATAGGCTATATACACATCTTAAACCAGGGCTAATATGGATTTATGTATTGAAGTGCAGTTTTATGTATATAAAACACTATTAAAACAACATCAACTGTTTATACCCTAAAAAAACTACCTAAAATTACAGAAAGGGTATGATCAATTTTGCAGCAGATAACATTACACTAGCAATCACATATCATGTAAAAATAAATAAATAATATTTTGAGTAAACAGAGTGGAGAGAGTGCAGAGGACCACCTGGACTTAGCTTTTTTTTTCTTAATAAAAATGTTTTCATTATGATTGTCTTCTTTAAGTAATAAAAATATTAATGATAATGAAAATATTGAGGGTAATGATAATGAAACTGATAATAATAAGATATTATTATTATTATGTTAAAAGGTGCACTAATGAAAAATCCATATTTTATCCTGAGGCCATGCATGTGGGTTTGCAGTTGTTCTTTTGTTCTCCATTTTATGTAATAAATGTGTTTTTTTGTCTTTTCTTAAGGAATATGACCTATGCCTATTGATATTCTGTTTTTATATAAGGAATTTGATTTTGGATGACTATTGTAAACAAAACCAAAAAGAATTGAAATGTTTGTTCAAAGCTATGTCATTATTCTGTCTTTTAATAAACATATTTGAAACCAAAAATGCCAATGCCCATCAAATATTGTTTCCTGTATAGCAAAGGCATTGAGGAATATGTAATTGTTGTAAGCAATGTAAATGTTTCTGCAAGCTGCATTATTTCCTTTTTAAAGGCACTATCTTCGTCATTTAGATTAAACATTTTATCATTCGGTATAAATATACTTCCTTCCTTGGTTTACGCTGCATTTTTCAGGCCCGCAATGGAAATCAATTGGGTTGGGCAGTGAGATAAAATGACCCATGATTTGTATGCTTAAAAAACTGTTAAATTATATTGCAGATGCTTTGCCTTCAAATGTTTTATGATTACAGGAATGAAGGACAGCAGGAACACAGTAAACCACTGAGGCAGAGCTTCTATGCAAAGCAGACAGCAGGTGCTGGAACTGGCACCTGCTTCATACCAGTTGACTGTGAGAGGTGTGACAAAGAATCACGGGGTGATGGATGACCTTGTTTCCGTGTACATGTATGTATGTGAGTGTGTGTGTGTGCGTGTGGAAGAGTGTGTGTTTTATTAAGTACTGAAGAGAAAAGAGGGGGCGTTAAAAATGGTAGAGTACAGAAAATGAGTACTTGTCAAGAGGAACTCTCCCGCTCTGATAAGCTTTTTCTTATTTTCTGTCTCCTTTTGTTGCTGGTTTTATGCAATAACTTCAGTCTTTTTTTACTCTTCTACAGTGGCAGAGAATATACTGTATTAATTTAAAAAGCAAATGAAAATATCACAAGCTTGGAAAAAGACTAAAAACATTTCCACATGAATGATCACTTTGTTGAGATTGACAGTTTTAAAAATTAACTGATTTGAAAACCATCTTAAAATGAAATGTGATTATATATGTATGTATATATCTTGTAACACAAGCTGATATTTAAATGTCTGTACATTTATTATGCTGGAGTGACTCACCGACTGCATATTAAAACTGGACAGCACTTTATTTTGCCTTCTGTTGTAATGGTTAAGAGATTCATTTAAGCCTACAGTTTTGGAGCAATTGGTGGAGATGGTGGGAGGACATGTAGGCTGTGTGATGTGTGGATAAGATGCCCAGCACACGAGAAATACATTAAGACATTCAAGACACCAGAGACTAAGAATGGATCAATTTTGTACCTTTTGAATTGAAACAACCATTGTCCAAGTAGGAGCATGCCAAGAGCTATGGCCATTGTGTGGAGAAAAAGCTAGTTGCCGCATGGGCACAGCTGTATGGTAAGTGAAAGACATACAAACCCTGACAGATATGGTTGTGTTAAGACACAGCTCTTTTTAAGGGAAATACAAAATGAGGCACCAAAAAGGGAAGATAAAGTGCTGTTTAAAACAAAAGGTGACTAATAAGTAGATAAAGAACTAATGAAACTAAATCTAAAGAATCACAAAATTTGATCACTGAAAAATGCACAAGAAAACAGCACAGTGTTGCTTAAATTAAGGAAACTAGGAGGTCAGAAATGATCACAAACACCAAATTTACAAGTTAACTCAAAATACAAGACTAACGATCACAGGAGCCAAACACAGCGCAGTGTTTGCCGAGGAGATGTGGCAGCAGCAGGCTTTTAAAAGGCTGGATGAGTCAGTCTTCTCTCTGATTGGTGGACCAGTTCTCTGCAGCTGCTGTCCAATCAGGCTCATCAAGGCCACAGAGGAAGGACATCAGCCTGAAGAAACACTCCACACAACTGCACACAGAGCACTCTGAAACAGGCCGGTTTAACACAGACAGAGGAGAGGGGTGTAGCAGCAGCCCTAATAGGTTGTTTGGCAATCATTTAGTTAAGCTTAGGTTATATATCTACATCATTTGCATCACAAAGTATATTCAGCTACGGTCACTTTACTCCCTTTTGCTTTTCAATGTCCTGACTGGCTGAACTTTTACTATTTGAAAGAGCCCATATTCTGGTCTTTAGTGTGTTTAACATGTCTATATTGTGGGATGGAGCACTTCTATGGACAAGACAAAAAGTCTACGACATCAAGACGTGTCCCTCTCACCCCCATGAGGTGCATCTCAGACTAGAATTTAGATTGGGCCCAAATAATTCAGCCTCACCCGAGTCAAACCCATGAATGTTTTGTCCACGCCCAATCCAGACTGTCCCTGAACTGTATTCATGGGCCTGAGTCCAATATTTTCCAACATTCTGGTTTCAATAATTAAGGCTTGAAGTGCATCTTACCAGTTTTCCATTGCAGTGATTTATTCAGATGAAACCAGAACTAGCACATTTTAATTAAAAAAAAAAAAAAAGAAAATGTTAGTTGCTCTATACCTCCGTCTTTCCTCTGCACTGGGACAGCATTAATTCTCCAGATACGATTTTTCCTTTTGCATCCTCAAGCTCCATTTTCTTAATAATCTATGCGCTGAATTGATGTACAGGTAGTGCACAAAGCTGAGAGCAGTCACAGGAAGATGTGCAAAGTGCACACTGAGCCTCACTATATGTTTATATTATGGTTGAAAAGGGCTGCTTCCCAAATACATATGTAATTCATGATTATCACCTTAGCTTATTTGCCCTCCGTCCCACAATAAAAACAGACCTGACCCAACCTGACCTGAGTTAAGGGGGACGTAATCTCGACCTGCCCTGTCTTTTGACTGCAGGTTGGGCTGAGCAGGGCTCAGGCATCAGTAGAAAATCTAACCTCTCTCTTTTTGACAAATATTAACACACCCTAGCAGTGATCAAACATTAATATATTTTCATTATATTTATTTAGCGATACTGATTTAAGACAAAGTTTGTATGACCTCTTTATCTAATCTCAATGAAGTTATTGTACAGAAGTCAAGTTGGGACTAGAGCAATGTTAGCGTGAGTAAGCCCTAACTCAGTATTTTCTAAGAATTTAGTACCTCTGTCGCTTTAAAAATGCCCCAGATTTCAATGAAAACTAAGTTCATATTTGGATATTTCCACTCTTTTTTCTCTGCACTGCAGATTAAATATATGTGTAGCTAGTATACACATCAGACATTCTTGTTAAGGACATGTCATTATTTGACTCACTGTCATGCATCTTGAAGTTGTGCTTCGCTCCCTACACATGTACTTGGAAGAATCTCCATTTATTTATTTCACACAAAGATGACCCCAGACCAGACTCCAGCTTGTGTGTAGGTGTGAGGGACACTTGCCTCCTTTGTCAACCCAACCCAGGAGACATAGAAAAGCTTACAAAAGCAAAATAACCACACATCAGTTTGCATAGTTCATGCAAAGTCACAACACAAATCAACAACATGTTCTACCTATGATATATTTGATAATATAAACATACATAGTATTAACCATCTAAAAGTCTTAGCACTGATCTTTGTACGGCTCAAAAATATCGGCCAATAAATATTTGAGGGGGCACAGAAACTGACGTAGACTGTAAAAGAATTGGACAAAGCCATGTGACATCAGCGGGTGTGAAGTTTAAGTAACATGGGAGCCTCTGGGACCCTGGATGCATCGAAATGGACGCTGCCATAATGCACGTGGCCTCAAATTTGAACTTAAGCTCCACCTTAGTGTGTGAGTAGATGGAGCTGAAGTTTGGTTGGGGTGGCATTTGCAGTGTGGCAGCATCCATTGGAGGGCATCAAAGATGTTCCCACGGCTAATAGAATTTTGACCACTCATAGCATAGACTCATATATATTTCAATTGGACTAGTGCTCTTTATAGTGGGGGTTACGACTCTCTGGACTCTCTGGGGGATTGCCAAGGGGTTATGGAGGCTGTATCAAGTTTGGGAGCACATGCTGGGTCAGTATTTTGCCATTTATCATTCCTGTTGACTCGTCTGCACCACCAGCAACATTAACACCACATAATTTGAAGATGTTTACCTGTGATAAAGTTTAGGGGTACAAAGGAGCAAACCCTACACCCCTGAGCTCTGGAGGAACATAAAACTATCCTTTAGCTGCATCACCAACTGCTGTAACCTGTGGCAGTGCCCAAGAAAGTCAGCTTGCATCTCGCCAGTTACCAAACCTACATCCAAACATCTTTCAGTTGGAACTTGAACTTGACACCGTCCAGCGCAAGCCCTTAGGTACTGAGCTACACTGGCTCCACACAGTGGGTAGAAAAGGTACAAAATTCTAAATTAGCTGACAGTGACATGTTTTTTCCTATGACATTTTAATATACATATCATTTTTAGATGTTAATTTTCACTGGGTACTGAAATGTACGTGTTCTTTTTCTTTGCCAAGCTAACAGTTTGAAATAAAACACATGCAAATAATGAATAAAAAGAAAGACAAAAATGATTGAGAAAACCTTCAGTTCAGTCTTTTCTCACATAAATGTGAAAAGACTGCTTTCTAAGGTTTTTAGCTGTTATTAAGAAGCAGAATATTTTAAGACAAATGATGAATGATTAATTTTTGCCTCTTAAATGTCCAAGGAGTTGAAGTGATCAAGACTAATCAATCAAGACCACAGGGAACTGCACTAAAAACTGTGAGTGGGGTCTGATTTGTTACTTTATGTTAACAATTATTACGTCTGTGGAACAAGACTTAACAATTCAGCCTAATTTCTCTCTCATTTTTTCATACAAACCCTCCCCTTGATACAACTTTGAGCTACAGCAGAAGCTGCCATAAATAACAAAAACACTCACGGGTACAGCAGGTTATTTTTATGAAGCTGTCTGCAACCACGACCGGAACATGATGTGTGCCGCTGTAATTAATTAAATTAGCATTTTCACACTGCTGAACAACTGTTACGAGACATCGGTCATGGTGACGCACAAAATTCCTTCAAAATCTCTGCGCCGTCATTTCCACACTGAAGCAAATATTCAGAGTATTTAAAAGTCATCCTGCTGCTCGTATAGCCTTGGCTTTCAGTCAACATGACCCCTATGTGACCCTGGCATTAACCACCTGGAGTTTGCTGGACTCAACCCAACCCCCCTGCCTTACTGTATAATAATCTATAATTATCTCTCAAACCTTCAAAGAGCTGGCGTTTCTCTCCTGTGGATGAGATCCTGCCTGAAGTGCTGTGGTAGGCCGTCAACAAATGCTGAATAAGTGCAAACCGCAGCTCAGGGTGCTTTGATGTCGTAAGTATGTTTCTTTAATCAAGACTTATCCGAGAAGACAATGGCCTCATAGATAATAAAGGAAACATAATGTGGTGGTCATTAAGGATTAAACATTTAAAATTACAAGCAAAATGGACGAGTAAGCCCTGAAGACTGTTCTGTCCTTCACTATTCCCCGCTGCCTGCTCTAAGGCACGCATTAATACTGCAATTATCCTCTCTGACTTTTTGCCACTTTATACACAGAGGTAGTGATAGTATAGGTAAATTCACCTCAGAATTGTGATAGCCAAGTCTTTATGGGTGCACAAAATCCATCAGGCGAGGTGAGTATACATACAGAGCACCATTATACACAAAGCAATTCAAAGTGCTTACAGAGAAGAACATTGAAGAGATAATGAAATGATTTTCCTTTAAATAGGAGGTAAAAATAGTAAATAAATAAAAAATATTTAACACAAAAACACAAACTCATTACTAAATAACACCATGCAGGGACCTAGCTGGTGGGCTTTTCAGGGGCCTTGTCTTTTCTTTATGCATACCTGCTTTCTGTCGGACACACATTCACAGACTGATCTTGTTTCATCAAAATGATTTCTGTTAATAGTTTCAACCCCAGAACATATTTTCCAAGGATTTAGACTCACGCATTGCTGCATCACTGTTCAGTCATAGATCAGGGACTGACTTAGATCAGTGGACACCTCCGACAAGGATGCCTTACACATCATCACTTTCAGCGATAACACTATTTTAAATAAAGATGGTTGACATATCCCTTTATTTTCAAGGGTAATGAATCAAAATTTATTTAAATAGCTGACACTTTTTGAAATAATCCATATTCGTATAATTGATAGACCAATATGATTGTTCAAATAAAGTAAATTAACTACATGGAAGATGGAAGTTTGCAGGCATAAAGTCTGTTTTAAGTTTGACATGTCCACACGGCCAGAATAACATCAAATATTCAGCCAGACAAGCCTGATCATGGAAGTTTCAACACTGCAGATTTTTGCTTGGCTGAGAACATCCCAAATGTTTTAATAGATGAGGATGACAACAAAAAGGCTTTGAGGATCTTCTGCTGTTATTACTCCATAAACAGGCTAAAAGTATGATTTTTTATTCAAATATATTCTCATGTACAATCCATACTTCATCTTTCTCTGGCATTGTCCTCATAATACTCTTTCCACATCTTGTCCTTGATTTGGCAGCCGCACAGATCATCTCCTCTCCCTTTTTTGTTTCAATAATATGAGTAAACACAACAACTTCTCCTCATGGTTCCCCATATTGACAACAAGTAATCTTGTTTATTAACTTCATTGGAATCATGCAATAATTCAGACTTTTTTTTGAAGACACTGCCCCATGATGTTTAAGAAAAAATCGATCTTCAGCGAGGGCGACAGCACATATATACTCTGAGCATTTCTCATGACTTCATGGCAGTTTGTGTCCACGGCTGTCCATGCAGAGAGCATGACTGACCCATAAGTGCTAGGGAAAGTGTAATATTTTTTTTTAACTTCACCATAAAAGTGTTTATTTAAGAGATTTTTACCTCTGCCATGGAAGAAATGTTTTTGCCACACTCATTTTGTTTGTTCCTTTGTCTGTCTGTAAGCAAGGTAACTCAAAAGTTCTCAACATACTTTAATGAAAGTTTAGGGAAGGTTTGTCATGGCCCAAGGAAGAAGTGATTTGATTTTGGAGGTGATTTGAAATTAACCTTGCAGAGCAGATGGACCCGCCTCATTCATTGTATGAAATCCTACAGGACATCCACTGTCCAATGACTTCACCTGCTAAATGCTAATGGCCCAATCAGGGGAAAGAAGTGGGAGCTGAAGACGTGACGTCACCTGGAAGTGACAACATGTTTGAAACAATAACGGCTTCTGAAGCAGTCTCCCAGGGTGCAGCAATATCTGCGGTTTTATCAGAAATTGACTCAATTTTTTCTTTGAAAGAGGAGCAAAGACCGTCACTTAAAGCTCTCTTACAGGAAATCATGTTTTGCTCTTCTCCCAACTGGGGATCACTGCTGGGGAACTGAGAGAGAATGTGAAAATTCTCTCAGACGATGCAGGTTAGTCTATGGTAGTCATGGTTACTCAACGATACCTGGTGAAATACCGGGAGAACTTGGTGGGGATTGTTGTTGACAAGGTTCGTGTCACATATAAGTTGTAAATGATACATCTATGTGGTATAATTTAATGTTAGACAATAGTCTAAGGACGGAAATGTAGTTTAAGCTAATGGCTAACAACAGGGTCGAGCTGCTACGTCATACTGGGGATTGATATGGATTGGTCTGTGATGAGTGTGACGAGCAGAACGATCATCCAATCACCAGCTGTGGTTTTTTTTGAAGGTTCTGCCCCTGAAAACATTTTTGAACGACTCTTTCCCAGATGGACTGGTGAAATATTCCCGCAGTGGATATATGGAACTGTCTGTCTGGCGTGTCAGGTTAATTTGAAATAGGACACAGATCCAGGAATGTAAATTAGTCAAAATGGCTAAGATTGTCAAGAATACCTTAACTGAGGTTGTGCTCTCTGAACACAGTTTTAGATCTGTGCCACATGATAACAAGATGAATAAAAGTGTCTTAGCACAAAATTACAGTAATTTAAGCTCAGTTGGACTTTGTTAGTGGGCCCACTATTCCTGTTGGTCTCTGGTCTTCAGCCTTTTAACTGTTTACATATCACTGGCATGTCAGAGTTGCACTTTGAAACTTTACTAAAAGCTTGGACACCTTATTTTGGTCATTATTTGGTTATTATTCGGTTCCTTAGTGAACAGAGGGTGAGAAAGTGGTCCTCTTGGGTGTCTTCCTGCACTCCACTTTGCAGTCCATCTTTGACTTCACCAGTCTCACAAAATTTGGTCTTGAGGTTGGAAATGGTTCCAGGGCTGACACCAAACAATGCTGACACTCTGCATACTGGAAAACCTGCTTCCAGTTGCAGGGGAATTTGGCACAATTTTTGGGATGCACCCACACATTTACCTGTGCTACTCATTCAACAAATGCAAGTTCCTTGAAGTCGTTCCTTGGTGTTAAGCTGACTAATTCAGGATTTCCAATGCAATTTCCCCCCACAACTTACTCAATGCGACCTACTAGTAAATTCAGAATATCCCAAAAATAAACACACATAAAGAAAATGTGACAAAAGCTGCCCTGAAAACATCAAGATATCTACATTCTGATAAATTGGAGCTATAGTCAGCAGTAGTTGTTTCAAGAACTCTCCCTTCAATGCATTAGTATATGCATTTGTAAAAATTAATGTAAAAATGAAGAAAATGATATGATGACAAGTAAAAATGCTGTAACTAGCATTAAAAGTTGCTAAAATGGACATGATTTCAATGTTTAGCTCATGAAAATGACATTTTACTGTTTGCATTTAATTCCAAATTAATAAATGCATATGTTATAACACAATGCAATTGGTGTTGATTTGTTCCTTTTGTCCAATTTTGAGTTAGCTGTTGTTGTAAAGTTAAGAATATCCTTCAAATTGTAATGATTTGTCCCTTTGGCAGTGAGGACACAATTAATGTGGCCTTTGGGAAAACAAAGTTGCTCATCCCTGGTATAACCTGATTTTATCGTACACTGCACTTAGAAAATGCAGAATTATTGAGGGTGTTTTCCTTATGCCCCATTCTTAACCCCAGAAAATATCTTGCTTCACAGTGATTTTCCATTAAAACTGGAACAGTATTAGTGGGTTAACTGACATAGTTTGTTTGTGATTATCACCAATTCATTTGATGTTGTTTTGTGAGTAGGGATTTGAGAAAAAATACACCCGACGTCTCGAGAAGCAGCTCCAGATAATGCAGCTGCTTATCCTGATTGGATGTGGGGAAACGCAGAGGTCCACGTTATAATTGAATGCAGGGTTAATTAATTTTTAATTGCTCCCCAAAGACACTGAACTCTGGCTGATCTGAAAATGGCAAGACTCATCACAATAACAGCATTTCCTCCAAACAAGTTTTGGAGCCACTATGAGAGCACAAGCTTGATAAGTATTCACTCTGACTGCCCTTTTCTAAGTTCTGTAATCAAAAATTCATCCTGTTGAGTCCCCGTCAGCAATACCCTTTAAGTCTGACTTGTTGTTTTTAAAGGGAACCATGATAAGCAAGATATTTTAATTCCTAACAAAAGAAAGTATGTAAATCGAGGACATCTTTTACTTAATTATGGTCTGTAGATTAAGTCCTCTGAATTTTGAGACATTTTTCATTGTCCTTGTGAATATTAATTCTTCTTTCCATCAAAAAGAAAATTGATAAAGCTGCTTGTTAATCTACCCTTGAATAAAGTGGAGCAATGATTTGTATGTGGAAATGACTTTACATTTTGTCACTCCAGTTTAGTTGTCCAGGAGTGATTTAACTTTGATTTAAATTTTGCTGCTTTTTCAGGTCTTACAGAAGGCGTCACTGAAAAATGGCAAACAAGTACTACAAAGTTTGTCAGAATCATTTTCCATCATCATCTTTGATTATCTTTGAAAAAGGATATTTAACTACTGCTTGAGCTTTGCCTCTTTGTCTAATAAGGATGACCAAAAGCAACATTCTTAACACAGCTACTGCTGTTTATTGGACTCAAAAGCCCCCTTTTTTACCCAAATGGCTGAAGAGACTTATATCCAGTATTTGCTGCAGTCTGAAGTCACAAACTATATGGCATACAATTATACTACCTTGGCCAATTAGCTTAGGTTTTTTCAAATGTTTGTTAGATTGTGAACAGGACAACTTATACAGCCTGCCCGTGGATTGTCATGATATCTTTAGTCATGGCACGAGAAAGCAGAGATAAGATTTAGGTGGTGATTAACATCCGGATGCAGAATTTTGGTGGTTATCTAAATTTAAATGTGGATCCAGGAAGTTTTTCAAGGATTTGTTATTATAGTGAGACAAGGCCCTTTTCATCAATTTTGCGTTAACTAAGTTCCCAATGGATTTTCATGACATTTACTAGGAATTTTGATCATGGCACAAGGAAAAAGTGATACAATTTTGGTGGTGATCCAGGGGATGCAGATCTAGGGATTTTTTTGCAGATGATTTTTAAACAGTGCATGATAGAGCAATTAACCACATTTTTTGATAAGAACTCGCTTGTCAGTGTGGGCACAGAAGTCCTTGGCAGAGTTTTGTGCTCTTGGAGTACTTCTACTTTTATTCATCATTTTTTTATTTGTTTTCTATAAAAATATGTAAACAATAGTAAATATACTTACAGAAGATTTAAAATATTATATTGTACAGTAACAGTCCTCTAAGTTGCAAGTTGCAAGACATGATCCCCTCTACCTTCCATTAAACAAACATATGTATACATATATGTATCTACATATTATATATGTATGTATATATATATATATATATATATATATATATATATATATATATGTATATATATATATATGTATATACAGTTTGTGTCAGTAAATGTGTGCGAGACACTTCCAAAGCCAGGTGTTTGTTAAGCCCACACCTAACTTTGATAGGAAACTCTCCATGCATGTCTCATAGTAAATATTAGAGCACAGATATGGAAAGCTATAGCCACATCTACCTCGTAAAAGGGCTTGGCCAGACACAGCCCAAGAGGAAACAGAGGAGATTATAGGCATGCTTAAAATAAATACCTGTCAAGAGACAAAGAACATTTTCTTGGGATATCTAGACCAGTTTAAACTCATAAAAAAACAACAAAATATGGGACCTTTACTCAACCAACCTTGTTAGCAAAATGACATGGTTATCACTTTTCAGTTCCTGAATTGTGTTTTTTGGTTACCAGCTCCACTTTTCCTCTTTGGTTTCAGGGCCACAGGGAGGCCTCTCTATTGGCTGTTCTATAGTTTTTCTGCATTGTAAGACTTTTACTCTGAGGAGATGAGAATTTTGCTCAATGGAATGGCCATCAATGCCCTCTCACCTAATTCCAGCCAGATCGCAGTAGGATCTTCAGCCATTGTTCCTGCACTCAGAGTACTTGGCCATTTCACTCTCATTCTCACTGACTTCCTCTATCAGGTCCTCCCAAGGGGTACCAAGTCTCTGTCAGACCATAAAGGCTGAAGATTTTAGTGTGAAAACCATGTCTGAGTGGACCTGAGGGGTTCAAATGTCCTCTGGGCACTTGGGCTGTCCCCTCAGGTCAACCTTGAGCTGCTGGGTCTCTTGTGGAGCAAGACGCCCTGCAGCAGAGACAAACTCCCTCTTTGCCTTCTTCCTACTCTGAGTAAGATAATGAACATCCCCAGGGCATACTGATACTCACTGTTTTGAATCCGTGTACTGATTGTCTCCATTAGTGCCCTCAGGATTTGGTCATAGCTCCAGCGTTATCACCCTTCCTCAAAAGCCTTTAGGAAGCAACTCAGGATGTGCTCCAAGGTGCTTCATTGGCATGCTGGGTTGCTTTACATCCCCTGATAGAATGGCAGACTGTGGACATTAACAGAAGAACGATTGGATAAGAAAATAAATGTGCAGTGGTTTAGTTCTCCAGAGTACTGAGCAGGTGATCTTGGAGAATTTTGCATGCTCTCATCAGGTCCTGGACCACTGTTGGTTTATTACTGACTTCTTCTTCTCCTCCCTGGACCTAGCCCCAGTGCAGGTATTACTCCAAAAAGAGATACAGCAGCCAAGTATCTCAAAGTAAAAGTTTGGAGGGCAAAAAGAGCTGAGGAAAGTGATGACCACGACTGTACATGTACTTCAACTGTTGGCCTAGGTGAAAAGACACAATTCACCAAAGACTACAAGATACAGTCTACTGTAAGTCAAGAGTCTGTGATTAACATATGCAGCCACATAAAACTTCCCCACTTTCCCTGACAGGATCTTGGCTGGTCTGGTCCTTGATGGGGCCTGCCCACCCTGAAAGTTTAAAATTGTAAATTTCAGGCCATGTTTGTGTTTATTTGTGGTGTCAGAATTCCTCTCTGTTAATTTGGCAATTACTCTAATGGGGAAGCACCTTCTCATGGAGACAACCTGCAAATGCATGAATTAGCACATTTTCAGAGGAATCTAGGCACTTGATAGTTGCCTTGGAGCTGGTTTTAAAATGGCTGAGAGTTGACAGGCCACTGGCAGGGAGGGGAAAGTTGTAGTGGCAGGATCTATAGGTAAAAGTATTGGTGCCAGCCCACACTAAGAAGTCCAACCAATTTTAACCCCTGAAGAACATCTCATTTGTGTAGTGTGATTACTCTGAATGGTGTTGAAGTGACAAATTTCCTTGGCCCTAGCATGCTAAGATCACTTCCACACCTAACCTAACACATTTGGTTGAGACTAAACAAACTCTGTTTTGCTTTTTTAAAAGTTCAGTTAATGTGGAGTGGTGTGAGGACACAAACGAACTCTGGTGGGGATCAAAGAACCAAACTCTGGTCCACCTGAAAACAGTGTTATCCAAAAAGCAGTGAAATGGTGGGGGTGGAATTAACCCTGTAAAGTCTGAAAACACAAATTATAGCCTGAAAATTCTAATGTTTTGGAGCTGAAATGTTTATTTCATTTTCTACTGAAATCCCCCAAAAATCAAAATTTTAATAAAATTTAACATATATATTTTTTGTATCTCATTTGATACATTAGGTGTTTTTGGCAACTGATAACCCATTTGAGGACATTTTTATCATTTATCTGATTGTATTCAGATGTTTTTTTTAGTAATTTGCTGATCATATTGATTAGATAGAGGTATCACAAAAGTATGCATCAAATATGACACAACAGGCTTTAAGGGGTTAAGGTAAATGACGAGCTAAAGTAGCTTTCACTGACAATATTGAAAAGAGTGTCGCTAATATTACCATTTCCAACACCGCCAGCTTCCAGTTCTCTTAACACTACTTTATCTTTATCTTTATCTAGATACTACTTTATCTCAAAATACTGCTGAGTTTGTTTGTACTGAACAATATATTTACTCAAAGCCCATTTTATTTGACCCAGATGGCAGAAACAAAGACTGAACTACAGCCCTGTGGTAAAAAAAATGCAAAGCTTTACCTCAGTGTAAGCGCACCCTTACTTAGTGTGGCCATTTTTTCATTTGTTTCCTCTACTGTTGTTTAGTTAGTTTAAATGGTAAACACTTTTTGGTTTCCACTGGGAAAAGAGTCTTCTCAAAAATGTGGTGAAAGCTTTGGGCATTTTCATCTATGTGGGATGTTTAATCATCAGAAATGTACTTAGATTGGCTGTAAAATTGTCTAAACCTTTACAGTGATTGAGCTGAACTAGTTACCTCTGCTAAGGGGGTTGTGTTTTTGCTTATGTTTGTTTGTTAGGTTGTTGACAGGGTTACTAAAAATAGTTATAAACTTGGGATGGAACATTTTCAGGAAATGTTGGTCACGGTCCAAAGGAAAAGTGATTCCATTATAGTAAGGATCTGAATCTGGATGTGGATCAAGGAATTGCTTACGCATTTGTCAACAGTGTAAGACAGGGCAACTTTCCACAGTATTGACAAAAACTCACCATACAATATTGGAAATGCCTTGGTGGAGGTTTATGCACTCAAAGCAGTTAAATATTATTTTTGTGCTTAAATCCTACATTTTGCCTTAACTCTAGTTCATGCATTCATATTTGATAACTGCTAGAGAGCTAGATAATTGCCAATGTTCAAAATACCCTCTGTTTTTTGTTTTTATACTTAATACCCCTGATTCACCTTTATACTCTCCATCTGAAACTCTCAGTTACAGCTGCCCCTTTAAGGCCTCCTTATCCAGCAAAACTAGTCTGCTCTGAATATTTGACAGGTCTACTCTGTTGTGACTGGTCAGTTCAGCCCTGCTTGACATCATGTTGTAAAAAAACTCTGCATTCCTGAGCCAATGGGCTTTAACTGCTGGTATAAGCATGGTAGGACATTACTCAGGTAGGTCTGTTTGAGGGCTCAGGGGAACAAACCATGTTAAGCAACGACTGGCATGAGGTAGAGGGAGAGAGGGAGAAGTCCTGATACTGCAGAGGGACATGTTTTCAGTCATTTTTGTGTCTGAAAACTGATGAAATGTAGACTGAAAAGCTGTGTCGACAACCACTATGTGAGATGTGATGCAAAGCCATTGACAGCAAAATTCTATAGAATTCCTCCATGGCCCTGACCTCCTCAACTGCACTTTCCTTTACCTGTATGACAGAAACACTACAGCTCTCTCGGCACTCTTACTGCCATTGAACACAATACAGCTACAGCTTTTATTGTATGTATGAGAGAATTTTCTTAGAACAGTACGTCTGTAGAGTATGACCGCTAATATAAACAGGGAGGTCACTTCAGCATCAGGCTAACTCATACAATGCTTTGTGAAACTGCTTTGAAAAGACCACAGAAGTGTGTATATAGAAGTGTAAAACCAAAGCACATTTAATCTTTATTCTCGTTCTCCAAGGATATTGCTCTAAAGAAATGCATCTTATAATACTTTTAAGTTATTATCCAGGTCTTTTATGGTGTGCAGTCCCTAAAATCAAACTGTCTTGGGGACTTTTTATAAGACATAAAAGGCAGCAAGACTAGGGATATGGACTCCCTTTGTGTCTTAACTGTCCATTTGATTTAAGGAAAAACAAAGACACAATTTTATTAGCTGAAAAAGGAGCAAAAAGTGTCATTTTCATGTGTATTTTTGTAACAACTAGCAGCCAGCATTATAATCTTAGACATCACAATATGATTCTATCCCCTGTGTGGTTTGAGGATTTGTGAATTCATCTCACTTCAATTGAAAATGTAATAACAGCTCCTTTCTTGCAGATTTGGGCTTTTAGTAAGTTGCCATGTGCCCCTCTCTATTTTATTAATTTGGACTTCTAACACCGACTTTGTGGAAAGATATGGAGCAAGAGCTAGGACCCCCCCCCCCGCCAGTCCCTCAACATCTCAGTAGGCAAGTGAATTTTAGCCTCACCGAACCACCCAGACAAACACTTCCTGCCATGCTGGTTATTACTGCTCACCATGCAAAGACAAAAAAACACAACTCTTGCCTTTCTGACGTAGCCTGCTCAAAGAATACAGACATGGAACGAGACTTAGGTTGCTTTCACACCTATAATTTGGAAAACTCAGTTTGGTTAGATACAGAGGAAAAACTGGTTTGGTTTGTTTGACAATGTATCTAGTGAGGCAGATTAAAGCTTGTTAAATATTACATAATCTGGTCTCCCGCTATTGGTGTAGCTACAATCTTTGTTCCAGCCACCCTGTCCGTTGTTGCGTTGAGCCAGAAATACACAACCAGCTTTGAGTAATGACATTGTTTAGCTTGAAGCAATAACCCTATACCTTGCCTCACACCCTCCGCACAATGATCTCTGGTTTGTGAAGAAGTGAACTGAGATCCCTGGTATTTAGGGGCCCAGAGTTTGGATCTTTGAATTTGTGTGAGTATTCCCACCACCCCAAATTATTGAACTCTCCAAAAAAACAAATCTGAGTTCAATTGGTCCGGGAAAAATTCCCTTTGTCAAGCTGACAGTCTCTACCCATCATGTGGCATCTCACCATCCCCCAGACCCAACTTTTTCAATCACCCTGATGGGTCAGACGGCTGTTCTATCTTCCCTTACCCCCCCTCTAGGGGGTTACTCTACTTCCCCCTGGTCCCAACTCCCTTCCAATTTTTTGAGAAAAGAGAGGGGAATTGAGGGATTGCTGCTTTTCTCCTGTTTGAGCAAGTGTACAGTCCTCTTTTGATTCAGATGGTTGCTCCACTTCCCCCTACCAGCTCGCTTTTATGACACAATAGAGAACAAAGAGGAGAGACAAACAAGGAGGATGGTGGTTTTCTTTAATTTATGAGAGGAAATAATTTCATTCTTCCTCTCCGTGTGGTCTGAGAAAGTATGGATTCATCTCCGTCCAAAACAATACAAAACAATGGACTCATGTCTGACAGATTTGGAGTTTTCAATACGCCCTGTTATCATGTCCCTCACGCCAGTCTTATTTATTTGGACTGCTTTCTTGATTCAATCTGCTGTGTATTATAATTTTATCACATTCTGCTCAGTCTTATCTCTGTGCTGTCACAAAGTGTCGTGACTCTGACTGTGGCGGTTGCTGAGGGCTGAGCAGTACCTGCTAAATTTATTCAAACGTTTGTTTGTTTTTCAGTTTTTAGCAATTTGGTGTTTCGTTTGGTTTGAAGCAGCCCAGTTCTTACTGCAAAATTTTACTTGTTAGCAGTCACACAAGACATTAGATAAAAGAGTTTGATTTGGATTAGAAGGTAATGGAAACTTCCTTAAAAACCACAACAAGTTTTTAGATTAGGTCTTTGGAGAAAATTAGGCTATAAAGAAAGGAGATAGTCTTGTTTTTAAACCTCAGGACCCTCTAATGTAAGAACTGCTGCTCCAAAGACGGTTCTTCTCTCTGCGGTTTTCCTTTTCTTTCCTGCAGATCCCTGTTAACTATCCTGGACAACTTGGAGTTCTTGGATCATTGCTTTTCCAATTTCTCTAATGTCATTTTTGTCTTCTCAGCTCATGATGTGACTTTTAGGTCATTTTTTTTTTCAGACCAAAAAAATGCTCAAACCCCCTCTCCTCCCATAAGTCTGAGAGTTTCCTTGGAGCACAAGTAAACCCGGAACAAACATTGAAAACAACATCTTTAATTAGTTTGATGCCATGGCAATCTGTGTGCCTTTCTTTGGTTTGAAAAGTCTGTTGGTTATCTGACAGGTTGTCTTTATGGTGTCTACATGGTGGCAGGGAAGACTGTTGGACGCTGGGAGCTTAAAAAAATTAAAAAATTAAAAAATTAAAAAAATAAAATATTGTCGTTGTCAGGCACAAACCTCTTCCCCAAATTGCTACTTTTTGGGAAATTACAAAGACACGTTACTGGATGAATGAGGACTGTATTGTCCTGATTTAACATTATTTTTTCTACCTTTAGTTGGTTAAAAAACACTGAACAACATGGAAGGTGATCAATATCCTATTTTTATGAGAAAAAAGAAAAAAAAACCATTGAAATCGAGATAGGAGGTTTTGGCCCGACAGCATTTATATGTGTTGAAAACATGTTTGTGAGTATGAGCAAATATTGACATGCTTGTTTCATTTTTAAATTCTATAAAGGTGGTTGTATTTGTGTTTTATTGTTGAATGTGTCTGAATGGCATTGTGTGATTGTTCTATGTGAGTCCAGTCAAAGAAGAATTTCCGTCACCATCTGAGACAGACAATAAAGTATATCTATCTATCTATCTATCTATCTACCTATCTATCTATCTAAAAACAAAGAAACAAAACAAATATATGCATTTTTTTCCCAAATGTTTTTACTATGTTCTAACATTGCATATTATTGTTACAATCGTATGCATATTGCAAAAGTGTGAAATTTTCTCTTTATGTTTTTTGTTTTACTTTCCTTGCTGGATAAGGTTTTTAATTCCAATCCAATCTTATCCACTTTGTTTTCAAGCACATTTAAAAAAAAAGAAAGGTTCTCAAAGTCCTGCACATTGACTACTAAGTAAGTCAAATCAAATAAAAATACAACACTAAGACTAAGAAATAAAACCAAATAATCAGGTACTAAAAATCATAAAAAAAGCTTTTAAAACTCATTGATAAAAACAGGCCAATTTAAGAGAATAAATAAATACATAAAAGCAAAGACCACACAACTCTCATGCTGAATTAAAGCAACAACAAAGAAGATGCAATAAGATAGCAGTAGACACATATGGCACTTTCATAATTGGTCAAGATGGTCAAAATAATAACATCTGTGTTGAAATAGTGTGAACATCTGTTATTACTTGATGTCTGCTTAAGGCCTGGCACAAATATTCTTTTAAAATCTTAACTGATTTTGAAACTGTGGGAAAGCCCACGCATGAAGACAAATAATAACAGATTTACCCTTGTGTTTGTGATGTGTGGTGTGCCACATAGATATAGACACAGTACACCACACACCAACCGATTCATTCACCAACAACCAGGGCTTGGTTAAGCTTGACTCATTCAGTCAAAGGTGACTTTAGAGTGTACAAACATGGTGGACAACATCCGGAGGAATTGCAGGTAAATGCTGCTAGCCGTCAGCTTCCTATCACATCCCTGGAAGTTGTGATATCCATCTAGATCCTCTCCTTCTCAGTTTATTATACAAAGTTTACAGGTTACACTGTACTGATGACTGTGTTTTACCCAAACAAACAAACTGGTTCTTCCAACTTTGTACTGGGCTTTTGTTCTTGTTAGAAATCAGGCTCTAGTTAACATGGTTGCTGCGCCTCAACTGTAACACTGGTGAGATTTTGAACTGGAATAAATTTATAAATGAAATAGCTTTTGCATAGAAACATGAGAAAGCTAAGATTAGGCACAAGTCTTTCTGTACTGCATTTAAAATCAGAAACACTTTCGACATCTGTGTGCAGACAGTCAGACATCACATTTTTTAATTAACTTAATCATATGAATGAGCCTATTATATTGTGTTTTTGTTCTCAGTGCTGATTCTCGTCCTCAAAATTCAATAGAGTGAATGTTCCTCATTATAGGAGTGCTCTCTGTAAAGCTGTCCTTGAAAAGAAAAAAGAGGATTTAAATCATAAGTATGTGAGTAGAAATAGTTATTAAAATGAGATTTGATGGTGATGCAGGATCACAAGCGGAGGACATGAAAACGTTCTAAGCTGAGGATGAAAATCAAAGGGAAAATCAGGCAAGCAAAACGGCAAATGTTGTTTTTTTAAATGGACAAATTTACATGACAGCAGGTGTGATCTTATTCCCCTGCCAATAACAAGAAATCATTAAGAGCTGCTTCTCTTTCTTGGCATTAGACACCACTCAACTGAAGTGGAATATATTTTCCAACATGTCTGCCATGTTCTTAAAGAAATGTTAACGTGAAGCCTTAGCTGCGTGCCCCCGCAGTGATGGAGGGGAGCCAAGCAGCTTATCAAGTGTCACTTCTTCATCAGAGAGAGAAAGGTGAGCATCTGCTTCCTCTGAGAGCACATCCCCCCTCGCCTTCTCTAAAATATCTGTTTTTTTTCACTTCTTACTCTTTTTGACATGGATATTAATCATCCTGGTGATCACGATGAACCCCACGCTAACATTTTTTAACCCGCATCAGGTTATAAATATTACTGTGCAGAGGAATATCTCAGCAGCATAGCTGGTGTAGCTATAGGACTGGCATGTAGTAGAACTGGGTGACATGGACCAAACAAAAGTGACAAATATCGGTGTTGTCACCTACGCCGAGGAGGTTGCTTTGGCCCATGTTTGACCCTTTGCTTGTTTGTCTTTGAGTAAGGTAACTTGGAAACTTCTCAACGGATATTGATGAAATTTTTAGGGAACGTTGATCATGGCATAGGGAAGATGTGGTTATATTTTGGTGATTGTCGTTAGTCCTCCAATGAAAAATATAATAAAGATGGATTGTTTTACATATCAGTGAGATATACTTCAAATCCATGTGGCAAATATCCCATAGAAAGTGTCTGAGAAGGGCAGGACTTTTTAGGAAAAAATCAAGTGTGATTGCATGAATGTCTGGCGCAGCACTCTTGACAACACTTCAGTGCATCCAAAAGAAGAGAGGTTGATAGGGGCCATCAGATCTCAACATGGGGGACAACAATCATTTTGAATGTGTCCCTACTTCCTCTAAAATGTGAGTTATTCAGATCCAATAGGACTTCAACTAGGAAGCTCTCAGTTGTAAAGGAAACCTCAACAGTTTGAGCTTATCAGGAGTGTCCAAAAATGGAAAGTTATTTATTTTATACTCAATTTTTGTTCAAAAATATTGCAAAATAAACCCAACCCACACTCACAGTATAGTACTACTCTACATCTTATTCAAATATGTATCAGCAAATATGTATTAAAATCAATTTCTTCTCAGTCCCATCATGTAGGAGAGATTTATGAGGGGCATGACGTGAAGGTGTCACTTACCACAAAGCAGGAAATGGGAAAAATAACCAGACATACAGGGAAGTGGTGTTCAATTACATAAGCTTTCAGATGTATGGTTAACCATATAGCGTATAAATATTATTGCTCACATGATCCACGTCTTTGCCTTGGAGTATACTGTGTAATCTGGGAAAATAGCTTTTCTTTGTGTCAGCGATTTCTTTTCTTGTCAATGAATGGAATTCAAATAAAGGAGCATATATGTACCAACGTCTCCATGCAAACATCCAGGTTATATTCAATCCCAACTACAATTTTAGATATGGAATGTCTCCTATATATTTAGGCATTTCAGTTTGAAGTTTTTATTTTATGATTGTGTCAAACATGTAATTATATGCCCAAACTGCATGGACTTTCATAGACCTATAGATTAAAACCTCCCTGTGCCAGATGTCTGCATTAACATAGATTTTGGAAACCAACTGATATGTATTATCAATTCTTTGTGGGCACATTTCAATGCATACTCAAGACAGTTTTGGGATATAATACCTCAGTCTACATTGGTAATATTTTAAAAGATTTTACATTAGGTTGCATAGCCCATAGAGCTGGATACCTGGTAGGTAGAAAAATGAGCAATGACCTGCAGTAAAAAAGCCATGGGACAAATTTAAAACTAAACAAATCACTTCGAGGACACTTGCCTCAATACACTAAAGCTGCATTTCTACCAGGCAGTCCAGTTTAGTTTGGCTCGGTACGGCATGCATTTACGGGTGTTTCCACTGTCAGATAAAGAAAAAGTTACCAAAAATAACCAATCTGTGCCATCATACCTCAAACTGACCCTAAAGGTGGAGCTAAAAGTGCTGCAGTCTGTTGATTAGTCACAAAAATCATCAATCCTTATGCAACAGCAGCGAAAATGAAAACACATACCTGAGTTAGAGTTATATGCCCTCTGCTATTGCTGTAAATGATGTCCACACAAAACGAAGGCCCACAGAGTACTGGAGTGCTGGAAGTACACCGTGCTGCGCTGCTGTGACGTCACGCATTTACTTAGCTGGCAGGACCCTCTCCTCCCAGCTCACAGCCTGCTCTCAAGTGAATGTACAGCTGGTGGTGCGAACATTAACAAGATCAGGGCTTACAACCCTAAACTGTACCAAACTGAAGTGAACTAAACTAAACCACTCAGTGGAAACAAGTCAATAGCACAAACATTAATACAAGGCTACGGGATTCCCATAATACAAATTCTGATTTGAAAATGTCATAGAATAAGGTCTGCAAGGTCAAACTTTTTGTTCCCCTCAGGATAAAATGCAACTAAACTTCATCCAAATCACACAACTCACAAATTCCAATTTTCTCTTGAAATATTTTGCAGGAAATACAAAACAATCGTTTCTTAAAATCTTCTTTGACCAGTTAAAAATCTCAGCAAAGCAGCCTGGTATGGGCTAAAGATGAATGACTTTTGGTGAAAAGTCTTCGTAAGTGTGATAACAACTGCGGAACTTTCCCATCAGCATCTATAACAATTTCACTTAAATGAGATACACATTTTAATCCCTATTATTTGATTAACTAATTAGCAAAGCGAGTGCCAGTCCTCTCATTTGATACATATATTATTTGAGTTTTAACATCAATTAATCATGCTCAATTGAGTCAGAAACTTTCCTTCAGATTGAGGAAGCTCCAGTAGCATACTTTTTGTTCCACAGCTTCCATTTATTCAACTGAATTAATCCCATTGTTCCTGAATCCATATTGCTGACATACAGAATATTGTGTTTGGTGATGAAGCCATTTCATTTATAGAATATATTATCCAATATTCCACATTTTTACATTTGTGCAGATGTGGATTTGTAGCACTTCAAGTTTCTTTACCGGGGAGGGATCCCATTAGGGAATGTGATCTGGATCTGAGTCACGACAGCTAAAATAGGCTGTGTGATATTTACCATATGCAGAGATGGGTCAACATGTAACCCTGCAAGAAAGAACATATAGGACAGGGGCCAGAAGAGCCTCACATCATGCAGAGTGTAGGGTGACAGAGCACTGTAGACTATGCATATAAATTAAGCATATGCATTAAGCATCTGGCCTCTGTGGGCCCTCAGGTAGCATGCAATATAAAATGATTGCACTAGCATACAAGGGTTAGCGTGTCTGCACTGCTACAGTGAAGTAATGTGCCATCAGGTAGGTTGCTGCGTGGGATGAAATGCCTGAAATAAGTTATGGCCACAATTACGGAAGCTAAAGTGGCGCGGAGCACAGGGTGTCTCTATTACTCATTTCTTTTATTTTGTGGGAGTGGATAAATGAATGAGCAGACATTTTGCTCTGGGTCTTTTGATTGCACAAACAGAAATCAGGCACTGGCACAAAGTGGCGTCAGCTAAACATGTGAATAATGAAGATTTAGATCACCAATTAGGGCTTCAAACATTAACTGCTCTCCTCACACCGCTTGAACTGATGGATCAAGGTTTTCATGCAGGTTCAGCACAGCTCCACAGGATGATCAATTGCTATGCACAAATGCTCATCTTTGATAGAGACTCATTTGTCCACGCCAGCTCACACGATAAAAATAGAGTTACCGCCTGAGAGTTGTTTGCATCTGCATTTACATTTTTCTAGATAGTACATGTACAGTGATGGGTCAAGAGGAAGAGCTGTGGCAGTATTTGTAATGGTGGGATTCTTTTCAATCTTGCTGCTCTGACCTACAAAGATCAATCAGTGGAAACTTGAATCACAGAGGACATTTGTGCGCAGTTTTTCTTTCATAGTCATCATGGGATTCATGTTCACGACCAAAAGCTGATCATGAGTCCCAACAAAGTTTGACCCATGACCTCTAAAGTTTAAACAGATCATCCTTGATGTCACAGTTAACTTTTGTGTCAAGTTTGACAAAAGTCCTTTAAATGTCCAATATTAACACCATATCTTAGGATTCTATTAAGCAAGGATTTGATGTAAGTTGAATAAAAAAAATAAAAATTTGGTATCTGTAGAGGATCAGATGCAGCTCTTTTACCCTCCCCTTAGGAAACATTCAGATCTGAGGGGGCAGGGATGCTTCAGGAGGCTATGATAATCTGCTCTGCGCTGATTAGCTGCCCAAACAATGCCTGATTTGAAGGGGGAGGAGGGTTTACTGACCATAGAGTGGACTTTCAAAACAGTCATGGTGTCTACCTGTGACGAGCAGAAAACAAGTGGGTGGAGGCTGTAAAGCTACTGTATTACATAATGAACTGCAGGAAGTATGAAAATGTAGCATTTTAAGGGGCATTTTCTTTCAAGAGGCATAGCTTAATTTATATGAAGTGAAAGCTTTGTAAAGTCCATTACTGTAGACATTTGTTTACTGCATTTGTCTACAGCAGTAAACAAATGGTTGCCAGTATCCAGCCTGTCTCCTATAAAATTATACTTATTTATTCATGTATATATATATATGTACATATATATATATATATATATATATATATATATATATATATATATATATATATATATATATATATATATATTCTCGGTATGTCACATTAACTAAAGTAAAGGATGAATTTAAGTCTGACACATTTAATATGAGGCTGTAACCTAAGACCACTAAAATATAATGCTTTATTCGTAGGGCAGAGGAGAAATTTGTGAAATATGTCTAGCACATTCTCACCATTCTGGAAATATAAAAATAATGTCTTTGTGGAGTTGTACCTATAGATACAAGCCAGGATCATTTATCTGTATCAGTGTTTTTTGACTTGTTTTGAACATACTTTTTACACCAAAAGGAAAAATAAGCAATATGTAGGGATTCATTATGTGTAAGGTTAGAATATTTCCCCCATGCCTTTTATTTCCCACTGCATTCTCATCACTGGTGGCACTCAGGACAGCCAACACAAGACACCTGATGTTATTTATTACGGCTTAATAACTGCACACCTGCCAAGTCGGAAAGTGTTCAATAAGAAAAAGTGGCTGTGAAAGTGCCTCATATTAAATGCGTCAGTGTTTGCTGAGTACAGAGTGTGCCCCACCACTCTGCGGAGTGAAGAAAAATGGCATTTGAATCGGGCTCACCTTCGGCCCCTTTATTTGATCTGCATTAGCACCCGGGTGTAGTGATTAGTCAAAGGCTGCTTTTGTTTGGATCCGACCTGACATACGCAGAGTGAAGAGGACCTGCGAGGCTGATAGAGGCTCAGTCAACAGGAGTTCACCCTTTAATCCAGAGAGATAAACATAAAAGCTGAATTAAGTATATAATAAATCAGACAAAGTACAGCACGCAAGATCATATTCTGCTCTCCTTTCTTAATAGCTAAATATTTTCTGAAATGGTGGATAAATATTTTCCGACCTGAAACAGACTGTACTCTTGACTTTGTAAAACAGACAGCAGTTTTACAATAAAATTCATTGTTATCACATAAATTAACAAGTTACACACAGATTTATCCAGCAGAAAAAACAGGTTTAATGCTCTACAACAGCTGATGGTAATATGCAGCTCTCCTCCTCATTCAGTTCAACCCTTAAGTCAGC
Source organism: Cetoscarus ocellatus (assembly GCA_037902135.1). Taxonomy (NCBI): domain Eukaryota; kingdom Metazoa; phylum Chordata; class Actinopteri; order Labriformes; family Labridae; genus Cetoscarus; species Cetoscarus ocellatus. The sequence continues at coordinate 983,757 of JBAMNC010000954.1, forward strand.
TTAAAATATCAGTGAATTCTGAGCATGAGGGAAAAAAAAAGACACAATTTGTCAGTTAAACATGTGAAATTTAAAAGTTAACATATAACATTTTTTATTACAAAACTGTTTGGTTACTTGCAACTAACTATACTAATGAATGCAGCTGTGAAAAATGAACAACAACAATCACAACAAACAAAAAAACAGTAAATTTTCTATTATAATTTAAAAAAAAGTTTAAGCAAGTATGAAATGCACATTAACATTTTCTATTTGATTTTAAACATGTTTTTAGTGTGTTTGTTTGCCTGTCTGTCTATCCATCCATCCACCTGTGAGCAAGAAATCTCTGACATTTTTAAGTAGACTTGATGAAATTCCAAGAGATTATTGGTCATGACATGAGGAAAAAGTGATCAGGTTTTGGTGGAGATCTGATTTTGGATGCAGATTCCAGGATGATTTAAAAGGATTTGTTAAAATTGCACAATAGTGTAGTTTTCCACATTTTTGCCAATAAGTCAAAAAGTCCTTGATGGAATTTGCTGAAGTTTACCGTAAATGATGGTCATGGCACAAGTGAGGAGTAATTAGATTGTGGTAATAATCCAAGTCTGGATGTGGATCCAGGAATTGTTTAAAGGGTTTATTCACACAGGTCGAAAGGGAATTTGTACCTTTTTGATAATAACTGGGCTAACTATGTCTTGGTGGAGGGCGTGTCTGTCTGTCAGTCTGTTTGTTTGTTTGTTTGTCTGTTAGCAAGATTATGCAAAAGCGACTGGATGGATTTACATGAAAATTTTACTAGAGGTGCAGTTTGGTCCAAGGAAGAAGCCATCACATTTTGGTGCTGGTCTGATCCAGATTGACATCACAAAGAAACATTTAAGTTTATAATGGCAAATCCTATTCATTTACGGCATTATGGGAATTGTAGTATATTTGCAAACTAGTTTTTCAAGCCTATGTCACAACATTTCCCAGCTTCCCTTGCAATTTCAGGGGAGGAGTTCTCCACACTGCTCTGTCTGCTGTCTTACGGAAAGCCGAACGGCAAATCAGCAGTGAAAGCTGTGCATGCAGCTCTGCTCACAGACAGCGGAGAGGAGGAAGTTTTGCCAATGAAGAAAGCCCGGTGCTGTTCCTAGAGCCTTGCTTTCTAAGATGAATTAAGGCAGCAGACTCTCCTGAAATTGTAATAAACGTCCCAGTCCTCCACAACTCACAACTACTAGTAACATTACTGTGAGCCCATTAACACTATAGAAACATATGCAGCAGCTCTGCTCGCTCACAGTCCCGCCAGCCCTGCCTCTCAATCACTCGAAACAAGGCTGCGAATAATGTCAATACGAAAATAGTCCGTCATAGCAGAAGTCTGCGTGTGTGTGTGAGTGTGTAAAAAACTAACCCCCATATTCCACAGAGTGAACACGCCCACGCACCGAAGCGCCGTGGTTTTGCTCCGAACGACAGGCTGGCGACATCGCCCACTGCTGCGTGCACAACACCAACATCTGTACAAGCAGCAGCAAATTGGTTCAGTCAACAAGTTACAAGACCCACTACTAACTAGGTCACTCTATTGGATGATATATATATCAACAATAATCACACTTCTTGCAGATTGATATTTTTCATTCCACGATGTGCGTATAAAATAAATATAGGACAATAATGTTGGGTGGAAATCTCAATATATGGGTGGAAAAAAGCTGCTTGTCGGAGGTCTGCGCTCTCGGAGTGCTTTTCTAGTTGTTTCATTTCCTGCAATGTTCAATAATAAGGCCCTCTGGTTAACTTATTACGCCCACCCCTAGTGGCATACAAATACTACTATGAACGACAACAGTTTTTACCTCTGCCAAGGAGGTCATGTTTTCGCCAGGGTCTGTCTGTGTGATTGTTTGTCTGCTTGTTTGTCTGTTAGCAAGATAACGCAAAAACTACTGCATGGATTTACATGAAAATTTTAGCAGAGGTGTGGTTCAGTCCAAGGAGAAGCCATTGCATATTGGTGGTGATCAGCATATTTGTCTGGATGCAAAAAATGTCCAGAATTTGCAAATAATCCCATAACTTAACATTCGGCCGTATTTTAAAAAATCATATCTCTCACGTCACTTGATGGATCTGCTTCAAAATTTACAGGATAATATATAAAAGATAACTCCATCATCACAGTCAATTTCATCAGGATCTGATCCAGATTGATGTCGTAAAAAAAACATTGAAGTTTATAATGGCAAATCCCATTCATTTCTCCTCGGCTGCTCTGAGGGTTCTGCCCCCTTTACGTCATCATGGGAATTGTAGCTTATTTGCAAACTCACGTCGACGTTTTTCAAGCCTATGTCACTACATTACCCAACTTCCCTTGCAATGCCAGAAGAGGAGTTCTCCACATGGACAGACATGAGCAGAGACTTGGCCGTCATATCGTGATCCAGGATTGTATCTTGGCCGAGGTCTGTGCTCTCCAAGTGCTTTTCTAATCTTTAAATTGTGTTTGCTTATCACATCCACTGTCTCTCAAAGCAGTGGCTCTCATGACATGTTTGACATTTTTAGCTGAGTTATTGTCAAAAAGGTGGAAAATTCCCTATTGTGCTACGTGAATAAAAAAAAAAAAATCTTTAGACAATTCCTGGATCCAGGGTCTGTTCAGTCAGAATACTGGCAGGGTTTGGAGGCAAACTCACATCAGCGTATGTTAGCTGACATTGACCAACACTGTGTAGTCATCAAAATTTTGGTGAAGGTACATTCCAGGGGTCAATTTTGTTGTGTTCAATGCAGGTCGATGTATCTGAAGTGGAAGAGGAACATTGTACTGGTGGAGTATGACTTTTCCCAGTGGCCCCTGACTAATTGTAGACAGATTCTAAACATTGGTCAGTGGAAATTATTAAGCATGCATAAAATTTGTCAAAGTACTCAACAAACTGCTCAACTGACATCAGTTTGTCAGTTGAGTGGTCTGATTTAGCTCATCGTTTCCCTTTATATAAGCTAAAGCTGTCCAAAACGTCAGTGAGTGAATGTGGTTAGGGTGTAAAGTAAGCTAATTGAAATCTTCAGTGCTTTTTCTGATGGATTAGTTTATTCCTTAAATCATTCAAATGCATTAATATTAGTTTCAGCATTTTACTGTATAACCAGCAATAAACTCCTTACAAAAATTTAAAAATAAAATGTATATAAAGGGGAGATAAAATACCCGATAGAACATGCTGGGTAAAAAGTTTCCTTTGCACACAGTAAGAGTGATGGTCTAAAACTTGAATTTTTGAAACCCCTTTAACATAGTTAGAGTGAAAAAGATCCTAGAACTCTTTTGTTCATTCTATATTTTATTGGTAATGCTTTACATAGCAGTTACATAAGCCTTCATGTACTGATGCAGAAATAGCTTTGGATTAATTGTTTACGTCTAAGCTGTGCCCCCCCCCCAGTTCTCAAAGGAAAAATCTCTTCCTTTAGATCAAACTCACAAGCTTCCAGTTTAGACCCTGAGGTTTCCATAGAGCCAGATGTTAGCCTGTTAGAGATTAATGATGTAAAACCACGATCACTGCACTTTTTTCATGCAAACTATATCCCAGGATGAAAGAGTGTACCTTCCCAGTGATTTATACAGTGTATCATGAATACAGCTGTGTAACCACAAATAAAAGCTTAGAAATGTACCCCTGTTGTTGTTACCTTGAGAAAAGCAGTAAAACACTTTATCATGATGTTATTTGAAAGGTTGCATCATGTGTCAGAATTATTATTATTATTCCAATTGTTTGAATTTACCTGATAATACCTGGGGATACTTATTTAAGACTTAAGTTAGTACAAGTATACCAATTCATTAAGAAAAAAAAATGCTTTTTACATTGCCACATGAAGAGAAGCATACATGGTCACATCTTGGGATGAGAGCCAAAAATCAGTTCAAGTTGAGAACTGATAACTCCTTTAAACTTTTGAGCAACCTTTCAACTCCTCAGCATCTCTATGGACTCATCCTCTTTCCAGAAAGATGATGTTAAAAAGTTTAAGTCATCTAAAAATTATTTCTTGAACATGGCAACAAGTCCACTGTATTCCAGTGGCCTCCTCAGCCACCATATATACGTCCAATCGAGCATCTTAGGGATGTGGTGGGATGGGAGTTTTGCATTATGGATGTCCAAATTTGCAGCTACTGTCTGATGCCATCATGTCAATGTTGACCAAAATATTTGAGGAATATATCCAGCACCTTGTTGAATTTATGCCATAGAGAATGTAGATCTAATGACATAGCCTGTGAGACAATTTAATTATATTTAATAACGTTTGCTGACAGCAGCAGAAATTGATACACAACTGAGGTCCTGGAATTGATCCTTGAGGAACCCCACACATTGATAGGAGACTCTCTGACAACAATAGTCCTTTTGTTATGAATCTTCTTGTACATACTTTATTTATTTTCAAAACTGACTATGGGAGAAGAGAGAATGGGGGCTATATGTGCTCCCCAAGCCACAAATTGCTCACCTCTGCTCTACAGGGAAATCTGACTTGGTAGTTCAATTTCTGATTATGCCTCTATGCTGCTGATGACCAGGGCCAGAGGCTGTTTTCAGGTTGTCTGGCATTGATATAACCTTGCAGTGCAGATGGATCAGCCTGATTTAATGTCTGTAGTCAGGCACATTCATCTTGTCAAGCTCCAATCTACAATGATTGTGGGGGATCCAAAGTGGCACAGCCCAATCAATGTTCTTTAGAGCAGGAAGAAGTAAGGGTTATGAGCGAGACGACAGCAGACACTAGCATAGATGCTAACAGCTCCAGCAGCAGTTTTATCAGAGCTGGATGACCAAAATTAGTACAAGCTTCTATCTAGTTAAGATATTTTCACTTCACTTGTGACACATTTTTCCAAAAGTTTGTTCTGTGAGGTGGCTTACGTTCTGTCCTACATTCTACTACATTATCTGATTGGCCTGTAATGAATGTGATTGACAGAGCAATTGTCCAATCACCTGTCAGATATATGAAACTGTAGGAAACTGGAGGGTTTCTTGAGGACTGCCAGTGTTAGTAAAAAATATATCCGTGAAAAGACGTTACTCTTTGAGAGAGGGCACTGAAGACTCTGATTGGCCTGTAATGAATGTGATTGACAGAGCAATTGTCCAATCACCTGTCAGATATATGAAACTGTAGGAAACTGGAGGGTTTCTTGAGGACTGCCAGTGTTAGTAAAAAATATATCCGTGAAAAGACGTTACTCTTTGAGAGAGGGCACTGAAGACTCTTAGTAAAAAATGCAAAGAATCCAAGGCAGCTGTCACCTGCAAGATACATTTTTGCCAGGTTCTGCCCATTCCCAAACACTTCCTATGGGCTCTTTCCCTGGACAAGTGAAAAAATATTGAACCGTCCTCCAGGTTAGCATTGCTATTCCTTGCAGTGGCTTATAACCACCAGGAAGAAGTCCTAACTAACAATATAAGGTGCAGCCTTAGGCATAAACTGCATCCACATACTATATAAATTATGTTTTTACAATAATACTTTGACAATTAACCAAGACATTCACTGACGCTCCTTAAGTATCTGCCACTCTTAACATAGTTGAGTGGAAGGGTATCTCAGTATCTTACCAAGACTGCATTTCATTCAACTTCATCAAAGCATCATTGTGCATTGGCAGAATCCCAAAACATACAAAAAGTTGAGAGAAATTCTGCAGGAAGTTCCTGCACTGCCTTTACTGGTTTCCCTCTAATATTCAGAGGAGAAAATTTTAATTGGCTTCTGTGTAGGTAGTGGAGGTTGCTCTCCCCTTAGGGTAAAGTGGGTGGATTAACTATTGAGATGCTGCTATTGGTGCTCTAACAAGCATATGTACCCTTAAATTCTGACAGTACATTTCAGGACGAATTTGCTTTAAAATACAACATCCTCTGCTTCCACTTTGGGGGGGTCATAAAAATTCCACATAACCGCATTAGAACTGTGTTAATGTATTTGTCACCGTCATGATTCATCTCCTTCATTAAATGTAAGCCTTCTCAATCAGTGTTTGACAGGGAACAGTTAGTAAGACCATATAGCTAAGTGCCTTGTTATCCCTGAATATGTAATGAATTTAACCTCAGCCCAGCTCAAAGAATTTGATGAGCAAGCCTTTCGCTGTACTTTGTGTTCGGGGGGTGAGCTCGATGGATGCTTTGCTGAAATGCAGAAAATGGCCCTTGGAAAAACACTCATTTGCATTTCTACAACCATTTGGCATGCGTCACTGTTAGGCGTACAAAAGATAATCTGCATCAAATACAGGTTTTCCACATCACACTTAAAAACGTGAGTCTCCCATAAGTGTTACAAATAGATGATGAAATACACTGGATGTTTGAATTTCTGTTTCTCTCAAAGGCAGGAGGCAAGCTGATGTGGGTTTTGAATAAATATTGGTTTAAAGCCAACATTAGAAAGCTGCAGCCCTCTGATTTTATTATTATTACGCCTTTGGCTATTTCCTCTCTCATACTATGCCCATAATCTCCAAATCAACCAATTTACCCTGTGATTTTTTTTTTTTTTTTTTACAAAGCACAGCAGCAATGTGCATTTCCTTGTATCCACATTCGAAGATCCTGAGGCTCAAAGGTACTTCAAACACTGGCTGGATACACCCTCGTAGTTATCACATTTTCTATTTCTATGCACTTCATGGTCTGTTTGATGTTATTCATGAGCTGTAACTGAAAGTAATACAACTGCATGGGGCCAGAGAGTGCTTTTGAATACAGAGTGTGGGCCGCCTTACAGCAGGATCATATACATACCTGCTCTTAATAATGGATTGGAATTAAATGCTGCCGATCAGGCAGCACCGCGCCCTTCTGTGCCAGGAGAGGTAGGCTATCTGTAGAAATGTTATTAAGAATTTGTTTTAAATTATGCATTTCATAATGGGGTCGCTCTCATTATTATGTAAAGAGACTTGAGATGGATTTGAAATTGATGCTCAGGAGTCCATTGCCATGGTTCTGGGAACATTTTTGAGAGAACGCTTGCAGGTATTTTTTTAATGGGGTGGGGCACTGTTCATTTTAGCTGATACTTTGGATTAAGTCTTCGATTATGTCCATACATAGATGGATGTTTTCTGATAAGTCTTTTTCTGTGTGTCTTGGCCTTCTATCCACACTAAATGCATATTTTGGAAAACTCCTGCTTAGGTGAAGATTCTTTAAAAACTGTTGTCAACAGGAAAAACTGCATTTTGGCCTCAAAATGTCCCATGCTGTGCTGACCCTTCCTCAGGGTGATGTCACACCATTGTCACTGTTTATTGTTTACATGCGTTATAGCAGACATCACGTAACTGTCGCTGTTTTATGTTTTACTAATTGGACTATTTACATGCAAACATATACTTTGTGTCACTCCCTCACTATGATGCCGCTTAAAAATCACTTGATGATACAAACGGAGCTGAAGTTTTGGACACGATTGAGTGTTATTGTTTCTTAAGCGACCATGTTGACAGGTGACCCATGGCCTCTGGTTTCTGTGTGTGCAGTTGTTACAGCAGCTGTTGAAACCAACAAAAGGATCCACCAAAAGAATGTAACGACAGGATTGAGTCATATGTCTTAAATTAAAATATAAACAAAAATATTTTTTATTCAGTTTGCCTGCTAACACCAGTTAACATAGCCACAAGTTAAACTGTAACAAAAGTCAGACTTGTGATTTGGATAGATATGAAAATGAAACATAAAACTGGTTTTGCTCTGAAATGAAGAATAAGTTACATATCACAGACATGAAAAAATAAAGGGGAATAAACACTATTTATCAGTATGTGAAAAATAACCAAATTCAGCACAAATGTGGAAGCAGTGCTAACATTAGCCACACTCCAATCCACAATCCAGCTTTGTTGATTCCGAGGTGACACAGTGAAACCCAGTTTAGGGCTAAATTTTGACAGTTTCTGTGCTTTCTTAATTTAAGAGCAGTCAGTTAAACCCAATTTAGACTTCATTCCCCCTTGCTGGATTGAAATGGTCTGCCAAGGAACATCCCTATTAAGTATCCGTTTAACTCTGACACAAGGTGTTTTCTTAAAACAACATCTCCTCTTGGCTCATGGAAGAAAACACCATGACAGGATTCTTCTGCATTGAATGCAAAGACTAATTCTATTTTCCTCTGAAAAAAATCCTACACGGACCATATGTTTAATAAATGAACAATAATGTCACAATAAACTGTCCCACCATTCATCATCTCTGCAGGTATACATTTATGTGAAAGGCAGAAGAAGATGATGAGCACATTTCACAGGTCTCCCCCTGCAGGAAACCATATTCTGTTCACAGATCATTAAATGACCCAGTGTCCTGTTCAGGCCATTCCAAGACAACACTCCTGTTTACCGCTGTGATATTTATTCTCCACTTCATCTTTCTGCTGCTCCATTTATCAACTGACTGCAGAAATTAAGAAACTTGGTCTAGGTATTGATTTGTGCAGCAGAGTTAGAGGGGTTTATTCGCAAGTCTGTGCAGATATATATGTGTGCACATACAGTATTAATGTGTGTTGTCTTGGCTTCACTTACAGCCCAGGAATGAAGAATACAGTCAAGGGTGGTTCAGGCAATCTTTTGAAACACTGCTTTGAACCCCGAGCGTCAACTACAGGTTGTATAATACATTCCTCAGCTGGCTGTGGGTGGAATAGATTAACCACGACTGCTATGTAAGGTGGCTTTGTCATTTTTCATGAAAAACTACAAAAGATGGTGAGGTTTCGGCCTCATTATCAGTACCACCAAAACGATCCTCAAACCCTACCAGGGACACTGTTTCTTAGCAGCCTGAGCTCCATTACACCCATGAAAGAAAATCTAACAAAGCAAATCTATGGGTGAAAGGTAGAAACAACAGACCCCAGAGCAGGCTGTAATGGCTGGCCTTTGACTCCTTAGTCTGGAGGGACATATTCACACAGACACACTAAACTCTGCAAACACATAAAGTCCTTTGATCAAACAGAGACTGAAGACATTGCTGCATCTGTCTACAACAAAATTACCAAAGATCATTAGACAAAACTCATCGGATTAAGTAGTTATAGCAGCACATTTTCTAGTTTTAAAGCAAATTTTTAAGAATAAGCCATCATTCCATCTTATGACTGGAAATATACTTATGGTTTGTCCTTGCGTTCGTGTTTGCGTCCATTGGCATCATGAGTGTTTTTGATTATTTGCCATTATGGGACATGTTTTATTGAAGGACTCTGATAATTTGGTTGTTAAATGCATTATTATACAATTAAAATTTGTGATATATATGTAAATATTGTATATTTGACACCTACAATGTGTTGTTACGTTTAAATTAGTTTGTGTGAAAAAGATGGAATTCTATCAAGGGAGCTGTTGTAGCTCATGTCAGCCACCAGAGGGAGCCCAGCAGCGAGGGCTAGTTGAGTTGAGACTGCGCGAGGCTTCCTCTCAAACAGAGAATTTCCTGTTTGCTCTTAATAACTATGTCTTGCGTGTTTTTTTTTTTTTTTTTTCCTGATTTAACAGGTTAGCATTTCATGAAGCTTAAAATATCATATGCAACAGAAACACTTTGTGGGCTAATGCTAGCAATTGTCAAGTAAGCTTATCATTTGAAACTTGTTTATGTCCTCAAAGAATAAACAATCAGTTTACAAGTGTTTTTACCAAGTCACCCTTGGTATTTCACTGAATTTGACAACATAAGCTCAAAATCAACACACCTGCATCAAAGGTAACCTGAATGGTATCATGTCATCTTGTTCCCATTGAGGTTTCTGCCATTTATCATTCAAAGTCTGCTAAGTCTCCATCAGACGACATTTTCACTGTGTGTATTGGTGTTCATACAAGTCTCCTCATGAATCCAAAACAAAAAGCGGTCGTAATCCCTGGAAAGATCCCCAAATTATCTTGCTGGGCTGTGGCTGTTTTTCCTCTTTTGAGCCAACAACTGATCCACATGGTGTCTGACTGCTGTGCAGTGGCTATTTTAGTCCAATTTCGCTTGTTTTTGCTTGTTCGTCTTCTTAAGTTGCCAGACTCATTCGATGGACTCAGTGACATTTTTGCTTTAATGATACTTTCTGTTATTCTATCAGCTCAAAAATGCATCTCCTCTGTAATTACTGGCTAAAATGTGTTACTGTCTGTTGACAACAGCAGTACTTCCACCATCCACAAAAGTTAGTAACATTATTTAAGTCGTGTCTGCAACTGATCAATAGAATGAAAATTTTGCAAGGTTTACTGAAAATATACTGAGTTCAAATGACAATGGTATTATAGTATGTGTCAACTTTAGACAAATAGACTATACTTACTTTGTTTATGGGTTCTTGCAATATTTCTGGGATTTAGCAATGACTGTTACTTTTATTGCTGATGTTTAAAGAGGTATCAGGGTAAAACGTGAGCAAAAAAACTGAAAACAAGCAGCAGGACAACAGTAGTGACAAGTAAGTCTTTAAAAGTATTTTTAAGCCGATCAACAGCAGCTAATGAGTTTGATTTATTTCACGAAGATATGTACTGTGCTTTTATGGAGCATCTGAGGTATGATATTTAAAATATTTATTGTGCTGTGTTTAGAAAGTAACACCATTGTGGTAATGTAGATACTTATGTGTGAAAGTATGTGAACAAAAAGACAGAAAAATGCTGCAAATATGAAACTGAAATGATTCTGTCGATTAAAAATAAGCCTAATGTCTTTGTTTCCTGTGATTAAATAGGACCCACATGTCTACAATTCTCCTTCAGGTCTTTTGTCTGTAACATTTATCCATCATACCTGATTTAAAAACTGTAGATTAGCTCTGTTTGCAAAGTGCATGCTTGTACATATTCTAGGTGTCTTCCCTGTCTTTACCGGCTGCACACCTGAAAGGAATGAGGGGAGGAAGAGGGTATTTAGAAGAGCAGAGAGGAGAGCAGAAGGACATAAACAAGCTCAGGACAGGCGGTTTGGCCAGAAGGCTACAGCTTCCTTCTTTTCCTTCTTTTGCTTCTTGTTTTTACTTTTTTAAAAGCAGGTTCACTCTTCATAATCCTCAGAGATTCCAGATTGCTGGGTTTTGCTATTTCAGTTTAGGCTGGAAGTTGCTGGCAGTCGAGTTTTCAGTTTTGGTTTTTCTGTTTCGTGTGGTTTTCAGTGAGGCAGCCTTGGGGGGAGAACATCAAATCTGACAACCCTTTGTGGAGAACTTGGGTGTTCTCTCTGCTTTTGTTCACTTTGTTTCTATCTCTAGGAAATCCAGCCCTTTTAATTTCACTACTTTAACTGATCAGCTGTTAATGCTGTGTGACATCTTCCTTTTATGTTATGGCTTTCTTTGAATTTAATTTAAGGGGACCATAAAATGAGCAAATACATCTACAAGACTGAGGAAGAGTGTGTTGGCTCTAAATGTGTCTAGTGAAATCCTTTAACAAGAGCTTCCTGGTGTGCAGATCTTTCTTGCAGTATGATATCAGTGACAGTTGAATACAAATCTGACACAAAACCTTTGTTGCATATGATTCCCTCTTCTTGTTCTGCCACCGCCTGCATCTTTCTCTCTCTGTAATTGCTCCTCACGGTGCAAGAATGCTGTAAATACAGCCTATTAGGCATTGCTTATGTTGAGAACAAGCAGCGTCTGGGCACTGGCTGTTCTCGACGTTGGCTGCTGCTCCTTTGGTGACTGTTTCTGCGGAGGAGGACATCAGCTCTTCTCAGTAACCATGCCAGCCGTTTGACTACCCTTTTAGAGGGTTGAGCCAGAAGGCAGTAACTCTGTCAATGAATCCAGTTTCAGCCTGTGACCAGGGTGGAAAGTAAACTCATTACATTTTCTCACATTACTGCATTAGCTTTTTTGCATAATGGTGCTCTTTTGATTGTTTATTTCAACAAAACTTTAACCCTTTTTTTTTTTTTTTTACATAAAACACATAAAATGAAGTTGAAGTTTTCCATCAGTAAGTGTTTTCTGCTCTGACATTTCAATATGGATGCAAGTTTGGTATCATGATACTTCATTCTAAAATGATTATTCCAAATAAAAAAAAAGACTGGTTTAATACATAATTTGTTTGTTTGATTGTTTATCTGTGAAGCATATAACTAAAAGGGTTCTTGACAGATTTTTAAAAAAATTGTCAAAGAAGAAAGAAGAGTTTAGACTTTGGTATTGATCCAAATCTGGATTGGGATCAGGTATGTTTTTGTTAAAGGATAAGTTCGGTTTTTTGACACCTGGACCTTATTTTTAGGATTAGATACGCTCATAGACTCACCCAGACAAAATTTGGCGGAGCTCGGAGCCGTTTTCGAGCAATTTAGATCCATCTGACGGCGTTTTTTTCTCATGCCATAGTAGCAGAGGGCCAGAAATCGAAGCCCCTAAATTAGACATTATCTGCTGCGAAACTCGCTCATTTCATCTACATTTTAATAATGAATGGCCAGTGTTATCACCATGTCAGCTCAACTTCGTTGTTATTGTCATCCGGGGCTTTACAAGGATGGATAACTTTTGGTGACATCATAGACCTGCACCGCAAGAGCGCAGCTGAGTAGAGCAGCTGTTGTTGCTAGGCTACACGGCTACACGGCTATTTTTGTGCAACATGGCGGAATATTTATCCGATGTAGAAGGGTCTGACGACGACTTTGAGTATAATGGATGCCCGTATCGTTTTGAGCCAGAATATACCGACGAGGAGCTATTTGAAAGGAGGATGCAGAGGGAAAGAGCTGAACAGCTGGCCAGAGAACAAGCAACCACTGCACATCAACGAATGGGGGCTAACTGGTGGTGTTGTTGTGGACATTGCACGGCAATGGCAACAGAGGAGGAGTGAGTTTCGCAGCAGATAATGTCTAATTTAGGGGCTTCGATTTCTGGCCCCGTCTGCTACTATTGCATGAGAGAAAAGCGCCGTCAGATGGATCTAAATTGCTCGAAAACGGCTCCAAACTCCACCAAAATTGTCTGGGTGAGTCTAAGAGCGTATTTAATCCTAAAAATAAGGTCCAGTTGTCAAAAAACCGAACTTATCCTTTAAGGATTTGTTAACATTGACACTAATAACTCAAAGAGCTCTCCGTAGTTTTAGAAGCTCTATTCGGGGGATGTTGATCAGGATATGTTATTTTTTCCTTGTGAAAACAGGATAAATCTTTTTGTCATTCTTAATTAAATTCATTTAATACTGTGTGATTATGCAAAACCATACTTTATATACCTACTACTAATTAAGTACTTTTTAAACTTTACTTTTCCATCTGTGCCAATTGACTCTTGGTGAAGGAATGGGTTAGTCGATGGTGTGCTATGGCTGTCTTTTTGTGGCACACCACACACTACACAACAAAACTAATAAATCTGACATCTGTTTTGATGTATGGACTCTTTCATTAATTGGTTAAGATTTTAAAAATCTTTGTGTGTAGCAGGCCTCTCTCCCACTTGGAACAATTGAGAATTACTCACTTTTTCAACCAGCTTTTTTCATTTTTAATTCATTCTATTCTTTTTCAAATTTTGCTCAAGTCAAAGAATAAAGACAAATCAACAGTGGGGTGTATTGAGAAATATCAAAATCTTTCTGAACCTTTCAAATAATTAAAAATATAACTGCATTAATTTACACTCTGCCTTTGGGATACTCTGACCCTCATTGGTTGGTCAGTTAACCAATCAGAAAGCCAACAGAGGGTCAGTTTGCTCTGCAGTGTAGCTTGGCTGCAAAACACGTGCCCTCTTCAGACAGAGACACTCACTTGCAGTGCTCCTGTCTCCTACTGTCTCTGCGTATACCCCTCTCTCCGCTATTACTTCTCTGATACTACCCCTACAGACGGACCAATTGGGTGGTCAACTCGCTCCCCCCATTCCTTCTGTGCAACATTCACAGTTGAATTAAAGTTTCACAGGGGCATAAATATTGTGGCCTGGCATGGCAACATGAATGGGGCTTATCAGAGATGCAAAAATGGACTACAGAGCTTATTACTGGTTTATAAAACAACTGCATGATACAACCCAAGTTAGGACAAGACCTGGTGTTTGGTCTGATGTGTGACCACGTCATTTGGTGACATTCAGCTTTTTGTGTCTGTGGTTTGCCAAAGTCAAAACAAGAACTACTCAAAGAACACCAATCCAACACCAGGGTGTTTCAGGTGTTGTTTTTCCTTGACAGAGTTTGTTACGGGTGGCACGGTAGTAAAGCAGGTAGTGCATGTGCCTCACAGCAAGAAGGTTACTGGTTTGATCCCTGTGTGGATTTTACAAAAAATATGCTTATTATGGTGATTGGTGACTCTAAATTGCCCTTAGGTATGAGTGTGACTTGTTGTCTGTCTGTCTATGTTCCCTTGTGATCAGCTGACGACCAGTTCAGGGTGTATCCTGCCTCTTAATGTCATCTGGGATAGACTCCAGACCCCGCAACCCCAACAAGGATAAGCAGTATAACAGATTATAAGCTAAAACATCCCATGACGTGAAACTTGCATGCAGAGCTTGGCATTTCCACAAAACTAATAAAGGCATATCTCTTAAGATTATTTAAAGCTATGTTAAGGAAAACCCACATGTAAAAGGACCTGATTTTGAAGAGTATTTTAGAATTGAATAAATAGTTTATTTCATGATATTTGTGAATGGAAAGGAAAAGTCCAAACTCACTGCCACAAAGGCAAATCAACACGATATGATAAACACTGATTGCATCACGAAAACTCTGTATTGATTCTTATGAAAATATCACTTTTATGTGTGTGGACTTGGCTTTGAATATGTTTGTACTTTTCCAGCCCTGCCTGTTGCCTCGCAGGATGGACTCTAAGTTCCCTTGCCTGTCAATGTCTTAATGCACTGAGCAGCCGCTGCTAACCAGCTTATGCTCCCTGGTTGTAGTTTAACACAGATGCCAGTTTGACACTGTGGGAATGTCTCCCTTTGTGTTGTCCTCCTGCATTTTTCAAAACCAGCTTTGTGCCAGTGTTGCCAGCATAGAATGCACTATGCCTTAACACTGTGTTCATGTCAACATGACGCACAAGCTGATTATCTTCCGCTGGAGAGTCATTCGGTCTCTTCACTGCGGACCTTACAGCAGCCATATCGTCCTTTATGACATTGTTGGCTGAGCATGTAGCAGGCTTGGGGGCTTTATGCTGGCTTGTGCTGTAATGAAAGTTGAATCCCCACTACAAATGTCCTTAATTATGATTTTGTTTCAGACTGTTTGATAGGATGAGCCTGCAATAACACTGAGCATGGGATATGTCAGCTGGGACGTTCCCCAGCGCCTATGCTCCCATTTCAAATCACAGACAGTCCTCACTTCAAAGGTATTCAGAGCCTGTCTCTGTGGTGTCAAAGCAAAACAACAAACAAACATGTGAATCGGCCAATCACAGCAGCCTGTGCTCCAATGAGAGCAGCTTAACGCTAAAGTTGGGGAAATGGATTCAAACAGCCTTGAAAGCAGGGATTACCCAGCACACCTTTGATACTGCAAAGTTTTGATGGTGATACCAAGTTTGGCTTTGTTCTTTGTACATTTATCAATATTTAAACACATCTCTTTGTTCACAATTATACCTGTGGGGCTTTCTCTCTTTAAAAGATACATTCAGATCCAGCCGTACTTGTATGAGTACGCAGAGATATGATGACAGGAAGTACCTGCGACTTCCAAAAGCCAAAGCTTTGAAATCCCAATTAAATAAAATACATTTAGTGATCATTCTTTGACTTATTTTGGATCAAACTGAATCAGAAAACAAAGATTTTCTCTGAATTTGGGAAATTTTAAATTGAGCTTAAACATTGGATCTTGGGATTTTAGCCGGACTTTTTAGTTTTGAGAGACCTCAGTATGATTGTGGATTTGCTTTTATGTGTCAGCCACCTCATTCTCACTACTCTGCAGCTCCGTAAGCAATAAATATCTCTGCAGCATGAGGCACACAGTATTTAACAACACAAATTCTCAATGCTGTCCGATAGCTAACTGTTAAAATGTGTTGCTAAAGTTGGATTGTGATGTTTGAAAGTAGGAAAGGCTGTGTCCAAAAATGACAGAACTTTCATGACAAATCGGATAGTGTAGTAGGCTACTACTGCTGCGCTGTGAAGTAGAACAAACTCTTTCCAAAACATGTCAGGAGTGGAGCAAAAAAAAATATCCTTTCCATAACCTTTCCATCAAGAAATGTGTTCAATGTTGTTATTTGTATTTCAATGTCTAAAGAAATATGGTCCAAATCCAGCGCTCTATAATTAGTCTCAGTTGCATACTAATGCAGTATCTAGTACATTAATAAATATACGTTACATAATCTATATGAATTATCATTTCTTTCCAATAATGTACATTAAATCATAATCCTCCTTTCACTCTGAAGGCAGACAAATACATCCCCTGCATGTTAAGGCAATATGTTCTCTGAGTGATTGTAGCTCTGCCTTTATTTACCATGGAGGAGTCCTGGGAGATGGTCGGGATGGATGTCAGGTCAGTAAAGTGGAGGACTTTGACTCCAGTGTCAAGAGTTCTCATGAGTCCCACCAGAGAACAGAGCAGTTCAGGATCTGGCTCAGACAACAAAGCATTTTTATTAGCTTAAGCAAAAGATCATCAACTCAAATCTTAATTTAGATGATATAATTTAAATAACAGCAGGCTTTGTTGTAACTTAATGCAAAACCCTACAAGTATAGCTGCACAAGCCGAATGAAAATAATGAAAAACAAGTAGTGCTGAAATCAATGTAACACTGCACCCAAAAATTCCCATTTTTTATGCTCATTTATCTAACTTTTTTTTTTGTTTTATTATGAATCACTTCCTTATATATCAATCAAACCAATATAGCAGTATAAAACACTAAAACACGCTAAAGCCTGAATTATCAGACACTGCACACAATCTGTGGCTGAGGATGTGCACCCATTTATTTTGTATTGCAGGAAGCCAATTCATTTAACAAACCATACAGGCATACACAATGATGCTGACAGAGCTGGTGTTGCCACTTTTTAACAGATAGCCCCCACATTCGACTAAACCCTGTATTTAAAGAAAATGGTGGTATTGTGCTTAGTAACTAAATCTTGAGTACGTATTGTATTTAGAAACTCCACAGTTTGATGTTTTGTTTACCCTACCTTTCAAGAATATGCCCTGAAACAGTCTGTTGGGGAAAAAAAAAAAAAAACCCTCCAAAAACTTTATCAAAGGGGATATACCACTTTTCCAAGGTGAGCCAGGTGCTTGTCGTGCCCATAGCCAGCTCAAGCAGGAGGCACATGTCTTGGCCGATGTCTGTGTGGCCACAGTTAAGCACATCCATTGAGAGTTGATGCCGTATACACTTGCTAAAAGGGATGTGGTCAGGGGACTGGTTTGGTGCAGTGGTAGGCAACCAGGCACTTCCATGCTTCAGTCTGCCTGGGTTTGATTCCAGCCTGAGACTAATTTGCCAAATGTCCTCCATCTCTCTCTCTCTCCCACTTAAACAAGTCTATCCACTGTCACTAAAAAAGAACTAATATAAACTTGATTAAAAGTAGCAGAATAGAGGAACTTAATATCTAAAACTTCTTCACTGCAGAGGTGGCTCAATACTGTAAGTTACATTATGATGCAAAACAACCTTACAGATATGTATACAAATACAGTTGTACAATTTCTATTTCTACAGATACATTTGTTACTTATGAAAGAGATTCCTTCTTAAAAATTGTCAGAGTTATAATTTTTTGGGTCAGGAATCTACAAATCTATAGGAAATACACTTTATTTACTCTGGGCATCATTGTATGCAAAAACTTAATGTTTCTAACTGCAGCTCAAAAAAATGCTGCTTAAGCCTTAAAAAAAAAGTTCCTTCAAACTCAAACAAGTTTTATTGTGGAGTGGATAATGTTTCAGTTATCACAACTCCATATCCATTAACTTATTAGTGCATAAGATAAAGTTAACCATTTTATGGTCTGGTGAATCTATACAAGCTGTTACTTTGGTCTGAACCAAATGTACTTCTGTACTCCTTTGTAATCCAAAAATATACCCAGAATACAACATTGTTGCATACATAATTATTAAACTGATCAGATTTTGCTGAGAATTACTTGAGAAAATATAGTTATCTAACATCTATGCAAACATTTGATTATGCAAAACTGTGTTACATGCTTTACAAAGTTGTTAATGTGACATTCAGTTATGAAAGTATTGATTTTTCTATATGTGGCTTTGCTTTCACTTTTTACCCAGGGATGGTATGGCTTTTTAATTACACTTATAACATAATTTCATACTAAAAAATGTCATGTTTCTGAAGTCTTGAATCAGCGCTGCTTCCTTTTATCTTTCTATGAGCAGATTTGGTTCTATGTTCAAGCACAGCGTATATGTAATGACATGTTTTGATGTTCACAAAGGAAGTAGTGGTGGGGTCTTTGCATATAACCCCTGCACACAGCCTATTTTAATGAGGCCTCATTGGACTGACAGTCTGAAAGAGGTCAGTCTGATGTTGTGTGAGGTGCGGTGAGAGATCACAGATTTCATGCTAAACTTGGCCAAGGTCAGCACTCAACCTCAGTGCTTACTGCAGATGCTGAGCACAGAAACACTTAAAAATCAGTCTGAAGGCAGACCTGAACACGACGATCCTGGCCTGAATTACCAACGATAGCACTACTGAAACGAAGACAAAATCCTGCCGTATTATTTTGCATTTTCAAACAACTGCGGGAAACATTCAGAAAACAGCTGGTAATATATGATGTACACGTCATGTAAAGGCCACTTTGTGTCAGCATAATAATTTACATGCTTTCTCTAAATTTGAGTCGGCTTTCCAAAACTTTATGATCAAATTTAACACAGCAAAAAAAAAAGCTGTGCTGTCAGTCATGGCATTAAACTGTGCTCTGAAACAATATTTCAGTTGAGTATTTCTCCCTTTTAATAATACCAATTGATATTGTATTTATATCATTGTAAAGCCTGATAAGTCATTTTCACATCAAGGTTCAACCTGTAAGGATTATGCATTTGTGGGATAAGAGACACAGCTAAATATCTGGGTAGTGCCCCCCAAAAGGTGCCAAAATCCCCCTGCAGCTGGTAGCTGGTGTTTGGTACGCAGAGTGGCAGCACTATTTGGTGTCAGCCTGAGTACTGTTTTCCAAAGTAGGCCCAAGATCCATGAAACTGGTGAATTCAAAGACGGACTGCAAAGTGGGCAACACCCCAAGAGGACTGGTACCTTACCCTTCATTTAGGAACTGTAGCCTTTCCGTGTTCTCATTCCATGAATCTTTACAAGTAACCTCATTGTAAAGGTGACTAATTAAGCTTCCAATGTAAACAATACAATGCAAAATAATAAAGTGTCTCGATGATGTCTCTGAGTAAGTTTGAGTCACAGATAGCTATGTGCACATTAGCTGCTAGCCCCTGCTCAGTACTGTAGGACAACCTGTAGCTTTGTATGTTCTCAACCATGTCTACATTTAAGTCATATAAAGATCCAGCTTGTGGAGTCTCAAAGTCGCAGAAAAGCAAAACATTGTTATTCTTGTAGATATTCAAGTGCAACCCTTTAAGAATTCATCATTCAGGTACCGTTGTTGCTACTTGGAGTAGTAAAGCAACACTATCACTTGTCCCACTAAACAACATCAAGATTGCATTCCTACATACCCACGAAAATACAAGCACACACTCCTGTCCTGCAAATAAAAAGCTAGAAGAAAGCCACACCTCTGTCATAATCTGTGCTACATTCAATGCTAAATAAAACATATCAAACTCACGTAGCTATTTGCCCAAGACAAAGAGTTTTACTTGGTTTCTACCACTCTCTTCGTGTCTGTGGTTTTGTCTCTGATGTCACTCTTAAAGAAGCACATGACCTTTGTGAGAGGCATCTTCATTTGTAGCCTGTCCTTTAGTATCTGCCCGCTAAAAGGTCACCTTCTCTTTGACAGAATGGAAAAAGGCATCACACGTATGGCTGACTAATGGTGGGCAAAGTCTGAACAGTTGGGGGTTTCTCAGCCTGCTTTGTGCTTTGAATATATTTCAGTCAAAGGAGAGCTACTGTAATATTCACCCATGCCAGCTTGTCATATGCAGGTCACTAATGAGCTGTTCACAAAGTTGAAATGCATCTCGTTTATTTATTTTCAGTCTAGCTCAATTGTTTGTGCAGACAACTCTTGTACAGAGACTATAGTCCTTGTTAAAATGGCTGAAGAT
Organism: Cetoscarus ocellatus; assembly: GCA_037902135.1. Lineage (NCBI taxonomy): Eukaryota > Metazoa > Chordata > Actinopteri > Labriformes > Labridae > Cetoscarus > Cetoscarus ocellatus. The sequence continues at coordinate 1,004,092 of JBAMNC010000954.1, forward strand.
TTGACTCCTGGATGTTGTCATACTCTGATCTTGCCCATCATACCACCTGTTTTTCAAACTTTCCCATCAGAATAAATACAAACACTCTAAAATGAAAACAATTAAAAAGAAAAAGTAAGGCAGTTTAGTTTATGTCCTGTGGCAGAGGCTTTCAAGTGGCTCTTTCAGTCCAACCTGTGGTGCTTCGTTTACACGCTCTACCCATTTGGTGGTCACTTTAGATGGGGATCAACACAAGCTGTGTTGGTGGTGAAGCAGCGATTAACGTTCTTGTCTCCTCACCAATCCTAAACCGAAGGCTAGTTATACTCCTTTTGAAAGCCTTGTTCTTAGCGTAGCTCATTGTGATTCAAGAACCTGCCAGCCAGTCTTTTTCTCAATAATTTACCATACTTTTAGACCAGTTAAACCTTATTTAAAGGCAGCTAAACTATATTCTGCAATATTAATCAACATCAGTTCTCTCCAGTTTGGGATCATTACCTCCGCCAAGGAGGTTATGTTTTCACCAGGGTCTGTCTGTTTGTTTGTCTGTTAGCAAGATTACAGAAAAACTACTGGATGGATTAACATGGAAATTTTACCAGAGGTGTAGTTTGGTTTAAGGAAGAGGCCATTAAATTTTGGTGGTGATACAGATACCGGTTGGGATTAAAAAAATTCCCCAAATTAAAAAAAAATCGCATAACATTGGGTGGAATTTTAAAAAATCATATCTCTGCCATTTCTCAACGGATTCGCCTCCAGTTTTACAGAATAATATGGGGTCCATGTCTCTATCATCAAGACAAATTTCATCTGGATCCAATCCAGATTGATGTCACAAAAAAAAAAACACTGAACTTTATAATGAGCAATCCCATTGACGACATTCAATAATTCATTCATTTCTAGACCAACTATCCCTTTCGGGGTTGCAGGGGGCTGGAGCCTATCCCTGCTGTCGTTGGGCGAGAGGCGGGGTACACCCTGAACTGGTCATTTAATAATTCATATAAAATCCAAATATTAAGTGATGTTCCCAAAACTTGCTGTGTTCATACAGGATAACAACCTCCATGTATGTGCTGAGTTTGGTCTGGATCCTGGCACTATTCTGGATCTGGTGATCCAGAATTGTATCTTTCACAGGGGTCGTGGAAAAGCCACTGCTGGAACTGAGCTGCTTGGTGGAGGTCTGCGCTCTCTGGGTGCTTTTCTAGTTTCTAGTTATAGATGTTATTGTTATAATTAGAATGACCTCTCTATCCACCGCTAGCTCCATAATAAATACCTTTACAACCATATAGACATGAGGACCCTATTGAAAACAAGATTCCACATCTCAAGGAGCTAACCTTGAATAACTCTATATTCCAGTGGTGGGCAACTCTGGTTACCAGGAGGGCCGCATACATTTTTTTTTCAGTGCCTAAGGGCTGCACTATTATTGTTGGGCACTTTCAATGAGGAAAAAAAATCTACAATAAACAAAAAATAGCAAATATAAAGCTTCCAAAAGGATTTTAGGAACATGAATATATTTTAACTCAAACACAATCAAAAATTCACGGCTGAATGAATCTGATACATAACTAAAGTGGATTTAAGCTTCTTTTTAATTCAATAAAATTATGAATGTTAACCAGTTTTTAAAGTCCAAATATATAACCTTTATCATTGTTTCCAAATATAGTTTTATTAATACTTTATATTACATTTAAAGGCCTCATAAAATATATTTAGAGACAAAATTATAGCAAACTTCTTTAATGACTTGTAAAAATGAAACATGTACCAGCAATCTATGGTTAGAAGAAATATTTTATAACCTATCCTAATTTGTGCATTATGTAGGACTGGCTACTCATGATAAATCATATGTAGCACTTGTTAGGCTTTCTTCATATTTTTTTTTTCTTTTCTTTTTTTAGAAATGATTGGTGGGCCACACTGAGTGAGGTGAAGAGCCACATGTGGCCCCTGGGCCGCCAGTTGCCCTCTGCCATTTCTGGATTGTGAAAAATTGCAAGAATTTTGAACTCTCACATGCAACGACCCCAGCCATCAATATAATGGAAAATGTACAATATCTCTATCACTGCCACTGCTGTTGCTGCTACGTTTTAATACTATCTCAATATTTATATTTATTTATCCCGTGCGTATGTGACATATAATCATCTGTAAATACTAACCACCATTTGCACTATAAATATTCAGTATATATTCAGCTGCCCTGTGCAATACATTTCTATATCCTGTGCAATATATTTCTATATACAATAGAAATATTAAGAACTAGAAATAGGACTATTTGCATTCTTAATATTTATCCTCTACCTCATATTGTACATAGAGCTTCAATTGCGTTGTCCGATAGGATTTTATTTCATCTTGTATATATCTTGTACATTTAAAGTCTTCTTACAATCTTTTTTACTACTATTTTTGTATACCTTTCTTTTTTAACTTAATTATCTATCTATTGCACTGAGAAGGAGAAGCTCTCCAATCCCATTGTACATTCTGTATAATGACAATAAAGGCCATTCTGATTCTGAAAAGTATTTTTTCAGCCTGTTTAACTGTAAAAGTGCCTTGAGATAACACTTGTTATGAATTGGCGATATACAAATAAATATTGATAAAAAAAAAATATATATATATATATATTTATATATATAGAATTGATATAATATCACTCTCGGTTATGGTGATATCCTACAGCAGATGACAGTGGGACAAAATTTCTTATACTATGGTCAGTATCAGCTGATCAGCCTTTGTTCCCTGCTGGACACTGCTGTACACTACACAGGATTTTGTGTTATAGAGCTCTTATATGGCCCAACTTTAAATTCAGTCGGGATATTCAACAGCTGGGTCGGATATGCCCTGAATACACACAAAATGTGCCTTGTCTAAAAAGAGGGAACTCAGCTTAAATAACCATGACAATAGTCTTTCTTGAAAGATGTCAGTGGGAGCTCCTGAGTATAGTGAAGACTGACAGCTGCCATTTGCATTACAGTGTACTGTCCCATAGATAGACAAGGAGAAAGCTCAAACCTTATCCCAAAACTGTGCTGTCTACCTCAGTTTAGATACAAATGTTTCTGAAAGTTAAAAAAAAAGAAAAAAAAAAAAAAAAAAAGAAAAGAAAAAAAATCACATTTACAGTTATGAAGCAACACTTTTTGATTTGTACAATACAATGACATTGATAAAACTACATTTATATAGAGGGTTAGTGAAAGTTTAAGCTTTAAACTTTAAATAATTCTGATGTCTGAGGTTATCAAATATAATAAACAAGAATATGACTGATTAGTGACAGTCATGAATGAAAATCCCATTATTTATCAAAAGAAGTACAACCTACTGATGACATTCTCAGTGTGTCTTTTATTGCTTTGAAACGTAAATCACTGCATTATGTGGGGCAAGTGATCATATGTTGCAATTTAATTAAACTGTATGTCTCATTATTAATTAACTTCAGATACTGGATTATACAACTGGCATAATTATGTTGTGACTAATGAGATTTCCTTTTCGTTAATATAACTGCTCATACTGTGAGGAGGTGACATGGTGGAGACATACATACAAGCCTCATGTTACCCTGGAGGAAACACCCCCTCACTCACTCTCCAAAATGTGTTCTGAATGGTAATGCAGCAAGAATTAAAGGCAAGACTGTGCTCAGAGGCTCCTTAACTTTTGATTTGTAACACTGATTAATCTATTTATCCCTCCATCAATCCCCCATACATACACACATTGAACCATCCATCAACCACCCATTGTTCACATTGCAAAATAATGCAGAAATAAGATGTAAGAAACAAACTCATCACAGGCAGACACAATGACTGTTTCAAAGTCCAATCTGTGGCCTGCAATCTCTCCTCAGCCTATCAGCACAGAGCCCCCCATTGCCTCCCAGACCCCTAAGATCCAAGTGTTTCCAAAGGGGAGGGGAAAAGAGCTGCATCTGATCCTCTAAAGAGATTTTTTTCCTTTTTTATCCAACTTAAATCAAGTCCTTGCTCAATAGACACTGCAGACATGATGTAAATGGACACGTGATGTAAATGGACACACATGATGGATATGGGACCTTTAAGAAAACTACTTTCTTAAATACGGTTATCACATACATTAAGAGAGAATAAACAACATTTATGTCATTAAAAGGATGCAGAGTTAGATTACTACATCATGTGAATGTCATTTGATGGTGTTTCATTGACAAAAAATATCTAAAGTAGAAACTAATCAAATCAAAACAAAAAATGTCAAGCACTCCTGCTGCAGTATCCTAATGACAAATTTTGAATATTTTATGATGATTGCTCTGGCATTTTCAATTATTGAACAGATTTGATATAAAGGGGTGTCTTTTTGTGTGTTTGGTGTGTTTTTTCATTATTTGTAAACTACAGATTTCATTAGCATGAGTCCAAAAAATGTATCACATTTCTCTAGAATTTTACAAACATAACGCACCTGATTAATGCTTTTAGAAATACTTGAAATACTTCTATTTGGCACTGTTAAAATAGAAAATATGCATTTTGTAATGAACACAGAGATTAACAACTAATTTTCCCTTGCGCTCTCAACAGCTTACAAGCATTATTAGCTTCGATAGCCTTGCATGGCCAGGCTCTATTTTATATTTCTGATCTTTTAACTTTTTATGCATCAGACTGGAGTTTGAGGTCCTCTAGCAGGAACTTTTTGTTTGTTCCTTAACCTAGACTGATGACTAAAGGTGTTTGGGCTTTTGCTGTTCAGGCTCCAGAGCTTTGGAATTCCTTACCAGGTCTCAGACTTTCCAGCTCTCTTTTTTAAATCATTCCTGAAAACTTTCTTTTATCTGGAGGTATGCTCTTCACCTTTGTGCTACCTTTAATTTCTTTTATCCACACCTGTTTAATTGTTTGCATCTTATTGGTTCACTGTAAAAACTCCAGTAATGAAAGGTGCTTTTTATATAAAGGTTTTATGGCATTATTATTACAAGAAAAATTGTATTGATTTTAACAGCCTAAAAAGCTGGCCATCATAGATTTAATTTTTTATGTTGTTGTACCAAAACAAAGCCAAAATATCCCCAGGACAGATGCTAAAAGAGCTAGTGCAGAAGGTTTGGCTGTTAGAGCTGTGGTGTTGATGTCCCACCCCCTTTCCCTAACTAAAATGTACTTATTGATATGGAGCAAAGAGCATGGAGGGAGGCAAGAAGAACAGGTGCATGTGCCAGTTTGACTTCAAGCTATCACTTAAGAAAAATTAAATGATTTATGAAACGTTGTGTTAAGTTTCTCCTCTGTTTTCACTGTTCTGATCTGGTGCACACGCCCCTGCAGGGTCTGAATTTGACGACAGTGCTGTCAGTCATGCCATCGAGCTATACTCCTCAAAAAATTTTTTGAATGCATGATTTTGGTCAATTATTTATCAATGTGCCCAAGTTTGTCCTCAGAATACCTGAGGGTGTATAAGGTCAGACTTGAGATGTAAGAGAGAGATGTGCTCTTAATGCAAAATGATCAAATAAGTGGTGTGAAAAGAATCCCGTGTTGTGATCAGTGCAATGCAGTCCACAGAGGCAGGGGGTTCGATGTATACCAAGTGGGGGGTGATTCTATTGCCCTCATCTCTCTAATGATTTTTTAAAAACATAAACATTATTAGAATCATAATCATTTTTAATGATAACATAACTGTCAGGAAACACAGTGGGAGAGCCCGTGCTCCATGTTTTTTTAGAGTGACCGTCGACCTGAGCTGAATTAATGAGGAGAGGTTGCAGGAGAAGTTAGCACGCCAGCTGTCAGCATCAGGGTGCAGGAGTGCAGCGTTTCTCCCTGTCAGAGCAGGTCACTGTTACTGAGGCATGTATGTGAGGAGGAATGTCAAAGATCTGCACGTGGCTCTCTGTGTGCAGTCTGAATGTAGCATATGTGAGGATGTTACCATGGATTTCATTCACAGATTGTTTGAGCTGTTAAATGAATTAGATAAAATGGGTTTGTAAATTTTTGGTCAAAATAGATAGATCGATAGATTGATAGATATTCACATCAGATTTGGTAAATGTGGGCAAAAGAGTATCCAAATTTTCAAAAAAATCACATGGATATGGCTCTATCATCATAACAGATCATTTTTATAGTTTATTGTCTATTACCACCACAATAAAACGTTTTTTTTTTTTTCATCATTTAAGCCTTACAGATCAAAGTGTTAGGATGCCTTTTCACCATGACAAAGTCATAACATTATGATTTTAATTTCCACAAGATTACATCATTGTCCATAAATGCATATAAAGCTCACAACACCACCAACAAAATGATCCCATTAAAATGAAATCTAGTGGAGAAGCCTTCTTCTAACATTCAACTCTGAGAAATCGTAGCTTTGTCTGGAGGTCAAATTTATTGAACCACTAGATTCAAAAGCTGTTGAACTGGTATCATGTTGTTTCTTTAATTATCAACAACAAAAATGACGATTACACTTTTTCATTCAACTTTAATCAAGTCCTTGATTAACAGACACCCAAGATATGATGTAAACAGCCAAACTCACCAGGGCATGGGACCCATAAGATGTTGTGTTCACTGATCCTGGCTATCGCCACAGAGGCCTAAATATATGTCCCCCTTCTCTGTCAGTTGTAAGCATCTCACTGGGAGGACTGAGCCTCCAGAGTGCTTTCTAAAGACTTGTATGAAGGTGGCACTGTCATAGCAGATTAATACATGAAAATGCAGTGTGCTTCAAAGAAAACTGATCCATTCTGTTCTCACTCCCAGACAGTGAAAAATATGTATCAGACATTTTGTTACAACCCTCATTCATCCCTGTTATTATTTGATGTTCATGTTCCAAGAAATGGCCACAGAAAAGGAATTCTTTCTTTGATACAAAGACTTGTTGGTTTCCCTGAGCAGCATCACCTGTTTCCCACACCTTGAGGGACTGAGTGTCCAAGCATGCAGAGCTCCAGGCAGACAGACTCAGCGATCCTCCAAAGTGACATTCTTTAGTGCATTGTGATCAGACAATAGTTTGAGAGAAGCTATTGTGTGTGGCTTCGAGGCTCAGCCTTGGATCAAAGCTACAAAAAAAGGAAAAATAAGTCTGGGTTGGGTTATTGTTCAGCTGTCATGAGAAAATAAGAGAAATTCTGATGTCTTTAACTGTGCTGAAAGGAGAGTGATTCAGGGTGTGCCAATCTTTACAAAGATGATCTTTCTGTCTCTCTGTCTGTGTGTCTGTCTGCCTATCTATCTATCTATCTATCTATCTATCTATCTATCTATCTATCTATCTATCTATCTATCTATCTATCTATCTATCTATCTTATCAAACCTCTAGCAAGTCATAAGCATGACACCCAGTGTTGTTCACCTTTGACCTCCAATATCCAACATTATGCCCTAAAACCTTGACACTCAGGACCACTTCAGAAATGCATTGTCAGGTACAGAATGTTGTTACATCGACATGAGCAAGTTAAAAGTCTACCATGCAAAGCAAATGCAATGTATTAACAACACCCAGAAACACCACTGGCTTCTTTGGATCCAAGTTCATCTGAGATGAAAGACTAAATCAGATTAAAATGAGAGAATATTAGCAAAAGGATAATAAAGTTTGCAAGTTTGAACATTTAATATATTGTCTTTGTTGTGTATTCAGGTGAATGATGGTTGAAAAGGATTTGCAAACTACTTAATTATGTTTTTCATGTTTTACACAACATCCCAATTTCATTGAAATTGGGATTTATTGTTGACAAGCACAGGAGACACAATAACCTTGACCTTTGACCTTAGACAGCCAAAGGAGAAAGAAAATCCTTTATTTGTGTCGAGTTTGGAGAAAATCAACCAAAGACTTCGTAAGACTGGCCGGGATGGATGCACCTGATGGAAAACCCTGAGCCACAGTGCCTTAGGCTCTGGCTTTTGGTGTGGAAGCATTAAACAAGGTTCTTCCTCCTGTGCGGGTGTTCAGAACCACGTTGGGAGGGATGAAGGACTTGCAAAGGGCTTTCTTAAGGAATTATCCTCCATAATTGTTGGCTTAGCTGTGAGGTCCCCAAAATCTGTTTAAGTTCCTCGATATTTGTAGAGCATCTATGTGTTTTGGCTACCACACAGACACTCCAACACTCTCACAGACAAAAAAGAGAAATCTCTGTCTCGGCCTTCTTGTCTCCTATTCAGCCCTATCCACATGTAAGGAGCACTTCCCCTAGGAAAACCCTACCACTCTGCAAAGTCTTTGTAAGCTGAATCACTTCCAGACAAGTGGGGCAGAGATTTGCTGCTGTGCACAATGGATGAAATACTCAGTGGGGGATGTGAATTGGATGTTCCCGGAGCACCAGAAATCATGAATTATAAGAAGTGTACAAAATGCTTTTGCGTCTGCATTTTGCTCTGCTTTGGAAGGGTGCTGGTAATATGACTTGGCTTAACATGTGTTGACATATAGATTTTTTTTTGCACTTGCTGCTTGTGACAGAAGTGGATATTTCTGCGACTTGAACAGATTCTTCATGGCACTCTGTTTGTTTTAGATGAAGAGATGTTTTCTGTGGGTGATTGATTTATCTCAGCATCATCACATCATCTTTCTTTTGTCTCGGCTTTCTTCTTTTCACTGTAGCAAAAGTGTTTGTGTGCATTAACATAATATTCAGTCATTTTTCATGCTGAAAATGCTTCAGAATGACTTTGAAGTCTGGAACAACTAAATTCCCGTCTTTGGGTCTTATTGTCAGATTCACTCTGAACACTTTCATTTTTGTGTCTTTGTAGATTGAGCTCTGAGCGCTCTCTAAATTACTCCCAGACAGTCTGAGGAACACAGCTGAGGTAATTGTGAACGGGTAAATAAACGTCTGACTTATCACACAAGCTTCAAATTATCATGCTGCTGGCACAGTGCTGCCTCTGTCTTTACTTTTTTTCACATCACAGGGTTCTGTGGCTTGTTTACTCTGTTTACTCCTCTTAGGCGCTCTGCTGTCTTAATGAAAAGGCTTTAGTGGACTCTGTGCCTCACGATTGATTTATACTGCTGCTCACTATAACTGATCAAATTTACCAAATCAGGTCACAATAACCTGGACTCCAGCTAGATTTAAGTCATCTCGGCTCTGATTTTAAAGAAGCCAATAAATATATTTACGGATATTTACGCTGTATATATTCCCTTTTTTGAGGCTTTCGGTGGCACCATTGACTGCTATATTGGCTGGTGTCTGCCCCCAAAATCTCCTGTTAGCCTGCAAGTTGCTTTATTGGCAATCATATTTCGTCATTGTTGGGCACAAACCTCTTATCTCCAAAATTGCTACCTTTCAGGAGATTACAAAAGTGCTCTACTACTGAATGAATGAATATTGTATTGTCCTGGTTACACACTTTTTTTGGACTTGAATTTGGTAGAAAGTTAATAAAACCCTCTCCCCAACACAGAAGGTGACCAGAAAAAAAAAAGAACAGAAAAATGGAGAAATGAAGATATGGTAATTTCCGGACTACAAGCTGCTACTTTTTTCTCACACTTTGAACCCTACGGCTTAAACAATGATGCGGCTAATTTAAAGTTTTTTTAGATTTCATTTAGCCCCGTGACATCAGATTTAAATTAGAGTTAAAACATCTTTCTGTGTAACATATATGTGTGTAAATATCTCGTGTTACAACGTGGACAGTGCCAGAGCATGTGAGCGGTATGGAGTGACGAAAGGGGGGATGCACATCGCTCCACCAATTAGCCCTCCACCTTCCACTCAAATTTCAACCCTTCAGACGCATGGAGTGAGCCGTACTGGAGTGAAATTGGAGTGGGAAAGAGCAAAAAATAAGGTGATGCTCCAGCTTGTTAGAAAAAAAAAGAAGCTCAGCGCTCTGGCTAAAGTCCTTGCCCTCGCGCTCCCGATCAGCTCCGCTCACTGGACACCTGCAGCTTATAGGCAAGTGTGGCCTAGATGTACACATTTTTTTTTTTTAGATTTAGTAGGTGTGGCTAATATTCAGGTGCGCTCAATAGCCCGAAATTTACGGTACTCATTTTTGTGCCCAACAGTGACGATTTACAAGTGCTTTGGGCCTCGAGCAAAAACACTTAAAAAAAAAAAACAGAACTAACCCTTTAAGTCAGGTTCATTGCTTTAATTTTGATGCCTGGCTATTATTCACAATAATTAATGGAAAAACCCTTTCCATTTCTTACTCACTGAGTACTCCAGATCCACCCCTATTCTCATTCTTTCTGAGATGCTCTGTTGGACTTCTTGTCACTTTAAGGCCCCACCTCCCCAATCAGGACCAGTCTGTTCTGAATGTTTGACCAGTCTATGGTAACTGGTCAGTTTGGTGCCCGCCTTCAACAACACTGCACTGTAGGAATGTGACCTCAAGCCAGTGGGCTTGAACTGCTGATTTAACAGTGACAAAATGGTCAGGGTCCATTTCGAGATGCATCGGATGAACAAATCTCTGCCCAGAGCACAGTGGGGATGGATATTGTGACTTGCTTACATAGAGGTGGGTACTGTGACTCTGGCTGGCTGACTTTTCTCTTCTTTTATTGCATTATTAAACCCCACAGAACACACACACGAGGGCATTCAGGCATGCTATGCCTAACAAAGCCTGGCACTGCATATGAATTAGGACAAATTAGAGATCAGCCAAGAAGTTAGCAACCCAATCACATTTTGTTTCAAATGCCTCTGCATGACTAATACCTCACAAGACGTATTTGCTAAATAGTATTTTTTCTTCACATGTACTGTGAAAGACAATGCAGGCCTCTTGGCTCATGGCTTATTTGTTTCCATTTAGTTGCTTCCTTCAACACAGCATACAGTGATACCCCAATTAATCAATCAATCTTTATTTGCACAGTGCAAATTCAAAACAAGTGCTATATGAAACACTTTAAAAACAAGCAAAGAAACAAGCTTGAAAAACATTTATTCCTCATTTGGTCATAAATGTACCTCAACAGGAAACTGTGAGATGCTTAGAAAAAACATAAGAATTCCAGCTCCTTTCCTTGGTAAAAAAAAAAAAGTTAAACTTAAATGTTTATATTTTTTCTTATTAAGACATGCTGATACTAAGATAATAGACACACAGCCACAGCGTGAGCTTTAGTCTGCAGTGTTTGACCAGTTGTTTAAGTCAATGTGTAATGTGGAAAATATGTGTCCCGTTACTTATTTTCTTACAATCTCAATCTCTTGTAGACTCACACATTCACACAATCAGACTTTATGCCATTTAAGTTCATAAGGGCTCAGTGCTTTGATTTTAGGTTGGAGATTGAAATTGGGTAAAGGCAGCTATTTGTCCATCAAACTTTGGTGCAGTCCTTGTTTTGATCCATAGTTCCTATCTAGACTAGCTTTGTGCTGCATGAGGAGCACAAATATTCAAAGAAATGATGTGAATGATACTACATGCCTTAAACTGATTTGAAATAAGCATCACAGCACTTAGAAATGTTTTTTTTAGTAGATTTAACGAATACTACAACAGTTTGCAGACAGTTGCTGGTGACAGATCAAATGACCTTTCACACTCTGACTCTGGTTGGTGTGGCAAACTGTGGTGGAAATTTTAATATTAAGGGTGCCACTCCAGTCCAACCATCTAGACCCACCAATTCACTGGAGATGTACTGTTAATTCAAACAGTTAATGCTCAGAAGTTGGATTGTCCTAGTTTCAAATTAGATATGTCACTGGAAATGCCCCCTTTGGTTGGAAATTATCTACTGGGAAGTCGGACATTCTTCAAGTCCCCCGACTTTATGAGCTCGTAACTCAACCCAACAGCTGTCTAACTAATAATGATATTAACATGATTCCAAGAGCTGTGGGTAGGTGGTCAGGGTAAAGGAATCTTATTATGAGGGTTACTTTATCACGGAACTGTTGTTTATGGGTGTAACAGCAATATGTGAGCTACCTTGATGAAGGTTTGCACTCTGAGTCCTGCCCAGATTTTTATTTGATAGGGATGAAGTACAAGACACGAAGCTGATGTGCTGCACAAAGGATGTATAACTGTTGCTAATCTCCAGCTCTCACCCTTGGTTGGTCTTTTGATAATCCAGCATAGATGTGAATACTAAATGTTAAAAGGGTGCAAAGAAAGGATCTGGATCACTACATCAATTTAAAAACAATGGTGAACTCCTACATTAGGTAGACAAATATACCTACTAAAGTATATATTTCAACTTGGAAAACATCATAACAAACTAGAAAAGTCCTCTGAGAGCACAGACCTCCGCCAAGCAGCTCAGTCACAGCAGTGGCTTTTCCACTCCACATGGACAGTTGTAGTTACAAAGTTGGAAAAAACATGCCAATCTACCAGGCTATTGTTAGCCATTGTGTTAGCAGAACTCCTCCGCTGGCATTGCAAGGGAAGCTGGGAGTGTACATGTAGTGGCTTGAAAAACAATGACGTCAGTTTGCAAATAAACTGCAATTCCCACAATGCCGTAAATGAATGGGATTTGCCATTATAAACTTCAATATTTTGTTGTGATGTCAATCTGGATTGGATCAGCACCAAAATAAAATGGCTTCTTCCTTGGACCAAACCACACCTCTAGTAAAATTTCACGTAAATCCATCCAGTAGCTTTTGCATAGTCTTGCTAACAGACAAACAGACAGACAAACAGACCCTGGCGAAAACATAGCCTCCTTGGCAGAGGTAATTACAGGACTTGTTTTAAGATGTACATTCCAACTTTTGGGAGACTTTTGGGAACTAACTCAAGAAGAACAGGATGATAGGCTCTAAGCTGACATGCTCACCAAATCATGGCACCAAAATGTCTGACTCCGAGGTCTCGTTTGTCCTCCAAAGAAGCTGCAGTCACTGGTTTCAGATTAGTTAGGCTCCAGGACCAACATGTCTATCCTCATGGGATATTGAGTTACCAAATCTCTGATCAATACATGAGCTTCTTAAAAGGTTATGTGACTTCTGTCTGTAAGCCTGACAGATAGTATCCCTCTATAATGCAGTGTACTACAGTAAAAACTAATGCCACACATTAGCAGACATTGTTAAGGCAAAAGGTAAAATGTTTGCATAACAGGACTTTTAAACATTAATCCTCGGTCCTTCTCCACTTCAGGGAAAACATGCTCATGTGACAGCTTCAAATCGCACAATCAGCAATCTGGGAATCAGGCCCAATCAAACATATTAGCTGAAACACAAGCAATAACCTTCAGGGAGACGACAGTAAATATTTAGTTAAAAAAAAAAAAAAAGATCCTGTTTTTGGATGAGTAAAACTCAGTAATCTCATTTGCATAGTCCCCTGGGAGAGTGTCTTTACTATATGTGTTTTGAAAAACTCCTCTAAATAGCCACTCTTCATGAAAACACACACTCCACATGGCCTGCAGCCGAGGCGGTCTGCCAAAGGAGATTTTCGTAATGATGCATTAACAGCCCACAGAACAGATCATTTACATAGCAAGAGGTTGGGATGTTTTGGTTTCTGTTGACTGGTGATGGAGGAAGGTTAGGTTTGTGATCCTTAAAGCAGTCACATCTCTCCTACTCACTGCAGATATGATGTGTCATCTTTAAATTTTAACTTCACTACAGAAATAATGACTTCAGCGACCCATGAATTTCATAATTTTGCACAACAGATAAAAGTTTCCACATCAACAATTTGAAGATTTTCTTTCCTAATATATTTCGGAGCATTTTGTGTGCTTCCACTTTAGGCAATGTCTGTCAGTTTTCTTAATAATGAGCCCAACATCAGAATATCTCAGTGAGGGTGCTCACATTTACCACACACTGGGAATCACTTAGAGCAGAATCAGGTGTGTGTGGATGGCTATTAACTGTGAGTATCCACTTTCAGGTGTGTGTGGCTGATTCACCTTGATTAAGACCAGATGTGGTGAGCTTATATACGCTTCTGTGTTGCAGTGCTAAGTGCTGACTCACTGGCTCATCAGCAGAGATCGTGAGAGCTCCTCAGTGTTTTCTTGGGTTATGAAAGAGTCTGCTTACGTGTAGCAGAGTTAAGATAGAGGTAGGCAAACACTCAGGCAGGGATCAAGATCAGCACTTTTAATTTCTGCAACATGGCAAGAGAGGGGACATACGTCACACACACACAAGCAACAGCACCGGTGTCCCCCCAATACAGAAGCTGTTCCTCTTTTGACGAGACTGCCAAGCTTCCTTGTGCATGTGTCGCTGTGCATCCCATTATAGCCCCCACCCTGCTACAACAGGTAATGTAGAACTAATTAACTTATTTACTAAATCTCTCTCAATATAGGGGCACTAGTTATGAGAATGTTCACCAGAATAAAATAGTAAAATATTTCCCAATAAAATATTTACTCAGCTTGTAGCGTTACTGAGGGCCAGAATACAAAAATAGATCTTGACTGCGCGTCAGACAGATGACTAAATCTTTCATTTTAGAAAAAATATCATTCTCAAGGTGTAGGCCTAGTGCTCAATGAAACCACGCTACAAAAGAAAATTTAAATAAAGTTTATCTTGCACTGTTTCTAAATAATTCAGTCCATAAGCAAATTGCAATTAGAGAATCTGAGGAAAAAAAATCAATAACAGTTCAACTCCATTCAAAACTTAGAGTTCCAACAAGTTAAGCAATCAAGTCCAAAAATTTCATAGGATATAAAGTTAATCAAAATACATCTTCAAGTTTGTAATCAGTCTGTCAAAGAAAAAAAAATCAATGTCACTAGCAGTTCATTCAATTCAAAAATGTCCAAAAGAAGTTTAGTACCAAGATTCAAAATGTCCAAAATTGTTCATTAGTTCAAAACTCAAAAGTAACAAAATAATAACCCAACAAAAAAAACAACAACAAGACACTAAATGTAATTGGTAATGAACATCAGGAAAATCTATATATGTGTGTGTGTGTGTGTGAGAGAGAGAGAGAGAGAGAGAGAGAGTGAGCTGCAATAACTTGCGGTACACAAAGCAGGGACACATGGGTTGAAGATGGGTTCTGTCCAGGTTATTGGGGCCACAGGCAGGGTTATCAAACACCGAGAGGCTCCCAGGAAGCAAAGACAAAAAATCCTCTGAGCAAAAAAGGCAAAAAAAACAGTCACCCCCTCCTGGATATTCATGTACTTCCCCTTTTCTCCTTCATCCAGTCATCACAGGGATCCCTATATCCCCTAAACTTTGGTCCTGTTTGGCAAAAAACCCTCTCCCTCCAGCCTTCTCCAACCTCTGCTCCATGCATCAGCTCCTTTGTCTGCCCTCACACTCTCTCTCAGGTCACAGGTGTCTACAATCAGCTCTGGCTACTCTGCAGGACCACCCACTGCCCCACACCTCTGTGCAGCAGGGTGCAGGTTTATTCCCTGTCTGCCACAAGCTACATACTCTCGTTTGAATACTGTGTGTCTTTAAGTCAACATGTTTCAATAGCTTTCAGTGAAGTTTGTGAAAAAGCTGGAAGTTATAATCCAGTCTCATTATCTTTCCTTTAATATGGCGTGGCTTAAAACCTTCCAAGTTTAGTCAGTAGTCAGACTACTGCAGGACTACATTCACATTTCAGGCAAAAGTGGACAAAATCCAAATATTTTGCCCATATGTGACCAATATCTGATGGTAAATGGACTTGAGCTTATATAGCGCATTCTACTCTTTGACTACTCAAAGCAGTTTTACATAGCAGGTCACATCTACCCAGGCACACCCATTCACTCTCACATTCACTCAGTGTTGGCTGGAGTTTCTATTTCAGTTGTCCATTAGTATCAGCTAAGACATTCTCGCCCTTTTCGAATGCCACTGATGCAGCAGTGGGAGCAACTTGGGATTAAGTGTCTTGCCAAAGGACACATCGCCATGTGACAGCTGGAGCTGGGCTCGAACCTGCAACCAAGCACACTGCACCACCAACGTTTTACCCTTTTATGGCAGTCTGAATGGTACAAATTTGATCTTTTTCAAATCAGACCCAGGCCACTTTCATATGTGGTCCTAAATCAGACACATATCTGATGTTTGCTAAAGCGACCTCACTCTGAAAAGTTATATTGCATTTCATCTGACTTTTACTGAAGTGACACAGACATCACAAAGCTGTGACAAAGAAAAAAGGATGCTGTTAGATCAAATGTAAATTATGGACTAACTATGGATTAACTCCATACCAGTGAAGCCCTTCTGCCACAGTCCCACCACTCCTGGCTTAAGCTCTGCATCCACACATACCTCAGTACAGAGGCAGCAGCCACTGCTCCACTAAAGACCATCAATAAAGTGTTTTGTTTTTTTTATCTCTCAATCTTCTTCTTCTCCACAACCCAGTCATAACTTTGCTAACTCAAACTGAACAAAAAAAGTTCAAAACTCACACATACAGGCTGACATGTGTAGCATCTACATTTATCTCAGCTTTTATATTGGTAAATAAGGGAAGTTTGAAATTGATTGTACAACCTCAATATGCTGTGATTGAGAAAAAATAGAAAAAACACCTTCAGACAATTTTTGCCAGGTTAACTTCCACTAAACCCACAGTTTTTATCTTTCTTGAAAATGAAGGTGATTCTTTTATTGTGCCTGACATTTTAGAGGGACACATAGGCTCTCATGAATGCATATGCATGCACAAGCCAGGGGAACATGTCTGAGAAACAGGGATCCTGTGTCCCCCACGGCATTGTTTCATTGCTCTGATACAAGTGCATGCTAACATTAGCAGGCACGCATATACTTGCACATGTATGCACCACCACATGAAAGGAGGCACAAGTACAGTGTCTGGGCCAGCTTTGGGAACTTGAGCACAAAAAACACACTGTGTGGCTGTGTCTCAAGAGAGAGAGATGACTAACAGAAGACAGTTTGTCTCTAAAAGTAAATTTTTTTTAAAGGTCCCATTTTTAAGCATGTGCCACATATTTCTCCATATTTTTCAGTTTCTTGGCTAAGGACACTGGATTTTAAACAGGCATTTCGGTGCAAATTCCCATGAACTGTGATTAACTATGGTTTTCCACTAATGTGCTCTAATGTTTACTATGACTGCAACAAATATGTCCAGACATGATGCTTCCACTGCACCTGCCTCAATGAGTGTCTACCATTAGGGGGAGTTGGCCCTAATATCATGACACAGAAATTTTCAAATGGACTGTTAAAGCACATCTTTCTGAAAGATGGAGTGAGCAAAAGATGAGAAAAGGGATCTTTTTAGTTTGAGGTGTTTATAGACAGTTCACTGAAATATATTTGTTTACAATAATATAAAGGGGAATTCTGTATGTAATACACCTATAGCACATTTAAATAAATAAATAAATAAACAACCCTTATCCAAGGCTGCTCAGGTGCCTCAGTTTCTTGCTTTGCCATTAGGTTGTCATAGTAGTTTTGCAGAGCTATGCTAAGATGACCCTGCCTACCGTAAAGATGCATAATAACCTCCGCCATGGAGGAAATGTTTTTGCTGGTGTATATTTGTTTGTCTGTTTGTTTGTTAGCAAGGTTACACAAAAACTACTGGACAGATTTTGCCAAAATTTTCAGGAGATGTTGGGAATGCTTTCTAGTCTTTACATACTTCCTCAAAATAAGTTTGGAAGCATTATTTCAGTTGATTATTCCTCCCCATCAATAAGAGCAATTGTTGTTGTATTTTATATTGTTGGAAAGCTAACTGTGTATGTAACGTCCTTCAAAAATTGTCAAAATCCCTTACAACTGGAAGCTGGCATTTTTACATGTAGAGTGGCAGCATTACTTAGCCTGGGTACCATTTTTCAAACCTTAAACCAAGGTGAAGCCAAAGACAGACCACCAAGTTGGTGCACCAGGAAGACAACATCCTAAGCAGAACAGTTTCTCACCCTTGCTTCACTAAGGCTTTGTTTCAGGGCAAGAGGGGATTTTGGCACATTTATTTAGGGTGCTACCCACACTAATGCTGTGCTGCTCATTCCACGAATGCACAATTTTTACGAGTTGTACCTCATTGTAAAGGTGACTAATCAGGCTGTAACATTTTCAATGCTATAAAATACAGTACCAGTTGGTATTATTAAAGGGTAGAAATAATCAACTGAAATAACGTTTCCAAACTTTTTTTTATGGAGTATTTATTGTAAGGGAAAAAGTGAACAGCATGAAAACCCTGTAGAGTCAAGAGATGAGCAGAGACCACAAGTAGAAAAGCACCTTAAGTGGGCATTCAAGAGGACTTTGTAAATAGCTGTCTGCAAAATAATAATCAAAAAAAAGATATTAAAAAGCAATAGGAACAGCTTGGATTAAAAGTTTTCACCCTTGCTGGATTCTCTGAAAAGAGTAATAAACCGAGCAATCCAAGTGAAGGATAAGGTTAATAGGGCCTTGGATAGAAACTGTGAAGAGAAGATGAACACAAAGCAAACAATGAAGTCAGACACTGTGATAATGACATTGTAAACTAGGTTACATGGCAAAACTTCAGAAGTACTAATTTACCAAATAGTCTAAATGAGAATTCTTAACATCCATTATGTTTCTTTATAGATTTTTCTATTGCTTCTGACATAATCCAAGTGTATAGAAATAATGACCAAGTCATTAGACAGATTCATTATGTTCATTAGAGCAAGTCTTATTATTCACTGGGGAGGAAAATGAGTCATTTGTGAGCCCCATAATAAGCATTGTATACCAAATTACGGGAATAAATGCAGAGAAAAACAATAACAAATGACTGTTCATGTTGTATGGAACTTATAATTCCATCATAAACATGACCTGTGTTTGCATGAAAAGCCTTAGAGAGACTTTTTTCGGTTATAGACAAGGTTTTGAGCAGTCAACTAAGTGATTTAATGTCCTGTACTGAGCCAAGATAAAAGGGATTTCAGATCTGTTTTTTCAATGAAACTTCAAAATGACAGCGGCTGGATTGGCATGCATCGCCTCTTCTAAAGGTAGATCAGTCTGCCATTATGACGGGAGTGACCGCCGACAAGCCATCAAATCACCCAGGCCAAGGCAGCCAGCAGGTGTCCGCACCAACAAGTGGGTGCAAATGGCTTTAAATAAGGGCTTTTGCAAAATGTCAGTTTCCACACATGGCTGAGCAATCTCTACACGCCTAGCCTCGGCTCAACCTGCCAGGTACAGCAGGTACAGGATGTGCTTAACAGGTCAGGGTACGGAGGCTTCTAGTCACACTGGGCAAAATGCTGGACTGATTATGTCAGTGAGGGATGGTTAGCTCTTGAAAGATCTATTTGAAGAATCATCAGGGAGGTGACATGGAGGTGTGAAGGTAAAAGAGACAAGAGAGAGCGAGCATGTGTGTGTGTGTGTGTTCTGTAGCTACATCACTTAACAGCTGGGTTTTACTGTGCTGCATGATGGATTTGGTTCCAAGGTAGTTAGACTGTGATATGGAGGGAACAAGACAATAAAAACTCCAGTATACACGAAAATAAGGGTGAAGATAAAAGCTTTTCTGTTGCCTCAACACCACAAAAAGCCATAAGATTATCAGGTGAATGCTTTAGAAACTAACAGTAGAAACAGGACTTGGACACTAGAGACCAATTTATGTTCTGTTGCTTACATAACTCAAGTTTGAGGTGGGACTCGTCCACATCTGTTTTCTGTTATAAGCAGAAGTGGAATGGTGGGGCAAAGTCATAACACCACTGTTCCAGCAAAAGAGATTGAAAACAAAAAGGGGGAATGAATACGAAGTGTGTCAGAAAAGTTCCAGGACTGGTGTCACAAAAGATTTATTTCAAACCCAAACTTCAAACTTTTTTTTTCCCCTTCAAAGTAATCCCAGCATGTCTACAAAGAGATACTGCTGCGTTTGCTTTGTTCAGTGCGCGAGAAGAGGCGAGAGTTGTGGCAGGACAAGTCGTGGCTGCTTCACCACGACAACACGCCTGCACAATACCCTGATCATCCGACAGTTCCTCGCCGAGAAGAACATCGCCGTGCTGGAGCAACCTCCCTACTCACCCGACCTGGCTCTGTGTGATATTTTCCACTTCCCCAAGCTCAAGGGGGTCATCAAGGGGACCCGTTTTGAAGACGTGGACAACATCAAAAAGGCCGTGATGACGGAGCTCCTTCCAGGTGTGCATGAAAACGTGGCAGAGAAGGATGGGGAAAACTTGTAGTTTGGATTCTAAATAAATCTTTTGTGATACCAGTCCTGGAACTTTTCTGACACACCTCGTACATAAATTTAGAAAACTAGAAGTGCTCAGATAGCACAAACCTCCACCAAGGCGTTCCCAACATTGACGAGCATGTAACTGTCAAAAATGTGAAAAACTGCCCTATCTTGCACTGTTAACGAATCCTTGAAAAAATTCTTGGATCTACATCTGAATTTGGAAAAGCACTAAAATCTAAGAATAACCAACATTCCTTGAAAATGTCATACAAATCAGTTGCGAGCTTATGGGTTTATTAGTGAAAATGTGGAAAAAGTTCTTATTACTGAACTAACAAACACCAGCAAAAACATAACCTTACTGGCAGAGCAAACAAATAACCTAACTGCTGTAAATCCAAAATGCTTTTCAAGGGACATACTACACATGATTTTTGCCCAAGTCAGCAGTCTGAGGGTATTAGGACCAATTTGATACGAATCGTTTGTTTCATGCGTGTTTGCTTAAGTATTCGACAATACAGAGGCCGTCTGGGACACCAAGAGATAGTCCGACAGAAAGTTTAATAAATTTGAATTTTTGACCAGCCTGGTACGATTTGTACAGTTATGTCAGCTCCTCTGATAGATTGAGACTGATTGACCGCAGACTGGTTACAGAGACAGGTCGTCACAAAAAGAGCTGGCTGCCAGAAGAGGACAGAAGCAGCTCCCTCCCAACAGAAAGAGAGAGAGCTCCACTTCCTCACATCCTGCCCTAAACATAGGGTGTGGGTCTATACTTCATCAAGATATTTCTCAGGGAAAGATCTTTTACGGAGCTCAGACAATTTGTGTTGTCTGTTTGGGACAACTGGTAGGTTTCACTTATGGAAACTTAGCCCCAAGTTGCTCCCACTTCCATGTGAATGGTGAATGAAAGGGCTGTAGGTGTTTGCAAATGCTGATGGACAACTTACAAAGAAAATTTCAAGCATCAGTAAGTAAATGTGAAAGTGAATGGGTGGATGTGACCAGCAATGTAAAAGTTCTTTAGTGGTCAGAAATACTATAAAAGTGCTTTAAAAGCCCAAGTCCAGGTCCTTTTAAGACCACTTTTCATTTAGGGCCAAATAAAACTTTAATTTTTATTTATTTTTTTTTGTTTTGGTTTGCTATTCTCTATTCTCCCATGTCCTAAATCTGATTTGGTTGTATCCGGGGGGTTGCTGTAGTCCTGGTCCTCTCTAACCCAGTTTATGTGATCTTGGGAGAAGCTTTTAGATGATCAAGTTGATGGGACTTTTTCTTGGCTTCAGCTCTCTGAAGTAAGGGTGGTGTGATGGTAGGACTTGGGGTCACCAGTTTTCAAATGTTTAAGGGCAATCTGACTGCTCTGCTCTCAATGCAAGAGGGCCTAGGAGAACTCTGCTTGAAATGGTTCAATTATTGTTTAGTTTTATCGAATTTCTGATTTAAATTTGCTCCCCAGATTTTACTGCCATTCAGAATAATTGGTTTTGATATGAACTGAATTTTTTTGGGCCAGATTCGAATTGGAATGTTAAATCTAAAACTTTGTTTAACTTCATAAATACTATTTTAGTATGTGTATCAAATATGTTTCAAAGGTGTATAATCACCAAAGACATGACAATATCCACAACCTTTCTAGTTTTATAATTACTGGTATGTAAACCTGAGTTAAAGTTCGCACCAGTCTGAGTTTCTTTTCATTGATTCAGTTTAAAGGTCAATGGTATAATAAAGAAAGTTAAAAATGAAAACGTGGCAACAGCTGGGTGGCCAACGCTCATGACTCAGCCCCTAAATTTCCCTCATGACTCAAAAATCATTGTCAGACTGTCAGCTGCAGGCTTGATAAACTATCAGCTATTTGCTCTGAGAGGTTTCTAGGAATTGTAGAGAGCTACAAACTTCAATAAACCTCTGACTTATCTTTAGTGCCAAACCGCGGCTTATTTCAGATTGTGTCACTATTGATAAAAAAACGAGATTGACATTTGCACCACTTCACAGACAGATCAGTGTTGTATGATGGAGAGGTGTGCTTAAATGTATTTTCAAGAAATTCTATTGTATTATTTCACAGATAACACCCTGGGTGTTTCACATTGTGTCTAATTGTGACCCACTCATCTCAAGGCTCTAAGAGTAAGCATATCCACCCTCTTTTTACTCAATTCATCATATTTTTTAGGTTACAATTCCATCTGCAATGCAAAGCAAGCATGAGTGTAGTGGTGTAGTACGCTCCCCGTGAAATCCTGCATCAGGAAAATCTTTTATTTAGTGGCGTCTCTTTGTTACTGGGTTGTTGTGCCTCACAGCTTGGTATCATTGATTCGCATAGCAAGAGATAGAGAATGAAGCCACCTAATTCTCCTGTTATCAGCGTTTCTCGGTCACTCAATCAAGTCTTATCGTAGCACGCTGCTGCTTGTGTAATGACAGTAATAAATTAAAAAACAAACCACCCCCACCTCCAAGTTCATTTGGAGTTTGGATAGTTTCCTGGGGGATTTACAATCTGCTTCAACACATTAAACATGAATAAACCTATACTTAAGCAAGTTATTGTAGGAAGAAATACCTTTTCCTTCTTAGACTGTTGTAAGAGCTGCTGATGTTAGTTTGAAAGACAAATAACAATGCAAGGGAAGAGATTTAGTATTTTAGGTATATTTTTCCCCAGTTATCTTGAGCCCTGCCCCTCAATCCCAGATGGTGAATCAATAAACTTAAATCAGAGTTGACATTAACTTGAATTTGAAGAGCTGCCTTCAATGGATGGACAGATGAAAGAACGCAAATCAAACAACATAAAGTTCCTTGGCATTACAGAGACATAAAATTTAAAGGGGCAGTCCACAGATGTTAAACTGGGTTATCAATTTATGCATCGGCACAAAGTGAGGCAGAGGGGGTTGACTGTGGGATCAATAATGATGCCTAGGGTGCTGTAGCAAGAAACCCCAGGGGGGGTCAGATGTACCATGAAGAGAGGAAACATTATGCTAAGGCTTCATGGCATTGCTGCTTGGACCCCTGTGGTTCTTGTTATGAAAGAGGTGGGGAGGAGAAATAAGGGAACACCAACAGCAACTAAATACTCTGTATAAAGTGCAGGATGTTAAGGTTAAAATTGGGCTTTTATCATATAGGAAGGATCTAGTAAAGATAGTACTAAGCTGCATTATGGGAACTGGAGAGAGAAGCAACTCTAAAGGCTGACCCATGCATAGAAGAACCACAGATGCTTTTACACGATGCGCTTCACTTGATCAGGATCTCTCAGTAGAGGTTTCTTTGGCAGAAACTGAGCCCTGCCTGATTCATCTCCACATTGAAGTCCTTCAGCAAAGGAGGATCCTTATTAACATGAGGAGCAAAAGTGATGGCTATGGAATCGAATGCCATTAACTAGATTATGTGCCCAGATACTGATCAAATGTTAAAATGTGGCGTAACTGTGTCTTGGAAGTTTAGAGACACTCCTGATCCAAATTTTAAGACCAGTTGAAAAATTGCAAGAATTTACATTTTGCACTGTTGGATCTTAAGAAGGTTCTAAATAGAGCTTCAAAATGCAAAAAGAAGAAATGGGAATGAGACAAAAAAAAAGAGTGAGCAATTTATTGCAAACAACCATTAAACAGAAATAGGCTGTTCATGATTAGTTTGGTTAGATTGGAATATGACAACATTTCATTTAAAGATGCACACACACGGTGTACCCATATTTGGTATTTTGATATCATGGGTGCTGAGCATAAAAATGACAACTGTGTTAGGTGGAAAAAAACAAGACAAAACACAAAAGGCATCCATGCTGCATACCAAAACGCTTTGAGCCAGTTGCACATTAGGCCCCTCGATCTTATTATTCAGAGTTCATTTTTGTCCTGCAGACAAACACAAAACAGCAAACTTTCTTATTACTTCTACAATTTCTCCAGCTCTCTGTTTTTGTCTTGTTCCCATGAGCCTCCAGGCTGAGTAAGTCTCATGCTTTCTCTTTCTTACTCTTTCCCTCTTTGGTCCAGCCTCTCTCCTCAGCTCTCCATGGGTGGAGGGGGTCATGCCGCACTGGTTCCACATGGCTGCGCCTGGGGTCGTTCCGTGTCCTCCAGCATCTACATACTTCACATACATTTTACCTCATGTATGAATAATTTTGTCATTGTTCTTGGTATATGTAGATGTTTTTTTAGCTCAGTACATGTGAAGTCTTTTGCATGTCCTGGGGATGTATCCTTCCTTCATCTGTGTCTCTTTTGAGGTTTTTCTCCTTTTTTTCCAGCTTGGAGGGATTTTTTTTTTTGCGGGTGTTTTTTCCTAACCCTGGGACTCATGGTGACACATGCTGTACAGATTGTAAAGCCCCCCGAGGCAAATTGTGATTTTAGACTATACTGTATAAAACTTCCTACTTGACTTGACCTGGAGCTGCTCTGTGCAATCACTGTCATCCATGGCAGCGTGGGACCACCGAGCAGCTCCAGTCTCCACGCCAAATTCAAGGACACCTCGGCTGATTATGAGGGAACATTTCTCTGACCTGGGTTTTACAATCAGACCTTGGAATTTGAACCCTACAATCAGAGAACCCATCTATTTAACCTCCTGAGAGAAAGAGATATTTGATCAAACTGAATTTTCCTTTCCCTTACATTCATCCAGCTCCCTATCTCTTTTCCCCTCTTCTTCTTCTTCTTCTCTCTTCTTGATTCAAAACAGCTAGGACCCGCCAAGTAAGTCAAATGTCACCACAAATTTAATGACGAAAAAATGCCATCAATTATTTTGTAAAGCTGAATATTCCTCCTACTTATGAGCTTGTGGACAGATTCCCCCTAAGTCTCCTAAGTTAAGTGTAGAGTCTTCATTTAATATTTACCACATCTGAATAATGAACCAATATTGCTAGGCTAAAGTGTCAACATAAACCGCTGCGTGTAAAGTGCTCCATCTGTATGACAAACCATCCATGTCTAAACTGTTAGTGAGAATGAACAAATGAGTAAGACCCACATGCCCAAGTGAAAAATCATGAGGAATTGAACGCACTTGCTGTAATCTCTTTAGGTTTTAGGACAGTGGAGTTCAGCAGTTCAGGGTAAAATGAAAACCAGTGTTGGATCTTAGCTCTTTTAATAACTGTTAAAGATCTAGAAATGGTTTGATTTCACTGGTGCATCATTTGTGGGTGATTAGCTAAAATTAAAGTTTAGACTGAACTGATGCATTGTTTCACATAAATATGTAACGACAGACTCCCAACATTTGAGGATGATATTCTTTGAAACAGAAACCTAACTGACACCTGTTTACCTGGGAAAGGGGGTAACTAGTAGGGCTGTAACGTGTTAGTCGACTGGTCGACTCATTGGTCGATAAGTGCTGGGGCGACCAGAATTTAGTGAATATGTAGGTGTCGATGGGGTAGCACAGCGCCACAGCATGTTAGTGTGTGTGCCACAAAGCAAGAAGATTGCAGGTTAGAGTCCCTGTTTCTAACCTGTTGCGTATCTTTCTGTTGCATTGTCTCCCTGTGCCTGCATGGGTTTTCTCCAGGCTCTCTGGATATTCTCTTACCTGAAATGCCAGGTAAACCATTCAATACATACTATAAAAATAGATATATCATATATATATATTTTACTAGTCCATCTGGGGAAGTGTTTGGGGAGGACAGAACCTTACAAAAGCATAGCCAGCAGGTGATTGGAAGAATGTGCCTTCAATAACATCCAATACCGGCCAATCAGATAATGTTGTAGGCAAGTGCTGCCGTAGAGGAAAGCACAAAACGAGAGCCTCTTTATTGAACATACTCTCTTCAAAACATGCTGAAAGTGGAGCAAAAATATCTTTGCCATCGATAAATGCTTTCTGTGTTGTTTGATTTTTTATTCAATAAAGAAATGCAGTCTTGATCTGATAAAACTGCTACTGAGGCTGCTAGCATCTATGCTAATCTCTGTACCAGCAGTCACTTCTTGCTGTCTTCATGCTTGTATCTCCCACCTCTCCCTGCTTTTGGATGACTCTGATTGGGCAGTGCACCTGCAAACCACGTTCAATCATTTTGTCTTGGAGTTTTGGCAGATTGATCTGATAGATTGCAGACATTTAGATGTTAGAGGACTTTGTCCAGAAAAAGTGAAACGCTGCTAAGAATCTTACTCTAGCGTCTAATCTGGCCAAAGGTGTTTTTTGTGTGGTTGTACCCTAAAACTGTGGTTATTACAAGGCTTTTGATGGCATAATTTACTGTTATGTACCGCCTATCCATACCTGTCTATGCTGCCTCAGGGGCAAGGCTGGCCAGTTGCTTCAATGTCATATATTTAATAGAGCTCTGGGCCTCAGGCATAACCTGACAGACTAGATGGACCTTTCAATTTACTGTATTTCACTAGTCCACCTGGGCAACAGCAAATAAAACATGTTTGGGAATGAGCAGAACCTTTCAAAAACATTTCAGATAATGTAGTAGGTCAGCAGTACTGCTGGGGTGTGAAGTACAAAATGTGAAGACCACTGTGTAGAACAAAATCTCAACAAAACATATCAGAAGTGGAGCCAAAATATCCTTCTATCAAGAAATGCTTTAAGTGTTATTGTTTTTTTCATTAAATGTAGAAACACAATCCAGATCTGACAAAAACTTCTACTGAAGCTGTTAACATCTATTCCTGCTGTTGTCTTACTTGTCGATCCCACTGCTTCCTGCTTGAAAGGACGCTGATAGGACCAAGCTCCTTTGAGCCGAGTACAATCGCTGTAGATTGGAGCTTGGCGAGATAGATCAAATTAAAGACATTGAATCAGCAGCACTGCAAAGTTACCTTGAGCAACTAAACTTAAAAAAACTCAAACCATCCCTTTTTATGTAGCAGAAAAAATACTTTGAACAGCTGTCTGCAGTGGAGTTCATGAATGGGCTAGTTTAAGGCTCCTTTCATTGAAAAAACAAAAAAATGTTAGACCTGCGGTCATCATCATCAATAAAAACAGAGAGATAATGACTTAAACTTGAAGAGAAAAAGTAATGGGAATGCCAATTGATGGTAATAACTTGGCACCTTGCTCTTGTAGTGACTGCAGATAAGTTATCTTATTACTTTGTGGCCTGTTTGTCAAAATCAATATTAATTTCAATGAGAGATATCATTTAAACCCACATCTATTAAGGTCATCACATTGATCATATCCACCTTGTTCTCATTCATCATACAGACATACACACACTTTGTTTAATTTCCTTTGGAGATGAACATTTTTCATCCAGCCTGCAATGAACAGCACGTAGCTGGTGCTTTAATTTTACTATTTTATAAGAGGAAGGATTGCCAAACTAAACATCTGCTAGCTCAAGAAGATTCTGTGTACACCCAATTAAATTACATTAACCCACCATTATTTACTGCACACATCCAGGCTGTAAGAGTGTGCAGATTTATACATATTCTCTTTGGCAAGCCGCTCACCATCATTATGAAAATCTCGACAGGAGGATCAGACTCGAGACTGATTCAGATAAGGGGAGTGGGATTTTCAAAACCCAGTGAGGAAACAGTGGTTGTAATTATTTTTAGTTCATTCAACTGGTATCTTGGTGGCCCTGTCTTAAACCCATTAAATCCTCTGGCTTTTGAAGATGGAGATTGGAAAGCATTGCAGTGATTAAAAGAGAAAGCAGGGACAGGATTGGACTGAGATAGACCTCAGACCATTATGGGCCTTTTCATTATTCAAACAATTTCTCTCAGACTGAAGGAAGAGTCTTACAGCTCTTTAAAAATGGGATCCATTGGCAGGAAACCCACCATCTGCAAACGGTTTTCAGTCTGGCAGGAAAGTCATAATTAATGACGCCCATCTAATGACTATTAGCCAAGTGTGGCCGAGAGCAGAGGGCCAAAATGATGATTTTAATGAAAATCGTCAAATTGAACCCTTCATTGTATGATTATCTGTAAATTTGCTTAAAGTGTTTGATGGAGTGCTTGTAGAGAAAGATTTTGTTTAGTTTAGGATCCAATAGAGGTCAAAGAAAGGAGGGCAAAGAAAGGAGGGCCTTTCCTTCTGAAGCGCTGGGATGGCTGAAATCCAGATTAAATGGATTGAGAACAAACACATTGTTTTCAACCCTGTCAAAGAGCCTGTGTTGAGGCATTTGTAGAGAACAGATCACTTTGGATCATACTTTATTCATGCCTTTGTTATTTATTTATCCTATAAATGTCTATTGTGAGCGTCTCCATGGCACGCAAGTGGCCGACCACTCTGATTGTCTGATTGTCATCACTTGCTAGAAAGCGTTTTCTGTTATGGCCCACTGGCCTCACTGTCTCTGCATTTGTCCTATTAAAGGAAAGAACAGAGATCACTCAGTAGTTTACTGTTAAAAACAAAGGGTCAGTCTTATCACTCCAGTAAGTAAGAGCTGGGAAAAATGTCTGTTTTGTATTTGTCTTATTCCAGCATCCCCACTCTATTTTTTTAGGCTCAATCATCTCAATTATATTTGGATGGATTGACATAATACCTTGGACAGACACTGATGATCCTTTAATAGTGTATTGTAATGTCCTGTGTTGTGAAAAACATGCAATTGTCCTGAAGTACTGCAGTATCATTAGTTTATTATGTGAAGATTTGATCCTAACAATAAAAACTTTTGGATAAGTCCTTCTGAGAGTTGTTGTTAGCATTCTCATCCTAAATGAAATCATTTACATGGCTCTTTTAAGTTAATGGTTAAATTCCAAATGCTGTAAATCTGGAACGTAAGTTGCACTATTACATAAGACATAGACTGTTTTAGGGAGGTCTTGACCTTGCACAGCAGCTGGATCCACCTGATTTAATGTTCCGACAGATCCATCTTGCCAAACTTCAATCTACAACGATTAGGCTGAGCCCAAAGTGGCACAGCTCAATCTGCAACCTTTAGTGCAGGAAGAGATGGGAGCTATGAGTGAGACAACAGCAGGAAGTGACTGCTTGTATAGCGATTAGCATAGATGCTAACAGCTTCAGTAGCATTTATTTTTACATTACGCATTTGTCTATGTCTTTGTCTATGCATATCCCATCATTTTACACCCAGTTAGATAAGCTAACCCTAGATAGCTTAGCTCCCAGCGTATGTCCTGGCCCACAGGAAGCATATTTACAGCGCTCTGATGCAGAATGCAGGCTTGTAAGCTTGAGACTGACCTTTAGGATCACGAGGCAACTTTGGGTTCACAGGAGAACAGGAAGAACAGCGTGTAAACTAGAGGTTATACTGTATTTTTGCCTGATGTTTATTTGGGGCACGCATTGATATTTTTCCTCGATTTCCGCTGTATTTTGAAATAACCTAGAATCTCTGAGTGCTTCCCGCGTTGGGTCGATGTGCTTGGCGGAGATTGACGCAGAAGTGAAGTGGTTCCCTCTGAAAGTAGACTCGCAACGTATTTCCAGGGATCCTGTGCAGAGGTGTGCTACTGGCACGCTCTGCCAATGGATTGAGGCGCAGGTTGTGGAAGCAGACTGATTGATTAGATTTGAGGCGATTTACTGCTAAGTGGGCGTGTACGAAACACTGCGCAGGCGAACTATGTAGACATTGGGGGTTGGCCTACATTGGGTGGTTATGAGATTTGGCGAAAACTCAATAAACAAAGCAACACAGGCTGTTAGATGCTGTATCTGATGCAGAAGGTATGAAGGAGTAAGTGGGTATGTCGTATTCCCCTATCTCAGCCTTCTTCTGAGGCATTTTCTGAAAATTCAGGGTTGATGTGCCTCAAGCAAACCCTCAGTGTGTGAATGTAGTTTTGTCTTTTCAGGATGCATCTCTTGTTTCCACCGCTGTATTTGTAGCATTTGCAGATGCCACAAAAACACAGTTGGTGTGCCTTTTATTGTCCTAAAATGAAGATAAATTTATTACATAGGCATGGTTGAACCTTCACAACAAATAGATGATTCTATTGAACAATATTGTTCCCTGCTGGCAGTTCTACTAGCAGTGTTTATATTATTCCAAAACTCACAAACATCACTCATTGATCATGGCAGCTCTGCTCCACATGGCGGCTTTTAAATCCTCCTTCATCTTGTTTCATGTCCAAAACTCTTCCAGTCAGAACACAGTATTTGGATTTACAGATGTTTTGCATGTCCTCTTGCATTGTGCTGAGGGTAAAGGCAGCCGAGGCAACAGCAAAGAACGTCACTTCTGCTTTCTTGCCTGTGAACAAAAGCGACAAGCAGGCAGAGATTTATGAGGTACAATCACATTTATCTGCAACAACTGGGACAAGGCTAGTGTAAGCCGAGTCTCGAACCGGCTCTGAAGGACTCAAAGCGGGAGGGAGGGAAGGTAAAGACGCATGGATACAGAAAAGAATGGGAAAGTGATGGGTGTCTGAGGCTCTTAGGGTGGTGAGATTGCACACGAATATGATGCAGTAAGCACAGAGCAAATTAGTCGGCGTGTTTGGTGGGGGGAGCTTCAGCGATTCAAGTCAAGTGCTGAGTTCTTTGTTTTCCGGTTGCTCACATAGCCTGTAGGAAAACAGGGTGACTAGTCAAAATTTTGCAGCCTGCGCCAAGCCCCCCTGTCCTAGTTGTTTGTCCCAGATCTGCTGATGCAGTCCTCTCTCTCTTCTCTGCGCTTTTTTTTTCTCCAGCTGTGGGCATTTATTATTCAAACCATTCCTTTTGAATTCTCCCCCATCCGTGTTTTGCATAAGGATTAGTTATGCAGTGCTTGTTATTTCAGCCAAAGCAGTAACCAAATATTTGATTAGAATTAAAGAGGTGAAAAGTGGAACAACTTTTTCCTTCCAGTTTGCAGAATGGTACGCCAAATCCAAGCTTTAACGGCTCAGTGTGCTCAGTGGTGAGTAGCAACGTCAAGGATGTAAGAGGGAAAATAGATGCAAAGCCAGCTGCATCAATGTTGCTTCACATGAAAGAGTTTACCCTTCTTTTCCTAGTTCCCCTCTAAACAAAATGTTTGTCTGAAAACTGAACTATTAACACACTCTGCAATGGGAGAATATATAAATACAAAGCAAAGCAAACTGTACCATGCAACACCATACCATCCCAAAGGATTTGAATACACGATTCAACACAAATCAATATGAAACAGTACAAAGCAATATAAATGATTTAAAACAATAAAACACTTTAGCAGTAGTGGAAACAGAATGTTATTAATGGAGTGGCCCTGAGAATATCTGTATGGCCTCAGTTTTTTTTCCTTGTTCTTTTCTCTTTCTTAAACCCTTTTTTATATGATTGTCATAACGTTGTTCCTTAGTAATATACTGGCTTTCTTGTCAAAATCTATTAAGACAGTTTGTCCATTCACTGAACAATCTATTGCAGTAAAATCAACGTTTGAGCCCACTTTAACTTTATTCACACCTACAGTAACATGAGAATAGTTAAATCATCTTTCTTCAAATAAGCTGAAATACTTTTATTTTAATATGAAAATAACCTAAAAATTTCTTTTTATTTAAGAGAGGGTGTTCTGAATACCAGTCACTTGAAGTAGCTGCTATATATTTTTAAAATCAGGGTTTTTTTTATTAAGAAAAAACCTAAAATAGAATTCTATATACTTTTTTTCTTTTCGTTTGTTCAATTATTATTTTCAGGATTATGATTTGGGTGTGCCTGTGCACATAGATCTGCCCTGCACTTTACCATAATACCATGTCATAGGGAATGTTATGATATCATATGATTTGATATGAAAAGATTTGATACCATGTTTAAAAAACAAACAAACAAACAAACAAACCATACAATAACAGCATGCAAAACAAACCATACCATGGGATAAGATGTGATAAAATACTACACATATAAATATTGTGATACAGTATGATGCCATACATGTCAAGGAGAGGATACAGTAGAATTCTTAACATGATATGACAATATGTGTTACTCTCTATTATATGAAAAATATAATACAATACAATATGACATCATAAAACAGGATATGATATGATACAATAAAATACAATACAAAAGAACAATACTATGGAGTAGCAGACCATACAATACAATAAGATAAAACTGGATGTGACTAAACGTGGACAGAATACAATACAATAAACAGTGTATGATATGATATGAAATAATATAAAGTTGTATACTGGCTGTGGAGATTGATCTATACTCCTCAAAAACAGTTTGGAAATGGTGTTTTGGTCTTACCTTTAATACCAATTAGTTTTGTATCATTGTATACCTTAACAAGGTCCAACTTGTAAGGATTGTGCATTTAAGGAATAAGCAAAACAGTTTAACACGTGAGTAACGCCCCCTAAAACATGTCCCAAAATCCCCTGCAACTGTAAGCTGGTGTTCCTGTAAGCAGAGTGGTGGTGTTACTTGGTGCCAGTCTGGAACCATTTCTAAACCTAGGACCAAGAGACTGGTAATGTCAAATACAGACTGCAAACAGTGTATCATGACACCTTTCTCTCAGAACCGTTATTAACATCTTCAGCAATTTGAGCAACAGTAGCTCATCTGTTGGATCGCACCACTGGGGCCAGCCTTCATTCCCCACATGCTCTAATGGGCCTTAGCTGCCCATGACCCGGTCTTCAGTTCACCACTGTTACTTCCTTGAACCACTTCAGATAGATACTGACCACTACAGACCGGGAACACCCCACAAGAACTGCAGTTCAGATGCTCTGACCAGTCCTCTAGCCATCTCAACTGGGCCCTTGTCAGTCTTACTCTTCCTCATTTTTCATGCTGTTAACATCAACTTTGAGGGAAAAAAACGTTCACTAGCTGCCTGATATATCCCACCCGCTAACAGGTGCCATGATGAAGAGATAATCAGTGTCATTTCACCAGTCAGTGATCATAATGTTTGACCTGTCTGAACTGATGTGCATATATCAGTCGGGGCAATGCATTTCCTCCATACAGCACCAACTTGCAGACATGACCAGCAAAGAGGATCAGCAGCTGGCAGCACTGGAAATTTTTTTTTAGAGCATTTACATCACCAAAACCAAGCAAACTAACACTACAGAACTGTGTACTAAAAATAACATCCAGTATTTCACATTTCCCACATTGCACAATAAAGAACACGGCATACAGAGAGGAAGATAAGAAAATATAAGAATATTTAAGGTCACAATGAAGCCATAGAACAATACATCGTGGCTTGAGAAACTAAATTCAAATTTCTGACTTTGACTCTGACCTTTTTTTAAGCTACTGCATGTCCTAGACCTGTTTTAAGCACATTAAAACTTAGTTTTTTGCACAGCTTCCCCTGCAGTAAACTACAAAATATGAATCACTGCACCTGAACAAAAAAGTAATCAAGCAGCACAGTGAGACTCTAATTGAAAAAAGTTGCATATTGTTGTTTACATTGCATGAGCTGGCGTCTTGCCTGACCATCCTCAACATTGCTCTGTACAACACTAACCTTCCTCTCACCTCATAGATACATCACTGACACAAAGCTGAACATCATATCATGCAGCTAACAGGACTTTTTCCAAGAGGTTTCCCTGAAGTTCATTAAAAATCTTATCTGAAGATGTTTTAAATGATGTGATTAGCCTTCTGGAGGACCCCAGAGTTCGTCGGAAGCGTCCCACTGGTTGATGTCTCATCCTCTTTTTAGATTAATTTCCCTCTCATGAAAAACAGCATCAGACAGTAGTGGTACATCCTTGGAGGATTTCTGCAACAATTTTTCCGAGGATTGAACTATTAACCTGAT
Source organism: Cetoscarus ocellatus (assembly GCA_037902135.1). Lineage (NCBI taxonomy): Eukaryota > Metazoa > Chordata > Actinopteri > Labriformes > Labridae > Cetoscarus > Cetoscarus ocellatus. The sequence goes on from JBAMNC010000954.1 coordinate 1,038,101, forward strand.
AAAAAGTCCATAATTTTGCAGCAACATCACAGGGGTAAGGCCAAATGCTGAGACTGATTATGGAACTGGAGACAAAATATGCATGATAAAAAGTTAACCTACAGATGAAATAATCAAGGAAAGGCATACATTCATATTAACACAGTAAAAAAATGTTAATAGGGGAGAAAGATGCAGAAAGTTTATGCCATATAGATGGAAGCTTGGCTGGTTTTGACTCACAAACCTTGCATCTGTAGTTCTCTAATTTCTTAAAAAACATATCTTTGTATACTTGTCTTCAGCCACACTGTCTCATATTTCATTTTAAGACATTATGAATGAAAAATAAAGAGTGCACAGTGTGTTGCAGTTATTAAAATCTGCCAAAGGTTCAAGGAGATTCTCCCAAGTAGATTTATGTGGCTTGAAAGTAGGACAAAATGAACTTTCTCTGTAAGTAAGTACATAATAGTCTTACTTTGCACCAGCCTATAAAAAGCAACTTGGGGCTCATTTTTGTTTTATATCATGAACTAGATATTAAACTGAGATATAGTGCCTATGAAACCAGATGAGTATCCTGTGTACGGGATACATGCCAGACACGTTAAAGCTTGAGCTTTAAAGCTGCCATCTAGCCCACTGTTGCTACAACCCAGAAATACACAACTGGCTTCAAGTAATAACTCTGAAGTATTCTGTCTCATTAATAAAGATTAAGCTGTATTTAGGCTGCGTCAGGGGACACTTCACTTCACTTGACTAGAGCAATGTGTAATTATATTCAGCATGGACTTACAGGCTTCAAACTGTTAAGCCGCCTACACACCAAATGCGACTTAGGCGACCTGGGTGACCACTGTCTATGTAAAGTCAATGTACAGCCTCAATGGGGTGGGGTTAACCCTCATGTGATGCAACGGATGCAATCTGGGCGACCCGGTCGCTCGGTCGCCAAAGTTGAAAAGTTTGAACTCTTGAGGCAAAATTGTGTGTGGCTGTGCTGCAACAGCCAATCAGTGTTGTGTGGGTGTGTGACGGTACCCATGACATACTGTTTTTATGCTGGATCACAGAGTGACAACCCATCCCCATGTGGGAGCATTAAGTTAGTGAGTACATTAGTTCCGCCTAGACGGGACAGCAGAGAACTCGCAGACGATGCTGCTGCAGGGCCTTCAGCTGCAGTGTTTTGTGGTTAGTAGGTGAGTGAAAAGGATACAGTTGGAATAATATAAGCTAATACATCCTATTTTATGATATGATATGATCACTGTGAAACTCGAGTTAGCGACACGATGGGTGGGCAACGCGATCTCGGTCGCCAAGTCGCGTTCAGTGTGAAAGCAGCTTTAGGAGAACCGAAGGCGGGCAGTGCTAGCAGTGCTTATGTCAGCCACGCTCTGCTTGATATTGTCAGTAAAAACTACATTAGCTTTCTAACTGTTGTGATATCTGGCCAAAGAGTAGCTAGAACTCACTGCTTTCTGGTTTACTTGTTTGTTTGGCCCTTTGGTTCAGATGACTTTCACACCCACTGCTAACCAAACTCCGGTTCCTGTTTTCAGTTGGACTAGTTCAGTTCTTTGGTCTACATCAGAGTCCATGTGAGCTTTCACACCACCCCAAATGACCCAAACTAAAAAAAAAAAAAAAAAAAAAAAAAAATGAACCAGAGTTTGTTGCTGGACCAAACGTCAGTGATGTTCAAGTTAATGGACTTTTTGACAAATCACTATGTCACAGGCTTATGGCTAGATCACACTGATAAAAGTATTGCCAGTAAAACCATTCATTTCCTTCACAACAGCTCATCTGTCAGACATCTTTCTCTGTCACTAGACAACACAGTTTTCTTGCATTTTTTGATGACACATAAATGTTGAAACATTTTCAACTTTTCCATGAAAGAAGCAGGGTTGCAGTGATCTTTAAATGTTATTTTAACCAATACAGACATCAATAGAGATTGAAACAACAGACAGGAGTAGGTGAGTTTCAATGCCCTCCGTGAGACACCTGTAGTTTTATTTGGGAATATCATGAATTTAACCGATGAGGAATGGAGTGGGCAGAGAAGAGTCCTTTACCTATCTTGTTTTTGTAACACAAACCCTGATTTTGTAATAGCATGTAAATGACAGCAAAAAACAAAAACAAAAACCAAAAAAACACTGATATGCAGCATATGACTCACCATAACGCACAATCAGAGAGAGCCATGGGCCTGTTTCTAAACTCCAATAAACAGACGCTGATGAGCATCAGCTGCTCAAGTTGTCTGAACGTCATCTCTTAATAAGTAACTAATTAAACTGCTACACTTGCTGAGTGTGGAGGAACATGTGAAAATGGCGTCCACACTATGCTATCTTGTGTTTTTCTTTTAATTTAGGAAGTTGTCTGTCCCCTTGTTACACACATCATGCAGAGACAAATATTTTTACAGCTTTGTACAGAGCGCATGAAAGAGTGCATTAACGCAGGGTTTAACTATGAGTTCATCTCAAGTTATTCGTTTTTGTTCATCAAACTGAAAGAGTAGAGGGCCTGTGTGGAAAGACAGTGCAATCAAGCTACATGGGGCTTATATGCAAAGATGTGGTCATCCTTTCAAACTAAAACACCCTTTGGTCTCCATTATTATTCCCTGCAGCTTGGTTCTAAATGTTGCTGGAGCCAGTTGGCAGCCCAGTGGTTGGGGACCTTTGCGTTATATGAACCACTGAGTGACAATCCACTTTAAGCAACCTGTGTGTTTGTGGGCAAAGGCTGTGGGTGGATGCAGACCTTCTCCACATTGACTGCGTTTGCCTTTTTTTTCTTTCCCCGTGGGCATTTTTGTTGTGGCTTTGCCTTGAGTGCCGCGTCTCTTTGTGATTGGCCCCTTAGGCTGCAAGTGCGATACAGAGCAAGGTGACCAAAATAGGGATGAAGCTGTACAAGCATCAAACAAACTCCCAACTTCCCCCCCAAAACAGCATAGCTTTGCACACTTGTCAGTATGCCTAGGACACTCTCAGATGAAATACATGGTGTGTAAAATATGTATGTTCTTCTCTAAATGTAGATGTAATAATAGACTAATTGATAGTGTCTGTCAAACAGTAACAGTGTCGCCCTCTAGCAGTAAGAATACAACCATATGACTAACTTGGCAGGGTAGCCCACCATTTTCCAGTGTTTGTACGCAGGAGACTTTAATGTTAAAAATCAGATAAAACCATCTTTGTGTCTTTGCTTCCTTTTTAAATCATTTTCTTGTGTTATAAACTGTTGCTTTCCTGTCACATATTCTCTGAAATACAGCTGGCTTTTAAACCCTGTTCAATATGCAGCCTTGTCTATAGCTACAAACACTATTACTGGCCTGAATTCATTACCCCAAAGTTGAACCGTGTATAATTCAAATTGTCTTTAAATCTTGCAAGACTGGCTAAACCAACCTTTGTAATTTCCTGCAGACCAATTGAATTCTCTCAGAATCCTATCATGCACAGCGACAACTCTGGCACTTGCAGTGAATCATTTCCCACTGTCGTTGAGCTATTTCAGCATTTTCAACTTGACCCTGCACGGCACAGCGAAGAAGCACAGCCCTCCTCAGCGCTTTCTCACTCTACTGTTGACTAAACCTCACAGTTACTCCTTGATTTTTTTTATTTCAGAGCTTATTTCTCCTTCATTTTCTCAAGGCAATCTATATCACCTGAAAGTAATCCTCTGATATGCACCTTCTGCCGTGATCAACAGCAAGACAGCCACAGGGGGGAAACGTAAACAGCCAGGAAAAGCCTTCAGCTGTGTAGTATCCTGTTCTCTGGCAAGTCAATTAAGCAGCAAATGACCCTTAGAACCCACTGTTATAAGCCAAGCACCACAGAAGTGCCTTTAATATATCAAAATGATGACAGTAATTGGATTGGACGGTTGATTGCATTTTCCAAAGCTGTAATGATACTTCAGTAACGAAAACAATAAAAATATAAGTGTCACTAATAAAAGAAGTGATAAAATTCATTCTTTTTAGTCAGGCAGTTATGAAGGCTGCTATTTTCTACCTCAGTACAACAGAAAAGAACTAAAGAGCCCAACAGATTAGCTAAGATCCATCTTCTTAAAAAAATAAAAAACAAAAAGTCTCATATTCCAATAATTATGGAGCACATTGGCTAACTGAATCATGTAGCAGCAAAACTATTGGTGTTGATATAGCATGAGACATGTTATTTTTGTGAAGCACATCATCTGAAACATGGCAACTCAAAGTGTTAAATATAAACTTTACAATGACAGATGATTATTAACATGATTTAAAGTAAACATGAGTTGGGTTTCAGTAAACCCTTTAGTTTTCGTATCCGGATAACCCATGGTAATGCTGTGCTCTCTGTCTGAGACGGTTTGTTAGAGCTCCTTTTCTTTTGCCTTGTTTCCACTGAGTGGTCTGGTTTGGTTCACAACACTTCGGGTGGGGATGTGAGCCGGGTAGAAAGGGTAACAATGGAGAAGTTCCAGCACTCCAATACTTTGTCCACAGCAGAGGACAAATCGCTCTAAATCAACGGCTTATTTTAGCATGGCGTGGTGCTGTTGTCACATGAAAACTTATGCTTTGTGTGGCCAATCAACAGACTGTAGCCCTTTTAGCTCCACTTTTTAGGGTCCATTTGTTACCCAAATAGTCGGACGGCACTGGTTGGTAATTTGGGTACCATTTCTCCTTCTTCGAATGTTGAAACACCATTAAATGCCTGCTGTAACAAGTCAAACTGAACTGAAATAATTGGTAGAAATGCAGATTTTGAGGCTCCCTTCCCTGTGTGAGCCATGTCTTCTCTAATTGGCTTGTAGGTTTATCAGCGATAACTGGTCAGTTCAGCGCTGCTGGCCACCATGTTCTCAATAACTGCATTTATTCTACGTCTATGCTCTGCACTGTAGTGATGAGGGATAACAAACATTTTCAAACTGATACACCTTTGCTTTTTGGTGTCTCTTTTTCATTACCAATACAGATAATCAGCTCCTATAATGCAAACATAATGTTTATGAATTAGACAGTTTTCATAGACCAGAAGCCCAGGAAACATATAGTCTTGACTCTGTACTGGCTTTCTTCAAATACAGCAGTGTGGATATGAACACTCTGAAGAAAATTAGCAATATTTTTTTAATACTGAAGCAGAACAAAACAACAAAGCTTTAGGTGTGAAAACCATCTCAGCGTCAAGGTTATGTTATGTTATTATTATTTTTTTTTATTTCATCAGATTCCAAGATAAATAAATTGGTAAGAGCATTTTACATAATCAGTAATGACTTGGAAAAGAGTGTATTAAATTGCATAGAAAATGGATTTAAATGTGATCAGTTGCAATCAACCATCCATAATTAGCAATTATATGTTATTAAAAAGTGAATCAATTAACACCCTAAATGAGAGATTGATGTTTTTTTAGTCTCTTTCTTAACCAACTAAAAGCTGGAGCTGTAACTAAGAGCCTTATATGAAAAAAGGGACATGTTCAGCAGTTTCCAGCTTGTCTTGAAAGTTTGTTTGAGATATGCAGTGCATATAAATACTTCTTCACCATCTTATACTTTTGGCTCTGGGGACAGGACCTGACAGTGTCAGTAGACCAGAAGATCTGAGAGGTCTAGACATTTTATGACGTCGTTTCAGGACAGGGATGTATTTCAGACCTATACTATCAAGGTTTTTTAAACCAGCAGAGGTATTTTCGAGTCAGTTCACACAGAGTGCCAGGGCAAAGATGTGAGACGTGGAGTGATGTGACCCTCTGAGGACTCTGGCAGCTGCTACGTCAATCAGCTGCACTTTCTAAGGCTGAGCCCGTTCAAGATAAATGTAAGGACAAGATATTCCAATCCTGCTGAGCCAAAGTCCTCTTATGCTCGCAAGTATGCTTAAGGTCAGACGTGGGCTGATTCTGTCATTGTATTCAAATAACTATCGAAATTAAGTCTGAGCCCAGTAGGACATGAAAAATTACCTGATTTAGTCAAACACAGAGAAAAACTTGAGTGATAACTTTTTAGTTTTTGTTAATTCAAATTATAATCATTAAATACCATATTATTTTGTTTGGGCTATTCATGCACAATATGCATAAAAACCCAAAACATATTGTGCATGGTTTATTTACCATGCATTATTTGTATCAAATATAATGCAATTATATTATATATATCCCGCAATCCCACAGAGTTCCAGTGTTATGTTCATAGTAAATCTGAGGTCACTTCGCTTATATAGTTTGTCAGACTCAGATCTGTCGGTAAAGCTGCAACATTGCTGCACTTTTCATTTGGTTCGTTTTTTTCTTATACTGCTTTTTGACCAAAGCCTGTCAAATGTTGTGCTTTGAAGCCACCTGCAAATGGTTGGGGCTGTAGCTGTGGTCTCTGATCATGCAATCCCAACCACTGTTGCATCATGACCTGCTGCAGGTACCAGTTGTGCTGGTACCTGCGCTTAGTGGTGATATTACACATTATGATTGGCTGGACGTCGCTGTAATGACGTTGCTTTACTTCGGCTTTACTTTCAGTTTGAGTTTGAATTATTTCTGTGCTTTAACCTCAGTGGTCATAAATTTAATTCTAAGTTTGTAAAAACCCTGTTTAACTAAGACTAAGTTTAAGACAAATACAAGATTGATGATTTATCAAGTATTTATTATTTTCTGGTGGCATAAAGTCTGTATCAGTAGTTAGAGTTCACTGCTCATTATAGATACCTGGACCTTCTCTTGTGATTTTATCAGTTTGTGGTACAGAGACTGAGGTGTGTGTCTTTCCCTTTTCTCACTGTTGTTTTTCAAATAAGAGGCATGTCAAAGAGGCATTCACGCTCCTTGCTTCTACAAGTACAATATGTTCTGCTTTGTTTCCCATAATCCTGTTGAGCTGTACACTCTGCTGTTTTCCTTCTTTGTTTAAAGTCTGTTAATTCGTGTTTGGTACTTGGAACTTGCTTCTACTGGTTTTTGACCTAGGTCATGTCATTAAACAGCACAATTTGCATAAGACAAGACTAAAGACTTACAAAAATATTGAACATGTCTGATCTAAGGCCATGACTGGCGAAAGACTTAAAACTTCTCACAAGCCCACTTTAACTAACCAATTTAATGCACATCCATCTCCAGAAAGACTCACAAGATTTTTCTCCAACTTAGAAAGTCATTGGGTGAAAGTTCAGGATAACAGAACCCCAGAGAAAATATGAAACAGAAATAAATCTGAAGAAAAAACTCAGAGGGAGTACGAGGGGAAAACAGCCAGTGTGAGGTGCTCTGACTGGGGCTCACACCCACCCAAGCTGTTGAGGGCAGGTGCTCTACCTGCCCTGCTCTACTTTATGTGGAAGGAGAAGGGGGAGAGGAAAACGAAGGGTATGAACAGTTTTGTTCTGAACCAAAATGGAAGAAACCAAGTGTGTACAGATGTTAAATCTTTTTATCACATAACAAGAGCTTTGAATTCATAGATAATAGGGGTGCACATCTTTGACCCCATTAGTTGATTTGACCTGGCATTTTAGTCAAAATTTGCGATCAGTCTTTGACTTCAATGCAATATTGTACAATAAGAAAAGGCACATATTTCACAGCAGTCTTTGCTCTAAGACCTGCATTTTATGGTGTTTTTTTATATTTCAGTGAACCTGTTAATTTATTTCATCCCCCTCAGATAGCTTTTTGATTGTATATGCCCTATTTCTAATAAGGTGTCACTTCACCATTTTATTCTTGTCTTGACTATCATAACTGAAGCGGCATTAACAACATTTGTAAATGTAAAACTTATTCACGTCTGTCACCTAAGCTCATCTTGATGTGAAAGCCTCTTTAATAATGCAGCGGTGCTTTCAGTGATTTAGTCTTTTTGTGACTGACTCTGAATATTTGCGAAACAGTCATCTCAGAGAAAACAGAGAGACTTTCAAAGAAATGCAAAGACCTTTGGAGATAATGAAGTCCAGAGCTCGATAAAAGTGGACTTTGCAGATTATAGTCACAGTATTGCACCTCTGTGAACAGTTTTTGTTGTCATTAGAACGATGATGGTGTAGCGACTATGTTTAAGTCCCTGCACAATGCAGTGGCTTTACTTATCTTCAAAAAAGGCCTCCAGGGCACTATGGCTTCAGCTCTGTGGTACTCTTATTTATTTAAGGATCTGTATGGCAGAACCAAGAATTAAATCAGACTGAAGAACCAGTGGCTCTGCTGTCCACGCTTGTGCTATGTATGGCAGGTTTTGTATTTCAACTAATTGTTAATAAAACTGGTGTTGATTTAGTACGTGTTGCACCTTTAAAAATTTAGAAGGCATTGTATTCTTTACAATTTCCTCTGACAGTCTTTTGTTAAGACGAGACTGTGTAGTAAAAGGAATTGTAAGATAAAACAAGCCAAGAAAACAGTGTGGGATCATCACACGCTACAAACACTTTGTTTATATCCACTTAATTTTGCTTTGATAAGACACTATCTCAAGACACGGTGCAGCCTACGTATCCTTCTGCTTACAGGCCCTCATACCATGTCAGCAGAATCTTTAAAGCCCCATGGGCTGATATTTTTAAGGAAATACATGATATTGGAAAAATACATATGTATCTATAAAAAAAACTATTAATAGAATTTGGGCACACCAGGAAAGTCGGGGAGACTCCCAGTGGCTGGAGGTTGGCTGGTGATGGCTGGGACTTCGCAGGCACTTTGATGGAAGGGGAGCATTGAAGTAACTGCATCTGTATGTTAGTTGATTTTATATTTAAATTATAACATCGTTTTGTGAGATAAACCATGTTGTTGACTCACTGAGAATATGAAGGAAATCACCTCAGTGCAGTTTCAGGTGTAGGTGTAGGTGTGTGTGTGTGTGTGGGTGTGTGTGGGTGTGTGTGGGTGTGTGTGTGTGAGTGTGTGTGACTGATTGGCCTGATTTGGCTCAGGTGTGGTGAGCTTATATTTACTTCTGGGTTGCAGTGCTTAGTGCTGACTCAATGTCTCACCATCAGAGACTGTGCGCGCTTCGCTGTGTCTCTAGGGTTGTTGTTTGCATGAGAAAATTTGCAAAGCTGTTAGAAATGTTTGAGTGTGTGTGTGTGATCTGGGTACAACTTTCTCATTCTCTCAGGAAAGTTGGTGTAGCTGGATGTTATAATCCAGTCTCTTTGTTTTCCTCTTGAACACCTATCAGGTCACTTTTGTTTCATTAAAAGGAGTGCAGCTTATAAAACTCCCAAATTCAGTTAGTAGTCAGCTATTTATTTTTATTCCCATTCCAATAAATCATTTGTGATTCTAGTGGTTTGGGCAACTTTGATTACCAAGAGGGCCACATAAAAAAAATCAGTGCCTGAGGGCCATTCTGTTACATATTTCCAGGCACTTTCAGTGAAAAAGATGTACATAAATAAACAAAAATAGAAAATACAAATCTTAAAAAAATCAGTATACCAACAAAAATATATTTTAACTCAAACGCAAATAAAAAATTCACAGTTTTGACTCAAAACTAAAGCCAAATTAAGCTTATTTTTAATGCAAAAAAATAATGAATGTTTACCAGTTTTTAAGCACAGATATATAACCTCTAACATTGTTTTCAAATAAAGTTCTTACTAACACTATTTTTTTTTTAATTCATCATAAAAAGATATTTAGAGATGGTTAGAGACAGTCATAGCAAAGAAAGTTCTTTAATGACTTGCAAAAGAACAAAACATGCACTAGCAATCTATATGTATCCAGATTTGTGCATTATGTTGTACTGGTAACTCATGATGAATGTTACTTAGCAGTTGTTAATTTTTGTTCACATTTACCTTTTTTTTCCCTTTAGTTATTTATTTATTTTTTGGAAATGATTGACAGGTGGTGTTGAGTGAGGTGGAGAGCGGCATGTGGCCCACACCTGCTCTAGAATAACCCCAATCCCCGACCACCTGTTTTAAAATCTGGCCCTCGTAGCATCTGTCAGGAAGAAACTGGCCCCCAAATGTAGTTGAGCACTCTGTCTGTAAACCATCCCCAGGGACTCACTGTCTGGGGGTCATCAGTTAAAAAAGTTTGTGCTGCTGACCTTCTGGGCAAGGTACTATGTGATTCAAATCTTCCCAAAACAAAAAAATGTTGAATATAACAGGTTGCATTACTACAACACCTGCGTCAACTCAGTTCATTCACTGTCTGGCATTTGTATACCTTAGAAAGTCTTATAACCTCCAGGGAGGTTGTTGTGGTCTGGCCTTGCTGCAGATTCATAACAATTACTAACCTCACAGACTGTGAAAAGGCTACACTTCAGCTACCTTGAAAGCTGCTGTTATCACCACCAAATAGCAGTAAACTGAGAGTGGAGTGCAGAGACTACGTGTCTTTAATTTTGCATCACTGTTGTAAAACATTATCTCTTCTCTAGTTCTTGTGGATGCTTGATGTATCTTTTATGTAGATAGAATTGATTTTTTTGTTACATGGAACACGATTGTGCTGAGTTTAAAAGCAAGTAAAAACCTTTTTGTTTTTTAGCAGCAGATGATCTTCACGTGTTGTAGGTAAGCACTGGCAAAGAAGCTGCAGACAAATATGAACCTATTAGAAAAAAGCAGTTGGGGTAAAGTCTGCCTTTTTGTTTGTGTGATCTTAAGCCTCAAGGAAGGTGAGAGATGTTTTTGATTTTGGTTCAGTATTTGCAGTTGCCTAACAAAGAAGGGAATAATATAGTCTTTAAAGTTCAGTTCTTTTTGATCATCAGTGTGCAGACAAGGATGGTGCATTTGGATAGATCTACAGCCAGTCAGAGAAATTAAATGTGTGGTTGAGAGACATGTTGCTAAGATTAGTAACTCATTCCAGCATCCAAGCATAACTGCTTGTTATTCAAAGCTCTACTGAGGACTTCTTAGCTGGTTATGAAACTGACTGAAACAATTACTGAGACATTGTTATGGCCAACAAACGCCAGCAAGACCATAAGCAAAATGATTGCCAATTTTTCACAGAACATTTTAATGAATATAACCACAGGGTAGATGTTTACTTAAGTGATTGCACACCGATGAAACAACAAGGAAATAATTATGTGTATTATATCCTTTTAAAGGGAACAGGATGTAGCGTGGGAATGTATCCAGAGAACAAACAGTAAGTACACATGTTGCACAGTATGTAAAAGTCCATCACCATGTAAGCATCTATTTAAGGGGTTGGGTGACAGAGTTATGGGACAGAAAAGTGGTCATCGAAGCAACAAGTTATTTAACCCCAGCTGATGCAATGAGTAGCTTCTCATTTCTTAAACAACCATGTCGACAGACACATCCTGTGGTCATGGGAAAGATGTTAGTCTGTTTAAGAAGGGTCAAATCATTGGCATGCATCAAGCAGAGAAAACATCTAAGGAGATTGCAGAAACTACTAAAATTGGGTTAAGAACTGTCCAATGCATTATTAAAAACTGGAAGGATAATGGGGAATCATCGTCTTCGAGGAAGAAATGTGGTCAGAAAAAAATCCTGAATGATCATGAATGGCGATCACTTAAATGTTTGGCCAAATCAAATCGAAGAGAAACAATAGTAGAACTTAGGGGTATGTTTAATAGTGAAAGTAAGAGCATTTCCACACTCTCAGTGCAAAGTGAACTGAAGGGATTGGGACTTAACAGCTGTGTAGCCTTAAGAAAACCACTAATCAGTAAGGCCAACTGGAAAAAAAGGCTTCAGTTTGCTAGGGAACATAAAGATTGGACTCTGGAGGACTGGGAGGTCATGTGGTCTGATTAGTCCAGATTCACCCTGTTTAAGAGTGATGGGAGCATCAGGGTAAGAAGAGAGGCAGGTGAAGTGATACACCCATCATGCCTAGTGCCTACTGTACAAGCCTGTGGGGGCAGTGCTATGATCTGGGGTTGTTAGTTGGCCAGGTCTAGGTTCAGCAACATAATGTGCTGAAAAATTCATGCAACACTGGATGGAAATAAATCTTGTGACATTGCAGAAGCTTATCAAAACAGTGCCACAGCAAATGTGCGCTGTAATCAAAGCTAAAGGTGGTCCATAGAAATATTAGAGTGTGTGACCTTTCATTTTGGTGGCAATTTTTTTGTTGGCCAGGCAGTGTATATTTATATGTATACACATTGTACATTTAAGAACAAGATCATCAAACACTACTGTGTCTACAGGGAGTGACATTTCTTTTTTTGTTTTGGTTTTAAAAACAAGTACACAATATTTTATATGGATATCAAAATCCATATAAAATATTATATGTATTTTGATATCCATATCAAAATCCATATATATGGATTTTTTGGTTCAGAAATTGTCAAATTTCTGAACCAAAAAAAAAAAAAAAAAAACAGGTTTCCTCTTGAAATTAACACGTTTTTGTAATGTTTTCTAGAGGATACCTCTTGTAATTTAAAATTAAGACAATGCAGAAGTAAATCATCTGCAGTTCCTTGATTGCCTGCTTGAGACTTTCTCCAAAAGCCCTGAAGACACTTTTTGAGATCAGACTGATTTACTTTTTTTTTTAATATGTATGAACACCTGATACACAACTTGAGTTGATAACTTTATGCATTTGTTAAAGCTGCTTAATCTGAGACAGCAATGGCACATACAATCATGCAGTCCAAACATAACAATCTGTGAATAATAAATAATATAACCCCGTGGGTATACACTCTGTTCTTGGACTGTTGCTTTTTGTGCAGCCTCTTTCTTGGTCACCCTCTCTTTTCTTCTGCTTAGCTTCATCTGTCAACATCCTGCCATCTCTTAGGTGGTTTTCACACCCATAGCTTGGTTGCTTGGTTCCGATTCAGTTGAAAGAAACACTACAAAGTTGCATATTTCCTTTGGATCATTATAAGTTCACACTATTTTGAAGTGGACCAGATTACACTGGCCATATTTCAATCTGTCACAGCCAGAGTTGCTATGACCAAGAATCATGCCCTGCATCATGGGAAGGAAGTTAGCAGGCCAAGCTACCCAACAAAATTGGTTGTTATATTGAGGTGGTCAAACACCTTACAAATAATTATACAGATGAACATGTTTGTCACTGCATGAAATGCCTTGTGCCTTGCATTATTTTTAAGTAGTACTTTGTTGTTGATCTGGCTGCTTGGAGGTAATTATAATTGTAGCCAACAATTATAGTTACCTCTACTGCTGCTCATACTACTACAGCAGTGTGATGAGTTCATTCGTTACCCTGTTTGTATTGGTTATGTGGTTGATTATGTCCTCACAGCAAATGATGTGTTTCAATGGTTGATTGGAAGTGAGCCGAGACCACCTACTTCAGCTGAACCTGGTTTATTTGTTTTTACCTAAGCAGGGATTGATTGCTGTGTTCATAATTACCAGTGCCAAACAGGGAACGTCCTCTTGATTTGGAACAACTCTACCAAACAAACCATGTGTGAAAACAACCTCAGTCTTAGTCATTGCACCAGACAGCACTGCAACAGGCTAACTGGCGTCTTTTTTTTTTTTTTTTTAGCCAAAATCAAAGCATAGAGAGCCAAAGCTGGAAGGTCGTATGTACCTATGACTAGAGAGTGACAGCTTACTATTAAATGCCTCTGAAGCTGTAAATGTAGCATTGTTTCAGAAATTAATGATGACTCTACATCCAAGCAGTGGTCAGTCACCAGGTAAGCAATAGATATGAGCCACCATCAAAAATTAAATGCTGGTATGATACTACACATTTCTGTTTACATTACAAGGCCTTTTCCTTACAGTACCTCTCTTGGCAATCATAACAAATTTCTACAAAGATACAATGAGTGCACTTTAAATTATGTCCTTGTCAAGTCTCAGTTTTACTGCCAAGATTAAATACACCACACGCTTACTGTTTTGGTTTTGTATTGAGAGTGAAGACGGGCAAGGAAAGATTTGATTTACATCGGAAATGGTGCTCAACCATGCTTGCTTGTCTTGATGATCACATTTGTCAAAGGGCCCGCCATTGATTTCGTGAGATAATTATGTCGAGTATGTGACCAAGGTCACTTCACGGGTTTATTGGAAGTGAGAAAATCTGCAGCTGAAAAACTAGCCTGCTCCATTACCAATTCATGAGCCTAAATGACTGAATGATATTATCTGTCCCACCAAACCATCTTCATCTCCTTCCTGATTTGTTTGATTGATTAATCATTCAAATTTCATTTCCACGGTGTATGTTAAGGAATGCATGATGGGAGGATGATAAATATTTATATCCTATTCTTATGATTTTAGATCCAGTGCCTAATTAAAAATTTTAATCAGATGTCATTTGAATGTTTGTTAAATTATCTCTGACATTCACCAAGGGCTTCATGTGCCTCCATGTGTTCAGGTTTTCCATCTGTAGGTCCATATGTCTGTCTGTCTGTATGAATGTCTGTCCAATTCATGTGAATGCAATACACCATAACAGCTAGAAGGGATTTTATGAACACCCTCCAAAAATATGACTCAAACATATCTCAGTAGCCTCTCAAAGGTCAGAGGGCATGAAGCACTGTTTGTTGGTTATAAGTGTGATATCTTAAGAGTGCCTTGAAGATTTTTTTTTTAATTTCTACTCAAATGTCTTGACTGATGCAAGGATACAGAGATAAGATTTGTGAGATCATAACACAAGGCCAGATAGCCTCATGTTCAACCTATTTTTGAAGGCAGCTTGCAAACATCACATATCAAGACTGCTTTTGAGGGATCCTCTTCAGATGTTGCAAAAATAACCATTCAGACGAAATGATAATAACCTGATTAGATTTTTGGGGTCACAGGCCACAGTGCAAGGTCTCAGAGCCTCATGTTCATATTGCTTGTCAACATAATCTCTCTGAGGCACTTTGAGAGGGGTTGTTGTCAGTTTTGCTCACATGCATGTTGTCATTGGAAGCTGAACTGGACATATTTTAGAGGTTGTTTGTCAAAGGGCAAAGTCATAGAGTCTCATGTTCATTCTTGCACCAGTCCTCCATACCTCCATACATGAGTTACTGTGTGGAAGTGAAGGGAAACACAAATACAGACCCAATATGCATCCTTCAGGATCAAGCAATTAGAATTATTTGTAAATCTAGCCACAGAGAACCAACAAACCCACTCATCATCAAACTAAAAACACTTAAATTTTAGGACCTGGTTGACTTGAAACCATTCAAAGCATGTTCAAATTTAGAAATATTCTGTTACCAAATGGTGTTCAAAAGTCTTTTTTCCCCTAGCAGAGGGGGAGTTAGCATCCTTGTAGGTCTGTATACATTCAAAAACCATGCAGTGAGACAACACTGTATCTCAACAAAAGGAGTGTATCTATGGAAGGGCTGAACTGAAGAAATGAGAACATGTACAACATTAGAAGGGTTTAAGAATATGTTCAAAAATAACAGATTCAAAAGGTATGAGATAAGCAAACAAAGAAATGACCTAAAACAACGTCAACAGTTAATTAAAATGAATTGTGCTGTGAATAGTTTGATGTTGCAATTTTGTTTGTGCAGCTAGCTCTGCCTTTCGTGATATTTTGAACACCCAAGGCTGAAAGTATTTGAGCTCACTTTTGGTTTAAAGGGGCAGGATGGGATAAGTTCTGGATTTAATCCAACACCCTTTCCGAACAAAAAGAAATTCTTGTTGTGCAAGATCTGTACAGTTCTTATTCGGTGGCATTTTATTTTTCGACCCCATGTATTGATCTCTTTTTTTCATTTGGAAGATATTTAAAATAAAGACTGATAAATCTTTGCTTGTGAATAAATCATGTAAATACAACATCACAGACTTTTGTTTTCAAAAAACTTTGCACAAACGCCTAATCCGTCTCAGGGATGATCGAACCACAGTTTTGGAGGTCAAAGGCCAAAGTCACAGGGCCATATATTTATGCATTGCTTATGAAAATAACAGATTTTAAAAATGCCATGGGTGATATTTGTCAGAATTTATGCTTATGCAAACTTTGACCCAAAAAATTAGCTGGTTAGATTTTCTAGGTTATTGGGTCACTAAGCCTTATCTTCATCGATTGCTTTTGAATACATTATCTGAAGAGTGGATTGAGGGAATTTCCTTAAATGTTTCACAAGTGCCCAATGTCTAAAGGACAAACTGATTTGGGTCTTGGACTTTAGAAAGGTCTTGGTCTTTTGGACTCAAGGTTATCTCTTTCTTACAGGATTTCTTCAAGTCAAACCACCCCAAGAATTAGCCCAGCCTCTTACTCTTGACCAACCACTGTACTTTTACCTCCCAATTCTTGCAGTGCTTAAAATGCATAAAACTGCAAGGTAGTGAATCTGATTTTCAGTCATTTTTCATAAAACTTTTCTGAAGAAATAGTTATGTGCAGCCATTATTTAAGCATAACATCTGAATGACTAGCAATTACTTTGTGTGACTAGTAACCAAGGTTATAGTATATGCAGGTGATGCAGTTTTAAAATATTACCTGGGTGCACAGCTTTGAAAGTACCACAGGAACTCAACAGTTATGCCACATCTTATCTTTATCAGGTCTTTCACTAGGAGCAGATATTTTGTAATACAAGACAGAAAATGAGGGAACATCAAGAAATTTCACATCAAAGCTGGGAAGTGAATCCGGCATCTCATTGTAACAATTCAGGGATTTAAATACACTCTTTTGATGTACCTTTCAAAACCACTCACAGCCATGACGTCTGCCATCTGTGTGTGTTTGCCGAGGGCTGACAAAATGGAGAAAATAGATCTAATTTAATGTGCAAGTCAGAGCAAACAGTCTGTTCCAGCAAATCACTTTACTCAGAGTCCTGGATTAATTTCAGTGTCAGTGATAATAGCAACCACTGGTGTGGCCGATGCCTCGAATTTGGAAGATAAAACTTGTACCGAATTTGCTAAACATGGTACGCATGCCAAAAATTCTGAATTAATTCTCTTCAGTCTGAGTCAACAAACAAAGTGCTTCTCAGCATTTTGAAATACACATATAGATGCAGTTGCTTCAATGGCATGCAGCCTAAGAATGTCAAACCCCCCATTTTAACCAGCAATGCTCCAAGTGCACAAACCACAAGGCATTTTCAACATTGTCAGTCAAGTCATTGTCAAAAATGTGGAACACTGGCCTATTTCGCACTGTAAACAAATCCTTTGAAAAGTCTTGCATCTACATCTATATTCGGACCACTCTGTAATCTCTACGCAAAGACTTTAATTAGCAATGATGAAAGTAGGAATATTGGTGCAAATTGTGGTCAGCAGCTCAATAACTTATGCCTCATTCACACAGCAACATATAATGTCTCAACATAGTCATTGTATCTAAAGCAGAAAGAAATGTACTGGTGGAGTATGACATTTCCTGACGGCCCCTTGACTAATTATAGATAGATTTAAAAATCCGCCAACATGCTCAACATAGGGGAACTTGGACAAACAAATTGTGACATCACTCAACATACGCAGATATATATGCCATTTCACCACAAGTAGCTGCAGGTGGTCTCAGTACTTCACCGGCTGTCCCCCAAAAGGGCACCTCAAGTGTTAAAACTAGGGGTGTCCCGATCCGATATTGATATCGGATATCGGTCGGATATCAGCAAAAAAACAAATATCAGATTATATTGGCCTGCATCTAAAATCTCCGATATAAGCAGTCCATTCTAATTTATTTTTTATTTATTTAATTCAGTTGTAGAATATGCTTATGTTTAAGTTAAACACAGCGGTTATTTTGCAATTTAAAAATGTATGTTTTTGTTTTAATTGGATTTATTGAGGTTACTTTTCAGGGTCTTCTAATTTATTTTTTATTTATTTTATTTAATTGTAGTATATTCTTATGTTTAAGGTTAAAATTTATTAAACCCATTGGTTAATAACAATTGGGTCAGTTTTTCTCATACCTACTTCTGCTGACTACTGTTCTCTGTTTGAGTAATCTCACTTGATCAAGCCTTTTCTTACAGTCCATACTAACAAAATAAGTAATAAAAGTATATATTATTCCTGCTGATATTGTATGGGATCGATATCAGTATCGGCTAATACTCAAGGCTGCAATATCGGTATTGTATTGGAGGTGAAAAAGTTGTATCGGGACACCCCTAGTTAAAACAGGAGTCCAGTCCGAAGGAGGAATCATCTGGAGCCAACAGATGTGAACGTAGTTATTTTAGAGGGTAGAGAAAGTAAGCAGAGGTCAACTCTCGCTGGAATGCACAACTGATCAGAGCAAACATCTGAAATTTTTAATTAAGTGCAAAATTTTTTCAATATACCTGATGAACATCAGCATTACCCAAATGATTTTAGCTTGATGGGCCTCAGTGTTTCCTATGTGTCAGTGAAAGTTGGCCAAACATGTATAAATGTGACTTAAAAAAATGAGTTGTTTCATTGAATATTCACCAAAATTATGAACATGTTTAAGGAATGCCATGATTAAGGAAATAAAATTGTCACAAAAGGAATAAATAAATAATCTCGTTACTATATTCTAAACAGCCTAATAATGTTTAATATTTACCATAGCGTTAAGCACATGATCCCCTTCAAGCGACCATGAACCTCAACTAGCAAAGCCACTAAAGACAAGCTGACAACAATGCATTCTTATGTGTGCAATTATACAGAAGAACTTTTGTTACCACATTTTTTTTTAATGAGTCACCACATGTTTTGTCATGAGACCTTAGACTGCTGCAAAAACATCCTAACACCTTCCACTCTTTAACATCTGTCTGCAGCTGTCCTTAATTAGCAAACAGCAACTGTCTCGCAGGAATTGTGTTCATATAACTCCAATTATTTAGCTGAGAATACTTCTGGAAATAAGGAGGAAACATTATGCCACTGGATTGCTTTTGTAATAAACATAATGAGGACATGTTGTTAACGCTGCTGGCAAGTTCTGGTAATATCTGCTCTTGCACAACAGCATCAGGGCACACTAACAACAGACTTAAAACACATTTTTGCATACTTACGAGGCACTTGGAGCATTGGTTTGGAACAGGGGAAGGTAATTTCTGCAGTGAAACAAGTATCATACTTTTAAATGAACTAAAAGTCACTCTGAACCCTGGTTTACTCTGCTCTGTTTATACCAATCGCTCATGGCTGATGCCTCCATCTTGCTCTGTGGGTGGCCAAGTTGCTGTGCATGAATTTAGCTTTTCATTCACTCATAAATATAACCAATGAACACAACCCAAGTACTGGATGCATTTGTCACCACAGCATAATAGAGAAATCAAACAAGGACTATACAAACACAATTTCTGTGAGACAAGGTTGCAAACAAGGACACGACAAAAATTATGATCCACGGCAGTTTCAGTAGTTTAGAGGGTCAAGGCAAAGATCAGTAAAAGGCCCTCCCCCACTGGCTGAGGGCAGTCAAGAGGCTTTTTGAAAATAGCGTTGTTTTCAATAGTTTTAATAAAAGGGAGAGAACTGGTATATGTTGGTATTGTTGGACAAGTTGGAACTAGAACCACTGTCTGGCATTTCTTTGCCTGCACTATACAAGAGCTTAACTGTGAAAGCTCTCTGTCACACTCTCATTCAAGGACAATGATTTGCTTTGGACTGAGAAGGTTGTAGAGGGTCAAAGTTAGGGTTGCAAAGGGGATTTCCGATAAATTCTGAAAACTTTCCAGAAACTTTCCATGGGAAGTTAAGCTGGAGAATTTTGGAAATATTCCAAATTGGAAACTCTCCATGGGAATTACAGGAATCTATGGGAATTAAAACAGCTGGACTGATCAATGTATTTCACTCGTCCATCTGGGAAAGAGCCCATTGAAAATGTTTAGGGTGGGCAGAACCTTCCAAAAGCATATCCAGCAGGTGAATGGACAATCATTCCATGAGTCAAATTCATTATGGGCCATTCAGATATTGTAGTTTAAATTTGTATTGTTGTTATTTGTTTTTCAATTAAAAATGAAATGCAGTCAAGATCTGGTAAAACTTCTACTGAAGCTGTTAGCATCAATGCTAATCTCTGTACCAGCAGCCACATCCTTCCGTTATCTCACTCGTAGCTCCCACCTCTTCCTGCTCTAAAGGACTCTGATTGGGCCGTGCCGCTTGGGGACGCCTACAAATATTGTAGATTGGAGTTTGGCAAATTGGATCTGCCTGATTACAGATATTAAATCAAGCAGGTCCAGCTGCTGCACAAGGTAAATATTTTTCATGGCACTGCTATGGATCAATAACTCAGTGAACCTTTGGAGATAAAATGTGGTCATTTAAGACTGCAGGGCGGCACATATTACTTATCAAGGGATACTATTTATTTTAATGCATCTGTTCTTCACAGGTTTGTGTGTTTTTGTAAAGACCACAGAGGAGTACGCTGAGAGCCGTGCTGTCAAAGGAGCCTGTTGATTGGCCTTCTTTGCCCTGAACTGCTCATTCACATGATTGGATGTCCCTTTGGAAATGTTTACTCTGGCTGAAAAGGCCACTTAGCCTGCCACAGAATAAATATGAGGAGAGACTGCCAGCCTGTAATTTGAGACTGCCCATCATGTTGATGGCAGTGCTGTAATATTTGTGTCATACGATCTACAAATCGAATAGTGCTGGGTGTTGGTGCAATGGTTTTAAATTGTGAAAATAAATAAGCATAGTGTGTCAAAAACAAGCACAACATAAAATCAGGAAGAAAATTAATGCCCAGAATAATTGTAGAGTAGGACATGTTTCTATTGTCCCTTTGGAGAAATTTGCCCCAGACTCTAAAATTAAATGTCGCAAAAATTGTGGTGATTTAATTCACCAGTTACTGGAAGAGCATGCCTGCAGGTCTCAGAGAGCAATTGTAAATATTAACATTAACTTTCTTCCTTTCCTGTGCCATTGGATTGGTTGGTTTGTATTAATGCATGTTGAATTAAATGTATGGGACACATAACTCTGTGCAACTCATGTTTCTGGTCAGCTTATCAAAGCTTTTACAAATAAAAGGAGAAACAACTCAGTGTTAATGTGAAGATTTCTACATGCTTTACATTTGTACTTGATTAACAATGAGGGTGAAAGGACAATTTTCACACAAAAGAAACATACATTTGTAATTGTGTAAGTGTTCACTCAAGACACTGTTTTGCCAGAATAATGAGGGGAAAAGAAAGAACGTAAAGAACAGGACAAAGGCTGAGTGATGTTACCTGTCTTATCCAAGTCTTTAAGGCTGATCTGTTGTGTTCATCATACAGTGTGCTCAAAACTCTCTTCAGGTGTTCGCCATTTGTTTGGTCTTGACTAAGAACCATTACGTTACATGTCTGCATAATTACCTTTGGTTTGGTCTGTGTTTACAGGGGGCCATTAACAAATGGACCAAAATGAGTGATGTGCAGGGAAAATGGTCCCTCATTGTTTGGTATTTCTTGAGGGACAAATGACTCCTGCCTGGCTGCAGCTGCTCTACCTTATTGAAAAACAGTCTCATTACTAAATATGTTTTATTCTATAGCCATACTAATGATTGGTCATGGCCCCTTTGTGTTTATGTTGGTAGCTCCACATGGTAGATTAGTTTTAGTTAGTTTTATTGTGTACCCAAATCTTATTGATAATTTATCATCTCCTTTATCTATTGTCCCCCAAACAAACCATAAACATGTTCCTTTTTAATTCCTGTTCATAGTTGATCTGATTTTTTAGCAGCTCAGTCCTTTGAGGAGAATAATTCATGTACATTATGTCAGGTAACAATGATTTAAACCAGTGTCAGTGTTACAAAATTACATAGAGTACATGTAATTGCACTTTTTATACGAAAGCAGATGATGGCATTTAACAGGAAAGATCAAGGACAACAAAATATTCACAAAAAATGACATGGCGAGCATCGTCTACAGCCCCGGGCCCCAATCTGGGGTCTGGCCCCACAGAGGGCAGTGCCCTCTTGGGGGGGGGGGGGGGATTATATAAACATATAATCTAAAACTACTATAAACTATTATAACATGGCCTCAATTATAACACGCACCCCATATTTTCACGATTTTTGCCTTAAAAACACTGTACGCCAATGTAACACGCACCCAAATTTTGCCCAAACCTTGCTCTCTCAGACAACTCAAAAATGACCTTTAATCAAAGTTTTAGTCAATGACATTCAGTATTTTCACAACAAATATTGTACACGATTTTCTCTCGAAATGGATGCAGAAATACCTTTTGCTTCACGCATGGGCAATTACTCGATTTCTGCCCGAGCATGCTCAGTCATGGTGTACCGACCAATCAGAGAGCAGCTATCAACATGCCGATGTGTTCGACCAATCACAGCGCAGCTATTTAATTCCCCTTGCTCACAAGATGGCAGCGCCCTGTGTTTGCATGTGTTTTCACAAAGAAAGAGAAAATTTTGGCTCTTTGTATCAGATGTGTTGTAATCGCGATGTTGGCGAGACAAAATATGTAAAGTATTTTGCTTGTACTCGTGTATAATATGCACCCAAAAATTAGACCTTATTTAAGAGCAAAAAATGTGTGTTATAGTCAAGAAATTACAGTACCCTAAGTTCATACTTTTCAAAAAGGTCTTTGCACAACTACCTATGCAGACCCATGTTACCTTGATTTTTTCAATGAAATAAAAAAAGGGTCTATATTTTGTCCAGCAATTTATCACTTATTTCTTCATATAGGTTTTTTGGGGCTCAATTCTTTTTAGGTACAATGAGGAAGTGATCTTAGGAAAAAAGTCTGGAACCATTTCTATACAGCATACAATGTGCATGAAAGTCTGTCTAACATTGTGTTTGTTTCTTACAGGAACGAAGAAACAAAGTGAGTGAAAAGTATGAGTTTAGTTTATGTGTCATGACATTTCTCCACAAATAAATAACTTTATTGATCTTTGACATATGTAGGAGTGACACCCTAGTAAAATCAATATGATAAACTTCATGCTAATTTCTGCTGTAATAATTCTCATTATCAGACTGATGTTTCCTCCCTTTGTCACTGCAAACTAGCTGCTGTGAGATAAATCACACCGGTGAGTCACTGAGTATGTGAAGGAAACAACTCAATTCAGTTCCAGGTGTGTGAGTGTGTATGTGTGGCTGACTGATTGGCAGTGCCAGATGTGTGTGTGACTGATTGGCCTGATTTGGCTCAGGTGTGGTGAGCTTATACATACTTCTGAGTTGCAGTTCTCAGTGCTAACTCATTGTTTCACAATCAGAGACACTGGCTACGTTTATATGCAATCAACATTCAGGTTAAGATCAATATTCCGGTTTCTGAAACATTCAGAATAACCCATTTAACATGCATGAGCAAACAGGGTTATTCCTCTATGCATAGTATCCCGAACAAAACAGCAACGCACGGAGAACGTCATGACGCAATGCGCGTCATTTCCGCTTCTTCTTCCTGTATCCAATAGCAGAGAACAGCAGCAGCAGCGCAGCAGAAAATGAACAGCCCGGAGCAGCTAACAGTCAGCTTCGTTTGCGCTGTGGTGCTGGTACTGACCCACCACCAGTACTTGACACTATTCTTTGTCAGTTTCTTCATCAATGGAAGGCGAGAACGTGAAGAATTAGGAAATCGAGCTGGAGCTGTGCCATGTTACAACAAGTACTTCCTGTACTCAAAAGACCAAGATTCCTTACGAAAAGAACATGCGCAGAACATAACTTAATGTTTCTTTCGATGAGGATATCCCGATCGGCGTATACATGACCAAATATTCAGGTTAGAAAAGGAGTAACCCAGGGGGAATTTTGGGTTTTTCAAAAGGGTTTTTGGTGTTTACATGGCTGAACGCAACCGGGTTATTGCTAATATTCCGGTTATGAAAGGTTTAATGACTGCATGTAAACGTAGCCACTGAGTGTGTCTCTAGGGTTGTTGTTTGCATGTTAAAAATCTAAGATCTCTGAAATACTTTTGTATAACGGAGGATTAGGGCCACGTAAAAAAAAAAAAGGATGTTTAAAAAAAAGTAAAGTTACGAGAATAAAGTTGTAAAGTTACAAAAATAATCTCAAAGTTACGAGAATAAAGTTGAAAAATTATGAGAATAAAGTCAAAAAGTTACAAGGATAATCTTATAAAGGTACGAGAATAAATTTGAAAAGTTATGAGAATAAAATTGAAAATTAAAAGAATAAAGTTGAAAAGTTTTGAGGATAAGCTCATGAAGTTACAAGAATAAAGCCATAAAGTTGCAAGAATAAAGTCATAAAGTTACGAGGAAAAAAGTCAAATTTATTAAAATAATCGCATTTTTTTTGTCCATAGAGGCTATCAGAAGAGCAGCAGCTGCCTGTACAAAAATGAGGAACGTCAAGCATCTAGTGAAGTTATAATTTAGTGTAGGTTTTACAAATAAGGAAATACTTCTTTTGGCACATCAGCATCACATTATCATAAGTATTAGGATCCTGAAAAGATACTGCAAGAAACTGGGGCTTTTCCGAAGAAAGAACAACACGGACTTGGAGGAAATTGTACGCTCTTCTGGTACATCCTTCAGAATTAAGTTTATTCTCTATTTTAATTTAAATAGATTTATGACTTTATTCTCAACACTTTGTCTGAAACCAACATGGTCTAGCTGTCTAAGCACCCTGGGTGGAAAAACGCCCTCAGCATCAGCCATTTTTTGGTCGTCATGCTCCCAGCGCTGTCGGTTGAAAACGGTTGACCTTCTAAGGGAAAACCCTTCAATGTCACTTCACCCTCAATGACCAATCAAAATCAAGAAAGGGCAGGACTTCTGTCATTTGTTTATGAACAATGGCAGAAGTGACAATGTAATGCCATTTCCTGGTTTCCAGCTTTTATCAGTGGTAGGACTTGATTTCTTGACACTGTGTTCATGTTGTCTCTGCGGTATTTTTGGATTTTAGAGATACGATGTACAAGGGGTGATGTTAAACAGCCCTACAAGAGTTACTGAGACACACAGACATCAACATTTGTTACGTGGCAACATTAAGTGCTGACAAAAAGCATTCTTAAACTGAGGATGAGAGTGCATCCAGTGTAAAAAATGCTTCCCTGTGGAAACAAACTCTTGCACAGTCACATGCCAGCTCATCAAGCACACTTTGTATGAAACCAGTTGGGCCCTTTTGCCTTCAGATCTGCCCTAATTCTTAGTGGCATAGATTCAACAAGTTGCTGGAAACATTCTTCAGAGGTTTTGGTCTATATTGACATGACTGAGAGAGATTTCTTGACTGTACTTGCTTTACCACATCCCAAAGGTGCTCTATTGGATTGAGATCTGTTGACTGTGGTGGCCACTAGATTCCAGTGGTGTCACGGTTATGTTCAAGAAACAACCTTACTACCTTGTTGTAATTTTGAACCGCTCCGGTCAGTCTTCTCAGACTTTCAAATTAAACTAGGTATTTTCTCCCAGGAAACTGCTGCTCACTGGATGTTTTCTCTTTTTTGGACCACTCTCTGTCAACCCTACGGATGGATGTGAGTGATCCTAATAGATTAACAGTTTTAGAAATGTCAGACCAGGCCATCTAGCACCAACAACCATGTTATGTTCAAAGTTACTTAAGTCACATTTGTACCTCATTCTGATGCTTGGTTTGGCTGCAGCAGGTCATTAGCCAGTAAATTAATATTTCCAAAGATCAATTCAAACACAGTGATTAGACATGTTCTAACTAGATTGTACTTTGATGCTTTTTAATGCTTTTCAATAGTTAAAGATATTATAATTAATATAGGGAAAAGCATTTTGCATTTGGAGCATTTATTGCATTTGAAGTGTGGGGCTCTTGATATAAATTCTCCATCTTCCAGCATGACTCCAAAAGCTTAACTTTTTAGCTCTGCTGCTGGTTTCATTTGCATCCAAAGGATTACTAAGCAAAAAATAAAGAAAAAGTGTTTATTTGAATCAAAAATAGCACCTGCATGGAGAGGAAGCTCAAACACAGCTGACTTTTTATAACCTTCGCACTCTGACATGGCAGAGTGATAAGAAGTGAGAAGATGAGATCAAATATCTGCTTTCAGGGCATCTGCAGTGCTTGCAGCACAAAAGCTCCATTTAGCACAAATTATCTTCAAACTGAGTCACCTCAAGTCTCTGAGAGTATAGTAGCATCATCTGAGGGTAATTTCCCTGGTGTCCTTTGTTATTTTTTTGATTAAAGGTTGAGTTCAGAGACACCAGTGAGGTAAAAATGAAAAGGAAAAGGCGGAGCGGTGGAGAAAAGTCTGCATACATCTGTGTTATGAGCTTGTTGAGTACTGTAATGTGCTGGATTTGTTTGGGTTTTTTTGGCATGTTAGACAGTTTCATGGTTTGAATTTTGCAGTTGGTTTGTTGACTTTGGTGCACTTAAAATGTGATTTATTTTTTATCCATGTATTTTTGAGAGAAATGAGGAGTGATTGTGCCAAATACAAGCCCAGACAGAGATCCACTCTTTTTGTCACTCACTCTAAATAAGGTAGCTTTCTACTCATGATGTGAAGAAAATGTGTCATCTCAAAATAACTCCATGTTTCTGTTAGAGTAAGTGGCATTTTCCCAGAGGCATTTCTCCTATCTGTTTCTATTTCCTCTGCTTTCAGCACAATTTAGGATGAAAATGTCCCCAGAGCACGACTACCTAAGACTCTGGTGACCTCCTGACCTTTTTAATAAAAAGTCTGGCACAGATAGAAGTCCCCCCTGACATGCATAAAGCATCAGAACAAGAGATGCCTTACGTTTTTATTGTAATTTCATGTCCCCCAAAAGATTAATCTTTATGTTTCTATCTTTTTTAATTACAAACCAGGAGTTCAATGGTCCAGATCAGCTCACTTTAACTCACAACCTTAAAATGTAGACATCATTTTACTTTGCTAGCATGTAAGCTTAAAAAAAATGTCAAATTATGTTCCATCTTTTTTTTTTCAATAATTCAGTTGAAAATTTGATAGCAGACGTAGTCTTTGTGTTTTAAATAAAAAGTTTTATTAGCTACACCAAGGAGATTATGTTTTTACTGCAATTGTTTTTTTGTTTGTGAACAGGATAACTAAAAAAATATTACAGATGGATTTAGATTAAATTTTCAGCAAATGTTGGTCATCCAAGAAAGCAGCTATATGATTTAGATGGTGATTTCAATATGGACGTGGATCCTGAAATATATTTTAAGTATTTCTTAACATTGCAGAAAAAGGGCGGTTTTCCATATCTCTGATTATAACTTAAAAAGTTCGAAGCAGATTTAGATGAAACTTTCAGAAAATGTTGGCGATGGGACAAGGAAGGAGGGATTTGATTTTAGTGATGACCCAGAATTTGGACGCAGATCTAAACATTTTTTAACCATTTGCTGACATTGTGAAAAAGGGCAGTTTTCCACATTTCTGCTAGTAAAATCATAAGTTCTCAAATGATTTTTATGACATTTTCAGGGAATGTTGTTCATAGCACAAGAAGGAGGCATACCTTTTTACTGTTTGTTTGAATCCAGATGGGGATCCAGGAATTTTTTAAGGATTTCTTAACAATGAGAAAAGGGTAGTTTCCATCACTTTTCCTAATAGCTCTATCAGTTTTGATAACATTTCAGGGAATGTTGTTGATGGAACAAGGAAGAAGTAATTAAATGTTGGTGGTGATCCAAATCTAGATGCGAATCCAAGCATTTTTATTAAAGGGTTTGTTGCCCTTGCATAAAAAAAGCACTTTCCATCAATTTATCTAATAACTCAATAATCTTTTAATAGACTTTTAAGACATTTTCAGGGAATGTTAGTGATGACACAAAGAAGACGTGATTTAGATTTTTGTGGTGATCCAAATCCCATTGTGGATTCTGGAATTTTTTTTAAATTATTTAAATTATTATTGTAATGCTATTGCATGTGTTCACAACCAACGCAGCCCAGGAATTAGAATTTTTTTATTATTAATACTATTAGTTAACCTTTTATTTAAGAAAAAAAAAACCTGTTGATTTTCCAAGAGTGTTCTGGCCAAGATTGGTGGCAGCACAAGTAACAAAGTTTCCATAAACACTGTGCCAAAGATACAACTTAAATGCACAAAACCTAAAACAAATGATGATGAATTAAAAAAAGAATAGTAAATAACAATTAATTCAAAAGATGGACTAAGATTAAAACATGTTTATAAGTCAGCATCAGCAACCAGATGCCTCTACCTCCAAATCATTTAATGTTGTCCTAAATGTGCCCAATGAAACCAGCTGATTTAGTTTTAGATCATTTTGTAGTTAATAACTGTTGCTCAAATAAACATTGTACTGGCTGTAATTGCTTGTGCACTTCAAATGGGTTCATTTTTATGTTTATTTTCTAATCATTCTTTTTCTTGTATTCTTGCTGACACAAATTGTAGTTTCATTTTTACTGCAACTTAGCTGAAAATGTGAAACCATCTTAAGAACAATGCCCATCACTGTTTAATAACATAACAATTAAAGCATTGTACGGTTCTTTTTCATTTTTGTAAGACTAAATTAAAGGATAAGTTCGGTTTCTACAGCTTCCACATAGTTTATAGAATGAAGAAGAACAATATACTCACCCAGAAGGCTTTCCTGATCCAAACAGTGCTTCGGGAGATATTTAGATCCAAAATCGAGCGGCGGACATCTGTATAAATGGTAGCAGATGGGGCATCTATAGCGCCGCTCCTAAAACTGCATTAATCGTCCAAAAGCTCATTAGTTTCACCAACATTTCATCATGGTCCGCTCGCGCTACTCCTCCACGACAGTCCGGTGTCACTCCATCCATGTCTTTGTGACTGTGCTGACCTCTGAACTGAAAAGTTTCTTTCGGTTGCGCGCATGCGCAGTACGGCTCATTGTTTCAGCGGCAAGCGGTGGCTACACAATAACTTTCTTCTTCCAGTTTTGTGCAAAATGGACGAATATCTATCGGATGAAGATGTTGTGGACGAAAACTTTGAATATGATGGGTGTCCTTACAATTTTGAGCCAGAGTATACAGATGAGGAGCTCATCGAAAGGAGGACGCAGAGGCAAGAAACTTTTCAGTTCAGAGGTCAGCACAGTCACAAAAACATGGATGGATTGACACCGGACTGTCGTGGAGGAGTAACGCGAGCGGACCATGATGAAATGTTGGTGAAACTAATGAGCTTTTGGACGATTAATGCAGTTTTAGGAGCGGCGCTATAGATGCCCCATCTGCTACCATTATACAGATGTCCGTCGCTCGATTTTGGATCTAAATATCTCCCGAAGCACTGTTTGGATCAGGAAAGCCTTCTGGGTGAGTATATTGTTCTACTTCATTCTATAAACTATGTGAAAGCTGTAGAAACCGAACTTATCCTTTAATAGTGAGTGATACTCTGCAAATACAAAACACACTCAAATTAAATGGAGGGTGTATTAATGGCATCCTTATTTAAAATCTGGTTGTAAATGTGCCTTCTTTGAAAACTACATGATGTTGCCAGCATTTAACACGCATTAAGAGCTTTTTCCTTCTTGGTCTGAGTGTTTGGAGGTGGATTATCGGGAAGCTCTGAGCAGGGTTTCACATCGTGTCTGACTCTTTTGCCAGCTGTTGAGCTCATCCTGCACAGCTGGATTGCTCTTTACAGCTACTTCGTCTCAGAGGAAGAGGCACAGAGCAGAAAGGTGTTTTTTTGCAAACCACCTCTCCAAAGGTGTCCGAGTCATGCCTGCCTTCATGTTGTGTGTGTTTTGATGTTTTAGCTCCAAAAAAAGAAAAGAAAAAGAAAACAATACTCAAGGTAAAGAAAGAGGACGCTTCTGTCAATGGAGGAAAATCATGCCATGGCTGACCTCTGTTATAATCTGGTATGTGAAAAGGGCTGGGGTGCACAAATATCACCATTGCAAGTCCTAAACTATCTCCCTTGCACACATTTGGAATTTTAACACCAAAAATGATCAAGCTGACGGGGAGCATTATTTATTTAGGTAGATAATGAGGGCGCAGAGCTTAATGTGAAATGCTCATTTTTTCTAGTGGCTTGGTGTAACAGTTAAATGTTCCCATCCAAATCCTCAGTTGACATGTCAGAAAATGCATCTTTTCAGTCTGAAAGAATAAAATCTGCTTTTCCACTTGGTGACATTATGGATTTGAAAAAAAAAAAGCAAAAAAATCAGGTCTGGTATTCAAAGACTTAAGTCTGTTTTTCCCAGCCCTACAATACAATTGAAAATAATTGTGTTATCATGTGAATTTTCTCACAAATAATCACACTAACAGGTAGGCAAATATACTGACAGACAGATGTATAGATAACCCTATAGCAGCTCTGTAAAGAAAATCATTGTGTCTCTCTCTTACCCATCATGCCTCTCTGACATGTGGTTCTGAGTCGCTCAGTTACATAATATGAAAGGGAGAGTTTATTAAAGGCTGCACTGACATTACATTGACACCATCAATCCCAGTCAGGTCTTAATTATTCAGAGAAAGATGCCCGTTGTGTGATAAGGACTGGGGATTTTTATTGAGCATGATTAACGCGTGTTGATGTGCCTCCTTTGTGCTGTTTGGCAGCTAAAGCCTCTTTCTCTGTCTCTCCATATGGACGCAAACATTCAGTTCATGTTGAACAAGACACAAGAAGAGAGTGGGAGCAGTGAGACATGCGATTGCCTGGTAGCTAGGCAACCCTAGAGAGCTGCTCTGGAAGACCTTGAGATGTCTCCCATGGTGTTGCAGGGAAGTAGAACTGTTCAGGAGCTCGGCAGGACTCTGCTTCTTTTTTTCTATCTCAGAGAAATGTCAGTGAGTTGATGTGATGAATCAGAATTTTTGGGAGTGAATGAATTTTGGATAGGATTTTTAAATAGGCCACCTTGGAACCTTAGCTTTACCAGAAGGAGAAATTATGCAACCCCAGCAGCTTCAAAAGGACATTTCATCAAGTATTCCAGTGAATACTCAGAGCGGGTTTCTGATGTTTAAAATACACTGTACATTATTTGTACTGTATGTTCTGTTCATTTTGCTCGAAAGCTATACGGGGACGTGTGAAAATGTTCAAGCCTTCTGCAAAACCTGTCAGAGAATGTGCACTGAAGCGAGGGCGGGGGATATGTGCTAAAAATCATAGATTGGCAGTTGTTAGCCAGTAAGTTATATTTTACCTTATCTTTAAAAGAAAAACAAAAAGTTGTCCAGAATGACAAACTTTGATACAATTCCAGTAAACAGCAAACAACATTCATACCTGTTTGTAAATGTCAAAATAAAAAGAAGTTTTCAACAAACAGTATTGGGCCATTTTTTGTGTTGATCATCAAAAACAGACTTACTCTGACACATCCTCTTAACACTACAAAAACGAGAGAGGCAGGAGCTGAAGATGTGACGACAAAAGGAAGTGACTGCATGTTTGAAAACAATGGCGGCTTCTGAAGTGGTCTCCATGGATGTGGCAATATCTGTGGGTTTATCAGAAATGGACTCAATTTGTTATTTAAAAAGGGAGCAAAGAACGTCACTTAAAGCTTTTCTTATGGGAAATCATGTTGTTGCTCTTCTCTCGACCAGGGATAACTGCTGGGAAACTGGGAGAGAACGCAGAAATCCTCCATGGACATGCCAGTTAGTCTATGATCGTCATGGTTACTCAGTGATACTTGGCGAAATATGCTCTTCTCAGAAGTTTACTGGGAGAACTTGGTGGGGATTGTCTTTGACGAGGTTCATGTCACATATAAGTGGTAAATGATACATCTGTGTGGTATAATTTAATGTAAGGACTGAAACATAGTTCAAGCTAAAGGCTAACAACAGCGCAAGCTGCTACATCACACTGCGGCTTGATGTGGCTTGGTCTGTGGTGAGTGTGACAATCAGAGCCATTGTCCAATCACCAGCTGCTGTCTTTTCCAGATGGACTAGTGAAATATTTCCATGGCGGATATATGGAACTGTCCGTCTGGTGTGTCAGGTTAATTGGGGCCAGCACAGAGGCCTAACTGTCTGTCTAGAGTTTGCATGGTCACTCTGTGCATGCATGGGTCCCCTCAGGCTACTATAGCTGCCTCTCACAGACAGAAATCATGATTGTCAAGCTACATAGTGACTCAGGCTTGTGTGTTGGTGCTATGGTGCTTTCCCTTTGCTCCCAAACTCAGATATGGGGAGTGGGGATCACATCACATCGAAGTTAAATGCATATCAGGTAAGAGCCTGTAAAGTCAAGGTACCTGAAGATCATCAGACTTCTGCAGTAGAAAACTCCTACCAAAATATCCATTCCTAGTGATGTATTTAATTTTCAACTCTTACAATTCAACTTCAGAAATGGAAAGCACTATAAGAGTAAACGTTAATGAAAACCAGTCCAGGATGTTCCCTGACTCTGGTCCAGTGATACTCTGAAAGGCTCCAGGCCCCCCTTAAACCCCAACAGGTTAAAAAAAGGGATAATATGACATTAATAGAATTAAAATTAGCAAAAGAAAGACAGTAAAGAAGAATTCCAAGATAAAAAATGAGATATAGAACATATACAACATATATTTATAAGAACAGAAGAGATAAAAGGAGAAGAAAAATAAGAAGACGGCCGTGGTATAAAAAAATGTTATAAGATCTGTATTTTAAGAGTTCATAGATGCAGAAAGTCTCAGGTTCTCTGGTAGTTTGTTCAGCAGGTGAATGTAAAAACTAAAAGCAGCCTCACACTGTTTAGTCCTGACCCTCGGAACAGTGAGTGAATGCTTCAACACTCCAACACTTTATCATTACCCATCAAACTCTCCATAACAAATCTTTGAGGAACGATAAGAACTAGACGAGCTAAGAGTGTCCATCAATCCCCCATGGCATTTCTGACATTCTTAGCTGAGTCATAAAAACAAGTAAGCCAAAATGTGGAACTACCCTATCTTGAAAAAAAGAATCCAGGATTCACATCCATGATCCGATCAACACTTCCTTGTGCCTCGCCCAACATTCCCTGAAATTGTCACCAAAATCCTTTGAAAACTTCTTTGAGTTATTAGTGAAAATGAGATTAACTGCCTTATCTCACAATGCTAATAATTCCCTTGAAAAACCCTGGATTCCCATCTGCGTTCAGATTATCACCAAAATCCACTTCTTCCTTGTGCTACGACCGATATTCCCTGAAAATGACATAAATCCCTTTATCACTTTTTTTTTATCCTTTTAACAAACTGACAAATCAAACTACAAAAATTCAGGCACAAACATAACCTCTATGGCACAGATAATGTGAATTTAATTGATATTGAATCACCCATATTCTTTTAACGATACATAGACTGAATTGGGAAAAACAATCATCTATTGCACAGCCTCACACTGACTGTCTCATCACCTCTTCTCTCTCCCCCCTGTTTCATTATTCATTGCTGTTTGGCATTACAACATGGACATCTGAAACCTTCTGCTCCCTGCTAGTGCACAAACGTCTGACTTCGTGGAACTAGTCGGCAGCGGCCAGATAAAAGGGAGAAGCAAAGTGATTCACCTGTGCCAAGAGGAGTCCTTTGCTTTCAGGGGTCGCTCACCCACATGTGATGTGGGTTCAAAGCCTCCTTACTGATAGAGAGAGAGAGAGAGAGAGAGAGAGATATAGAGAGAGAGAGGATGACAGGAAATGAGGGAAGAAGGGGGTATCGGAGGGGAAAGACAGAGAAAGGAGAAGATGGGGAGGCAGTGACACAGGAAATGGAGAGAGATGGGGCAGGGAGAGTGCTGGAGATAGATGTGTGTTTTATATGTGTGTTTATATGGGTGTGTGTGGGGGGTCAGGCACGATGAGAGCAACAGTAGTGTGGGTGTGGGTACTCAAGGAGAATATTTTTCCAACATCATGGCAGGGGAGCCTCTGAGTGCTCCTGTTATTAGGTGTGTTTTCTGCCTAGCTCTCTCTTCTCTGAAGGAAACAAGTGGCCATGCAGTACAGGACCAATCTTCTCCAAAGATGTCAGGAAAACAAAAAGTTAACGATTGGTGCCACTGTTTTCATTATTTGAATAAAGTAAGTTGACTCATCAAACTCTGAACAGCCCGCTATCAAACCATTAAATGAAAGTACTGATAAATCAACTAGCAGTGTCTCCTAATTTGTCTAATTGATCTCCATCATGATACGTATTTAGTAGTGTTACATTCAATCACATAATGCAAATATTATTTGGCCATAAACAAAGAATACAAATGGGCATTTTGCCTGAGCTCTGTAAAACATCCATCACTGAGAAGTTCTGACAAGGTCCAGAATCAGTGACCATAGATCAGCTATAGAGTTGGGTTATCACAAAAAAAGTTGGCTCCCAAAGCAGGACAGACTGCTCCCACTGTGACACCTAACAGGTAGAGACAGAGCTCATTTCATCACATCCTGCCCTAAATATCACGCTGTAAGAGAGGATTACTATTCTCAAATAAAAAAAGAAAAACTTCTTTTTTCGTAAACCTCTTTTACCTTAATTTTTTAACCTCTGATATCACAATACTACAGATTTGTATCGATCCATCCATTATCTATACTTGTCTTGTCTTTCATGGTCACAGGCTGGAGCCTATCCCAGCTGACACTGGGTGAGAAGTGTAGTACACCCTGAGCCGGTTACCAGCCAATTGTATGGCCACAGAGAGAGAGACAACCATTCACACTCACACCCACACCTAAGGGCAATTTAGAGTCACCAGTAAACCTTTTGAGTATGTGTTTGGTCTGTGGGAGGAGGCCGGAGTACCAGGAGAGAACGCATTCAACTCTTAAACTACTTGTTGCTTGCTTATCTCTTTTTCCTTTTTCCCAGCCCCATCACGAACCATCCACTTTTGTCCCTCTGCACTGTGCTAACGATGGTGGAGCACAGTGCAGAAACATGATAACTACCTCTTCTCTTGGTTAGTTGTCAACCTATACCTGAGTGAGAACTTGTGCCTGAAAGCAGTATACGCTTTTTGCTAGATGACCACTGCTTTCTGCCACACTTGCATAGTACTATATGCAGGCAACCAGGTGCACAGAAAAAGGATGAACACCATTCTCTTGTTTGAAAGTCCTACTCTTTTTAGATCAGTGGACCTTTCTGAATAAATCCAAACATGTCAATAGTCCTTATTTTTTCACCAAGTATAACTGTTAACACACAGAAACCAGTAGTATGTATTTGTCTTTGTTATATCCACACATATATTAATGCAAATGAATTGTTATTACAACCCTGATTCAATCAATCAACCAATCAATCAATTTATTAACAACAATAAATTAAAAGAATGTGTGTACAATCTTGATTGCTCATGAAAAAGTCATTCATGAAATGGGACTCCCTAAAAGCTTGCCAAAGCATGTAAGAAGGGACCCAGACATCAAGCAATATATATACAATCAGGACATGACACAAACATAATATATCCTATAACCTAGTGTAAATTTAAAACTTACTAAGTTCCTAAAAAAAACAATAGTAGACACAAACAATACATGAGGACAATAGTATATAGAAAGTAACAGTAAAATCATTTGGGCTGTCATATGCTTTAAATTTCATAAATGTGATTTAGAAATCATTTAAAATCCTAAGCCACAGAGTTTTAGGATTTGATATATTTTAGTAGCAGATTGATTCTATCTCTAAAAGACAAAAAAAAAAAAAAACAGTGGTAACAACACAGTAGTATGTCTGTTTCTTTCAGGACTCAAAAATAAGACTGAAGTCCAGAGTCACAATTTCAAAACAACAAATCAAATTTAAAATTTCTAAATCTAACATTATTGTTCAAAAAATGCCAAGAGAAACCTTTTTTTTTTTTACATAAATCCCACCCCTGATATGGCACCAGCCAAATGCATTGCAGAATTTTGGATTTGCATTTAGGGTGGCCAGTCAAAATTCCAAGAGGACCACGTTCCTGCCCAAACACGCCACTTACAGTCTTAATACTTCAACACAATTGTATATGTAATATTTCTACTCAGCTCAGCAGGGGACTATACAAGATTGTGCTTATGGTTTTACCCTTTTCTCACATAATGGTTTTGTTTACTTAAGGGTTCATATTAATCTCTTTAAGACATGGTGCCTATATGCTTTCATCTCAGGATACAAGATCAAACAGCACATCTCCTAACCGATCCACTGAAGCACATCTTAATCATCAGCTATACAGCAGAGCTTGTTATGGAGCACAATACACTATCGATCCTTGTGTAGCATTAGTTACTTGCAGCACAATCAACCTGGGATTACTGACCATGATAGATGGTTCATGGTTAGCAGAAAGTCATGAAGAATGCAGCATGGTTCTCGGGTGAGGTTCATCCTTCGAATGTTTAAATTACAAACACACTCACATGTCAGGGGGTCAAAAGGTTATACAACTGACACAGCCTATATGTGTCTGCACAAACTGACTATAGCTGGGGTGACAAGGCAAAAATCTCCACAATATGGCATAACAAGGAGATAATGAAAAGCACTGAGAGGATAATTAAAGTCAGTTTTAATGCTGTGTAAAATATTCACACAGTGTGATTTATCTGATTTGTTCATGAGAAGTAACCGCCTCAGTTACGTTGTTTGTATCAAAGCTGCGCAAAAGCTTCCGGGACCCTCAGACAGACCGGCTGCAAAAGATATAACAAACATTTTCACTAATTAAAGAATTTCTCAACAATCCAGATTAGTCACAATGATGCAACAAACTTGCAAGAGTGCCTAATTAAAAAGAATCTAACGGCAATCATCCCTATGAATCTCCCTCTGACTGATTTCATATCTTGAAATATGTCAGCTCAGTCTATAGGGAGAGCAGACGGCAAGCCAGGTGCAGCCGTGGCAAAAGTTCCCATTATAAATAAAGTAATTTAGTATAAATTTTAACATCTGACATCGCCGCACCTCAGGTGTGACACTTGTATTAATGGTGCACACGCTGCATGTCTGCATGGACAAATAAAGTCATGCATCTCGAAAATTACCTCTCACCCAGAGCTCCAAAACAAATCCCTATCCACCATGAATTTCAATAAGTTAAATTTGCCTCATGTAGCATATAAGACATGTAGTGTGGAAAAAATCCAGGCTGTGACTGCTCTGCAGAATTTAAAAAAGGATCGCTCTGCCTGCTGGAACCAAGGCAGTCTTCACATTTGGCATGATTGTTTTGAACCATGCAGGAGCATGAGCTCTCCACTCCTACTTTGGCCTGGTTTCACACATAGACTGGAAAAGGAGTCGGGCAAAACCAGGGTGACATCAGCTGTTTGAGACAGTATTTATCGCAGCACCCACAGAATGACTTTTGAGCTTTCTACAGCACCTTTGATAACCAAACTAAGGAGTAACCAACCAATAGACACAGAGGCCGCACTTAGGCGGGACTTAAGGCTGCCTGACCAAAAGCGACAGTCGGAGAGCTTGTAGCATTGTTAAGCATGTCCTTTACCTTCTGAAATTAAAAGTCCTTGATAAGATTTAAAAAAAAAAAAAAAAAGGTAACACCAGATGGACGGTCAAATATTTTTCACTGGTCTATCCCGGCAGCAGCTCATAGAAAGTGTTTGGGAATGGCAGAACCATTTAAAAGCATATCTGTCAGGTGATTGGACATGACTGTTCAATCAATCACATTCACTGCAGGTCAATCAAGTAATGTAGTAGGTCGGTGTTAAAGCACAAAATGTAAGCCACTTTTTAGAACAAACTCTCCCCCTCAAAACATTTTGCAATTTTACTGAGATGGTTTCAATGGCGTTGT
This sequence comes from Cetoscarus ocellatus, assembly GCA_037902135.1. Lineage (NCBI taxonomy): Eukaryota > Metazoa > Chordata > Actinopteri > Labriformes > Labridae > Cetoscarus > Cetoscarus ocellatus. Next base: position 1,075,890 of record JBAMNC010000954.1, read on the forward strand.
TTGTTCTTCACTTAATAAAGAAATGCAGTCCAGATCTGATAAAACTGACACTGCAGTTGTTAGCATCTATGCTAATCTCTGTCTGAGTGGTCTCTTCCTGCTGGCTCCTTCTCTTAGCTTCCACCTCCACCTGCTTTAAAGAACACTGTTTGGAGCATGCCACTTTGGGCGGAGCACAGTTGTTGTAGATTGGATCTTGGCAAGATGGATCTTATGGATTTGACATTGAATCAGGCAGATCCAACTGCACTGCAGGGTTAAAAAAGGAAAGCATTTTCGAATCTAGAAAGAGCTCATCCTCCAAAATATGTCTATTTTTTTTATTAAAAGTGACTTTTCCCTATCCAGTGTATCTGGACCTAGCCTTGAGTGGGCACTCAAGGTAATGCAATTTTTGGTACTTCTGCACTAGCTTTATTTATTTTTAACAATGGAGCAGAGGTCATCAGTTACACTTGTACAAGTTCCAGTGTTCATCTTGCCATATGCTATAGTGTCTTGATTAATATTTGAATGTAATAAAATAAATTGGGTTGGGTACCATTAATTTTTATCGATTTCGGCTCTAGTTCCAAATTCTGATTCCATTTTTCTAGGGGGAATAAAAAATAGTATCGCTGGCGAGCCAAAACCTCTTAACTCCTTTTTTTTGGGTGTTCATACTATTTTCACAAAAGCATGCTTTTGGTTGCCTTCCATGTTTGTGGGTGGGTTTTACACATTTGATGGAAATAAAAGCACACATAAGTTACTAGTAATCTGTGAAATACCAGATTTATTCATGCAGTAGTTATACGCTTCTTCATTTCCTGAACAGCAGCAAAGAGGAGATAAGAGGTTTGTGCCAGACAGCATCCATATAAAGAATATTTTGAAAATAAAAATGTCCTTTCTAATATTGTTGGCCTAGCTAGGATCTTAACAATCAATTGTTAGAGAGGTTTGTATTTTCCAATTATATACACCAATGAACACTCTCCTTGTTATGAAGACATATTGACAATAAAAATTACAAACCAATACTGTTTGAAACAAACAATGAAAAATGTGTTCAAAATTCAAAGTTCTTATGCGGTGTAATTGCTTCCGTTTTTAATTTATTTTTTAAGCAACCAAAAATGTTGACAAAATGATGGTATGAAACCAGGAAAAAAATCAATGATTACCATGGATGTCCAGAAATATGTTACGTTATGTAATTTATATACATAACTGCCGAAAGTGTCAAGGAGGTTTAACCCCTTCATCACAAATCTTCTAGCTTACTGTACAGTGACCTCCTTCTCTCCTTTGCAGGGCCTTTTCACAATAAATTGGAGAATTCATTTATTTCAAAAGAAATGCAAACACGAACTCAGCTGTGGTTGTACATCTATGGGTCAAGAAGTTAGCAAAGATGCTAACCATGATCTGTGGCAGGGGATATAATGATTAAAGTACATAAGTTGATTTTAGCCATACTTTCTGCTGCAGCTTGACACCATGATCCATGACCTCAAAACTTGTGTACATCACACATGACAGAATGCTACAGCAATACCGCAAGTCCTTAAAGAAACATAGGATTATATGGTTACAGTATCCTCAATAAATTATAATCAGTAATGAAGATTTTATGTACCGATAAGTGGAACCGAAACTCACATCCTTATCAATTTCTCGACTTATAAAAGCTTGGATCCAGCTCAAAAGTGGGACTGGTTTTCAGTATCCAAGCCTGTTGATAGTGAGAGGAAACATGAAATAAGCTCGAGCAAAGGCAAATCTGATATTAAAACAGGCACAATAACTATTAATTTTATGATATCAACAGACCAGCTCTGACTGGTGTGCAGTGGACAGTAACACATGAGAAACAGGCACTCATGCCTTACCTTCCACTTCTCCAACTGCAGTGGTGTGTAAATGAGTTTGAAAGGGCAGGACTGTGTTAGCTAAAACTGATGGATAACTAACATAAAAACTAGAATGTTGCTGGGCGTGAACAAGGTAGAGGTGACTTACAGTGTAAAGGCACTTTGAGTAGTCAGGAAGACTTGAAAAGTCCATTTACCATTTACCATGTGCACTGTAGGCCAGCTACACATCTTCAAATCAAGAAGAGATATACCATCATTCCTGCCCCTGTTTACTTGCTTTTTTGAATCTAAGAGTTATTGCAACAGAAAATATCCTCCATAAGGTGCATTTACTAAACATTAAACCAGTGTTTTTGTTTTATAGATGAATGTCACATCTAGAAATTACCACTCACCCAAAGCTCCAAAACAAATCCCTATCCACCATGAATTTCAATGAGCTAAAATGTGGTTTATGTCTCATATAAGACACATAGTGTTGAAGAATTCTTGGCTGTAACTGCTCTGCAGAATTTAAAAAAGGATCGCTCTGCCTGCTGGAACTAAAAGTCAAAACAATCAGTCTAAATTGACAGTGACTGAGTATGAGCAGGGCTGCATTGTGCTTTCGCACTGTCACTGTGCCAGTGGAGAATCTGACAGACAGGCGGATGAGATGAAATGGATGTCTGTCTGTGTTGTGGCCCAAGGGTTCAGGGAAGGGAAGAAGTGATATCTTGGTTTTGGTTTCACACTCGCTGCCATCCTGGCAGATGTTTGGCACCAGAAAAATCCAACTCCTGGCAGAGTGGTGAAGCGAGCAGCAGCTACCGTGGCACACTGACAGTAATAATTTATAACACAGCAACTAGATGCATTTCAGCAAAGCTCACAGGGAAAGAGAAGCTTAGATTTATGCCTGAAATGTGAGCCAGGTCGCAAGAAAGTGCAGGGAAATTACAGGAATTAACAGGATTATCAAAGAGCATTAATGTATGCCAGTGTAACAGAAAAAAATATTCTGGCATGAGTCTACTTAGTCTGTCCTTCAGACTTTGGTTTGTGTACATTTCTGCAACCAGTTCACACAAAGTAGTACCTCTAGTGGTGGTCAAGGGGGTAACCTGGGGTAACACTGCTCCTCAGTAGATACAATGGCTTGGGTGCTTTACCAGATTCCTAGCTACCATTACCTATTTGCCTTGACAAAAGCTGATCTTATGTTAAAATTAACTACATGGATTGTGTTCCAACAGGCTTCTGGCTGTTTTATTTAACTAGTTTGTAGCATATGTTATGTCTCAACTTTTAGTGGCAGCACAACCGTGCAGTCTACTTTAAAACCATACAAACCTATTTCAGGTAGACTTAATAAATTACCCACTTCAATAGGCCACAGACTGAAGACACCCTGGCAACATTTGAATACTCATACACATCTCCAAAAACAAAATGATTGCAAATGATGGGCGATAGACACAGACAGAGTCATATTTTTGCTAATCAAAAATGTTACTCCAGTAGTCCAGGCAGCATTATTTTGCGTGTTGTTCTAGCTTTTCCAGCCTTCATTTGGAGCAAAAATATTGAAAATATCTGTAGCAGTTGGTTAAAGGCCCAACGTCCTTCCTAATAAAAGTCATCCACCTCACAGTGAGAGCGTATAGATATATTATAGAGGGACAAAAGCCAATTTTTGAACCAGACTGTAAAATTTTATTAAAGCCGTGAAAACATCTGTGTCTCACACACAATCACAACACTTTTTCAGGATTCCTGCAGCAAGCCTCAACTGGACACAGCTTATGGCACTTTCACATTTCCTCCATTTTCAGCCCTGGAGTTTTGCGCCTGTGACTGTTTTAAAATTATGCTAAGGTTCATAATCCAATTTAGGGGCTTTTTCAGAATGCTGAGCATTTCATTAGAGCACAAGTCTCCTGTATTTGTAGCAGAAATTCTTGCCTCTTCTTGTGTTACTTAAATGCAAATATGATTAGCTGAAGCCAGGATTAATTGATGAACTCTTTTATATGTGCACACAAAGTTCATGCCACACAACCATAGGTCAGTGCTCCAATGGAGCTGCTCCAGTCATTAAAGTTTGGACATGGCCCTGGGTATATTTTCATTGATTTTTTCCTCTGCTTTTATGATATTTTTCAACATGAATATCCTTCTGCTCTCTTTTCGCAGTCAAATATATCACCCTTTGAGAATATTTGCTGTGACAAATCTTTAAAAAAGGCAATTTCAGCAGCATGCTGTTAACCACTGACACCTGCAGCATGGTAAAGGTTGCATGTATCAAAAATAACTGAATGTAAAGGGTAAAGGTCTCAAAGGGACATTAATATTAATGCTGGTATTTTTCATAACCTGCGAGACTCCCCACAGGAGCAGTACATTTTGTCAGGTCACTTTATATGTTATCATCATTCTTTTTTTTTGGACAATTTGAATTTTTTGGAGATAGCATTTTTTGATAATTACAGAATCACGATTTGCTGCAGTTGCTGAAATGTACAACGTATTACTTTTTCAAGGGCTTCCGGATAATAATGATTCAGCAATGTTCATTTCTACGGTTGGTTAGTCAAAGGAGTAATTTTCCCTTTTTTCACCAATGCATTTATGATTAGATCTTTTTTAAACCACTGTCTCCCAAAAATCTTGCTCCTTACAACTCTCCTTGTACTAAAATAACTTGTGAACAGAATTCTGCAGCAAGACACAGAGAACAATAATGAGCCATAAATATTACATGCTGTATTGATGAACATGATGAAATTACACTTAATATTTCATAAAACACATCAAACTAAGCAGAAATAATTAACAGATATCCTGCCAAGGTTGGAAACATGCTCGACAAGCAAATAGCATGTACATGCATTTCTGTGAATAATTCAACGAGGCTTTGTTCTTTCCCAGCTTTCTCTGGGCCTGTGGTCATTTCATAGCAGCAGCATAATCATGCGGAGTACTCCTTTTATTTCAAGAGGTTTTTTTTCAAGAGATAGACAAATAAAACTTGACTTTTATAACTGTAAATTAGCTTGGCTATGAAAGAACTATGTATATCACAATCAAAAGAAGCTAAGCGTCATTCATTTCACTTGCTTTTGGATTAGCTGAATGGGACGTTCACTCACTCACTCACACAGTACCAGGCCTTGGAACATTTTGCATGGGGTTGTAAAGAAATAAAAATAATCCATTCAGTTACCATTTTTGATTAATATAGACCAAAGGGTTTTTTATGATGCATCTGTGGAAATTTCTTCACACAAAAAGTAATCTTCCATTTGTGAGCCTAACTTTGCTTCAGCAGGTAAAAGCAACTTACAAAGAGGCTTCCTGCAATGCTGATTGACGTGCTGAACTGTATGCTTAAAGGTGGGGTTGGTAGTCATGGAAAACGCAGCTGATTCGCAACTATATGTCTGATATAAACACTGACTCAAAACCGGTTCTCAGCACAACATTTTTGTTTTGCACTATGCAAAGTCATGTCTCACTCAGCGGTAAGAAAACACCAAAACATTATCATAATAAAGTTAAAAAAACAAACAAACATGGCAAGTTAGTTAGTACTCACAACCCTATGTTGACTCCCGTTTTTGCCCTGGGCTGTCCTTTTATTTTTCTCTGTGATTATGAATGTTGACATCAACATATGCATAGACAAATTAACACCATCAGAGTTAATCATTACACTTCCTAATTGTCTGTATGGGTCCACACCATAGTGTTCACTTTTTGGAAAGCTGGTGCTTTAACTCACATCAAGTGTAATTGTTGACTCTTTTTGGAGTTAAAATTGAAAACTTTGAAACACATAACAGTGTGACTTTTGATAAACACTTCTTTGTCGAATTAGAAATGCACTGTCTGTGTATATTTTATCTACTTAAGTGTTAACTCTATATCAACACTGCAAAGTGTAAACATAGCTGTACTTACTTACTACATAATAATGGTGGAAATGATCTGAAATAAAGGTACAATGTTTAGTAAGTCCACATATAGTCACAATTGATGGAAAATAAAATAAACTAGCAAAAAAAACAAGAAGATGGACCCAAAATGCAGATTAAAAGAAAAAAAGGCTTTATTGTAAACTAAAAACATGGAAGAGAGGGATTTCAAAATAAAACAGGAAACACAAGCGACAAGGGAAACAAGAGGTCACACAGACAAAGAACACAAGTGAAAAAACACACTAAATAAACCAGAACTAGCTGTATCATGACCCATATACTTTAGAAACAAACATCTGCACAGCAGTTTTCATGATTTCAGCCTGTGGCATCTGCTGGCTGTCCAGTATTAGAGGATGGGCAGGATGAATGACTCTATACGAGTCATTTACAGCTTCAGAGTTCAGAGTGACACAGATGGACTGACTGAAACATATATTTTTACTTCCTTTTCAAACCATCTTATTGTCATCAGAGAGTAAATTTTCAAGGCTTTGACTCTGCACTTGCAGAAATGTTGCAAACACTAACATTTTAAATATGTTATTATAAATATATTATATTATTATAGATATTCATATAGAGCAATATTTACCTTGTTATAGCAGTAATGCAAGACCACAGAAGAACACATCACAGACACAATGGAAACTGGTTACACTTCCTGTCTCTGCCTTTACTTCAGAGTAAAAGCTTTGTTGGCTTCTTGTGTGTAGAATTATCCTTTTATTCAAAGAGGACAGTTTTATTTTGAAGTTTTCCTTGGTCAGGTATTTAATGAACCAGGTCACTTGTGGGGAGATTTATTGCGGTTCTTTTGTTTTTCTTCTAAAATTTTCTTTTAAAGCTCTTTCTTGAGGTAAAATTATTGGTGACAGAACTGTTTCTGTTGGGAGATGCAGCCAAAATGAGCCACACAGGCTTTGAAAGCCATTGCCTTGCAAGCTGAAGCTGGCAGCTCCATGCATCCAGTGTAAAACCTTCTTTATTGTATACACTCCACAATGAACTTTGTGCTCAAAATATGTTATGACAGTGGTTAACCAGGTAAGAATGGATCTTGTGTAGCATAAATATTCCAGATTTAACTCTTCACAACTATAACCACAGATCTTTCTTTGTGGCTGAGCCCTGAGACTATGATTTATGAACCTAAAGTGTTCATGACTGATTAAGCTGTCCTCCACTGTCTGGGGATCTGACTGCAAAACAGAAAAGCAACTTTTCAACTCCCAAAAAGCAACAGAACAACAGAGTAGCCATTACACAATGATTTGCTTTTTTATTTGCAAGTGTTTCACACTGGAAGAGGGATTGATTCAATTTCAGGGTGGATAAGGCTGAGGCACAACATGCAGAAAAAGATTAACCAAGAAACTTGGAAAAGCTCAGAAAACAAAGTCTTACAAAACTACCATCACAGAGAAAAACAAAGAAAACATAAAAGACAGCTCCCTCCCACAGCTTGCAAACCAAGACCTCAAACAGAATCCCACCATCACCAAACTGTATACAAACAAGGTCAGGGGAGCCAGGTCAGGGGGTGAGCAAAGACGAGCCCTGCAGCAGAACAAACCAGCTCGCCTACATATGAACGCAGAGCTCATCCAGGCAACTAATCAGCTGCAAGAGCCTCCAGCTAATGCTCCAATAGCCAGCTGTCACACTAGTCAATCAGGACCCACACATCTGACAAAAATGGATCAATAATAACTACTTCCTCAAATATGACCGTGGGAGGAAAAAGGGTTGATCCAAAAACACAACAAGCGGTGATATAACAATGATTGATTGATATAAATACGGAGGAACCTACACTATCCAAAAATGTCAAACATATTTGAGCACAAGGGGATATGGCTTATTTCAGGCCTTTATTTTGAATTCATTGGTTAGATCTAGAGTATTACAAAGAATTGTGCAGCCCCTGCGGCACACATTTGCAGGCTTATGAGAAGGGTTTATTGAATGTACATTTATGAATGAGTGGATGTATGGGGCATATATTACATGTGATTATGTTAGATTAGATTGGATTAGCCATAATTGTCTCCCAGAGGAGGGCTCAGCCTCGACATTGGAAAGCACACAGACAACATGGCAGCGCACTTTAACAGCCAGAATGTAGTTTTTACACAGTGACATACGCAGATCTGTTAAACTGAATACATACAGGCCTAAAGTTCTGCAGAGAAAAAATAATATTCTTAATTATTTCATCCTCTGATCAGGTTGTTCAACTTTCCAGATGTGCACATTTTTGCTTTCAAGAATATTTGTTCATCATTAGTATATATGTACCATATTTAATTTGTCAATGTGCATTTATCTGTTAAATTTAAATGCACATTATCTGTTAAATCTCTCTAGCCGTTATAATAAAGTGCTCCATATCAGAGGTTCTCAACCTCTTTTCTTTGCAGCCCCTGGGATCTACTGGAAAACAATGTCTCATTGTTGTGCAAAACAAACACCTGTTTGGATAATTTCATGGACAGAATCAAGACCAAATTGTTTTTTTTGTGCAAAGACCTTCTAAAGAAATTATGCCCTCTTTTGTTGTAAGGGATGGGAATTGATTCAACGTCATTCATTCCAACAATTCTGCTTTTCAATCCCCTTGATTTTCTGTGTGGAAAAAATTGGCCCACATAGGTTTTCAATGACAACAGTGTTAAACATGTCACTCCTGATATCTAGAGTGCTGTGTGCATAGATAAATGCTTCTTCAAGTTGCTGGTGTTTCTACTTTATTAAAGCTGTGCAGTAAGCATCTCTGTTGAAAATTAAGCCACATTTTTGACCACCTCTGCCCCTGTCTGCCTTCTGCTGACTGCCTCGGATGAGTGCAAGACATTCTTAATTTGCAAAACATCCAAACAAAGTAAAAGGAAATTACAAGGGAATTGATAAGCAGAAAGAACAATATCAATTCATTAATTGTCCCATGTGGCAGATGTGACAATAGTCATAGTTACAGCTGCAAAAGCTAGCTCATTATAACGAGAAATTTAAAAATATGACCAACCATTCAAGACATGGTTAATATTTACTTGAAGATTTAATAATTATTTATAATTATGCACTACCTTCGGTCTCCACTCTTCCTTCTTGTCAGCGGGCGTGGTGTATTATGGGAAATTCTCATACCCCTTCATTTCAAGTGAGGTCCTGGTCTGTCTTCATTTCAGGGGCTGTGTAGCCCTTCGTCTTAGCCCCCCCCCACGGAGAATGGGGACACCCCTTCACTAGATGTGAACCCCCAATACCTAGGGGTAAGGCGTAAGACAAGGGCTAAGGGGTAGAATTGAGACAGACCCTAAAGTTATTTTTTTATTTTTGGAAACATGAGTCAAATCCATGCTTAATAGATACCCAAAACATGATGTTACTGTCAAACAGACCAAGACATGGGACCTTTTTAAAGGAAGTTTTTAGATTGGAATTGGTTTTTGATTCTCATCCCCTAGTTATCATTGTGTAACAAGTGTTCGCTTATTATCAAGTAGTAGTAATGTAATAAATGGTACATATTGTAGGCTTGGAACAGAAGACTAGGAATGTCTGCTGGAGGGCAGGGACCAGTAAATAAAGACAAATAAGCAAGTTATTGAGTGATGTGATGGTGTATTATACGAATTACAGTGTCAATGGGTTGCCAAATATTTACTAATACTGCAGTATTAATACCAGTTCAAGAAGTTTATCAACTTAATTACTCGTCCGTGACAAAATCTTCAAAGTTTAATCAGCATTTAAGTTCATTCTCCCACTTAACAAGGCAAATCCAGGGCTGAAGCAACGGCCACAAACTAGTCCATTATGTTTATTGTTTGTTGTGGTTTGTCCAAAAGTATCCGAGGAGATGTAGATGAAGTGGATGCGTAGCTTTGCGTTGTAGGGAGAATAAAAGTCAGACAGCACAGCCTCCTACCAAACCATGGATAAATGCAGGCAGAAAGGAAACTGGGTCATCTCCAGGACGATTTCATTAGCTCGCCATCAAGGTTCAACCCTTCGAAGGGCACCTGGCCTGTATACACAAACAGGACCCATTAAAATGTCAAAACATTCCTCTCTACTTCATGCACATACATAACATTGTAACATGACATGCTAAGAGTGAGGCTAGCATTAGCATAGCTGAGAACACCATAGAATGTTCAGAGTACAGAAAAATACTTATCCAACACAGCTGACCACATGTTAGCATGCTAGCATTAGCACGCCAGCGTTAGCATGCTAGTTAGCATTAGCACCATCCAACTCAAACATCAAAATCATTTAAAAAATACAAAGACAGATCACTTTAAACAACATGTTAGGATTAGCATTAGCATTGTGGCTAATGCTCAGGTCATTGATGTAATTTCATTCATTTGTATTCAAACTTGCCAGTTCAGTAGATCACTATGCACATGACAAGTTCCCCAGTCACAAGGTCTGTTTGGTTTCCCAAGAGGGTTAAATGAGCTGTTTAGTTTCAACCACCTTAAGATGAATTGTTGTAAATTGTTTGGAGGTACTGACCTTCAGCTGCTGTCCCTTGGCTTCTCTCCCACACAACTGAGTGGAAAAAATTAAACATTCCCTCCCAGGTACATGATTGGATCATGGGGAACATGTGAACCTGTCATGTGGTCTGCCAAGGAGGTGGGAGAGCCAGTACTGGATTTCAATGGATTGATTGACTTCATTCACCTGAGCAGATGGAAAACCAGGAATGGCCTACAGGAATGGATTTCAACCCTGGGTTACAATTGTTATTGGTAATATACAGTAAGGAAACCAAATTTTGACAAACTGACAGAACCTAGCACCCCCGCCCAGACTCCAGGTTGGGAACCAAGGCTCTATGAATTCAGAATATTCAAGCAACTACAAATTCCAGCAATGGGCCCATTTAAATCCATTTTAACAAGGACTTTTTTTTTTGTTCTTTTTACATCTGTAGCATAAAAAAACATGTAATGTCTTATATTATGCTTTCAATATGCAGACAGAGCAGGCACCAGCTTGGGAGTTTTTACTCATGTAAATGGCCCCTCTTTCTTATTTCAGTCCCTTTGGGGGAAAAAAATATCCTAGCTACTAACAGGGAATCAATGCAGGGAAACTGTTCTTTCGGGTTGCATAGCATGAAAAGATGAAGTGCATCACAAAGAACTTTGTTGATAATCTCTGATATAACCCAAATTGTGTTAATGCCAAGACAAATTTATCCTCCCGCATTATATCCCAAAAAGTTGATACAGTGAAAGTAGAAAGGGCTTTGTGTACAATTAAACAAACTAAAAACTTGCACAATAATAGCGTGAGGCTTACTAACCTTGTGGTGCAGCTGAATCAGCCTGATTTAATGTCTGTTATTAGTCAGATCCATCTTGCTATGGTCCAATCTATGACAACTGTGAGCAGCCCAAAGCAGAACAGTCCAAACAACATCCTTTGGAACAGGAAGTGGTGAAAGCAAGACAACAACAGGAAGTGATTCCTTGTACAGATATTAGCATAGATGTTGACTGCTTTAGGAGCAGTTTTATCAAATCTGGACCACATTTCTTTGTGAAATTAAAACAAATAACACTAAAAACCTCTCTATAAGAAGAATATTTCCGCTTCGGACATGTTTTGCAGAGAGTTTTTTCTAAGTAGTTGCTCTCGTATTGTCTGTTACCCCATGGCAGTGTTGCCTGCCGACTTCATTATCTGATCAGCCATTAATGAATGTGATTGACAGAACAACTGTCCAATCACCTGCTGGATGTGCTGTTAAAGGGTTCTGCATTCCCAAACACTTACTATGGGCTTTATCCCAGATGGATGATTGACATATATTGAAAGGTCCATCAGGTGTGTCAGGTTAAGATGCCACCTCGTTGGTTCACATTGCTCCTTTCTCCCCTAGTCTGACATCAACCTCTCCACTGTTTCCTTATGAATTGTGCTCCTCTTCTCTCCCTTATGCTCAGTTGTTAGTAATTTCAATATTGCTAGCTGGTTTTTACAGACTGCACCTGTGATGGTAAATTTACACCTGTTTGCTTGGTTATTATTTTTGTGAATTACCCTTGTGCTTTACCTCTTACCTGTCCCCATGTCAGGGTGCAGCATGGACATTTAAGGTATCAAGGATTAAACAGTGTGTCACCATCATGAGGAAACATACTCTGCTACAAATACATAGCCACGTGTCTGCTTGCATCTTTTATTTATTCTTAAAAGTGTGGTTATGGACTGTGACATCGCTCTTTGCTGCTGATCTACTGTGCACCGCTGCTCTCCCTATTTTACTTTTAAAGACCACTGCACTGTTTGTTCAGTAAAATAACTATTCTACTGATAAGCTATTTGATTCAGAAAACAACTACACTTCAACAAAGCTACCAATTTACAACTCTACTTGTTGTGCCGTTACTACCTATTTCATTGTTGTTCAAACTTGTCAAGCCATAAGGTGATGGGAAAAATATGCTTAACTGAAATTATGCATTGAAAAGCTAAAAGTTTTATTGTGGCAAAAAGAACTATCAGAAAATCTGAGGAAACCAAATATATCTGGTTCTCCAGCTGCAGATTGACTTTATTTCTCAGGCATACACATGCAGTCTGTCACATATGGTATACGACTTTTATTTATGTAAGAAGTGATAAAGATAATCCTGGCAGTCAGCCGTTATTGTCACCTTGGGTGATTAGTTGACATTGCGTGACATCATCTTGGTAGACAGGAGGGCTGGCGGTCGAGGATTTTCACAGGGCCAGGAAACATGTGAGGATGCCGGCAAGTGTTGCTGATGATGATGATGGTGTTGGTGATGATGATGATGATGATGATAGTGTCTGCGCCTGTGGCTGTGTGTGTGTGTATGTGTATGTGTGCTCTTTCACTGTGATGAATATCCCTTTCCCAGATGGCTGGCGCTACACGAGACGGAGCGCGTGAACCCTCTCAACCAGCGTGAGGCTTCAGCGGCCAGCCTACATCTTCTCCCCCCAAGGTCACCGTCAGCAGAAAGGGAGTCAGAAGCAGGAATGAGTTTAATATCTCCTCTGCTGACAGCTGCAATTTAATTGTTACCTTGTGAAACAGATACAGCACTTGCACGGCGGAGGAGACACAGGCTCTAACTTGACGGCTCTCGAGTGAGCATCCTAAATCCTTTGTCTTTTTCTTCTCAGACTTGAAGAATGCCTATTTTAATGGTGTCTTTTAAACTTAAAGAACAATCGTATAACCTGAACCTCCTGGAGATACTGAGACAAACCACAAAGGCAGTTTAGGAACCTCTTTTCCCACTGTCCACTTATCTGTGGCTTAAATCCCCAATGCATGCACATATTCACATACATGTTAATGATTTTCTGTTTAGTTAACAAGTGTCGGTTTAGTGTCCATTTGGTTCACACTGGGTCCTCCTCTAAATGAGCCAATAGGTTTCTTTGATGCTGGTGCTGCCTGAGGTGTTGATGACCACTCACTCATTAAACCTAAAGTGCACAGTGAGCATGTGCAGGAGGGTTATCTCAGTCCACTGCAGCAGATGTCATCATGCAGGAGCTACTTCTTGGAATAGCGAAATGACCTGATCACAGAAAAACTACGAATCAATTTGTAATAATTATTACCTTTGTTGCTTTAATTTTAGGGGTGCAGATGAAAGTTGGTGGCACAGTGGTGCAATACCTTAGCGTGCGCCTCACAACACGAGGGTTCGACTCACTGTGTCCCCCAGGGTCTTTCTGTGTTGAGTTTGCAATGTCCCCTTGTGTCTGCTTGGGTTTTCTCTAGGGTCTCTTATTTTCTCCCAACAGATCAAAAATGTGTGAGCATGAATGACTGTCTATCTCTATATGTGGCCCTGTGATTGGCTGGCAACCAATTCAGGGTGTACCTCGTGCCCAACCTCGAAAGGTATAGATGATAGATGGATGGCTGGATGGACTGTACATTAACAAAGCTGTTAATGCCTGGTGGGGGGTTGTATTTGGGTGGTGGGCTGTCACTCCAAATGATTGATCAAAGAAACACTAAGAATTTATTACTGATAATTACCTTTGTTTTTTTGTTGGGTTTTTTTAAGTAAGGGTTGAAAGTTTCAAATGCCTCAGTTTTCCCAAGAAAGGGCTAAAATCACCACATGCTGGGTCTGTGAAAACAACTTTGCCCTCTTCATAAGTGTTGTATCACTGTACTTGATCCACAGTATCACTGCTAGCTTCCAGGCTAACATTCCCATCCTTCTGGTGATAAAAACTTTGTTAAAGTCTTGTTGCATTCAAATGTTTTGAGAGCTGTACCGCAGTTTCTTCAGGTGTTTTCTGGCATCCTAACATTTGTGAAGATTATCGCAAAGCTATGGAGTCAAGCTGCAACAATTTAAGAGTTGATCGTTTTCATTTTTGTTTGATACTTTTGTCCTAGCTCCTACATTGGACCATAGTTTTCTGACCTCCATGGACCCCTGTGTGGCTCGGCCCCAAGAACCTCCTACTTGCAGCCATGATTGCTAGCATGTTGCCATATTTTATCAGGATATTCTAAACTCTGAAACAACCTTCTGTCTATCTGTCTTGTCTCTTGTTAGAAAATCTCATGGTAGTAAGGATAACGCAGGAAATATAGACTTTTTTTTTTTTTATCTCATCACTGCTTTAAATCAGCATTCATTTTCTGAATGTTCTGTTCTCCAGCATGTCTGTCACGCTCATCCCAGACACCATATGTTTCTGTCAGAGGCAAGAATATTCAAACAGATTCTTCAGACAGACTTCAGTTGAGACAAAAAAATCCTCCAACAGCTGCCCATCATGTTTTTCAAGTGTCTCTTAGATTGGGGTAACTCCACATATTACATGGACTGTTTTCAGCTGAGGAAAAAAAGGAAAAAAAAAACAATCAAAACAATACAACATTAATTCATTCATTACTCAAGTATTTCCTTCATTTTCTTAAAGTGGCAGCTTTAGAGATAAAGGTATTCAATGAAGCTAACAAAACTAACAAATTTTGTTCATCATTATTATCTTTATAACTGACACAGCTTTCATCATTTTCAAGGTTAAATGTGATTAGTAAGAGTAAAAAGCAGAGGTCAGGCTATTAAAGAGCTACAACATGGTTGAAGCAACCACCATGCCTCCAACTTATGTTTCATACTATAACCTATTGAGACCTGATCATGTTGGTGCTCTTACTTGTGACAATCATGTATGTAACATGCTTTAAACAGCAACCATCCTTTTATGACACAATGGTGCTTGGACAATTCCAGATACATTTAATGAAACATTAAAATTGCATGTGCTTGTGTATACCACAAACCTTATTTCAGCCAATTATATATATAAAAAAAAAATACAAAGACTTTGAGAAAAGGGAAACAGTGTTCCTCTTTTTGGGCCCATTCCTGTGCCACTCTATAGCTAGCACTGCTAATGTTCAAGAGGCAAACTACCATTTTCCATAATATCTGTAAATTTACAGGACATAAGTTATGTCCACTTCAAGACTGAATGTTACTTCCCCTGAATTGGGACAAAACAATTTTGCGAGTTACTCAACAAAGAAGTAGGACTTTCAAGTGTTAACAGATAAAAAATACTGAGCCAAAAAAAAAATCAGACACAGACAATAATTGGTCGTTGAGAGCAATTACTGGAAGGTCTCTTTCTTAAAAAATATTTTTTTCTCATCACTTCAACTTAATTTAACAAAAATTATCATTTCAATATTTAAACGATTGCTTAAAAAGGAAAGAAAAGGGCTAGTTTCTGAAAAATAATCTTATTAGTAATTCATCAACTGTAATTTATGTAAGCAAAAGATGAGGTCAGTAAACTGTGGTCTGAAGTGATCATGTCTTTGTTTTCAACCCAGTGCTGCTTTCTCTTGATGTCTGGGTCATTTCCATGACTTATTACTTTTCCATGAAGACACTTTTGTGGAAAGAACAAAGAGCATTTAACTCTGTCAAATTAAAATATGTTTTTGCATTATTTCATTCAGTTCGACAGGCTTTCATAACCACTCTGTGATGATGTGAAAAGCCTTGTACCTTTTCACTGAAAGTTTATACGAAAGTGAGGCCTGGTTGATCAGTTGTGGATTTAATTTTCGAATCAAACTGTATTCAGCGGTGTTGGACAGATCAGACAGGGACATAAACGAATTGTGTTGTGACTAATACCAACACACTTAAAGTTATTATGTTATTTAAGTGGGAGACTGTCAAGTTGGTCAATTTCAAAAGGCATCATTGTGGGAAGACTCGTTAATTCAGAGAAGAACCTTGAGAGTTTCAAATGCAAGACCAAAACACACAAGCTGCAATGCATTGAACGATCAGTGAATGAGGTAAGTCAAATAAAAATGCTGAGGATTTTTCTTACAAAGCAACAAAGCAACTTTTTAGTTGGTATTTTACTAAAGATGTTAGCAAGAGCCAGGAGCTCAAGAATGAAAAATCTCTGTGATTCACTTTAGCAATCACAGACATGTACCTCTTGGAACATGCAATCAGTCATGTTATTTATGCACATAATCACACAGGGGAAGGAACAAAGATATAACCAAAGTTACACTACAGAGTACAGATAGAGCTATTTCCTTGACTGAGTCTTGACAGGTCTGTTACTGGAACATACTGAAACCTGCCCACTGTTGTGACGTTAATGACATGACAAACACATCGTGATTGGCTAATGCTACCCCAACAAGGGCAAAGGTTGAAGTCTATTGGATATGTTCTGAAGTACCATCTAATAGGGACACCTTGCAATTGTGTGAAAGGCACATGTTTATGACTCCCATTGGATGGAAATAGGCTGGAACTCCACAGGTATTTGGCAGGATGGGGAAAATCGAAGCTGCTGCACCTGTAGGTCCATCAGCTGATCTCTGTTGCTCACACCATCCATGTCTCTCCTGCCTTGATATCCAGCCTGTCCATTGTTCCTGTGATTATGACTCAGCTGCTGACAGAATGTAAGCTGCTTTAACCAGCAGTTGTTCAATTTAAATTGCAGCCCTCTCAGGATGCAGCACGGACGAAGGCTGTAAAGGAGGGATTACTGCATTTATACAAGGGTAATTTTTTTATTGATGAATGCTTTGGGGGGGAGGTTGAAATAAATATATTAATAATAACAAAAATATCTTATGAATATTTTGTTTTGATCAAAAATTTTAATTGTGAAAATTTGAATTTTTCTAATCTTTGAAAATGAGTTCAAACCTTATCACCCATCCTGCAGCCACCCACATGGGGCAATTTAGAAGATATCTTTGCCACTTCTTTCTGGAGTTCTCATGTTTTATGTCGCTGGGTTTGACTACAATATACTTCTGTTCATGGCTGATTGTTGGCCAATAATGACTCACAGGTAGAATTCTGTAAAACAGATCAAACATGGAATCATGTCTGGTGAAGCTGTTTAATGGCTGTTTTGGGTCAGTAAATTGTTGTCAAAAAGTTATCCTTAAAACCACAACGTCTTACTTAAAGTTGTTGTCTCCACGTGTCCGCTTCATGTCTTTTTCACATCCCTGAAGTGTGTTTTTGTTCTGTGACAGTTCCTTCTTTGGCGTGGGGTAAAGTAGCTTGTTGGGACGCTACTGCCTGACTTTATCAATGAAATACCTTAAATACTGAAAGGCTATTTGACTCTGAAAACAACAATGCCACCACAAAACTACTGAACTATGTAATGAAGCTGCTAACAATGTTATTTGGAATGACATTACTGCCCATTTGATATAAACATAAAGGAATCATACACACTTTCATATTTTCTCATAGCACTTTGAGATTTTATTTACCAAGAGGCCGCATCTCAGTGCTCCAGCTGGGCTTTTAATCAGCTCAAGCAGACGGGACCACATTACTCTTTCTCTGGCACCCCTACATCGGTTCCCTGTCGGGTTCATGATTGATTTAAGAAATTTGATTGATAACTTTTAGTGTTTGTCAAGGCTTTGCTCGCAGCTATGTTTGGGACCTTTTGACCGTCTATGAGCCGCTGTGCAGCATTAGTCGCCCCAAGGTGGACTCTGCAGACGCCTGCTTTGTTACACAGACTGAAAACAGCGATCTCCTACAACTCTCCTATCCACAAACAACTGTGCTTTTAGTTTGGCTTGTTCCTTTGATTTATTGTTCCTTTTTCTGTTTCTCTTACGCCGACATCCTTGCTGAGACCTTTGAATGCTTTTCTCAAATCTACAACACTTCTATTAAATTATGTGCAACTTAATTTCTATCCTTGCCCATCCAAATGGTTAACAATAAACCACATATTAACATTACAGTAAATAAACTTTAATTTCCTTTTAACTTAGCTTAGTGCAATTTCTTATGGTCCCTTATTTACTTGTTGCACTACAAAGAAACCTTTTTTATTAATTTAACAACAAATTTAGGCCATATTATCAAAGGCATACTGATCTTTCCCCCATATATATCTTATTTTCAGCATTTTTTTTCAATCCATTCAAGTCATTTTAGTTGTTTTTTTTTTTTTTTTTGTGAGGCTGAACTGTACCTGCTGCTCCCTTTCCCTCTGTTGCACTTATTAACCAAAGGGGAAATATCCAACTGTGTTGAAGTCACTTCCTCTCACACATATTTAACTTCAGTCATCTTTATTTGATCCTAATCTTGTTGGAAAAATCACATTTATTAGTTAGTTTTATAGGTATTAAAGGATCTGTTCAGTTTTTTGCATGTGGGAGAAACACATGCTATGTTAGAGCCTTGTGGATCGATACCTTTTCCAAATGCTGTTGGTGCAAGTTTTTTTTCTCCCTCTGAATGAAAGATCCAAAAATCAATAAGACAAAATCAACACAGTACGCAAAGAGGGGTAGGAGGGACACCTGTGCTACATGTCAAAATACTTGCTGAGTCTACAGAAGAGCCTGATTTAATCCTACTCAGTGACTACTTCCCATTCAAAAATGCAAAATCACTAAAAAGTTTAAACAAAGGTCTTCCTGACGTGAAAATTGCTTCCCTGGCATAAATCTGCTGATGAATCAAAATTGTCTCCAAGAAAGTGCACAGGTAAGCTTCTTTACTCTCAGTGATTTTGCCGTAAGTAGTTTGGCATTGCCTCTTGCTTATGCTGACTGAATTTAGCTTGGGATAATAACTGACAGCACTGACTTGTTATGATCTTGCTCCACTGTTACAGCATGTTTTAGCATAAACCATTATCTTGTAATTGTTACCAGTGGCTACAGGCGCTGCTGTGCAGAAATGGTTCTGTCCTGTAGCCACAGTTCTGGTAATGGGATAAAATATGTAACTAACAAACTGCTATCTGCAGGACATTACTAAAACATGATGGCACTTTGTTTGAGGACAAGCAGGAGCTCATGAAGGGGAAAATTAGACGTGTATAACATCATTACATATTCAGAAACATTAAAAGTGTAAAGCCTCTAAATGAAGAAAAAGAACAATGACTCATGCACACACTCCAGATGTTCTCCTCTGTTTATGGTGTTTTTTCTTTCCTGTTGCTCAGAAGATCTTACAAACATTAGGTGGGTTTCCGGAAGGCATTGTAATTGTTAAGGTGTCCTTTAGGATACAGTTTGATTAAACCGCTTCATTAAAACACATTTGCAATATGGAATACAAACAGTAGAAATCATTAAACTGATATTACCTGCAGATGAATGTTGTATAATGTGTTTAGAGGAGCTTAAAGGGGATTTTAGGGACATTACTCTGAGACATTATTTGAGCTGTATTTGCAGGAGTTGGAGAACAATGCGTCAAGGCAAATCAGGGGAACTGTATTCACAGAGCGATATTTTCCAAAAGCAACTGTTTAAGTTCTTTACACATTTCAAAATAGAGCATTATAAATGTCTTAAAGTTAATTAAGACATTTAGATAATTCGGGTTTCTGTCACGCCCCACTTTTTGGAAAAAACAGCATTTATTGTGTATTCAGTGATGGGCAAGCTCATGTGAAATGTAGTAGGCTCTGCTATTAGTGACTCATTTAAATTATCTAAATCACTACACTGAAGCTACACCATAGTGAGAAGTAGCAAGCTAACACATCCAAGCTACTTTCATTGATTTTGCATCACTATTATTTTAATTATTATTATTGTTATTATTATTATTATTATTATTACCACTAGTATTGTCCTTTTTTTGCACACTTATTATTTACAGCTAATGCTTTTCTGCATTCGTTGGAGTTTTTTTTGTTTGTTTGTTTGTTTTACTTATCTGATACCATTTTTTCTGTTGCATCTCTTAATTTGCCTTTTCAGATATTTATGCATTTCTGCTCCTGTAAGGTTCGGTGGTAATAACCTTGTCTGATTACTTACATCCATTTAAAAAAAAGAGCTTTAATCAGATACAAAATCAAACTTACTTCCTTTATAATAGATGATTAAAAAATTGCTTCATTGTCCTAAATCATTACCTCCGCCAAGGGGGTTGTGTTTTTGCTGGAGTATATTGTTTGTCGGTTTGTTTGTTAGAAAGATTAGGCAAAAAAATGCTGAAAGTTGCAGGAGATGTTGATAGCTCAACATAGAAATGATTAAAATTTTTTGATGATACGTATATTTGTCTGGATGCAAAAAATCCGAAAATTTCAAAAAATCCCATAAGTTAACATTGGAAGGAATTAAAAAAAAAAATCATATCTCTGCCATTTTTTAACAGATTTGCCTTCAATTTTACAGGATAACATGAAGTACATGTCTCTTTCATCAAGGTAAATTTAATCTGGATCCATACCAGATTGATGTCACAAAAAGACATTGAACTTTACAATGGGAAATCCCATTGACAATGTTCAATAATTCATATAAAGTCAAAATATTAAATGATGTTCCCAAAAGTGGTTGTGTTTATACAGGATAACAACTTCCATGCATGTGCTGAGTTTGGTCCAGATCCTGGCAGCATTTTGGGTCTAGTGATCCAGAATTGTATCTTTTACAGGTGTTGTGGAAAAGCCACTGCTGGAACTGAGCTGCTTGGCGGAGGTCTGTGCTCTCTGAGTGCTTTTCTAGTTTGGTTTAATATGCTTACCACTAAGAAAAGTTGACTGAAACTGTTCTCTAACAGCTTGAATCATGTTTGTGGGTAAACAGCCTGATAAACAGTCCGTACACTGTCAAATTAACGCAAAACAAACATAAAGTTGCCCAGTGATAACAAATCATTCCTCATTGACTCACTTTGTTCCTGTCTACACTAATATGAACTTGTCTTGTTTCCTCATGAATTATGGTCCTCTTCCATTCTCTCTGTGCAGTAGTTAGTGATTTAATGATTGCCATCTGATCATTACAGATTACTCTTGTGATGGTTACGTTTATGCTTGTTTGTTTTGAGATTAAATTTGCAAACCATGAACGCTGGAGGTGTAAAGGATTAGACAGCGACACCACTGCCATGCGGAGAGACACTGTCCCCTACAACTACATGGCTGCATGTCTACTCACGTCATTAACTCATCCTTAAAATTGTTCTGGACTGTGACAGAGAGCTCTACTGCTGCCCTCTCCCTCTGAAGGAAACATGTAGCTTGTTCTGACGATACTGCACAGATGCTACCACAAAGCTACTGGAAAATGTTAGTTACAAACACTGTTTATAGTGTCACTATAAACACTGTTTATAGTGACCTTGCTGCCTATTTGTGTATATACCTAATGAAATATCACAAACATGTTTGATTTGCCAATATAATTCCTTATACAGCATCAAAATTTACTTGATTCAGTGAAGCATGTTCTAATCTTACAAACCAACATCTTCAGTTATCAATCCTGAACACGTTAATCTGCTTGTAACTCCCATGCACACAAACACCCACACACCTCTTACATACCAAGGGTCAACAAAGACATCAGAAACCTTTTGAAAGAAACATTACCATTTACCCTTTCCCCATCTATTCCCTCACCAGCAGAAGAAAAAGACTTGAACTCTTTCAAACCCATCTGACATTTTTCACCAGTGGAGACCTTTGATTTCTAATTGTGATATAGATCATAAACGCTGTGCAGTGCACCCATGGGTGTGTTTTGTGTAGTGCTGTATCTTTTAAAGTGGGAGGGGATTTTTTTTTTCCTCCATAATGTCCATGTGAGGGCTTTGGGGGATTTGGATGATAGAAATCAGTGACATTTGGAGCCTCCATGATGACTAAAAGGTGAGCGAGGATGAAATATGCAACAGAAAGAGATGTGGGGAGGGAAGGAGAGCTGTCACACATGGTCGCAGCCTTCAAGGCTGACCAGCACACATTAGCCTCCATCAAATGACAGAGCTGTAGTGGTGCCGTTCTGTGCCGAGGACGTCACAGGGTGCACATCAGTTTAAAGTGTTTGATCTTGTGCACATGCAGATGTCTGACAGATGTCGGTACAGATGTTCCATATTGGAATATAAGTGTTTGTTGCTATAAAAAGAGAGGAAAATATACAGGCTCTGTCCAAATCCAAACTTGTTTGTACATTTACTATTCCTTAAATTATGAAGAACATTAAATGTGATGCATCATTGGGGACAAGTGTTTGCTGTATTGACATTCTGTATCTTTGTATTCTGCTATTCATAGCTTTCACATGGCTGCACACACTGATGGAGCTGTCCCCTGGCAGGGAAGAAAGTCTTCCTCATTCTTTAAGTTACATAAAAGTTGATAGTTACAGTTGCCAACTATGTGCATTATCTAGTTTAAATATTTATATGCCATCCTTTTTGAATAAAAGCACCAGCCATGAGAATACATCGCCTAAAAATACTGACCTTGCAGTACAGATAGATCCGCTTGATTCAACATCTGTAATCAGGGAGATCTATCTTGCCAAGCTCCAATCTAAATTGATTTTGCGCAGTTCCAAATGGCACAGCCCAATCACAGTCCTTGAAAGCAGGAAGAGGTAGGATCTAGGAGCAAGACAATGCGAGTGAGGGCTCATACAGAGAGCAGCATAGATGCTAACAGCTTCAATAGCAGTTTTATCAGATCTGGAACACGTTTCTTAAATGAAAAACAAATAACGCGACAAACTTTTCTATAACAAGAACTTTTTCGCTCAACTTCTCATATTTTTTGGCAAGAGTTTGTTTTATGAAGTGGCTCACGTTCTATCCTTTCCACAGCGGCAGTAGACTATCCTATACTGCATTATCTGATTGGTTAGTAATGTATGTGATTGATGGAATGACTGTCCAATCACCTGCCAGACATGCTTTTGAATGTTTTTTCTCATTCCCAAACACAGGCTCTTTCCCACATGGACAAGTGAAACAGTCCATCTGGTGTGTCAGGTTATAAAAATACTGCTACAGAGCCCAACCTTAGAGAAGGAAAATCCCTCAGAAGAGCAAAAAGCAGATTAATTTTGTCAGACACTCCACTGTGTCTGTAACAATAACAAAGAATATAGCTGCAAATTGTCCTAGTCCAGACATTAAATGTTGTGTAAACTTGATCAGACTTTACTTCAATTAACAAAGTAAATCCCTGAAATGTTAGCCAATTGCCAAATAATATTCTGTGACAAAAAAGTTCTTCCTCATCCCTTCCCAAACAGCAGAATCATAGATTTTTTTTTTTTTTTTACAGAAAATGAAAAAAAAAAAAAAAAAATCTGATACTGAAAGGATATTGTACTGGCCTGAGTTCAAATTATTTTTGTACTTTAATTTGGTTAACACTTTATAAAACCTACTCGCCAACATGGAAGGTAAAAAATAACTATATTATGAAAAATGTATATCATAAAAAATGGATATGAGGTTTGTACCTGACAGCGACAGTGTGTGTTTGTTGTACGCTCATTCTTGCTTTTGTTGTGTTGTTTTTAATGGAATATCAACATGTTTTGGATGGATGAAAATTAAAAAGCCTGTGCTGCAACTCCACAGCCCTCCACAGAGGTCATATGAGTGAAAGTGATCAATCGATACAAATAGTGCACCTCCACCAAGTTGTCTGATATGGTTTAATTTACTTTGGTATGGTTTGCTTCTGTGAACCTTGATCATTGTTGAGTTTCAAAAGCTAAACCTTCCCCTGCTAAGTGGACTGCAGGAGGTCCAGTGGGACCCTGTTAGAGGTATTTGGTATCCAAACAAAAGGGTGCCAAAAAGTGGGATGGGGCAAATTGGACGTTTTGATACCTTTACCAACATTTGAAATGCATATAGTTGCATTCCAAGTCAGTTATACTGTCTTAGCACTGTTTGATCCAAGCCTGAGGTTTAGATTTGGAAGGGGTGATGGCAGAGAAAGCTCAGAGAAAGAGAGACTAATTACGCATAAGGCAGAAAAACTACAACAATCCCAGGGTTGAGTGCACATCCCTGCTTATATTATTCATAACAGATCACAAGTAATTGTTTGGCTTTCTTGTTTAGCAGATGAAACAGGCTGTAACAATCCGCTTGTTCCCCCTGTCATCTTTTTCCTCTGTTGCATGAAAATATATATTTCCCCATCGACACAGTAAAATGACATCACAGCTGTCACAGGGGGGTGTCAGTCAGGACAGAGAGGCGGGGTCTGCTGCATAGCTCCTCACCATGTGCATAGTTGCGTAAAGTTTCTGTATTTTGGACCACGTTGCGTAGTCTTAGTTTTCCCTCATTATTCCATGATTTTTTGAAAGCTGAATCAATGAACTGAAGAAGAAAAGCCTGAAATATGTATCTACATTTTTTCTTTTCTTTTTGTTCTGTTTTTTAACACTTGTGTTGATTTTTCCTTCTTTCTGTTTATGTCTTTGGGTTTATTGGGGGGGGTTGGAGCTGTATCTTGAACACAAAGACTTGATTTGCAAACAAAACTAATATTATTCTAACCCAATTGTTGTTTGATTTCAGACCATGAAATTGAGATTTCTTTTATTTAGGATGGTGGTCCCCAACACTCTTTTTCCTGGAGCCTGTCCTAGTTGTACATAAGGGCTCTAATTTCCTGGCGCAATGCAGGGTGGGGCAGGGTGACAGAGCGTGGCGCACCCTGCGCAGTGGTAATTCCGTCCGGCGCACCACCGTGTGCAGCCAATTTGGCAATTTGGTAGACCGGCTGCTCCGAGATGGGTGTGGTGGCACACCAGGGGGAGGTGTCAACAGATTCAGCTTGGCGCAGTGACAATTTTGTGCCAAAACACTGCGCGGAAGGTGCGCTGAAAACGCGCCAGCTCCAACCTGGTCTATTCTCGACGCACGCGAAGCACACCTGGTGCAGTGGTAATTTGGCTGACAGGCGTGCAGTGCGCACACATCACCAAAACCTCACAGGCAGGTATCCAGAGTGTCAGGCACATTTCAATGCAATAAACAATCTCAGCAACCACTATTTAATGTAACCGTCTGAACCAGCACATACATTTGTATCCATAATAATTGTCCCGTCACATCTGATGTCAGATCAAAGACGTTTGTCATAATGGAAACTCCGCAATGTCCTCTGCTGATATAATCGTGAGGTTGGTGGAGGGGCTGCCCCCGGTGGCCACCGTGTGCTTTCTTTGATCTGACAGCTTTCTTTTGGCTCTCCTCCTTACATCATTGACCGATTTTTTTACATTGGGCAGCGGTTCTCAGAATATCTGGGCAAACTTGATTGACAATATTAGTAACTTCCTCCCAGGCTGTTTTTGCATCATCAGTCCATGGTGGATATCTGTACGCATTACCATATATTCTAGTACTGCGCCTGGAGCTTCTGCTGCTGCTGTCGTCGTCCATGATGAGGTGAAATTGGCACTGCGCCTTGCCCACAGAGCATTTAAAGGCAATGAGAGGTGTTCATTTGATTGGTGAAGATTACACTTGGCTGTGTTAAACCCACTCACGTCTTCTCTCCTTCCTCTCTACCACTTGCGCTGGTGGGAGGGACGGAGGCTTGGGTGCACCCCGCTGCGTTGGACTGCGCTGTGCACAAAAATTGCAACATGCCCTGGACACACCCCGTTGGTGCGGCGCAGGTGCGGCGCAGGGCAGGTGCGCTGCGCCTGCGCCTGGTCTATGAAGTTAGAGCCCAAGGAGTTGAGCTCCTCCAAGATCAATATCAAAGGGAGTGATTTGGTGCTGCAGTTGTGCCTGCACACATATTCTTTTCAAATATATTTAAATAAAGTGTGCAGTAAGTGTGCTATCAGTGTTAAGATTAATATGTAAACCTAACTTTGGACACCTAAAACTGACAGAGCCTAGTGGAGCCCAGACCCAGTCGGGAATCAGGGACTTGATACATAGTTATGCATGCAGAGGAAGATAGTAGTGCAAAGGGGCCTACAAGTTTAGCAGACATACAGGCTGCTGGAATATTTAATGCAATCCAATTACATGTCGCCTTGAGTTAATCAATTCAGACAGCCTCAGATGCCTCGCTGTGATTTTAAACATTCATAACTTAAACTAAAATCTGCAGTATGGTGTGTTCTGTATGACCAAGATGTGCCCGCATCAAAACTGACAGGTCGTTTCAATTAAACCCTCTGCGCTGAGGTAGAATATTCAGGAGACTTTCAATTACATCAGACAAAATGGCTTGTTGGTTGTGTGTAGACAAATAATCCCCAAGTAGAAACAACTCACTGCTCTTCTCTTAATGAATTTAGTTAGATGTGTAAATGAATTTGACTTTAATGTAACAGCATCTT